>JBAMMX010000011.1:14248773-14861273 GCA_037126225.1 Dillenia turbinata
AGGAAAACTTAAGAGAATTAAAATTAGCTCAAAATTTCTTTGTTTGGAGTATGAAGTGCCTCTTGAAATGTGGGAAGAAGTAATAAACTAATTTTTGTTTTTTACATAATAAAAATTATCTTACATGACATTTAAGGTGACACGTTAATATTTATTCTTTACAAACTGATGATGACTTGTCTAGTGAAACTGATGGCCCTCATTCCATCCATGGGGTGGTCCTACATCCTGAGAGTTTATGCATTTTTCACGTAAAGCGAAGTTGGTTTCGTAAACCTTTTTAATACTTTTTAACATTTTTGTTAACAATTTTTTTTTTTTTTTTGGGTTCAAAATTATGTTTGAATGGTTGTTAATTTTTTTTGAAATGTACATTATATTTGGCAAAATGAGTTATTCGTGGTTCAAATGTAATTGGATAAATTATATTTGTTTAGAGTATGAAGTGTTTGATGATTAATGGTTAATGGATGTTTGGTTGTTTGATGGGTTGGTGGTTGATTGTTTGAAGCATGAAATGCAGATGAAATTTGAAATATGAAGTGTATACTATGTTTATTTGACGGTCGATGGTAATGTGACGTGCAAGTTTGGGTTTGGAAGCTAAATTAATCATTCATTTTTTATATGTATAAAAAATAGTTCTTGCCAACGTTTTTTGAGTAAAATGTCTGCAATTGCATGTGGATTTGTTGCCATTTCTGACCCGAAATGTCAACAAATCCTTTAACCTTTGCTGACATTTTGTAAATAAATCTTGAGAAGCACTCATGTACCGACATTTTACTAATCAAACAAGTCGAAAAATTCCAAAACTTTGCTGACATTTTGTAAATAAATCTTGAGAACCACTCATGTACCGACATTTTACTAATCAAACAAGTCGAAAAATTCCAAAACTTTGCTGACATTTTTTAAGAAGAAACATCAATAAAGTACCAACATTTGTCTATAAACATCAAAAAATCCCCGCCTTTTTTTCCCCGATGTTTATTCCTTCGTCTCCTCATCCTTTACAATGGTTATAAAACGTTTAGAATGATCAAAATAATAGTCAACAAAGGTACGATTTTTTGTAGTGTTATTTTCTTCAAACTTGTATGCAAATAGACATTTACACTCAAATTTCTATGTGCGATCACATATGAAAGGGTGCATGCAGGGTGGTTTCTATCAATATATATATATATATATATATATTGGCGAATCTAGGAATCAAAGATAGGAGGTGCAAAAATTTTATAAGATACTTGTTAAATCAACAAATATAAATAATAGAACTATATTAAAAAATGTAAAATATTAATAAAAAATAATCTAAAAGTTAAAAGTTTTAATTGAATACATGATGAACTTCAAAAGTACATAAATATCATTTATTTTACTAACAACCATATTATAATTGTTCTCGTCTAGTCTTCATATTTTGGAGACTCTGCAAAATGAGCTCATTTTCCACACTGCTAAATACATCTCTCTCAATGTATGTCACAAGACAATTATTCATCCAAGTGTCTCCCATTCGATTTTGCAAATGACTTTTCACAAAGTTCATTGTGGAGAAAGCCCTTTCAACTGTAGCTGTAGTAACAGGTCAAATCAAAGTCAACTTCAAAAGTAAATAAACAAGTGGATAAACCAAATTCTTCTGGTCATAACAAGTTTCTCCGCAAGTTTGGCAGCACTTTTCAATCTTGAGAAATTAGTACTTTGTCTCATATCAGAAATGAAATTTTCAAGCTGGTCATCTAATGCTAAAATATCAACCCCAGAAAAATTAGATGGATAAAAGTGAGCAAGCCGAATCAACTTATGTTTATCAAAAGCGATGAATTTATTTTCAGGATTAAAACATGTCATGCAAAGAAATAATTCAGTTGTTGTCTCCGTAAATCGATCATTCAACTCTTGAAGTTGCATATCTATGACATTATAAAATAACTCCACCCGAAAATGGTGTTGATTAGTAACATCTTTTGCTTTACCCCAAGATCTTCCTCTAACATACAAATCATCCATGTCAAAAAGTGTAATTCCATGAGCATTACAAAATAAGCAAACCTCTTCCAACAAAGAATGCCAACCATTGTGTCTCATGTCTTGCAATCGATCCTTTGAAATTTTAAGAAGCTTCATAGCATTTATTATATCTTGATCCTTTCTTTTTAATGCTTGACATAAATCATTGGTAATCCCTAAAACCCTTCTCATCAAATGCAAAATAAACACAAAGTCAAATGAATGCATTGAATCTAGAAGTCCCATAGCTTCAACTCTTTGCTATGAACTAACACCATTTTCCATAATACTTTCAAGAACATTAACCACTGAAGAAAACAAACCAAGTAGGCTAATGAGAGTACCATAATGTGATCCCCACCGAGTGTCACCTGGCCGTTTAAGACTTTGTTCTTGATTGAGTCCTGTACCACTCAAAATCTCTCCTTTTTCCAATGCCTCTCTCACTTTAGCACAATGGATGTCTCGAACACTATCATGTCTTTTACACGAACCTCGTACAACATTTAATAAAGTGGCAACCAAATTGAAAAATGATGCAACTTCTATATGTTCTTCTGCTACCGCAATTAATGTGAGTTGAAACTGATGAGCAAAACAATGGACATAAAATGCAGATGGATTTTCTTTCAAAATTAGGCTCTTCAAACCATTGAATTTACCTCTCATATTACTAGCACCATCATAGCCTTGGCCACGTAACCATGATATTGTTAATTCATGTTTGGTAAGAAATGCTTCAAGAGTAACTTTTAATAACAAAGAAGAAGTATCTTTAACATGAAGTATACCAAGGAAGCGTTCAATGATCATGCCACTTTTATCCACATACCTTATGGCAACCACCATTCGCTTTTTATCAGAAATGTTACGAGATTCATCAACCATCAAGGCAAATAATTCTTCACCAAGATCATTAATTATTGCATTTATTGTCTCAATAGCAGCAGCACTTACGATATCTTTTTGTATCATAGGAGAAGTTAATTGGTTATTCTCAGGAGCATTCTTGAAAATTACCTTTTTTATATATTCATTGTGATCACCAAGAAATTTCAGAAGCTCAAGAAAATTATCTTGATTTGAAGAGTTCTCTGATTCATCATGACCTCGAAATGAAAGCCCTTGATGCAAAAGAAATCGAATGCAAACAACAGATGCAGACAAATGTGCTCGATATAAGTCGCGACATTGACTTGACTGTTTAGAAATTGCCAATTGAATGTGCTGATTTTGATTCATAAGATCTTGACACTTCAACCATGCTATATTGTGAGTACTACTTGGACCACCAACATGCTTGGAAAATTTGTCTTTTTTGTTCCAATTTCTGAATCCTTCCCCAACAAATGTTTCTCCTCCACCTTGTTGTCCATGGCTAGGCCGAAAAAGATAGCATGAAAGACAAAATGCTGCATCTTTGGCTAAGCTATACTCTAACCAAGTTGGAAATTCCTTGAACCAAGAAGGACAAAATCTTCTTGAAACATTTCCAATCTTTCTTTGAGGAAACTTAAAATTCTTTGGTCGAAATGGCCCATCTTGTAAGTATTTTCTCCTTATAATATCCCGATCATTTGCATCATAGTCTAAAATATTTTTACGTAGACCAGGATCAGTAGGAAGATCTTCCAATTTAAATTCAATTCTAGGTTTTTTCATTGAACTTTGTTGTTGACCCAAATGATCATCATCTCCAAATATTGGTATTGGCTTATAATACAATTCCATTCTCTAGTGATAAAAAAATACCCAAGTCAAAAAATACAAAACATTAAATCATCTGAATTGCAAAAAGAATTTCTTATAAAATCTCAATTCGTCATCTAAAAATAACTTAGCACAAACAAGTGATTAAATATAGAAATTTTATTCTAGAATCTCATTCAATAACAAGAAGTATAATAGAAAAAAAATTGATTAAAAAAATTACATTAAGATTTAATATTAATTATTAAATTAAAAAAAATAATTAAGTTTTTATTCAAATCAGGGTATACCTTTCTTTTAAGGGGCAAAGAATGAAGATTTTCTTTTTTGGAATTCCGATGATCCATCTGTGGTTGAGCGTCCGCTCTGGCCTCTGGTGTTCCTGTTTGTCGTAGCTTTACTGGGCTCCTCACAAAAAAAAAAAGGAGAGGGAAAAAATGGATGGGGAGAGAAGCTGATAGGGAGAGGGAGAGGGAGAGGGAGAGAAGGAAGGTTCTGGGAAGGTGGGGGAGTGGGGGCGAAAAAGGAAAAATCAAAAATAGGGTTTTTAAAGTGGGGTTTTTAATATTAAATTAATATTTATTGGGATTGTAATCTTATTTTTTTAATTTTAAAAAATAAAAAATATATTTTATTGATTTAAAAAAGACAAGTGAAAATAAAATTATAATTAAATGGGTATAAAATAAATATAAGTTATAATATTTTTGAAAATTTGAGGGGGTGCAATTGCCCACCCTGGCTTCTTTTTAGCTCCGCCACTATATATATATATATTAAAATAGAATCTTTTGAGTGTATTTAATCAAACTTTAAGAATTAGGTTCACATGATACAACACAATCAGTCTAATTGAATTTGCAAAAGAAAGATTGAAGAAAAGTGAATCACACTCACATGAGAAATATTGGAAGTTGATGTAGAGGCTTTATTATTTGGAAGCACTTGTATTTCGGTTGAAAAGCATTTGACATTGGTTATCCATTTAGGTTGATTCTTAACTCTTTTTAACATTTGGCCTTGATAGGTTGTTCTGAATGAACTCGAATTTAAAAAATCCAAATTGTAAGCCTAGTTCTTTCCTTTGTTAAGTTTGAAGCTTGCAAGGTAATTACTATCAATTCTATTGAGTAAAATATGTTTTGATAACGATTAAGAGTTAGTTTAAAACTTTGATGATATTTAGAGTTAGTTCTAAAATCAAAAGATGTAAAAATTGGAATTTGTCCCTAAATGGTTGCTTCATTGTAAGATCATAGCAACCCATAAGCATATGCAAGTCTATAAACATATGGCTGTGTACTGACCAAATGGTTTAGAATTTAGAATTCTTGTTTTTAGAATTATGTTGTATAGACCCATAGCATAGAATGTATCGATATATAATATCATACCCTTAGAAAATTTATGACAAAACTGCATATAGCGACCCAAAGTTTTGTGTGTAACGACCCAAGGTAGTATTTATAGCGACCCATGATATTGGATATATCGACATATAATAACATGCTCTCAGAAGTTTACTATAGAGTTTAAATGTATCAATCCAATGATTTTGTATATCAATCCAAAGACATCTATGTAATAGTCTACATCTTGGGGTAAGTCGATATACTAATACACTCTTAGAAATTCATTTCTAAGACAAATTTCTTGAAAACATATCAATCCTCACTTAAGTATATATCAACCCATGGTGCACATTACAGAGATACAAGAGTCGAACTAGGTCTATATGAGTATATCCATTCGAATTTCAAAAGCAGGTCTAGTTCTCAAAAAATGAACTGACCCTACATATAGTTTTGTAGTGACCCATAGTGTTTTAAAGATCAAATATCTAAATCGGTGTTTATATGTGTATCAACCTAAGCACATAAATGTATCGATCCACAATGATTGAATTTCAAAGAAATGTCATTACAGAAAAATTGTATCGAATCAATATCAAAATATATCAACCCTCTATTTATATTATAGCAACTCACATGCCTTATATAGCAATTTATGGAAGAACAGTATAGGTTTGAAAAACAAAACATAAACTTTGTATTGACTCAAGCCTACTATGTATCGACCCTCAGCAACAAAGCTTCTACAAAAATTCAAATATAAAGAAGCCCATCAGAAGGAGAGGTCAACCCATCAAGCAACAATGCTCAAATCTACCAGAAGTGAATGGATAGTCGAAATATTTAATGAAGAATTTAAAGAGCCCCAAGATCTCTATCTTCAACCATTCAATCAAGAGTGTTGAAGATATATATATATATATATATATATATAAATATATACATAAACCATTGTTGGAGAGAGAGAGAGAGAGAGAGAGTAGAAAGAGAAATTCATTTAATCTCTTTTATTAATTGCGCTTTAAAGTTTCAGTCTTTAGGGTTTTTATTTCTCCATTCCATCTTAAATTTCTTCTTCGTCAAATTGTAATAGATCAAAAGGTATCATGATATTGAGTTTTTAGAAAGAAAAATAAAGTATTGAGTGAATACTTGTATAGGTTTGATTTGTACCTCAGAGAAAACAAGATTGGGATAGGGTTTCTTGAGTCCCTTGTAAAATCAAAAGAATGTAACTATATTGAGTTAGTGGAGTTGAAAATACAAGTAAAGAGTTTGATAGTAGATATATACCAGATTTGGTAGAACTACTCTAAAAGTTCTTTCTGTCTCTTATTTCTCTCTTTTTCTATTTATTTGTACCAAGCCTTCAAAAATAGTTGGTTATAGTAAAAAAGAGGCAAGAGAGTTAATTCACGTCCTCTTAACTCACTTACAATTGGTATCAAAATGAGTGTCTATTGAAAAAGCCTAATGACTTCTAGATTAATGATCTATTCTATAGCTCACAAAAGCATAGACGATGTTCCCTCAAAGGCTTGCTCAACAAATAGAGTGTCTTTCTTCAACGGAAACAACTATACATATTGAAAACAAGGAACAAAGAATTTTATATTTGCTCAAGATCTTATGGCATGGAGAATAATAGAAGAAGACATTGAATTTCCATTATTGCAGATAAAGTCCAAGTTCTAGCAAAACTAAAAGATATGAGTGCTGAGCATCAGTTGACCTTCTAAGCAAACTATGAAGTTATGAATTTGCTTCATCTAGCCTTGAACATTGCTGAATACAATAGAGACTCTTCATGTATTATAGCCAAAGAAATTTAGGAAAGGTTAAAAGCAACATATGAAGGGACTGACCAAGTAAGGAAATGCAAAATTTGGATGCTCAAGCAAGAATATGAAGCATTTAAAATGAAGGATTGTAAAACAGTGAGAGAAATGGTAACTTGTTTCAACACCATCACCAATGAGCTAAGGCTATTGGGAAAATGAGTTCCTAAAGAAGATATGGTGGACAAGGTTCTTTGGTTTATGCCGAAAGTTTGGGAGCCCAAGGTCATTACCATTAAGGAATCAAAGAATTTGGAGACGCGGATCAATTGGTGGGTACTCTTATCACTTACAAGATGCTCAATCAACTTCAACAGAAGATAAAGAAAGAACAATTATGTTAAAAGTAGATAGTGAGAGCTCTAGTGTTATGGAAAGTGAGAATGATGATGATGATGATAAAATATCGATGCTCTCATGAAGATTGAGAAAGCTCAAAATGAAGAAGAAGTATTGAGGAAGGAAAGACTTTAAAAGAAACATGAAGGAAGAAGAATTAAGGTACTTTGAGTGGAAAAAATTGGGGCACATCAAGGTGGATTGTCCTCAATTAAAAAAGAAAAGAAAATATGAAAAGAATCTCGAGAAGAAGGAAAAGAAAAAGAAGGCATTGGCAAGTTGGAGTGATTCGAAGGCAAGCTCGGATGAGGAGGAGGCCACAAAGCAGCAAACCAACATATGCTTCATGGTTTTGAAGGATGAGAAAGACAATGAGTTATACTCTTTTAACTCTGACTCCAATAGTGATGCAGACGAGACTCTAATTGTGGCACTAGAAGACTTGAAAAAAATCCAAGAAGTGTAATCTTGAATTTAAACGACCTTAGGTGATTTTTAAAAAAAAAAAAATCAATAAACTTCAAAAGGAAAATGAAGATCTTAGAAATGAGAATGATATTCTCAATGAGAAAAAGAAACTACATCAAATAGATAAGACCTTGAGGATGAGTACAAATACTCCACAAAATGACCCAAAATTGACAAAAGAACTTGTGGAGGGAAAAGGAAAGAATAAGAGACTTAGTTATCTACTACATAAATTTATTTAAGGTTAAAAGAAATTAGATCTCATACTAGGTGCACAATGGGCGGATGATAAGGCCGTTTTTTGGTATGATCCATTGAATACACAAAAGAAACTATATAATTTCTTTGTTCTTAGCTCCAAAAATGATAAGACCAAAAATAGATGTCATATTTTCATGAAAAATAGACATGTAGCTCAATCTTATAAATTGAAAAAAAAAAGTCTAATGTCACATATCAAAGTCACAAATGCAATGTGACTAAACCTTATAATGGTATCCCTAAAATTGAGCATAAGGGAAACGCATCATCATAAGCATATGACACATTAATTTGGATACCTAAAAATTTTTTGAGTACTAACATTGGTGGACCCAAGAAGGTATGGGTACCAAAGACCAAAATGTGAATGTTCATTATTGTAGAGGTAAGCTTTCAATCCAAGTATTCCAAGAGTCAATGATTTCTTGATAGTGGTTGTTCACGACATATGATGGAAGAGGCCACACACTTTTGCTCATTGGAAAAGAAGCAATGAGGCAAGATTGTCATTGGAGATAACTTTAATGGCATGATCATTGACATTGGCAACATAGATAACTTATCAACTAAAACTGAAGATATTTTATTTGTAAAGAGTTTAAAGCATAACTTATTTAGTACTAGTTAATTATGTGATAAGAGATATATTGTTGTATTTGATTTGTTGTATGCTTAGTTATAGAGACTTGCTTGGTCTCATGTTTGAAAAGGATATGCTGTGTGATACTTGATTGAAAGACGAGCATGTTAAAAGTTCATTCAAGCCTAAAAATGAAGTATGTACCACTAGACCCTTAGTGCTTCATGGACTTGTTTTGTCCAACTTGAATTCAAATTCTATGTGGAAAACATTATATTTTTGTAATTGTAGATGACTATTCTAAGTTTACTGGGTGATATTCTAAGCAAAGAAAGAAGTTAATAACTTATTAAGTTTTGTAAAAATGTACAAAATGAAAAAGAATGCAAAGAATTAAGCAAGAGTTTTGTGAAGAACATGGAATATAACACAATTTTTTGGCACCTAGGACTGCACAACAAAATGAAGTTGTTGAAAGGAAAAATAGAATACTAGAGGAGATGGTTAGGACTATGTTGTGTGAACATAGTCAATCAAAATATTTTTGGGCCGAAATCATTAATACAACTTGGTACATAATAAATATAGCTTCAATAAGGTCAATTCTTAAGAAAACTCATTATGAGTTACTCAAGGGAAAGAGATCTAAGATTTGCTATTTTCATATCTTTGGATATAAATTCTTTATCCTTAAAACTGGTAAGGATAATTTAGGGAAATTTGATACAAAGAGTGATAAAGGAATTCTTATAGGATACTAAACCACTAGTAGGGCTTATATAGTGTGCAACGAAAAAACTTATGATGGTTGAAGATTCGGTTCATGTTGCATTTAATGAATATGATGAACCTAGGAAAGATATCATGGATAGAGAAGATAATGAAACAAATTTATTTGACAAACCATCTTGAAAGATAGAGTATCAAGAGAATCTAGAGAAAGCTAAGGAAGAAAATGATCCTAAAGATGAGAAAGAAGTGCAAGAGGATGAATCATCCCATCCAAAAGGAGAACCTAGATATTCTAATCAATGTGAATTTGTAACATTCATCTCCCAAGGAGAGCCTAAAAATGTTGATGAGACTCTTGATGATGAAAACTAGATATTAGCTATGCAAGAAGAACTAAACAAATTTACAAAAAAAACAATGTATGGAAATGAGTTCCTAAACCTATGGATCATTTGATTATAGGCACAAAATGAGTGTTTACAAATTGATTGAACATTGCACAATCACTAGAAATAAAGCAAGACCAGTAACTCAAGGATATAGTCAAGAAGAAAGAAAAGTTTATGAAGAGACTTATGCCTTGATAGCTAGATTAGAAGTCATTAGAATGCTTTTGGCTTTTGTTTACTTTATGAATTTTAAGTTATATTAAATGAATGTGAAGAGTGCCTTCCTAAATGGAGTTATAAATGAGTTGGTTTATGTTGAACAACCTACTGGATTTGAAGATCCAAAATTTTTGGACCATGTATGCGAATTGAACAAAGCTTTATATGGTTTAAAATAATCTCCAAGAGTTTGGTATGAGAGGCTTAGCACTATCCTAATTGAGAATGAATTTTATAGAGGAAAATCTAATAAAACTTTATTTATTAAGATAGAAAGAAAAGAAATCCTAATTGTACAAATCTATGCAAATGACAGTATCTTTAATGTAACCAAAGAGTCATTATGTGAAGATTTTGCTAAGTCCATGCAATCTGAATTTGAGATAAGCATGATGGAAGAATTAAATTACTTCCTAAGATTGTAAATTAAGCAAAATGACAAAACAATTTTCATAAATCAATCTAAATTTACAAAAGAGTTTTTGAAGAAATTTAAATTTGATGAGGCCAAATCCTATGCAACTCCTATAGCCTCAAATGTTAAGCTTGACCAAGATAAGAATGACAAGGAAATATGTCAAAAGTTATATAGAAGTATAATAGATTCATTACTTTATTTAATGGCTTTTAGACCTGACATCCTATTTAGTATGTGCCTATGTACTAGGTTCCAAGCAAATCCTTAGGAATCACATTTGATAGTAGTAAAAAGAATATTTAGATACCTTAAAGATGCATGCAATTTAGGATTATGGTATGATAGGAATTCATCATTTGAGTTGCATGGCTCTTCAGACACGGATTATGCAGTTTGTAGAGTAGATAGAAAGAGTACTAGTAGAACTTGTCAATTCTTTAGAGACATGTTAGTGTTGCTACCTCTACCACGGATTATGCAATGTTGTGTACAAATACTATGGATTAGGCATCAATTGGAAGATTATGACATAAATCCAAAGTGCACATATATTAAAGTGAATCGGAAATTCTATTTCTGATACACTATATATTGACCCACACGGGCATGTATAGCGACCCATATGGGCTTGCATATCGTTTTTGGTTTTATCTGATGTTGTTTGCTCAATTATTTGTATACATATTTCTTCTGATGTTTGCTCAATTATTTGAATACATATATTTTTTCTGTGAATATATACATATTGTAACACCGACACTATGGTATCCGTATATTATTTCTGTTTTTGAATTTAATAAAACAATTCTCAATTTATATATATATATAGAAAAATATTTAATTTTATTGATTTTCGATTTTGGGGTTTTTAATTCAAATTTTTGATATGTTCAAAAGTACCAGTATTTCCAATTCGTAATGTGGGGATATATTTTTCATTTATTAATTTAATTATTTACTCAATTATTTATTTATAAATCTATTTATATAAATATATAATAATAATAATTTAAAAAAAGGAAGGAATTAGGGTTGAAACCCTAATTCCCTTTCTCTTTCACTCTCTTCGTCCGCCGTTTCACCTTCCCCATTCCCGCGACCCGTCGCCTCCCCCATTCCCTTCCTCTACCTGCCGCCGCTACAATCTCCCTCCTCCGCCACAGACGTTTGTCAACCACCACCCTATTCTCCCCCTCTCTCCCTTCGGTTCTTTCTCTTTCATTCTCTCTACTCTCTCCTTCTCGCAGCTCTCTCCTTCACCCTCGATTTTGCCGCCGCCGCACCACCATCAACCACCCAATCACCGTCGCCGGCCAATCTCTCACTCTCCCTTTCCGTTCACCTCTTTGCCTCTCTCTATCGATCTCTCTCTCTATCCTTCGCGGTCTCGCGATTTCTCTCCCTCCCCCTCACACGCCTCCACTGCTCCGCCACCAACCACCCCCCAACGATTACTTCTCTCTTCACTCTCCCCTCTCAGTTCTTCTCTCTACTCTCTATCTCTCTCTATCTTTCTCCATCTCACTCTCGGCCTCGCGATTTGCCTTCTCCCTCACTCGTTCGATCGCAGTCTCCTTCCCTTTCTCTTTCTTCTCTCTATTTCCCTCTTTCTTTCTCTCTTTCCCTTCGATCTCTCTGTCTCTCTCTATTCTTTCTCTTTCTCTCATTGACCCTCGATCTCTCTCTTCCTACTCTCTCTATCCCTCGCAGTTTCTCTCCCCTGTTCGCTAGACCCCGAACTGCTCACGATTGAGAGTCTCCTGCAACCATCGTAGGAGCTCCAAGTTAGCGGTAGTACACCCCCGAAAACCCTAGGCCCAAATTGCACTTCTGCATAGGTAAGGGCGAGATTTTGAATTCGGTAGCTCTAGGATTTTAGTTCTTTCGTAATTTAAGCGTAAATTTCTAAACCTTGCTTCGAATTTGAAGCATTGCAGGTCTTGGATTGAGTAGAACGAAGCTTGGACCACAGGATTGTGAATTGCGAAGACCCTAGGTGAGAATCTTTAACTCACTCAGTTTATTTGAATGAATTTAGGATAAATTTAGGGTTAGAAGTCTTGTATGCGTTTGGAATATATACTTGATTTGATTTGAATGCATTTCTGAAGTTCTATAATTGAATGTTAGGAATGAGTTTATGTATTTACGTAAATTAGGCTGTTTGATATGGAAAAAGCATGCTAAGGGATAATAGAATCGAATTGAATTGATTTGAATGGTTTCTTTAGAGTTTAATTCGAAATATGTATGAAAGTATTTGGATTTAGGGTTGGAGCTTAAGGATTGATGCATTCTTTTACATTATAGGTTGTTTTTGCATATAGGTAATTCAAATACAATCCCTGTATTATGAAAATCGACTTCTTTACGTTGAAAATGATATATACTTTGAAACATTTGGATGAGAATCGGAAAGTTTATGATTTTTCAAAGAATTTCTATTTTGGGAGAAGATTTATTATTTTATGGTTATTTTTGATCTTGAATGATCTCTAGGATTGAATTAGACTTGACTTTCAATGTGTTACTTATTTATAAATGAAATGTAATTGATGACATTATAGTGTATTCATGAATTGAAAAATTGAGATTTGTACAAAATTAGAGAAAATGGATAAACCCTAAAAATATTTAGAAATTGATGACGTAATTATGATTTTGTATTAGAAAAGGTCAATTGAGGATCGAGTAAGATTTCATTTGATTGAATTGTGAGTATATGCAAGTGTATATGGGCTGAAAAGTGTGGTGTTGTTGGTTGAGCATGATGTTATTGTGTGCTAAAATCACCTTAAAGGCCAAGGAGAATAGTAGAAAGTATGCAGAATTTTTGTGGTGCAATGGTGAATGTGCATGGATATAATTGAGGTCGAGATGTGAGGAATGTGTGTATGTGTATGTATGACAAATGTATGTGTATTATATTTGTATGTCGAAGGAAAAAATTTAATAAAGAATAAATATGTTTGTATACAGAATGTTTTGTGTATGCAAAAGGTGGAATGGGAGACATGTATGCCTGGTGATGATACTATGAGGAATGAATGTATGGAACATTGAAGTTGTTGTTGGTGATGGAGAAAGAGGAAGATGAAATGCGCGTAGTTGAGAGAGTATTTAGCATGCCCTAGTTTTGGCCTAGATATAGGGTTAGTTAAAATGCTAACTAACTTAGTAATTTTTCAATTCATGACATATGTGATGCGTTACAATTATAGTGACCTGCTTGGAGTCCGATTGAGGGGAGCATAGTTTCGACACTTGTTGTGCATTGTAGGGAGTGATTGACCCTCCCGTATACTGTGAGTGAAACCCTAATCTCTTGCATGAAATAGTGAAAATCTGATTTTATAGTGCTTTTAAACAAAACATGCTTTGATATGCATTGATTTGATGTGTGATATTAAATCTCAAATCTATTTTGTGATTATTGGAGTGTTTTAAACTTATGTTTTCCATGACTATGCATCCATGTTTGAAATGAAACAAAATTGTGTCATTACTTGAAAATTGGATAAGTTTCCTTTTCTACCATTGCATTGGTATACTGATTTGAAATGATTTGATGAATGTATTGGCACATGGATTTGAAATGTTTTAAGATTTGTGAGGGCACTGGGATGCCCACTTGTGATGATATGATATGACTTGATTGATTCCGTAGCTACGAAGGACATTTGTAGAGGCACGGGTTGCCCAGATACGCTTTGGCCAGAGGTATCCGTAAACGTCGTGATTGTGATATGTATGGGCCCGGTTGAACCATGTATTGGGGAGGTCCGTCAGTATAGGCGGTCTAACATCGGAAGTTGCTTGTACATGATTGTGATGTTCCGTATGGTTCCAGTTGAACCGAAAGGGGAGGTCCATCAGTATAGGCGGTCTAGCACTGTGAGTTGCTTGTACGTGCCAACGTCGGGGTAGAGAGCGACTTTTGAATACTTTGTATAATAAAACCCCCGATGCGCCTATCCTTGGTCATGGTTGACCTTTGCCAGGATCCTTTCGGCTTGCTTTATGACCTACTTGATTTTAAATGGATGCATGTACGTATGATATCATGTGAATGATTAAATAAGTTCATTTTATTCGAAAATATCATAATTTACTGCGAAATTTGAATCATTGGTTACGAATGATATTATTTGACACTCTAATGTTCACCTACACTATTAGTACTTGAGATTAATCCCCTCACTCACTGAGTATCTACCTTGATACTCACCCCTCTTCTTTCCCTCCCTCAAATAGGATTGTTGTGCTGGAGCGACACTTCAGATTATAGAGTTCGGGTGTACTTGGTGTTCAGGAGGGTGAGATCTTAAGTTTAATTTAAAAGATGAATTACGTATTTTATTTTCGACCCTGTGAGGTCTTGTTGAGATTTGTAGTTGGACGTGTACTTAATTTGGGACGACTGTATAATTTATGTATATTTAATTGCGAAACTTTCACATTTCATTTGCATTGAGGCAATTGTACGTATTTGAATGATACTTGGGACAATTATTGTAAATTGTATAAAAACTTAGGCCCGCTCGGTATGGCGGCTGTTCATGCTCTAGTTGGGCATGACAGTAGAAGTCGTGGCTAGGATTGCTGATAGTTTATTTAGTCTGGCATTGTCCTTAATGTCTGCTGTGGTTGGTGGGTTATTGTGAGGCTGGGATGACCCTTTTATTTTAATTACAAGATGATTTTGAATTTTACAGGATTAAACAGGTTTATTTGTACATGGGAGACCTCCGATTTATTGGGAGGTTCTGTCCGATTTTCTGTAAAAATACAGCCGGGATCTAGGGCAACGGGCGGCTGTTCACGATCCAGGTTCGGGGCATGACACATATGGTGGTTAAGGTTGATATATCTTAATAATGAATAAACCCATCTTCAAGTTCAGAAAAACAATATAGCAACCAACCTTCCCATGTGAGTCAATATATAGTTAAAGAAACACATACCTATATTCTAACACGCATATATTAACCCATACCAGGAATGGGTCAACCCTAACATTTGTTCAAAATAAGGTCATGAAGGCCGTATCAATCCATTTGAGAAATGAGTCGATACATGAGGTTTAGTCAAGCACTCAATTAATCTAACCCATTAAAACTGTTCAATATAATACTAAAATAAATCGAAGCTCTCATTCCAATTTTTCATTCTCCTTTTTCGCACAACAGTTTTCTCTTCTTCACTTATTCATAAAACCTTTAATCCTCCCACAAATTTCCCTAGGCATCCCCCCATCAACAAACTCTAAATTACAAGAATCAACTCAATTATCTATGAGTCCTAAGCAAAAGCAACAAGCTGTGATGGGTTCGAGGTCAAAGAAAGGTCCCAAATTTGAAAAAAATGAGTTTCTATCTTTAGAGAGAAGTAAGTTCTTTGTCAATTACTTTGTCAAAGATTGGGATATTGGATTTTCATATTATTAAACTTAGGACAAGTGTGATGCCTAAATGCTTAATGCACCAAAACCCTAGCATCGATGATGACCCAGTTATAAAATTTTACAATAATTCGGAAGTGGATGATTATAATGATAGACATGGGAATATTGTAGAGACTCACTATCATTTTGAAACTAGAATGGAGCTAATAAGTTTCTCAACCTTTGTAAGGGATAAACCATAATCATGAACCCTAGAGTTTTAAGTAATCAGTATGGAATAGAGTGTGTATCACAAGCACAATGTGAGAAATATAAAGATAGAAATATTCTTAAATGTGCTAAAATTGTGTTAAAGAATCCAAACCTCACTCATGTGGATCAAAACATTAATGCTCTCGAAATTTTTAAATGGACTCTTTATCTGATTGTATCTCATGTCATCAAGCCTCGAGGAGGTAATCATCGACTAGTTACAAAGGGTGATTTTTGGATTATGACTTGTATTATGCAAGGTAAAAATCCTAGATTGCATTTCTTGAATCTTACTTTTATAATTGAGGCATCTAAGGTGAAAGATAAAAGGAAAGAAAAGACTAAACTTCCATATGGTTCATTGATTATAGCATTCTCATTAGATATAATATAGTGCTGGCCAAGGAACCAAGAACCACCTTAGACATTCTCAGGGAATCAATAAATCTTCTCTAAAGAAGTTTGGTTGGGTATTTACGAAGAAGAGGGATGGATCAAGGTAAAGAAAGGTGGTAGTGCACTTTAATATGTTGAAGAAGGAGAAGAAGAAGGGGAAAAAAGAGGAAATAATGAAAGAAATGTTATTAAGACCCCTGAGTCCTCTACGAAGAAAGGAAAAAGGATCTGTCATGAAGGTATTAGCAAAGGCAATGAAGATGGGCTCAAAGAGCAAATGGTTCAATTGATATCCCATTCTCTAAAGATTCAAAACCAAGTTTTGAGCTTGAGAGAAGAGAATTTAGAACTCAAAGAGATGTGAATGACTATGAAGGAGACCAATGTAGCTATAATGAAGAAGATAGAAAAAATAGAGAGTTTATTGGTGAAACTAGTTGTGGACAAAGTGGATAATCCAAATGTTTCTCCATCTCCATCTCTATACATCTTAGTCTTAGAGCATCTCCTCCACGTGGGTCTATCGCTTCTCCTAATCATAAATTTCATCAACCTACACCAGCACTAACTTATTCTATTGAAACTTTAGCAGCACATTCCTTCCTAACTCCTAAATCCAAGTCTCTTAGTCATGCAATTATACCTATAGACCTTTTTATAGCACACATCTCTCCAACCTCTACTGATGCTCCTACAACTACTACAGATACTTCTACATCTCATACTCATCCAAACCATCACTCAACAGCATTGAGAACCAACAAATTCCTTTGACTCTGATGACTGAGTTCTCCATGAGTGCAGACCTACACTTGTTTTGTTTTAATGTTTTAATGCTTTTGATGTTTTAAAGCATGCCCTTTATGTATATTGAATCACATGCACTTTAGGAATGTCTAATATACTAGTTTTTAGCTCATATTTAACTCATATGTCTCATATGTAATGCATGCTTAATGAGCAAAATTTTTGATGAACTAAATCGTAGGGCTATGTCTCATGTTGGTTATGTCTCATATTCGAGGGTATATATTTAAGGGAAGTTTTAGGTTCGGTGGAGTTTTGTCCCTCTGAAAATAGGTTAATTAATCAATTACCTTCTCCTTGCTCCCATTCAATGATGTCAAAAATGGGAAAAAAGAAAGAATAAACTCCATAAAACTCCATCAAACTTCATAAAACTCCACTGCTCTAGGTCACTTATTACGTAGGAGTAACTCTATCCATTTTATAAACCAAAGTTTTGGCATTATCAAAAAGGGGGAGATTGTTAAGTAAAATATGTTTTAATGACAATTAAGAGTTAGTTTAAAACTTTGATAATATTTAGAGTTAGTTCTCAAATCAAAATTGTAAAAACTGGAATTTATCTCTGAGAGGTCAATTCATGATCATAGCAACCCAAAGGCATATGCATGTCTATATATATATATGGTTGTGTATCAACCAAATGGTTTAGAACTTAGAATTCTTGCTTTTAGAATTATATTGTATAAACCTATGACACAGGATGTATCGATATATAAGATCATGCTTTCAAAGGATTTGTGACAGAGACTGCATATAGCGACCCAAAGTCTTCTCTATAACAACCTAGGGTAGTACCTATAGCGACCCATGATATTTGATATATCGATATACAATAACTTTCTCTCAGAAGCTTACTAGATGCATCAATCCAATGACTTAATATATTGACCCAGAGACATCTGTGTTGCAACCTATATCTTAGGATAGGTCGATATACCAATACACTCTCAGAAATTCATTTCCAAGACAAATCTTCTAAGAACATATTGACCCTCACTTAAGTATATATCAACCCATAGATTACATTATAGAGATATATGAGTCAAAGTAGGTCTATATGAATATATTCATTAGAATTTCAAATTTTCTAAGTATGGTTCACACTTCTAAAAAAAATGAATTGACCTTGCATATAGTTTGAAGCGACCCATAGTGCTCTGAACGTCAAATATCTGAATCATTGTTTATATGTATCAACCCAAGCATATAAATGTATCAGCCCACAATGATTGAATTTTAAAGAAATGTTATTGCAGAAAAATTTTATCGAACCAATATCAAAATATATCAACCCTCTGTTTGTATTATAGTAACTCGTGTGCTTTGTGTAGTAATCTTTGGATGAGTAGTACGGGTTTGAAAAATAGAGCTTAAACTTTGTTTTGAGTTAAGCATACTATGTATCAATCTTTAGCAACAAGGATTTGATAAAAATTCAAATATAAAGCAACCCATCAAAAGGAGAGGTCGACTTATCAAGCAACAATGTTCAAGTCTACCAAAAACAAATGGATATTTGAAGCATTTAGTGAAGAAATTAATGAGCCCCAACATCTCTATGTTCAACCAATCAATCAAAAGTATCGAGGATATATATATATATATATATATATTAACCATTGTTGAAGAGAGAGAGATAGAGGGAAGAAAGAGAAATTCATTGTATTAATATGTGCATTCAATCTCTTTCTTTTACTAATTGTGCTTTAAAGTTTCAATTTTCAAGGTTTTTATTTCTCTACTCCATCGTAAATTTCTTGTATGTCAAATTGTAATAAATCAAGGGATGTCATGATCTTGAGTTTTTAGTGAGAAAAATCAAGTGTTGAGTGAATACTTGTATAGGTTTGATCTTGACCTGGGAGAAAACAAGATTGGAATAGGGTTTCTTGAGTCCCTTCTAAAAATTAAGAGAGTGTAACCATATTGAGTTAATGGAGTTGAAAATCCAAGTGAAGAGTTTGGTAGTGAACATATACTGGATTTGGTGGAACCACTCTAAAAATTCGTTATGTCACTTATTTTTCGCTTTTTCTATTTATTTGTATCAAGCCTTCAAAAATAGTTGGTTATGGTGAAAAAGATGCAGCATAGTTAATTCACCCTCACTCTTGAATTCTACAGAAATTATCTCTTGGATAGCTCTTTTCTCCAAACTTCATATAGACCACATTTGGCTTTCCACCCTTCACTATATAGTGGATACCCATGAAATTTGGAGTCTACAAGTTCAAAATTTTCAATTCCCTTCCCTAAAAACCATGTTATAGGCCTGATCCAAAAAAGGAAAGGCGTTAAGCAAGATAATTTGCAGCAAAATTTTCAATCCAATTAACAATGTGAACACTTCATCCTTCTTTCAAGATGTTTCTTTCAATATGTTATTATCTTTCTTTAATTTTTCATTTTCTAACAATAGATTATTCTTCTCCTCTTTTAATTCATCTAGCCTATTTTTTGGTGATTTCTTTTTGGTTATTCACCTAAGGTCTCTAAGGGATTCCGTTATAGGCTCATGAAGTTCTTGTACAGACAATTCATCATTATCAAAATCAAAAAATTTAGAGTCTGAAGAAGAAAGTACCTCATTGTTTTCCTCTTTCACTGCCAGGCGGTACAGATTAGCTTGTTCTTGCTCAAAGCTACTATCCTTACCACTTTAGGAAGCTAGGGTTTTTTTCTTTCCTTTCTTCTCCTTCTTCTCTACCTTTTGAGTTGAGGACAATCTGCTTTGATGTGGCCAATGTTCTTGTATTCATAGCATCTAATTTTTTTTCCTTCTTTTCTAGTTTTTTGAATCTTGCTCTCCCTTTATTTCTTATTCTCATCATAAATCATTCGAACTCCTAGATGAGCAAAGCCATGTCTTCTTCATTCTTTTAATTACTAGAGGTATCCTATTCACTGTCTACTTTGACGGCCAAGGATTTCCCTTTGTCTTCTTTAACAGTTTCCCTAGCTCTCATTTTCATTTCATGTGTTGTCAATAACCCAACTAATTGATCCATAACGAGAGGTTTAAGATTTTTTGATTCTTCCACTGCCATGACCTTAACCTCCCAAGACTTAGGCATGCATCTAAGCACCTCATCCACAATGTCTTCTTGACTTATCCCTTTCCCTAGCGGCCTTGGTTCATTGGCGATTGAGCTAAACCATTTAATCATCTCCCTAACAATCTCTCCTTTCACTTTGAAGGCCTCATAGTTTTGTTTTAGCATTCTAATATTGTTCTTCCTTACTTGAATGGTGCCTTTGTACATAGCTTCTAGTCTCTCCCATAACTCCTTTGCAGTAATGCAGGGTGAGCTCCTATTATATTCGCTTAAGCTCAATGTGAGGTTTACAGCCTTACAATTTGCTCTATGCATCTTTTTCTCCTTTGGTGCTATGTTTTTTATTTTTATTGATACTCAAACACCATCTTTTTCATTTGTCAAAAATTCAATCCCTTTTTTAATAATCTCCGAAACAGTTTGATCCTGAATGATGATGAAGTTCCTCATGTGCTGCTTCCGGTAACTATAATTGATTTCGTTAAAGAATGGGGTTTTGTTTGTGGAGCAGGCTTTAAAGGGAACACTGTGGCCATTAACTGCCATTTTATATCTTTTCTGCTAAAACTATTAAGCTCTTTATCAACAGACCTACTTTGATATGAGTTTTAGAGTAGAGAAGAGAATGAAGAAAGGAAGAAGAGTCGACACAGAAATTTATAGTGGTTCAACATTTTTTGGTGTACATCCACTCCCAGACTATACTTGGATTTTGAATCCACTATTTTTTAACAAAAATAATACAACTACCTTAACCGGGTGTTAGTTAAACCTTACCAAGTGTTTAATTCAAACACTCACCACTAGCTACACAGGTATTAGTAAACCTAACTTGTGTTCTCAACGCACCTAAAACCCTTCACCAAGAAGACCCTTTCTTCTAGTTAATTACAAGCCTATGAAATGAAAAATAAGATTACAAGATTGAACCTCAATATTCAAATGTGATCTTTGTAGCCCAACACAATATAACTCAAAAAATTAAAAAAAAATGAAGATCTTTAATACCTCAATGCCAAAAGTTGTTTGATCTTCAATGGAAATTGTATTTATAGCCTCTCTTAATGATTTATCTGTTGTAGAACATGTAATGTTGAAATGTAGCTATTGAGGGTAGTTAAAGCTTTATTTATGGCTCGAATAGGTTTTCTGAACAACTAGCCATTATTAACAGTGAGTTGACTACCTCCTTTTCATGAGTCAACTAATGTTTGAACTTTCTTCAGCTTCTGGCTAGGAAGAGTCAGCTACCTCTAGTCATGAATTGACTATCTCTTGATTCTGTTTAGAAATCTGATCTCTAACTTTAAGTTATGTTAACATAACTATTTTCTTGTGTCGGCATAACTCGTTCCTTGCTTAAACTTTGCTCATCAGTGTTTAGTGTGAGTCGACTTGCATTCTTCATGAGTTGACTGTCTTCAATTCTGCTTAAGTTTTTTGGCCTTGGAAATTTGGTTATATTGACATAACTATTTTCTTTTGTCGACATAAGCTTCTGTACTTTGTCGTTTTTGCTCTAATCTTTATGTGTAGTCGACATGGTCTTCCTTGTAAGTCGATCGCCTCCTACCCCTACTTATGTGTTTATGCATCGTGTTATGTGTAGGATGGCTAACAAAGTATCCAGAGTCAGCATAGTGTATTTTGGCTTGATTATATTGCATTTAGCTCAGGCTATTTGACATTTAGCTTGATACTTGTAGGTTTGCTCATGCTTAGTTAGTGGTGTGCTTAGTGTCACATGCATGGCCTATGCAAGTCGACTTAGGGTATAGTTTGAGTTGACTTGTTCTCGTGCCCTATGAGCCATTCTATGTCTAGAACATCTTATGTCGACATAATTATTTCCTTGTGTCCACATAACTTCATTCATACTTAAGAATTTTTCTAAGCCCTAGATGGGTAAGTTGATTTGGGTATATAGCAAGTCGACTGGTACCTAAGTTGTGTCGACATAAACTTCCACATATGTTGAAATAACTCCTATGCCATAGAACTCTTGTGCCCTATGTCATGGCTAGTGTCGTGGCATGTGTCATGGCTTGTATCGTGGCTCATGTGGATTGTGCTATGTCCTATGCTATGGCTCATCTTCTGACATATCGTGGCTCATGTCATGCTTGTGCCATGGCATATGCTGTGGCATACTATGGCCTATGTTGTGGCATGTGTCGTGGCTTGTATTATGCCCATTTATACATAAGTCCTCATAGTAGGAGTCAATTTGGGTTAACATGTAAGTTGACTTGGCCTAGTACTTGACTTGAGATTTAAGGTCTGGCCTATATCGTGATACATTCTATGGCTCATGACATTATGTGCTGTGACTCATGATATTATGTATTCTGGCCTAGCATGTATGTATGTTCTTGTGGCTTAGCATATGTATTGACTTGTGCTAGTTGACTAACGGTCTTTAGTAGGTCAAGTTGACTTATTTATCATATGTACTATTTTTCATTTTAACCATTAATATTTTAAACATTTGACCATTGCCACTTTGAATCTTATTTCTATTGCACTATGGACTTGGTGAGTCAACTTGACCTTTAGTGCATAGTGAGTCGACTGAAACTCCCACATGAGTTGATTGGCCTAATATTCAGTTTAAAGTTTGAGACTATTCTAAATTTAGTGAGTTGACTAGTGTTAAGGGTAAGTTGATTACTTTGAATCTGAGTTCCATATATATGTTTTCTATCATTCATAACTTATCCTAATACCTTCCAATTTAATCTTTCATTAATCTAACGTGTTGTTCTGATCATGTGTTCACTATTGTCCATCTTTTGCTAATCATCAAAACTAATTTTGCCAACAAATCTTATATCTTAATATTGTTCCTTTCAAGATTAGAGTCACTATTCTTGAGATTCGATGGTTCTTTTGCTTTTTTAAGCCTCTATTCAATGTAGTGAAGATTATTTACTTTTCAATCTCTAGTAGCTTTTATCACACCACACTGAGTTTGAAGGAGATATTAGAGAATATTAAATATTTGAATAAATTAGAAATAATTTGATATTGGTTTATCCCCTATCATTATAATGGTTTAGTCATAACAAGAGACAATTAGAGTTTTCTGTTTTATCCGGCTTCTCAAAGTCAATTTTTCTGATACCGTGCATATGTTTTAACTAGATTACTTACACTACGTGTAACATGGAGGGAGGGGGTGCAAGGGGGCCGGTGCCCCCCTCAAATTTTTCAAAAGAAGTTCTGCCTGTAAATTTGTAAAAATTATAATCTAAAATAATATTAGCCCCCCAAAGTTGTAATTCCCTCCTAAAAATTATTAATTTGCTCTCCCAAAGGTAAGGAAAAAAAATTAGTTCATTAAAAATCTTAAGAAACAAATTTCAAATTTTATTTTTTTGTAAAATTTTTCACTGTGCAAACAATTAGAGGCAACCAAACATGTTCTAAGAGTCAATTTTTACTTCCATCTTTCAAATGCCACGGCACATATTTGACGCTTTTCTTCAATTTTAACATCCCTTCTTCTAAAATTTTTTATTTTTACTATGTACTACAATATAGAATGTCTATCTTCCATACATCGGAGGATTATAAATTTTATTAGAAAGTCCATTTTTGCTAGAGATTGAGAAAATTTTTCTTTTTCTGTTTCTTTTGTCAAAAGAGTAATTATCTTTTGGTATATATTTTTGACAATTTAAAATAATCTAAGAAAATTAAGGGTTTCGATATAAAAATATCATGCAAAAGAAATAAAAATGACTAAATATTTTCAAGTTTGTTAATTATTACAATGAAATATTTTATTCAAAATTTAAGACAATTTCTTATGCAACAAGAAATTTTTCATATGAAATGTCAAGTCTGAACTACATATGTCGCAGTGTCCTTCACTTTCTAAAAGTATTTTTGGCTCTTTCAAACTACATATGATTTTATTGTTTGGGATGAAATGCTAGGCTACATAACTTTGTAGAACTCAATGATCCAGTGGGTATAAGCACGACATATAAGCTTGGAAGATGCAAATCCAGCTCCTCTTGCCAAGCTCTCGAACTCTTTCCAAGTCCTCTCCTTGCCCACAGGGTGCAAGCATAACATGCCCATGTCGATTTGAAACAGATACTTGGAGAAGACATCAGATTGTGGATATTCTGGAGCCACCGACTCCACCACTATGACCTTTCCATACTCGGGCAGTGCATCATAGCAATTTGTTAGCAACTTCAGGCAATCCTGGTCGCTCCAATCATGAAGTATCCACTGCACATTTTTTTTTTTTTTTGCCAAATCATTTTCAAATGTTTATTGCACTATATTAGGAAATGGAAAACCTCGAATCTGTTTGTTTTGGTTTAATATGGCATATATAGATGATTTACTCATGATATTTTTCAAGGAAAGAAATGAAAAGGAAAAGGCTTGGTTCTAGCATGAGATTGGCATGGCATGGTACTGCGCGAGGCCATACTTACCTATGGAACTTGTCTAAATATGTACAAAGCATGCCATGACTTGCGACAGCTTACGAAAAAAATTTAATTATATTATATGTGACACGACAAAAGATGCACCTCAAGAGGCCATAGCAGCCAATATGACCTCTATTTTAGGGTGCATGCGTTGAAAATTCTAATGGAAGAGTGAGAGATAAAAGGAAAAGCCTGAAATTGATCGAGACCAGAAAAATAAAGGCAAAATTTTCTTTATCAATGCTTGATGAAACGTAATACCAGATAGTGATGGGAAAATTTATCGGTTCCATTGTTTATATCCTTTGAATTTTGTCTTTACTTTGCTTTTCTTTGACTATCAACGTGAGAGAAATATTTTATTCATTTTTCTCTCTCTTTTCTTTCTTTTCTTTTTTTTATCAATTAATTTTTGTCTGTCTCTTCTAATTCTTCAATCCATAGATCAATTGCTTTCTCTCTCTTCAATTATTTTCCGTTGATATCTCTGTCTATGGATTAGTTGAAGACAAAGAAAGAGAGGAAATGATTTATGGAGAAGGAGAATGAGGAAGAGAGATTTGATTAATCTGCCAATGGAATAATTAAGATTGACAGATGGTGAAGTGGTTGTCTTTGAGTCAGAGAAATCAACAATGGAAAGTGTTGCTTAAATTTATTGCAGATTTTGAGGGCTTCTTTTTTTTTTGGGGGGGCGGGGGGGGAAGCAAATATCTTTTCAAAATAGAAGAAGCCAAGATAGAGACAGACCTTCATGAATATTGCCTCCCCCATGGGGACCCTACTGAACATATCGCCGCCGACGTGGTCCACGCCTAATTACAATTATAGATAAATGAATTTGGCATTTTCTGCCATGACGTTGAAATTAAGAAAATTAATTTGACTTTGTATACCTGGAGATGGGATTGCATCTTTGATGACGTCAGGTAAATCAAAGTTAATGCCGTTAATGTTAGGGTACTTGGAAACAATGGTGGCCAGCGTGGACCCAAGTCCACCCCCAACATCAACAAGCTCTCTAAGCCCCTCAAACCCTTTGTATTGCTCTAGGATTTTTTTCATGATTATAACACTATGGTCATGCATTGCTTGGGAGAACAAATTGCCAAGTTTACCCTCTTTAATCCCATACTCAAATATCTGCATTCCATGGGCCCTTTCAAACGCGCTTCCTCCCTCTATTATTGCTTCTGGTAGGGTATACCTGCACAAGATTTTTATTTGATTTGTTGAGTCACGCGAACAAATTTTGACCCTTTTAAAGATTTGGCGCAACACTCTGAGACTTTCTCTTTTGCTTTTTACTGTAGAGCTAAAGAGGATTCAGACAAGTAAGTCAATGCGAAACTGAAAACCAACTTCATCTTTTACTTTTCAAAACATCTAAGATCAAATTTATAAATTTTCAATATGAGCTCTAGGGAAGAGGCGGTTTCCTTTGTCTTCTTCGTCATGTAACATGACTTTTAAAAAATATATATATATATTTGTGAGATTTTTAATTAGGCTTGTGCATGATCAAGTTTGGGATAGTATTTCATATGTTTCTCAAAATTGAATCTGATTTTGTGCAACTTAAAATTTTTGAAGCGCTAAACCCACCAACACTTAGTAAATTCAAACACTCAGTATTGTTTAAATAAATTTTCTGATTCGGCTCTTATATATAAAAAAAAATATAAATTGTGAGAATTTTGCCTTCTTAAGAAATCAGTTCAACTTAAATCAAATTTTGTTGGATATAAAGTTATTATCAAATATAAGTGTTTTATTAAAAGAAAAAAATGAAAAAAACCCCGGTCCGTCTTGAAAAATAGTTTGAAAACCCCGGGTTGGGCCCAACCTTGTGTTTAGGCTCGGGTGAATTTATGAGTTGAACTTCAGGCAATATTTGACCCTAGCCCTAAGTTTTCTTCAGAAACCCTTAGAAGGCCGACCTAGGCTGGCATGTTCACCTCTATTTTTAATTGGAAAAAACACATGAAAATATAAATATTTTTAGAAGAACTTATAAAATTGTTCCATAAATGAGTAGGAATGTTCATTTTGACACCTAATGCAATCTTTACTTCAAAGCGATTGCAATCAAACACCATGGCCTTGAACTTCTCTCTCTTTTAATTAGATAAATAGAATTAAAATATAATAACAAAAACTGTGAATTTTCAGGAACAAAAATTTAGAGAAAAGAATTGGAAAAATAAAAGTTATGGAAATGTTATTTAAATCTCTATTCTGATCTCCATTCCGATCCTTTATTAAAAAAAAAATGAAAAGAAAAGATTTTCCCATTTAAAACTATTTTGGTCCAAGAATGCTAATATAAGTTAGATTACCATATGTAAGGGATTGATCCGATTATTATTATTCATAGATAATCGTTAAAATCTAGAATCGTTTTCTTTGATGACCATTCTCTTATCTTAACTCAAGTGACCAAAAAAATAACTGTCTGACAAAACTTAAACATGAATAACAAGAAGAAAATTCGAGTAAGGACAGGTAATCATTAATGAAGCACCAAAATGGGGAAAAAGAAAAAGAAAATTAGGGATAGAGAGAGGGAAAGAGAGAAGCACACACCAAGTTGCCTGCATTTCTTTCTCATGACCAAGCAGCAAGAGAGGCGCAAAAGAGACCCCATCTTGATTGGGAATAAGGTACTTGCAAATGGGTCCCAAACCATACAATCTTTCAGAACGTCCAATCATCGGATTAGTCACGACACGGCAAGTGAGAATAGAATGGCTAGCCAGAAGCCTCATGATGCGGTCAAGCATGTCGGCGGCCTGTGGATTTTGTGGTGTATGTGCAGGAAATATATGAGATGCAAGCTTATGAGCTGAGACTTGATTGCCTCCGGGCTTAGTCAATTTAGCCATGGTCTCAAAAAGATTGAGCTTGACGGCCGTTCTCAAGGTCATGGGAAGAGTTGAGAGAGTGATCAATTGTAAGGCCAACATGCACTCCTCTTCCTCATGATCATTGGATGTGCCCACTTGATTCTCAACCGCACTCATGTCTCAACTCAACTGTGGATTCAGAGAAAGAAGGGGTATTAATATATTTGTTGAGGTTTCGGTGAACACTATTATATATAATATATAATGATATACACACAATAAGTTCTCTTGATCCGCACATAAATCGAGGTGGCATCTGGATCAAGGGGTAACCAGCCCCATTTAACAATTTTAAATTTTTGAAGGGGTATAAATGTAATTGCGGTCTCACTAATGCACTACCGCCATGAAATTTCAGCAAATGTATTTCTGGCACCATGGATTCAGAGAAGACGAGGAATATTATATATTTTCTCGAGTTCTCGTGCAGATTACATCGATATAATTATAAACTGTTAATTTAGAATGCCCGTGTGAGGAAATTTCAGGTAATTGCATGGGGTTAATGGAATAACTCTTATTTATCCATGATACCCATTTAATCTCCCTTAAATCTCTCTATCATGGTTGATCACTTGTGGTAGGAGACTAACTCTCTGCATTTCTATGAGTGATTCACGAAGCCATTAGATCAATATTAAGAGAAAAATAAAATTCTCTAGAGAGAGAGAATTAAAAATGAGAGATCAAGAAATTTTCGTGTAGAAAAATTTCTCCCGTCGTAACGATCACCGGACTAGGAATTAAGGTATCGTAGAGTTGCGGTAGTGATTCAATTAACATCGGGATCATCATCCCGCTCATGAGATCCAATCGAGCGATTTGTCGTATAATTGATTTTGGAAGCTCTACATATTGAGATATTTACTCTATACTAGATCCATTTTATTTCTTCCAAAAATTATTTGTATGCTTCCGATGTGCACAGGAACCTAAATCCAACATTGGTATCAGAGCAATCATTTGATTAATTAAAATAAATTTCAGAATAATTTTCAGGTATAAAAAAATATAGGGTATTAAATCTAAAATTCGAATCACGGATGAATTTCGTGAATCCAATTACACCACGAGATTACCCATGATACGTAGATCACGAAATTAATTTATTCATAATTTTTTGAGTACAATAGGGTCATCAAAACTGAAGTTGAAATTTTCGGCCCAAATATTGACTGGACCTTTAGATTTTAGATCTGTCGAGTTTAAGTTCAAATTAATCTAAACAAATGGAATATATGTGTTCTACGTGTACTGATCTATGTTCTGATTTATATATTGTGCATTGTCATCACCTGAAACTAAGATTTCCGAAAATGGCCGCGAAGGGCCGTAACTTTGGATCTTTGATTCGACAAGTTCAAGCATTAATCCTTCATAAAATCGAGTTTAGGTCGAAAAGATGTTTTCTGACGACCGGGTCAAGAGGACCCAGTTGTAGGCCCTTCGGCTGAAGGAGAAGACATCTAGACCCGCGTGTGCGTGAAGAACATGTGCACAGAGGTGCGTGATCATGAGGACAGCAGGCATATAAGGTGCGTAAACCGAGTCGGGTGCGGTTTCGACTCGGACCCGCATCCCCCGACCTGAGTACCTGACCCAAAAGGCAGGTCATGTGCGTGTCCGATGCCCTTGTGCGTCTGACACGCGCGCCAGGCCCTCCCCGGCACGTGTAAGCGCGTGGTGGCCTATGGGACCACTGGCGGCACGTGAGGTGATCTAAAAATGGAATTTTCCAATTTTTTAAGGGTTTCACATCCATAAATGTGATTTTTTATGGATTTTTGTGTACCAAATTCTAGTCCGAATGGTGAGATGCAATCCCGAATTATGGTGTATGGTGTCCGTTGACTCGTACACTCATCTTGGAGTCTATACTCGAGTCATTTGGGTCTTGATAATTCATAGGGTATGCAAAATGTAAGAATAAGTATCAATAAGTCACTAAAGTCTATAATACTTTCAAAAATTGTCGTATCAAATCTTTGCAAGGGGGATAAAACTTAATGGTAATAATTACGAGATTTTTCACCAGTAGATTCAGTTTATCCTCGAGGAGCAAGATCTAACTAAAATTTTGAGGAATGAGATGGTAGACTCCGGGAAGGATACCACACCTCACAGAGACGGGATTAAGAAACATTACGTGCATGGAAGAGGAAAGATGGCCGAGTTAGGGCAATCTTCCTGAGCATGATGTGCGATGATGTGATCTCAGTCTACGAGTAATATCCTATGGTTATATCTATTTGGCTCACCCTATAAAGAGTATTATGGTGCTCTTACAGATCCTGATATGAGGATATTGACTTATAACTTTAATAACTTATAAGAAAATTATTGATCATACGATGATACAATATTTAATGAAAATGTCGAGTATGATCGTCGAGTTGGGGAATGTGAACGAGTTTATTTCGAATATATTTCTTGTACTGGATGCGATCTAGTTCTTTACTTAATTTATGGGAAACCATTAAAAACCTATTTTAGATACAATGAGAGTATTCGTACTTTCAATGATGTAAATAGGAATAGTGAGCTCGAGTAAGAGCATCTGGAGGCGAGTAGGTCATACTCGGGTCATGCTTATGCAGAGGAGTCGAGCAAGGACTTTCGTGGCACCAACCCCAAATGACATAAGCATGAATGATAGACTCGAGATTTGGGTAAGAAGAAACCATTTAAGAAATCTGACAACAAAGTATTAAAGTGCAGAAAGGAGTTAGATAAGACCAAGGTGTGGTGCTACATCTATAGTTGATTTGGTCATTTCGCTCGTAAGTATGACGAGTGAAAATTATCTCTTTCTTCTTTACATGATTTAAGATGCTCACTGATTTCTCTCCTTCGTGTATTGTAAATTTAGGAGCAACCGACCACGTAGCTCAAGACAGGAGCGTGTATATAGAGTTCCGTTAAGTGAATTCTCAAGTAAGAGCATTTACATGTGGAACGGAGCATTTATTCGACATCCGAGGGAATGACACTTGCAAGATGGAATTGCAAAGATGCCAGACTCTGTATGTTCTTTACGCACCAGATGTTTGACGAAACTTGATTTCAGCTGAGAATATGCTCTGTTAATTTGAAAATATTATAGTTTCCATTCAGTACGACAATTCTTTGATTGGTTCTGGTTTAGTCCACGAGGGACTATATGCACTGGATGTGAATCCTTTTTATGGTGTTTCTTGTTATCTCCTAGGGTGAGAGAAGATAAACCGGTTAACAGTGAGTAGTTTGCAGGGCTCGCTAACCAGTTTTACCTAGATGACAAAGTTACAATAAAACCATTCGACAATGCAATGAGAGCTGGACTCCATTGTAGTCGGTTCACTCTGACATCTATGGCCTTATGAACGTGAGAACACAAATGCAGTTGTGTACTCTATTACGTTCATAGACAATTGTACTCGTTTCAATTACGTCTATCTGATATCGCGCAAGTCTGAGGTATTGAGATATTTCAGGAGGTTTATTAACGAGATTGAGAATCAGTTAGACTTGAGAGTGAAGTCTCTCAGAATCGATCAAGGGCGTGAATATTTGTCTGAAGAGCTCTGTTTCAAGAAGGATATTACGAGACAGTTGACTATTCTGCTACTCAGTAGAGTAGAGTAGCCGAGAGAGGAATAGGACTTTGATTGAGACGGTGAGGTCTATGATGGCGCAAGCTAATTTACTCGTTTCCCATTAGGGAGAAGTGTTAATGGCTACAGCTTACATCCTCAATTATATTTCATTGAAGTCCACAGTCAGTACCTTATATAAGCTTTGGATAGGGAGACAGTCTGACTTTAGCTATTTGAGATTATGGGGTTATGTCGCATATGTTCATAGTTTCTCGCATTTACACGGCGAGTCAGGCCTACAAGAAAAGAGTTGTATTTTTATGAGATACTCAGAACATTGTAAGGGGAATATGTTTTAAGTGAGCATACAGATGGTACTGTCACTAAGATTGACTCTCATGATATCAAGTTTCTTGAATATGATTTCCCTATGAGAGGTGAAATCAATTAGGACTTTATCTTCTTTGAAATGGGTGAATCTGGTAGCTTAGTTGATCCTAGCAGTAGGACCTAAAAATCCATTACGGATCTTGAACCTAGTGGGAGCAATCCATATGGAGGTGAAAAGGCCTCCCCTCCTTATAAGAGTAGTAGAGGACGCGTACCTAACTATCGCTTCTCGGTTGAGGGAGAGGCTCTCAATGTGACTCTTGAGGATTACGAGAAACCTTAAATGGTCCTAGAGGCTCTTGAGGGTTCTGTGAAGGACCATTGGTTAAATACCATAGATGAGAGAGAGTTGATGAAAATCAACGGAATTTGGGATCTAGTTGATTTATCTAAGGGTAGTAAGGCTGTTGAGAACAAGTAGGTTCTCAAGATCAAGATAAAGTCCGACGGATCAGTGAAGAGGTATAAACCCCGTCTGATAACCAGGGGGTTACACTTAGACTAATGGCGAGATTACTTTGATCCATTTACTTTTAGTGATTGTCATGGAAATGGATCTAAAGTGACACCAAATGGATGTTGCGACTGCCTCTTGAGTGGGAGTTTGGATGAGGAGATCTATATGGAATAGTCATCTGGCTTTATTCTTGTAGATTAGGACGATAAGGTCTGTCGAATTTGGAAATTGACATCTGACCTCAATCATCAAACCAGACAGTGATGCTTGAGATTTCACAAGGAGGTGATATCTTATGGTTTCATGATGATCGAGGAGGATCATCGCGTATACCTTATACGTTCTCATGATTTTTTTTGTGATCATATTCTTGTGTGTTAATAACATTTTGTTAACTGAAAACAACAGAGAGTATCTGATGATCACGATGACGTGAACATTGTCGAGTCTTGATACGAAGGACATGGGTGAGGCTCAGTTCTTCCTTGAAGTTAAGATCCAAAGGGATCATTCGAGACAGGTGTTGACTCTTTAACAGGAGTCCAATGTCAAGGGAGTCCTCAAACGCGTCGAGAAGAGTGATTACAACCCTATAGATACTCTTATCGCTAAAAGTTTAAAACCTAAGTCTTGACATGTGCCCGTATGACTCAGGAAAGGACAAGGGAGATATATAGAATCTCTTGTACCTATGTGGTGAGTAATATGATGTACGCAGTGTTGCGTATATGACCGGACATTTGTTTTGCAGTCAGTCTGATGAGTAGGTATCAATTGAATCCTAAAAGGGATCACCGGAGAGCAATGAAAAGGATTCTGAGATATTTCAAGTGAATTACGAACCTCTCCTAGTGTAACGGAGGAGGTGATTTGCATCTTGTTGGGTATTTAGATACCGATTGGGTAGGCAATCTGAATGTATGCAAGTCGATATCAGTTTTTATTGTCTTGGAGTAGCAAGAAGCAAACTTGTATATCTCTATCCATGATAGAGGCTAAGCTTATGGCATACTCAGTAGCAGTTTGGAGAGTGCTTGGCTCCGGAGATTTTCCAATGACTTAGGGATTGTGGCAGATAGTGGGAGGCCAATGATAATTTATTATGAAAATCAATCCGTCATTGACTATACCTGAGACCCTAAGTAACATAATAAGACCAAACACATTAATACTTAATACCATATTATGAGAGATATCACCAAGAAATGTGAAGTGACAATTAAATACACTACTATATAACATGGTGGCTAATCCCTTCACTGAACCCATTGTGAGAGATTTCTTTGTGAGATACAGGAATCATTGGGTTTACGTGTATTTGATATTTCTCATTTTGTACTAATGCTAATTATTTTTTATATATATGACATGTGTGTACTGTTTAGTCACAAGTTTAATTTATTGCATTATTTTATTATCATATATTTTGTGATTTATTGAGATGAATAATGTCAGGCATGAATGGTTGACTCTCTCACACGAGTAACCACCTCCAACTCTAAATGAGTGGAGATGAGAAGGTTTATAGTTGTAAAAGGCTTTGAGAGTGACCCTACTAGAATAGAATTTGCCCTAATACGTGTTTAAGATGAGGTCATATGCGATATGACCGACATGAAAATACCAACATCCATGTTGTCTGTAAATAGCCTGATTTGAGATATCAGATATCACTTGCGACTAGTGATATTGTCTCTGGACACTCTCTCTAAGATCCTTGGATAAAGTTTTATATGTAGATTGAGTCCCATACTTGCACAGTGTTAGAGAAATCAGACATATGCCCTTTGAGAGATGGAGGAATAACACTATGGTACACATTTCATACCACATGTGATATGTCGACTAGGGATAGTGAGAGTATTATTTGAGATATTGACATAATTTAAAAAATCGTTCCCACTGTGTGAGACCCGAAATTCAATGGGTGGGATCTCATGTACCCTTATTACTTTCGGCTATCTCTTGAGATCCTGATACAATGTTTGCTACTTTAATTTGTTTATCGATGGTTCGGAAGATAAATTGAGGTCTGAGGGATAGGTCTAGAAAAGTAGCTGAGTTGGGATTGAAAGATTCGAATTTGGGAAAAGGAAAACCAATCGACATTACATCATTTTGTTGTATTCATCGACTAACCTATTATATCTGTCCATGTTTGGATGTAAACATAATAGTGAATACACAGTCAAACGTTTATTGAGGATTACTTTCGATGAGGAAAGTAGCTCGATAGATGTAATTAGTCTTAGATTTTGGGTGCAGCGAGTTCTTTTTGATACTAACGAAGGCTTCTCGATTACCCTAGCAGGTGTATCGAGAAGTCTTTGCTTGCAGGTGTACTTACCAGTCGCTTGACGCTCAATCCTATATGAAAGTCCAGTAGAGTGATGTGATAGATTACATGAGTTGTAATCTTCTGACGGACGCAAAATGCTCTCTCATGCAAGTGGGAGATGTTAGTTTAGAATACCCGTGAGGGACATTTTGGGTAATTGCATGGGGTTAGTGGGATAACTCCCACTTACCCATAATACCCATTTAATCTCCCTTAATTCTCTCTATTATGGTTGAATACTTATGGTAGGAGACTAACTCTCTCAATTTTATGAGTGATTCACGAAGCCATTAGAGCAATATTGAGAGAAAAATAGAATTCTCTAGAGAGAGAATAAAAAATGAGGGATCAATAAATTTTAATGTAGGAAAATTTCTCCCGTTGTAATGATTGCTGAACTGGGGATTGAGGCGTCATGGAGTTGCAATGGTGGTTTGATTAACATCGTGATTACCATCCTGGCCATAAGATCCGATCAAGTGATTTACCGTACGATTAATTTTGGAGGCTCTTCATATTGAGATATTTACCATATACCCAATTTATTTTATTTCTTCCGAAAATTATTTGATTATTTCCGCTGTGCATGTGAATCTATTAACTCTAAAATATACATTATACAATTTTTATATATCACTTCCATAAGATACTCCTTCTACATAAAATCCCCAAAGCCACACACTATTACAAATAATTCCTTCATAATTTTACAAAAATTTTAAATTATCTTAAAATTACAAGAAATTAATAATTCTACTTTTGAGGGCTTTGATTCTTTTTGAAGTTAATTTTTGTTGAATTTTTTCTTCTTCGGAGTTAAATTTTATTAAATTTGAAGAGAATTTATGACGTAGGTCTTAAGAATTTTCTTTAATTTTTAATGGGTATATTGTGATTGAATGGGAAGCTGAACTGGAGTAATTTTACTAGAGAACAATTGCTAATGTTGGATATTTTAGGGTTCTCATGCGTAGAGGAAGCATACAAATAATTTTCGGATAAATAAAATAGAGATCGGATATAAGTATGTACCTCGACGTATAGGGTCTCCCAAAAATAGATCGAATCGGCAAATCCCTCGATCGGATCTCACGGTCGGGATGGTGATCACGATATTAATCGAATCACCACTGTAATATCACAACACTGCAACCCTCAATCTGGTGATCCAAATAACATGAAAAATTCTCTACTCAGAATTTTTCTCAAGCCCTCTATATTCTCTCTCAAGATCTCTAATGGTGTCTCAACCCAAAGAATGTTTACATACAATAGAGATGTTAGTCTCCTTTTTTTCAATAAATTCTATATAAGAGAGATTTAAGGGGAGGTTAGAGTAACATGGATAAGTGGGAGTTATCCTACAAATGTCCAAAATGCCCCTCTCAGGCATTATAAAATAATATCTTCCACTTGCACGTGAGGGAATTTTACGTCCATTAAAAGATCATATCTCATGTGATCTTTTACATCACCTTGGTGGACTTTCATACAGGATTGGACATCGTGCGATCGGCAAGTATACCTGTAAGCAAAGAACTCTCAATGCACCAGTTAGGATGATCGAAAAGCCATCGTTAGTATAAAAAATTACTCGCTGCACCAAAAATCCAAGACTAATTTCATCTATCGAGCTACTTTTCTCATCGAAAGTAATCCCCAATAAACGCTCGACTATGTAACCACTATTATGTTTACATCCCAACGTGGACAGGCATAATAGGTTAGTTGGTGAATACAATATAATGATATAATATCAATTGGTCTTCATTTTTCAAAAGTCAAATCTATTAGCCTCAATTCAGCTACTTTCCTAGACCTGTCCCTCAGACCTCAATTTATTTTCTGAACCATTGGTAAACAGTCTAAAGTAGCAAATATTGAGCCGTGACATCTAGAAACAACCGAAAGTAATAAAGGTATAAGAGATCTCACCCAATGGATCTTAGGTTTCACACAGTGGGAACGAGTATCTAAATCATATCAATATCTCAAATAATGCTCCCACTATCCGTTGTCAACATATCACACGCAGTATGAAACGCGTGCCACAGTATTATTCCCCCATCTCTTAAAAAGGTATATGTCAAATTTCTCTAATACTATGTAGATATGGGACTCAGTCCATACATAAGACTTTACCCAAAGATCTCAGAGAGAGTGTCTTAGAGACAAAATCACTAGTCACAGGTAATATCTAAGATCTCAAACTTGGCTACTTACAGGCAACATGGATGTGGGTACGTCCATGTTGGTTATATCGCATATAACCTTATCTTGAACATGTATCAGGGCGACTTATTTTCTAACAGGGCCACTCTCAAAGTTTCTTACAACTAGAAACCGTCTCATCTCCACTCACTCAGAGTTGGAGGTGGTCATTCATATGAGAGAGTTGATCACATCTGCCTAACATATCATTTATCATAATTAATCACAAAATATATGATAATAAATAAAATAGTGTAATAAATAAACTCGTGACTCGATCATGCACACATGTCATATATATACAACACAATAAGCATCAGTACAAGGTGAAAATATCAAAAATATACATAAATCCAATGATTCCTATATCTCATACAGGAATCTCTCATAATAGGTTTATTAAATGAATCAGCCACCACGCTGTATAGTAGAGTGCTTAATATCACTTTACCCTTCTCGGTGATGTCTCTTATAACGTGATATTTGGTATCAATATGTTTGGTCTTATTGTGATACTTAGGGTCTTAGGTGTGGTCAATGGTAGCATGATTTTCACAATAAATTATCACTGGTCTCTCACTATTTTCCACAACCCGTAAGTGATCCGAAAATCTTCAGAACCAAACACTCTCCTAAACTGCCATTGAGCGTACCATAAGCTCAGTCTCTATCCTGGATAAACATACATAGGTTTGCTTTTTGCTACTCCAAGATAGCAAAACCTAATATCGATTTGTATACATTCAGTTCACCAACCCAATTGGTATCTGAATACCCAACAAAATGCAAATCACCTGTTTTGTAACACAATGAGAGGTCCGCAGTTCTCTCGAGATATCTCGGAATCCTTTCACTGCTCTCTAGTAATCTCTTATAGGTTTCGATCGATACCTAATTACCAAACTGACTGCAAAACAAATGTCTGATCATGTACGTAACACTGCGTACATCAAACTATTCAGTACACTGGAACAAGGGATTCTATTCATCTCCCGTACCTTTTCCTGAATCTTAGGGCATTAGTCAAGACTTAAACTTTAACCTTTTTATGATAAGAGTATCTTTAGGGTTGCAATCATTCTTCTCGAAGCACTCGAGAACTCCCTTGATGTCGGACTCCTATGAAGAAGCCAACACCTGTTTAGAGCGATCCCTCTGTATCTTAACTTTGAGAAAGAACTGAGTCTTACCCATGTCCTGCATATCAAGACTCAATAATGTCTATGTCATCGTGGCCATCAAATACTTCATGTTATTCCCAATCAACAGAATGTCATTCACACATAAGGACATGATCATAAAAGAGTCAGAAGAACGTATAAGGTATACGCAATGATCCTCCTCAATCATCACGAAACCGTGAGATATCAACTTATCATGAAAACTCAAGTGTCACTGCATGGATTGATGAATAAGGTCGTATGTTGACTTCCGAAGTCAAAAGACCTTATCATCCTGATCTATAGGAATAAAACCCAATGGATGTTCCTTATAGATCTCCCCATCTAAAACTCCCACTCAAGAAGGTAGTCTCAACGTTCATCTGGTGTCACTCTAGATCAATGTTCGCGATGATCGCTAAAAGTAAACGGATCGAGAGAATCTCATCATTGGTCTGAGTGTAATCCTTGGTTATTAGACGAGCTTTATACTTCTCTACCGATCTGTTGGCCTTTCTCTTGATCTTGAGAATCTACTTGTTCTCAACGGCTTTACTAGCCTCATGTAAATCAACTAGATCCCAGATCTTAGATCTCGTTGATTGTTATCAACTCATTCTTTTATCCATGGCCTTTAACCAATGGTCTCTCACAGAACCCTCAAGAGCTTCTAGGACCATTTAAGATTTTTCGTAATCCTTAAGAGTCACACTAAGAGCCTCTCCCTTAATTGGAAAGCGACGGCTAGGTACGCGTCCTCGACTACTCTTACGAGGAGAGAAAATCTTTTCACCTCTAGATGGATCGCTCCCACTATGACCAAAATTCGTAATGGATTCTGAGGTTCCGTCGTTGGGATCAACTAAGCCCCCAGGCTTATCCATCTTATCGAAGGTAAAGTCCCAATTGATTTTCCCTCTCACAAGGAAATCATTTTTAAGAAACTCGACATCATGAGACTCAATCTTAGTAACAGTATCATCCGTATGTTCACTAGAACACATTTCCTTTGAAGTGTTCTATGTCACCCCCTGATCCTCGATCTGAGCCCGTGAATAGCCGCCCATCACCCCGTATGCTGCCACCACTTGATACGCATACCGAGGCAACAAAGGCTAACATCAATATCCGTATAAATCCTGTTTCCTCAAAATATCATTTTCCCAAGTAGAGAATGTAAAATGCAAGACATTTGCCTCAATGCATAAGTATACAACACGTCTGAGAGTTTCAATTTCATTACATAACAAAATTTCAGTCATCCCAATAAATATATAAAATGGTCATTCTATAAACCTCAAATGTACATACATATCATCAAATACATCAATTACATCACTACGGAAGAATGGTTGATACCATACCCAAGTCCGAGGTCTCCCAACAAAAATCAAGTGTGTCGACTCACTCGACACGTCTCTCTCTGTGCCAAGTCTACATCTGAAATCAGGGAAAAGTGAGGGGTGAGTATTATGGGAAAATACTCAATGAGTGAGAGGATCTACAATATGTTCTCAATCATAAGTGTGAATATGGAGTGTCAAAGGACATTTCAAAACCATAATAATATCAAAACCAATCATATCATTTCCAAAAATCAGGTGATCACATATCACAAGTCATAGTATCAAAGTATGCATCCATTTATATTTCCGAAATCAATTAGAGCTTGCCAAGAAAATAAATCCGGCAGTAGTCTACCTCGACCAATGACGGGCGCGTTGGGGGTTTTCATATGCAAGGATATAAAATTAGCTCTCTACCCCAACGTTGGCCACAGGCCTCACCAAGTGCTAGACAGCGGCGTAACACATGTCCTCTCCATATTTGGTTCAATCGACTAGCCCGTGCCTATAAATATACCAATAAATCAAGTATAGTATCTTACTTGGAGCTAGACTGTGGCGTAACACACATCCTCCCCAATTTGGTTCATTCGAGCGTAACTATACATACCCAATAATCAAGTATAGTACCTCATTCAGAGCTAAACTGTGACGTAACACATATCCTCCCCAATTTGTTTCATCCGAGCACGACTATACGTATGACGTTTGGGGGATACCTCCTGCAGAAGCATATCCGGACACAATGGGTGCCTCTGTCAAAGCCCTTCGTAGCTACAGAATCTATTAAGTAATATCATCACGTCATCATATCCATCTCATCACAAGTAGGCATCCAACCCACACATAAATCATCAAATCATTTCAATCAGCGTGCCAATGTATTTTATCAAATCATTTCAATTAAAATGTCAATGCAATGATAGCATATAAATCATATCAAAATTTCAAAGAGTGGCACGATATATTTTCAATACAAATCATGGATGCATAACATTTAACTAAATCATTTGGGACACTCCAATAATCACAAAAGAGAGCATTTAAAAATCATAGATCAAAATCAATGCTTACACGCATTTCATAAATTATGTCATTTTAAAAAAACTGTAAAACAGGGATTTTGTTCAATTGAAAAACACAGTGTCAAAGTCCTACTCACCATACTAGAAAAGATAGTCACTCCTAGACGTCTTTGCAGTGAATGTCCTGCCTTGTTCAACTTTCGGCAACTCCTAAGGGACATAACCAAGTATCCACCATCATCAATATCAATTCTTTCAAGAAAATCCAAAACCCTAACATTGAATACCTAAATTTTCTCTCATGTATGGTGACTCAAAACCCATCAATTCTTTTTTATCAAATTTCCACATAACTCCAAAGTCATAAAAGAGGAAAATAAACCCAACCAAATTTCAGTCTCCGATTTGTCTCAAGCGAATCACGATCAAATCCTAGATTTTCTTTTACTAGAAACCTCAACTCTCTCACTAGCTTTAACTTGCTAGAGGTTGGGTCTTGAGTTTTGGAGATTTTAGAGTGTGGATCTAGAGGTATTTTGATTGATCTTTGGAACAAACAGGAAGAAAGAGAGAGAGAAGGTATGAACCGAGAGAGAAAAGGAAGAATAAGAAAAATATGGAGTTTGGTCTTCGTGGGTTCTAATGCCCCATCACTACACTTTAATTATAAACCCATTTTTATGAATTTACTTAGTTGTCTGCTTTCACTTTCGATAGACTCAGGTGCCCAATATGTCACTTTTTGGTAATTTGGAACTCAACCCAATGAGTTTAAATATGTAAAATTTTATTTGTTGAGAAAAGTATGATTTGTTATGCACTTGGGTTAAGTCACATCGGTCTAGCTGATTATCAGTTAAATAGAGAAAATATTATCCAGGAAGACTGATCGGGAAGGCTGATCAGATAGGTCGTCCGGGAAGGCTGAACAGATAGGCCGTCCGGGAGGCTGATCAGCTAGGTTATTCGGGAAAGTTTATCAGATAGGTCACCTGGGAAGGCTGACCAGATAGGTCGCCCGGGAAGGCTAACTAGATGGGTTGCTCGGGAAGGCTGATCAGATAGGTCGCTCGGGAAGGCTGATTAGATGGGTCGCCTGGGAAGGCTGACCAGATAGGTTGCCCGGAAAGGCTGATTAGATGGGTCGCCCAGGAAAGCTAACCAGATAGGTCACCCAGGAAGGCTAACTAGATAGGTCGCCCGAGAAGGCTGACCAGATGGGTCGCTCGGGAAGGCTAAGCAAATGGGTCGCCCGGGAAGGCTGACCATATAAGTTGCCTAGGAAGGCTGATCAGATGGGTCGTCCGGGAAGGCTGATCAGATGGGTCGCCCGGGAAGGCTGACCAGATGGGTCGCCCGGGAAGCTGACTCGATGGGTCACCCGGGAAGGCTAACCAGATGGGTCGCCCGGGAAGGCTGATCAGGAAGACTGACCGACCAACCAAATGAGAGTGCTTCCTTGTGGCTAGCCAATCAGTAAATAGAGGGATAGTTTCCTCAAAATTACAAGTGTATACCTACAGGTTCTTGACAGTATCAAGAATTTATTGTCAACAGTACCGAATAGGATTTACAAATATCCAAAGAGAAATTTAATAGGTACCGCTCGGTCAATACCGAAAGAAGGAATATTGGGGAAAATTTACGACCGAATGAATTGGAAAACACCCGAAGGGAAATGAAACGGACTGTCCAGTCAATGAAGAAAATTTTGCCGAACGGGTGTAGAAACAAAATTTGAAGGAACCGATAAGAATTATTTAAAATTTCAAATTTCAGGTGCTGAATAGAAATTACCCAACAGTGCCGATTAGAGATTTGAAATACTATCCGGTCGACGGAGCGATGAGAAATAATTATTTAAATATATCGGTGAGGCAAAGATATCGATCAGGAATTCAAAATATACCGAACGATAGAAACAAATAATTTGTCTAGAGATAACAATCTCCCAGGAGCAGTCACTACCGAACAAACCAATACTCTACTAACCGATCACCTAAAATTTAAAACATCTGCCGATCAGATAATTGATGAATTTTTTCAGTGAATTTTGCTCTATGAAACATGAAAAATGTTATATATAAATGTGAGGAGAAGTAAAATATGAATACACCGAAGTGTCGGTGTTATATTCTAAGTATCTCATCAAGATACATCTCTTTTCTCGTAGGTCTAACTCGTCGTGTAAATGCGAGAAAGCATGAGTATATACGGCACAACCCCATAATATCAAATGACTAAAGTCAGGTTGCCTCATTGTCCAAAACTCATATGAGGTACTGACTGCGGACTTCAATGGAACACGATTGAGGATGTAGACTTCAACCAATAACGCGTCTCTCCAATAGGAAACTAGCAAATTGGCATGGACCATCATAGACCTCATCATCTCAAACAAAGTCATATTCCTCCTCATGGCTATTCTACTCCACTGAATAGTAGGAATAGTCAGTTATCTCATAATACCCTTCTTAAAACAGAGCTTTTCAAACAAATACTCGCGCCCTCGATCGGTTTTGAGAGTCTCAACTCCTAAGTTTAGCTGATTTTCAACCTCGCTAATAAATTTCCTGAAGTATCTCAATGTTTCAGATTTGCGCGAGATCAAATAGACGTAATCGAAATGCGTGTAATTGTCTATGAATGTAATAGAGTACACAACTCTATTTGTGTTCTCATGTTTATTAGGCCACAGATATCGGAGTGAATTGACTACAATGGAGTCTCGGCTCTCATTGCATTGTCAAATAGTTTTCTTGTAACTTTGCTGTCTAGGTAAGACTGGTTAGTGGGTCCTACAAACCACTCACTACAAACCAATTCATCATCTCTCATGCTAGGAGGATAATAAGAAACACCATTGAAAGGAATCACTTCCAGCACATATAGTCCGTCATGGACCAAACCTGAACCAATTAAAGAATTATTGTAATAAATGGAAACTATAAAATTTTCAAATTAACAAAGCATATCCCAGGCTGAGATTAAGTTCTATCAAATATCCGAAGCATAAATGACGTATAGATTTTAGCAACTTTACAACTCCAACATGCAAGAGCAATTCCCTCTAATGTCAATAAAACGCTTCGTTCCCTACGAAAATCCTCCTACTTGAGAAATCATTGGGTGGAACTATATATACGTGCTCCTATCTCGAGCTACGTGGTCGGTTGCACCTGAGTTTACAATCCACGAAGGAGAGGAAAATAGTGAGCATCTCAGATCACGTAAAGAAAAAAGAGATAATTTCCGCTCATCATACTTACGAGCGAAATGACCAAATCTACTATAGATATAGCACTACACTTTGGTCTTATCCAACTCTTTCTTTCTATGCTTTAATATTTAGTTGTCAGTTTTCTCAGATGATTTTTTCTTACCTGAATCTCGATTCTTTTACTCATGCTTATGCCATTTGAATTTGGTGCCATGGAAGTCCTCGCTCGACTCCATTACATAATCATAACCCGAGTATGACCTACTCGCCTCCAGATGCTCCTACTCGAGCTCACTGTGCCTATTTACATTAGTGAAAGTATGAATACTTTAATCATATATGAAATAGGTTTTTCATGGTTTCATATGAATCAGGTAAAAAACTGGATCACACTTAGTACTAGGAAAATACATCCGAAATAGGCTCATTCACATTTCCCAACTCGATGAACATACTCGACATTTTTATTAAATGTTGCATCATCATATGATCAATCATTTTCTTATAAGTCATTAAACTTATAAGTCAGCATCCTCATCTCAGAATCTATAAGAGCATCACAATACTCTTTATAGGGCGATCCAAACCGATATAGCCGTAGGACATTACTTGTAGACCGGGATCACATCATCATACATAATGCTCAGGAGGATTGCCCTAACTCGGTTATCCTTCCTCTTTTATGCACGTAATGCCTCCTAATCACGTCTTTCTGAGGTGTGGTACCCTTCCCGAAATCCACCATCTCATATCTCAGAATTTCAGTTAGATCTTGCTCCTCGAGGATAAACTAAATCTACCGGTGAAAAATTTCGTAATTATCACCATTCAGTTTTATTCCCCTTACAAAGATCTAATACGATAATTTTTGAATCAGTTTTAAAGACTTTAGTGACTTATAGATGCTTATTCTCACATTTTGTATACCTTTCGAATCAATAAGACCCAAATGACTCGAGTACAGACCCCAAGACGATCGTATGAGTTAACGGACACCATATACTATAATTCGGGATTGCATTTCATCATTCGAATTAGGATTTGATACACAAAAGCCCATAAAAAGTCACAAATAAAGATGTGGGACCCTTAAAAAAATAATAATAAAAAATAAATAAATCTAAAATGACCTAACGTGCCATCGGAGGTCCCACGGATTGCCACGTGCTGGTGACATGTTACTAGGCGCCTACGCGCGCCACCGGCATGCTAACACACATGCCAGATATACAATGCATCGGTCACGTGTATCAATGGACGCGACCTTTGTCTCAATGAGTGAAGGATTATTAATGTCATAAATTTCAAGAAAAATACATATATAATATTTGATCATGCATCAACATATTCTCATGTTGTAGCCTAGTGGTCAAGGCAAGGTTTTTTCTATCTCACGTTATGGGTTCAAAACCATTGGAATGCATTTTTGGGATTTTTATACATTTTGGGCTATAGTATCTGGATTAAATCACTAGCAACTGTCTCTGCAAGCGTGCATTTCACGTGCTCGCGGGTCTGAATCTTTTCTTCTTCACCTGACGGGCCTACAACATGGTGTTTCGACCCGGTTACTAGAAAACTCATTTCCGGCTTATTTTTTAACGAATTTTGATTGAAAATTTTAATTCAAGACTCTTTCAATCATCCTAACTTGATTTTATGAAGGATTAAGTCACAAATTGATCTAATCAAAGATTCAAAGTTGTAGCCCTTCGCGGCTATAGTTGGAAAACCTAGTTTCCGGTGACAGCAATACACAATATATATATCAAAATGTAGATCGGTACACGTAGAACACATATCAACTATTTATTTAGATCAACACGTCCATAAACTCAACAAATCTAAGATCTAAAGGTCCGGTCAATATTTGAGTCGAAAACTTTAATATCAGTTTTTATGACTCTATTGTACTCAAAAAATTCAATAAAAATTATTTTCATGCTCTACGGATCATGGACAACACAGTGGTGTTCTCGGATTCACGAAAATCATCCGTGATCTGAACCCTAAATTTAATACCTTATATTTTTTATATCCGAAAATTATTCTGAAAATTATTTTTAATTAATCCAACGATTGCTCTAATACCAATGTTGGAATTAGTAGGGTTTTCATGCGCCGCAGAAGCATACAAATAATTTTTGAAAAATTAAAATAGAGATCGGGTATATGTATGTACCTCGACGTGTAGGGTCTCCTAAAAATCGATCGAATCGGCAAATCTCTCAATCGGATCTCGCAGTTGGGATGGTGATCACGATATTAATCGAACTACCACTGTAATATCACGACACTGCAACTCTCAATCCGGTAATCCGAATGATATGAAAAATTTTTTACTCAGAATTTTTTTCAAACCCTCTATATTCTCTATCAAGCTCTCTAACGGTGTCTCAGCCCAAAGAATGCTCATGTACAATAGAGATGTTAGTCTCCTTTTTTTCATTAAATTCTATATAAGAGAGATTTAAGGGGAGGTTAAAGTAACATGGGTAAGTGGAATGCCCAAAATGTCTAAAATGCCCCTCTCGGGCATTCTAAACTAATAGCTAAGGAGCATGGGATAGAATAGATAAAAAGAAAAAGGGTGAAAAGAAGTGAATTGAAGTTGTGCGTAACTGCATGTCGGTAATGATTGATTTTATATACTAAGTGACAGACCAAAAATAAAAGCAACGAAGTTGGGTAGTTAGATATTCGATCTCTACATCCAAAAGATATAGTGTAGAAAGAGAGACACACAGTTCCAAATGTAACGAAGAAAATTTCAAGGGATAAATATTTTCTTAAGTTTTATTTATTTTCTATATGGTTTTTTCTCATTAGCGGAGGCAATAGAGAAAATTACTGTAGACAACTTAAAGGATAACTTGTCAAAAGTGTCAATTTCATGTGATAAATTGACAATTTTGAAACTATAGGAGCAATTTAAAATCTTGTGAAACCACAAGTAGATTACTTGTGATTATGTTACAATTTATTCCTAGAAGCTGAGAGGGTGATGTGAACCCATTTGGTAGAGTTTTTTTTTTTGCTTATCTTCTCCTTTTAAGGAGAAGTCTTGTCAAATATTATTTTGGAGAAATTTTTAAAAAAATAGTTTTTTAATGAAGGAAATAGAGTTTTAACAAAAACTCTTCGGAGGAGCTTTTGCTTATCTTTTTTATTTTTTTTTAAATCTAGCTTTTTTTTTATTCTTTTTATATCCCTATTTAAAGGATATGAAATCTCAAATATGTCCATATCATAAATTCATTCACTATCATATCCTCTTTTTTTCTTTAATTTTTACTTTTTACTATAAAATTTTAATTTTTTACTTTTGACTTTATTTAAAAGCCATCAAATAAGTTTGTTTTTAAAATTAAAATTACCAAACAATTTTTAACTTCTTTTTAAAAATTCTTAATTTTTACTTCTCGTTATAAGGAGAAGAGAATCCAAAATAAACCCTACAAAAAATAAAGCACTAATCTCTACATCAAAGGGCAACTAACCCCATTTCGGTTCTTTAATTTTTGAAGGATATAATTGTAATTATATCTTACTAAGGGGTGACACCATGAGATTTCGTCAAATGTTCTTACTCCTTTCTCTTATATTAAGTCATTATTTTTTTCCTACTTCTTTTAATCCTAAATTGAGTATAATAATTTATTTGATTAATTAAATAAATATATAATTGTACTATTATACGTGTATAAAATAGAGTGAACAATTTTGTCAAGAAGTATTTAAAAACAATTGTTGCTGAATAAATCAAAGCATTAATATATGTATTTTGAGTAATTTCGTCACTCAAAATGGTGTAGAGGGATTATATTTTAAATAGATGGCAAGTGACTCTTTTTATGATAATTTTGTTAGCAGTCCATTTGAGTAAGTTGAGATTACACTTTGATAGGATTTTTGATACAAAAATTATTCATGAAAGATCATTTTAACTTTTTCTATAGAGAAAGTTGATTTTTATTTGTAAAACTTTATATTTTATATAAAATAATTTTATTTTTTAAATGAAAATATTACACAAACAAATTGAGTTAAATTAAAGTTTCTTTGAATCTATTTGCCAATACAAAAAAGCCGGGCCAAGAAGAGTTTACCCTTCCCAAGTTACTCTTAACAATGTAAAAAATAAAAATAAATTCGTTGAGCCATATGAATAAAATTAACTCCATGTTTCAAAGGTGGAAATTAAAGTGCTTTGTTCCCGGCATGCATATTAATGTATTAGACAATTTACATTATATGAAAATTTTGTTTAGTGAAAATTTACTGTTGAAATTTTGATATCAAAGACTAAGAATAATCATAAGAACATGAGAATTCTTTATTAAACTTATCAAAGAGACATAACAAGGGTGGATTATCCCAAAAATATGACGGTGAGAATACAAGAGAAGAGACTGCTTCTCTTACCTACAAGAGTTGGAGAAGCGGAGAGGTACTTTTAGGGAAGGAGGGCTAACTAGCCAGTAGAGGGACAGAGAGAGAGAGGAGAGAGGCCTTTCATTTGGGCATTGGAAAAGCTTCTCACAGCTAGAAATTATAGCAGCTGGAAGCAGCTCCCTAGTAGCTAGTTTTTCTAGGTGCTAGGGCTGCATTCTGGAATAGGCAGCCCTTTGGGTCCCTTTTGGGCCATGGATAGGGGTTTCCTTGGGTCATGTTTTGGACTTCCTTGGGGGCTTGGATTGGGCTCATTTAGGCCTTCTTGGTTGGCCCAAACAAGGTGGGCTTTCTTGAGTTTTCAACACTTTCTCTCAAATTTGGTAAATAGGTATCTAAGGAGTCTAACTTGCCGTGAATGTTTTGAAAATGACTAGTTATAGTTTCCTTAGTAAAAATATTAACAAACTGCTTATTACCCTTCAAATGTGGGGTGACTATAGTCCACAAACTAACAGTCAACCTCGATATGCTTTGTACTTTCCTGGAAGACTAAGTTCGAAGTTATGTCTATTGCAGATTGGTTGTCATAGAAAAGCTTGATAGGGGAAGTAACTGAAAATCCCAACTCCTCAACTAGAGCCTTTAACCACACAATTTCACTTGTTGCGGCTGCCACACCTCTGTACTCTACTTTTGCACTTGATCTTGATATTGTGGACTACATTTTACTCTTCCAAGTTGTGGACTTTTTATCCTTTTGAGTCACTAGCCTAGTCTACATCGCTGTAGCTAACAATTTTTGAGACTTGGTTGTTCCTCATCTAGATTTCTTTCCTTGGAGACCCCTTGAGATATCTTAGGGTTCTGTTAGTTACTCTCTAATATCCAAGTTTAAGAGTATGCATAAGTTGGCTGATTTGGCTTATAGCATGTGCAATGTCTACCTGGTGATAATGAGGTGGATGAGCCTTCCCACTACTCTTGGGTATCTCTGTACATTTGTGAAAGGTTAATCATCATCTTTCCCTCCATCAAAAGTTGAGATAGGGTTAATAGCTAGTCTTGCTCCAATTTTACCTACGAAAGATTAAGAGTGTATTTTTTTTGAGATAGAACAAGCCTCTTATGTGAGTAGGCAAGCTCTATTTCTAGAAAATACCTTAGTAGCATTAAATCTTTGACTTTAAATTTATATTTAAAGAAATTACGAATTTGATATATTTGGCTCATGTCATTTCTAGTAACAATAATATCATCCGCATATATAAGTACAATAATGATTTTCTCATTATCTATTTTAGTGAATAGAGAGGAGTCACAATTGCAATTTCTAAACTTGTTACTATGGTGTACAAAGCTCAATTTTGCATACAAAGCTCTCTTAAGGCCATAAATGACTTTTCTCAGCTTTCACACTTGTCTTTCTTGTTCTTGGTGTAGCCCTTGAAGTAGATGTATGCAAACTTCCTCTTCTAACTCTCCTTATAGAAAGGATTTTTCACGTCCATTTTATAGATCGACTAGTCTTTGTTAGTGGCAAGAGAAATGAATACCATGACAATGCTCATTTTTGTAACTTAGGCAAAGATCTCCATGTAGTCCACCCCTATGCATATGGGTAAATCCCTTGGCTCCAAGTCTAGCTTCGTAGCGATAGATTGAATTATCGCTCTTGTACTTGATCTTTAGATCCACTTGCATCCTATTACCTTTTTCCCCTTGGAAAAGTGGTGATTCCCAAGTCCCATTCTTTGTTGGTGCATCTAGCTCCTCTTTCATTGTCTTTTTTTGTTTTGAGTGTTCATTGGTTTTGTTAAAACTTCTAGGCCCTAACATTTGGTCAATACAACTTGAAAATGCTTGGCGACTTAAGGAAGTGTTAAGAGTCATATAAAATTCTACAATGGGTTGGGTAGTGACTATAGAATTATAATATACTCTTTGGTCTATGCATTTAGATAAGTGCCTCACCTTGTTGATCTTTTGAGAGGAGGTAGAGATGATGATGAATTACTAGACTCCTCCTTTGTTTCTGAAGAAGGTAAGTCATCTAGGGATTGATCTCCCCCTTATTTCCTACTTCACATTTAGAGAGGTTTCCATCCTCCCTTTACTCAAAATTTTCTAGTTCTCCTCCTACGTGCTCAAAGCACTCCTTCCAATTGGATTGATGAGAAGGATTCCTTGATTCTTGAGGAGCATACAAAAAGACTTGCAACTTTTCCTTTTCTAGTGACGTTTCTTCACTTGAATTTGCAAAGTAAAATTTATTTTCTACAAATATCACATTTTTTGATATAATTTGTTAGTCATAGTGTTAAGATATATATATCCTTTTTGAAAGTATGCATATCCTAAGAATATGGATTGCTTGCCTTTTTTATCTAGTTTATCTTTAAGTAGACATAGGCTATGAACATAACAAATAGAACCAACACCTTTATGTGATTAATGTTTGGTTTAGTCTTAGTGAGAGCTTCCAAAGGAGATTTTTCTTGGAGTATTTAGGTGGGCAAAATGTTAATTAGGTGTACAGATTACTTACAACATCATTCCAAAATCTTTTTGGCATCTTAGAAGAGAACATGATTGTTCTTGCTATGTCAAATAGGGGTTGATTTTTCCTTTCAGTTACCCCATCTTGTCAAGGGCATATGAACATGAGCTTTGGTAGATTATTCCCTTTCCTTTTACAAACTCTATAAATGTATGACTCATGTATTCACCTTCATTGGTTGTCTTAAGCATTTTCATGTTTGCATTGTATTGCTTAGAGATATATGTAAAAGTCTTTAAATGCTTTGAATGCTTGAATTTTTGAAGTGAGCATATATATACATGTGTATCCAATGATATAATTGATAAATGATATAAAATATTTAAAGTCTTGCCTAGATACTATAGGGGAAGTCTAGATGTCAAAATGCATAATATCAAAGGCATTTTTATATATTATTTCCAAAATTGGATTGTACATTTGAATTTCCTTTCCAAAAATACAAACTTTGTAATGCGTATATTCACAATTTTTTTGTTAAAAATAGGCATTTCAAAATCTGCTTACTAGGATGATCTAATCTAGCATGCCACAAAATATAACTTCTTCTTGGTATGCTGTGTCTATATGGTTATCTTGATCCACAAAATATATGTTGTTTTTTCTAGATTCCCTACCAATGACTCGATTCATTTTGAGATCATGAAAAACAATAGTGTTAGGATCAAATACAACCATGAAATTTTGGTATAGACATATCATTAGAAGAAAATTTAGGGATATATAAAGCATTTGAGTTTTTTCCCAAAAAGATTTACTTCCCGAATTTTCTTACATTTTTGTGTCCATTAGTGTTGACAAAATTTGTTTTAATGATAAGCAAAACAAGGTTAAATTTATGAAAAGATGAATTTGGAAGTAGTAAGCAAGTCTAAAAATGTTTCAACTAAATTTACTAAGTTAGTCAGACAATAGCCACATAACAACTAGTCGACTCACATAAGAACAAGTTAACCTGCCAGTAGAGGATAAGTTTTTGGATGAAAATAGTAAGGCTAGACAAGTCAACCCACATAAAAGAAAAGTCAACCTACTAGGAAGACAAGCTAAATTTGAAGTTCTAACGGTAAAAAATTTAAAGGTTTAATGGTAATAATTAGACTAAGTTGACCTGTACTATCTATAAGTCAACCTACATAGTTGAAACTTTGATAATCAATTAAGTTGCAAAATTTCAAGTTGACCTACCATACTTGAACCTAGAAATATTTGAGAAGCTTAAGTTGACTCACCATAAGTGTAGGTTGAATTGTACCAACTTGATTTATGAAAATTTAAAAGAGGTCAAGCTTAAAGTCGACCTAGGTAGAAGATAATTTGATGTGCCAAATTCAAAACTATTGAAGACAAAGATATAATGTAACACAAGTTGACCAAGAAACTATAGGAGTCAACCGAGGCTTAGATATCAAGCAACTCTAGTCGACTTATCACTGATAAAAGTCAACGTACATAAGTTTCAAAGTAAAACATGTTTAAGCCAAATAGAGTATAAGTCAAATGACAAACTAGCTAGTCAACCTACGTTAGTCTAGACATTGCAAAACACTTGCACATGATAACAAGAGAAGTAAACTAGTGAACATAAGAAGAAAGCAAGTCAACTGTAGTGAATAATTTGACCCATCCAAAGAAATATTCAACTATGTTAAAGCACGAGTTGACTTGCAATGTAAGCAAGTCGACCTACTTGAGCTGGAGACATAGGAAATTCACATTTTGAGAAGGCTCAAGTCAACTAGAGAGAAAAGCAATTTAATAGTCTTGAGTTAACAACTTTTGAAATTTACATTTTGAGAATACTCAAGTTGACCAGAGAGAAGAGCAAGCCGACCCTAACTAAGACAAATGTGTGCAAAATAGAAAAGGAAGTCAACTTGTGAAAGGAACAAGTTGACTTGATGTGAGTAATGGCTAGTTCTATTGAAAGTAGTTGAGCATTAAATGAAGGAGCAACGACTACTTTTGAAGGGATTAAAGGGCATTCAATTCTTCCCAATGGCTATCTCACCAAACACTCTATAAATACAACACTTCAAGTGAAGAAATACACATCTAACATGATTAAGCAACAAAAATCGAAGAACAAATTTTGAGCAAAATCTTCTTTCTATGTTGTATTCTTGTCTCTATGCTTTAAAATTTCATTTTAAGTTAAAGCTTCACATATTGTACAATTGTTTCACTTCTTAATCCTTGTAAGAGAGTAGAAGAAGGGTTCTTTTGGTTTAGGGATCAAAAACACATGAGGTAAACTAGCACCTTTAGAAAGCTAGTGTGGAGGGTTGAGAGAAACACTATCAAGGTTTAGATTAGCACCTACGCAACCTAGTTGCTTGTTGTATTATTTTGAAAAAGTAATGGATTCAAATCCATATGAAGCATGGGTGTAAATGTACACTAGAAAAGGTGGAATCACTATAAATCCCATATGTACAATTATTCTCTATTTCTCTTATCAAAATCCCCTTAAAAACAAGAAAATTGAATAACACAAAAAAATTACCTCCCTTTTGGGTTGATTCACAATTATTTCTTCAATTGGTGTCCGAGCAGAACTCTTGGTGTAATGTTTAACAACCTCAATATTAAAGATCTGAAATGGCACTTAATGGTGATAGCGTCCCATTTGAAGCTTGCTCAACCAACAGTGCACCTTTCTTCACCGATAACAACTATAGCTATTGGAGATAAATAATTAAGAACTTTATCATTGTCCAGGAAGAGACAGCCTGAGAAATCATAGAAGAGGGAATTGAATTCTAAATTAAGGGGATTCACATCGTTAAAGTTCCATTTAAAATGAAGAACATGACTGCTGAGGAAAAGAAAGCCTACCAAGCAAACTATAAGGTAGTAAACCTACTTCAACATGCTCCAAGTTTAAATGATTATGATAGAAATTCTTCTTGTATAACGGTTAAGGAAATTTGGGAGAGATTAAGAGCTACATATTAGGAACAAATCAAGTTAGGTAAAATAAAATAAGGGTGTTAAAATAGGAGTATGAAGTTTTCAAAATGAGAGATAGTGAAACTATGAGGAATATGATAACTAGATTCAATACCATCACCAACGAACTTAGGTTACTAGGCCAAGAGATTAGTTAGGAAGATATGATAGATAAGATTCTTAGATGCATGCAAAATCATGGGAGGTAAAGCTCACTACCCTTAAAGAATCTAAGAATTTAGAAACTCTAACAATTGATAAATTAGTAGGGTCAGTAATCTCTCATGAGGTGAAACTAAATTCTAAGGGAGTGAGCAATGAGGAAAAAGGGAAAAAGTAGCCCTCAAAGCTGAGAGTGGATATGATAGCTCCACAGAGGATAAAGACATGACTTTACTTATCTGAAAGTTTAAAAGATTCATGGTGAGAAAGAAAAACAAAGGGAAAAGAGAGTGTAAGAAGACTAATAAGAAAGAAGAAATAAAATGTTATGAAACAAGATGCCTGGTCATATAAAGTGTGACTCTTTACTACTCGAGAAGGCAAAAAGAAGGAAAAGAAGGGAAAAAAGAAAGCTCTAGCAGTCTGGAGTGATGAGGACAGTAGTTGAAGTGATAAGGGCAATGAAGCAGGAGCATGCTAGTCTTTGCTTCATGACTTTGGAGGAAGAACAAGATGAGGATAGTTCTTCTTATTCTTCTGACTCCTCTGATAATGCATTTTTTATAAACGAAAAGCATGAACCTTTAAAGAGTTTAAGAAAATGAACTATAAAAGTTCTTCATTAAAGAAACTAATGGCTGAAATGGAAAAGGGAGAGAAATAAATTAAGAACATAAAATGAGAAGTCAAAGAAAGAAGATAACATACTGAAAGAAGAATAACACAAGTTGCATGCTAAAGTAGAAAAGGAAACTAAAAAGGTAAATAACTTACAAATTGAAATTGAAAATATAAAAAATTAAAATGTAAATACGTGTAATAAAAAGAACTAAGAATGATAAAGAAAATTTAGTACATGAACTTGAACAACAAAATGAAAAGCACAAAAAGTTGAACCCACTATTATTAAAATTTGTTCAAGATCAAGAAAAGCTAGATGCTATCCTAGGAGCAAAAAGTTTTTTTTTTTTAATAAAGCAGGAATATAATATAATCATGTTAAAACTCAGAAGAAATTATATACCTTCTTTGTTCCCTGTTAAAAGAATGTTAAACCGAATAATACATGCTATCATTGTATGAAATCTGGACATACTACACAACATTGTCGACTCAAGAAAAATGCTAGCATTAGGAATAAAAGACAAACATTCCAAAGTAAAAATAATCACTTTTTTTAAATATAATTACACTATGAACCACTTGTCGGGTAAAAAAACCTACATTAGGTTCCAAAAGAACCGATATAGACTAACGAAGAACCAGTTGTAACAACGTAGAGGGGATGAATAGTTTGTTTTGGCACTTTTCAATTTTTCTGGCCTTTAGTAGAAGATAGAGGAAAGAATGAAAAAATTGACATGAGAGATTTATAGTGGTTCCACCATCTCTAATGTATGTCTAATGACAAGCTTCACCTAAATTTTCTAATCCACTATATTCACCAAAAATAGTACACACAACTAATTTGCCTAGGTGCTAGTCAGACCTCATAGGTGTTTCACTCGAACACTCCCCACTAGCTTTGTACGGGAGCTAGTTAACCTAATTCATGCTTCACACAAATACCTCTAAAGCCCTGATCATAAGAAACATTTCTTTTAATCTTTTACAACTATTTGAAGGTGAAATAGGACACAGAATGAAGTTTCAACTTTAGAAAAGTCATTTAAGCCCCTGATGGAAAAATAAAACACAAAAAAGAATTAAGTTCACAGAAGATTGTTGTTTGATCGTGTTCAATAAAATGCTCTAAAAGTTGTTCAATCTTCACTCGAGATGTTGTATTTATAAGCTTGAAGAAGAGATAGCCGTTGAACTTCATTTAATGTAGAAACTTAGCCATTGAGGGTGGTTGAAGCTCATTAATATCTAAGCAACATTTTTGAATTATTAGCCGTTACTCACATCGAGTCGACTCCTTTCTTCAGGTTGGCTAAGTTTTGAATTATATAATATTCATGGTTAGTGCAAGTTGACTTCATATGTATGTCAGGTCAACTTATATTGTATTTTGCTTGAATATTTTTGCCTTGCTACTTATGTAAGTAGGTTTATGCCCTCTTCAAGTCAACTTCTACTTGTTAGTATTTGAGCACTTTCACATGTGGCTTGTGCAGGTGGACTTGTATTCTTATTCAAGTTGACTTGGACTTTATTTTACTAAAATATTTTTTATTGAGTTGTTTGTGCAGATTGACTTCTCTATACTTCAGGACGATTTGGGCTTGATAGTACTTAAGTATTTTTACTTCATGGCTCATACAGATTGACTTGTTATTGCTTTCTAATCGACTTGTTCTAAACATTACCTAAGTATATTTGCATTGTAGCTTATGCAGATTGACTTCTTGTTGTAATAAGTCAAGTTGATACAACTTTTTTTTATCTTGGCTCATGGAATTGGCTTCTTATTGCTTGTAGTTGACTAGCCAAGTGTTCTATGAAGTTTATGTTATATGTAATTTGTCTTGTGCATAATTGCCTTTGAGTTTTTCAATATGTAGCACATGTATAGGCCGACAATGTATCATGCCTAGTTCGACTTGAGCTTGAGGTCACTTGAAATGTTCTAAGTCCAGGATGTGCAAATTGACTTTTGTAACATGTAAGTTGACTTGGCCTTGATTTTACATGAGCTCTAAGTCTTGGCTTGTGACTATCTTTTGGTGGCTCATGTCTTGGCTTGTGTTCTAGCTCGTGGCTCATCTTTGTGACCTATGGTTAGTGAGTTAGCTTTCCTTCCATGAATTTTTTAAGTATTAATGACTATGTCAGGTCAACTTGACCTAAAAATGGGATAAGAGTAAACCTTAACATGGGGATGACATGCTCAAGAATGATAAACATTAAACAAATGAGTGACAATTAATCATAAACATATCCAAACACATATAAACTCATAGGTAGTCATGTCCAATACATAAGCAAAGACATAGGCATTCATAAACTCATAAGCAATCATGTTGAGTTCATAAATAAATCTGTAAGTCCATTACAAAAAACAAACAAGTACAAAAGCCAAAGACATGTTCAAAACCAATACATGCGTGAGTGTAGGATCTCAAGACTCAAGGTTCAGAGAGATGTATCTTTAACTCTAAGAAAAGCATTCATCTTCCCTTCTACTTGATTAATTTGCTCTTGCATTCTCTATAGATATCCCTAGATCGTCTCCAGAGTCACAGGTTGTGAAGATGTACTATGAGCTCCCTTAGCTTCTCCGTGACAAATGGCTAAAGCTAATGGCTGGGACACATTAGTATGCTCAATAAGCTTAGGTTAGGTAGAATGGTTAGGCTTAGTGGGCTCAATAGGCTATATGACTCATTCCTAATTCTCTCATTAGGGTATAAAACCTATTTTTATCTAGAGGTTTTGTAAAGATAAATGCTATCTGTTTCTCTGTTTCAATGTACTCATGAATAATGTCATTCTTTAGTACATGGTCACTAATGAAGTGATGTCTCACTTTTATATGTTTTGTCCTAGAATAATGAATTGAATTTTTAGTAAAATTGATGGCACTAGTGTTATCATATTTTATAGTTATGCAATCTAACTCTAATCTATAATCCTTTAACTGATGCTTTATCTAAAGGATTTAGCACAACATTGGCTAGCTACAACATACTATGCTTTAGTTATGGATGTGGAACACTATTCTGTTTCTTAGATGACCAAGACACCAACATGCTCCAGAAGAATTAACATGTGCCACTTGTGCTCTTTCTATCTAATTTTCACCTAGCAAGATCAGCATTAGAATATCCATGTAACAAGAAAGATGAATTCCTATCATACCATAATTCTAAGTTGCATTTGTCCTTTAGATATCTAAAAATCCTTTTTACTACTGTTAAATGTGACTCCTTAAACTTTGATTAAAAGCTAGCAGTGAACCCATCATACTCTTGTAAAACTTTGAGCACACTGATTTTCCTTCCTTATCTTTTTTAACTTTATTGATGTGCTCATAAGAGTTGCATTTCCTTTGACTTCACCTAATCCAAATTTCTTGACAAGTTCCTTGTTAAATTGGGAATGACTAATAAATATTCCCTTCTTAGTTTGCTTAATATGTAATCTAGGAAAATAATTTAACTCCCTTATCATACTCATCACAAATTCAACTTGTGTGACCATAGCAAATTCTTGACAAAGGTTTTTAGTAGTTGCCGCAAATATTATATCATCTATATAGATTTGAACTATTAATATTCTTTTCCCTATCTCTTAATGAACAAGGTAGTGTTAACTTTGCCACTTTCAAACTCATTGTCTATCATAAAGTTGTTAAACATTTCATACCAAACTCTCGGAGCTTGTATCATACCATACAAGGTTTTAGATAATTTATACACATGGTCTGGATGCCTTGGATGTTCAAATCTAGGAGGTTGTTCTACATAGATTGTTTCATTAATTACACCATTCATGGTTTAATTTGAAATTTATAAAACAGGAGAAGGCAAGCAACATCCTTATAACTTCTAATCTTACTATTGTGGCATATGTCTCATCATAATATATTCCTTCTTTACCATATTCCTAAGCTCCCAATCTTGCCTTTCCATGCTAATCTAACTTATTTCTATATACCCATTTTGTTCCTATAGCTGAATAATCCTTTAGCATGGGAAACAAATCCCATACTTCAATTCTTTCAAACTAATTTAATTCTTATTATATGGCCAAACTCCAATTTTCATCGCCAAAGACTTCATCTGTGTTCTTAGGTTCTATTTGAGAGATAAATGCCACATATTCACATTGATTTTGAAGAGCTGACATTGTCCTAACTCTAGAATCTAGATTTCTAATAACATTCTTTGCATTTATGCTTTTCCTTACTATAGGAAATATGATTTCTTGGTTTTCATGATTCTCTTCATCTTTCTTAGTTTCTTGTTTTATTTTAGTAATTTCTTCTTTGGCATTTTCATTATTTATTACACCTTGTTCTCTTATGGACTTATCTAATTCCTCATTATCAAAACTTTTCTTGCCTAAGGGATCATTCTCATAAAATTAAATATGGATGGACTCTTCAACCATCATGGTTCTCTTATTGTAGACTTTATAGGTTTTACTATTGGTTGAATATTCAAAAAAGATACTTTCATTATTTTTGGTATTAATTTTTCCTACGGAATATTTTTTACTATCTAGAACAAAACATTTACTTCAGAACACATGGAAATATCCTATGTTAGGCTTTCTTCCCTTATAGAGTTTATAAGGAGTTTTCTTTACGATATGCCTAATTAGTGCTCTATTCAATATACAGTAGACTATATTTATAGTTTCTACCAAAAAATATTTGGCTAGATTGTTTTCATATAGAATTATCCTAGCCATTTGTTCAAATATTCTATTTTTCCTTTCCACAAGTCCATTTTGTTTTAGAGTCCTAAGATCTGAGAAATTGTGATCAATTCTATTTTCTTTATAGAATTCTTGCATGCTTATTCTCAAATTCTTTGTCATGATCACTTCTTAAAGTAGTTATTGTGTAGCCTTTTTTTGTTTTGGATTTTTTACATAATTTTATAAATGCATTACTCGATTCTTCTTTTCTAACTAGAAATTGCACATAGGTATATCTAGAGTAGTCATCTGCTATCACAAATCTATAATGCTTTCCTCCTAAACTCTAAGTTCTAGTTGGTCTAAATAAATATATATTAATTAACTCTAAAGGTCTTAAACTAAATTCTTGGGTTTGAATGAGTTCCCAATATCTTAACTTTTATACAACCATCACATAGTTTGTCTTTTTTATATTTCAGTTTTGGTAGACCTTTAACCATGTCTTTCCCAACTAATTTTAATATTAAATCTATGCTTGCATGTCCTAATATCCTATGCCATAGCCAGGCATTGTCATGGCCTACTGCCATTAAGTGTGCTTCATCTACTTCTCGTATATTATCCAGATTAATTATATAAATATTACCTTGCCTAGTTCCTTTAAATTTTACTTCTTTACGTAGCTTATTTTTTACTTCACAGCATTCACAATAAAATATAACAATATATCCTCTATCGTATAATTGGTTAACGCTATGTAAATTATGCTTTACATTTTTAACTAATAAAACATGTTTAATTTGGGTACTGGGCTTACCTATGTTTCCAATGTTGATGATCTTATGCTTTGAGTTGTTATCAAAGACAAACTTGACTCTTTTCTTCTCTTGTAGGTAGCTAAATTGAGTGAAGTCTCCTATCATGTGTATGGAGCATCCACTATCTAGGAACCAAGTGTTCATAGGAGCTTTGGCTTTTAAACAAGTTTGCACAAAAAATCACTTAAGTCTTCATCTTTGGTACCCAAATCATTTTGGTCCGCCACTGTTAGTCCATACTAATTCCTTTGGAACCCATTTTAGTCTTGTTTTATTTAATAAATTATTCTTAAACTAACATTCATTTATGCAATGTCCATTCTTAAGACAGTATATGCAGTTTGGTGAGTAACTTGTCTTTTGTATTTATTGTTGGTCTTCATTCTAAGCTTATAATAATGTCCATTATGTCCAAATTTCAAGCAATGATAACACAGTTTCTGATTTAGCATTCTTAGAATTTGGGACAAAAAATGTATATAACTTCTTTTGTATTTCAATAGAATTATATCCTAATTATACCTTATCAAACACTACTCTTTGAGCTCTTAACACTAAGTCAAATTTTTATTGACCTTGAATAAATTTATGCAATAGTGAACTCAACTTTATATGCTTTCCCTTTTGATTTTTAGGTTCTTTTTCTACATTTTCTTTGCTATCCTTGTCGGCATTCAAGCTTTCATTCTCTATATTTTTAATTTTGTTTGCAATTTATTTTCTTTTTTAGTTTTATTTTCTATTTTAGCCTGTAGATTATTCTTTTCTTGTTTCACACAATCATTTTCATTTTTTAACTTTTCTTTTTTTTCTTCAAATCTATTCTTTTCCTCTTTTATCTTAGCCATTAGCTTCTTTAAGCATAGTTTTTCTTGCTCATTTTCTTAAGATCTCTAAAGGATTCCATTAAAGGTTCATGCATTTCATTCAATGAAAGGTCATCATTAGAATCAGAAAAATTAGAATAAGAAGAAGAGAATACTTTAACTTGTTCCTCTTCCAATGCCATGAAGCATAAATTGGTCAGCTTTTGCTTGCTTTCCTCATAAATAGAGCTATTATCTTCATCACTCTATGCTGTCAATGCTTTCTTCTTTCCCTCCTGTTCATTTTTTTTTCTACTTTCTTTAGCATTGGACATTTAGCTTTTTTACTTGGCTAGACATCTTGCATTTATAGTATCTAATTTCATCATTCTTTTCAGGTGTCCTAAATTCTCCCATTACCTTCATCTTTTTTCTTATCATAAACTTTTTAATTTTTCTAGTTAGGAGGGCCATTTCTTTATCATCATTCTTAGTAAAACTATTGTCACGCCCCGACTCTCCCGTCGAACACGTAACAACCACCACGTTATCTTGGCATACGGGCATGACCTCCCCATATACCGGGATAGCACAAGGCATTCAAATATTTCAATAAATTTTTCAAAACAATAAACTCATCAAATAAAAAAAAATCATATAACAATTTACATGCAAAGGACCCATCTGGTCCATCCCTGTACACACAAGCATGCATCAGCATACATTTAGGAAGGGGTTCCTGTACATGCATGCATGCAATGTGGCCTTCCCGGCCATTTCAGAGTTTCACAAAGTCACAATCTCAAAAAAATATTCAACAATCTCAATGAAAGTCCAAATGTCCCAACTAAGTACAATAAGTTTGGAAAAATATAAGTTTTAAACAAATATAAACATTTTTCATGTAAACCAAGCTTGGATTCCACCAAGACTTGTCCCAAAAGATACGACAAATATCAATTAAATTCAAACCTTGAAAATAATAGTACAATAGCTTCCTTCCATGGATGAACCTTCATTAAGTCTCAAAAAAGTAAAATCCACTACCGATACCTATCGTGGATCACCAAAAGAACTCTGAATCAGTCGATACCAGCCACAATCTATCCTTCCTCTGAAAAGGATTTGAAATGAGGGGGTGAGTATTTTAAAATACCCAGTGAGTAGAGTGCAGTGGCATGATATATATAAATAAGGGGTGAGGGCGGTAATGCCAAATATATGTTTCAACCATCATTGAATGCTATAATGAAATTCATTTTCATAAAATTATTTATATCAATCTACTATGACTTATAAAATCAATGCAATTAGTCAAATCTCATTTTTTCCACAATTTTGGGGTTTACCGAAAACATTATCCAGCCAATGGCCGTTGACAGGGCCCACCAAGGGGTTTTCCATAATTTTCGTAAAATCCCCTCCACCTTGGCGTTGGCCTGAAACTCCGTGGGGTGCTACCATGTTATCCGACAACTTGAGAAGACTCTCCATCTCCCTTACCACCAAGCTAAATATATAAACAGCCTTAGCCACGCCGCCCCAACGGATCGGTCCGTGAAAAGACTTAGACTACAGTCCTTTTTCCCAGCACCATGTTACCAAACTCATTTTATAAATCAATGCATGCTCAAATATGAGGTAGAGCAATATTTAACAATTCACATGAGTATCCTAAAGTAACATGGTGCAAATAATTCAATAATCATGTACAAGAGTCATGGACATTTCATAATTTCTTTTTTAGGCATAGCACAATCACAAAACAATTTGAATTCCATTTGCAAATTCATTTCAGAACTCAATTTATAAATCATATTTAAAATCATTTACTCATTCATATGATACATAACCATCCACTTACCTATAGGGAGGGTATTCACTCCCTATTTCTACAATTAATCTAAAATGACTCCTTTCGAGTCTCCAAAAGGTCAACCTAGATCAATTATCACAATTTATCATTAAATAAAATCCCATTAAAGGGTTTTCAAATTTTCACCTAATTTAATGCAACATTTATTTACACAATCATATTTCTAGATTCTCGTTTTATCAATCTGGGATTATTTGGCTCACCAATGGCTTTAATTCCCAATATTTCTCAAGTTTTCAGTTTTCTTCCGAATTTACATAACTATAATATTTTTCATACATATTTCAAATTAAACTCTAAGGGGAAGCTATTCTAATCAACCCAACATAATTCTATCATCCTCTAACATGCTTCTTTCATATCAGACAACCTAGTTCATGTAAAATTCAGATGTAACCCTAGAAATCACATATCAAATTTTAGGAAAATGCACTCTCTTCAAATTCCATACATTTTCAGAATATATACGAAGCTCTCATTCTAAATTCAGCCTAAACTCATTCAATTATCGAAGGGACTAGAATTTCTCTCACCTAGGGTTTCACAATTCACAGCTCTAGCATCCGTGCGCCGTTCGATTGAGTCTGAACCTGCAATGCTTCCAAATTGAAACAAATTTTAGCAATTGAACCTAATTACTAAACCCTAGAACTATAATCAAACTCAGCCCTTACCTGCACAGTGGAGGAATCGTAGGAAATCACAGCTTAGGGTTTTCGAAGGCCTACTAGTACTGCTGGCTTAGGGCTTCTGCGAAGATTGTAGAAGAGCTCTTGAAGGAGAGAGCAGAGCGCTCGAGCATGCGAGCAAGGAAGAGAGAGACAGAGCACAGTCGCACACAATAGAGAGAGAGAGAGAGAAAGAGAGAGAGAGATCGTGACAGAAAGTGAGATAGAAAGGAAGAACACCAAGCGATGATGACCGGTAGTCGGTGATGAGGGACAACACGGCTGTGAGAGGCAGAGGGAGAGAAACAAAGAGAGTGATAGCGAGCGAAAGGAAGAGAGAGCTCGATAAAGAGAGAGAAACGGAAGAGAGAGATATAAAGATGGTGAGAGATGAGATGTTGCGATGGTGGCCACATGCGGTGGTCGAGGAGCCACCGTGAGTGGTAGAGAGAGCGACGGAAGAGAGGGAGACGAAGAGAGAAATCGCGAGAGGGAGAGAGAGTAGGGAGTGAGAGAGAGAGATTAGGGCTTTCAGCCTTAATTGAATTGGGGGGGAGGGGAGACGCGGCATTTTGGGGAAACGCTGCATCTCTCCCCTATTTTTATTTAAATAAATGATTATATATTAATATATATTTATATTCACTTTTCACAAATTTTAAATTTCATAAAAATGAGATTCACTATGAATCGCGAACACGACATTTTATATATACCCAATAATTCCAATTTAATACCCCAAAATCGAAAATCAATAAAATTAAAAATTTTCTTTTATAATTATCAAAATATTTCATTGAACATCTCTAATACCAAATTTTCAGTGTTACAACTATCCTCACCATTCTAAGCCTTAAGAGCTATGGTTTTTTTTTTTTCTTTAGTTCTTACTCACTTTAAATTAAACTTTATCTCGTGAGTAGTCAATGAGCTTACTAGTTGATCTATGGTTAGAGTTTTCAACTTTTTGGACTCCTTTATGGCTTTGACCTTTACTTCCCAAGATTTGGGTATACATCTAAGGACTTATCGACCATATCCTTCTGACTAATTCTGTTTCCTAACAATCTAAGCCCACTGGTGACAATATTGAATATGGTGATAATGTCTCTCACAGATTCACCATCTCTCATCTTAAAAGCTTTGTACTCCTGGTTCGACATCCTAATCTTGTTTTTCCTAAACTAATTAGTCCCTTTATAAGTTACCTCTTGTCTCCCCCAAATTTCTTTAGCTATAATGCATGAGAAAATCCTATTGTATCTATTCAGACTCAAAGCTAGATGAAGTAGATTGACTGCCTTACAATTAGCTCTATAAGCATTCTTCTCCTTGACAATAATATTTTCATTTTGACTGAGACTCTAACATGATCAATTTACTTTGTCAAGAATTCAATTCCCTCTTCGATGATCTCCCAAGCTATCTTATCATCGATAATAATGAAGTTCCTTATTTGTTGCTTCTAGTACCTACAATTGTTGTCATTGAATAACGGTGCCTTATTGGTGGAGTAAGTTTCGAATGAAACACTGTCACCATTGAGTGCCATTTTAGATCTTTCGTTCTGAGGTTGTTAAACCCTTTCACCAGAAGACCCGCTCTGATACCAATTAAAGAGCCGGTTCTGACTATCGAGAGAAAGTGAATAGGTTGTTTTGGTACTTTTTAATTTTTTTGGGTTTTAAAAGAAGATTGAGGAGAGAATGAAAAAGATCGATATAGGAGATTTATAGCAATTTTACGCTCTTTGGTGTACGTCTACTTCCAGAGTTGACCTAAATTTTCTAATCCACTATTTTCAACCAAAATAGTACACACACTAGTTTGCCCAGATACTAGTTAGACCTTACAAGTGTTTCACTTGAGCACTTCCCACTAGCTTTGAATAGGAGCTAGTTAACCTAGCTCGTGTTTCACACAAACACCTTTAAAGTCTAGATCAAAAGAACCTTTTTTATTATTTTTTTTTACAAATATTTAAAGGTATAACAAGATGTGCAATAAAGCTTCAACTTCAGATAAGTTGTTTAAGCCCAGATAAAAAAATGCACTAGCCGTTGCTTACATTGTGTCGACTCCTTTTTTCTTCAGGTCAACCGAGCTTTGAATACTATAATGTCCATGGATAGTGTAAGTCAACTTCATATGTATGTCAGCTTGACTAGTGCAATATTCTATTTAAATATTTTTATCTTGTTGCTCATGCATGTAAGCTTGTTCTCTCTTCAAGTTGACTTCTGCTTGTTAATACTTAAGCACTTTCACAATGTGGCTCATGCAAATTGACTTGTGTTCTTCTTCAAATCGACTTGGCCTTTATTTGCTTGTGCAAGTTGACTTCTCTGTGCTTCAAGTCAACTTGGGCTTGATGGTACTTAAACATTTTTACTTCATGGCTCATAAAGGTCAATTTGTTCTCGCTTTCTAATCGACTTGTGCTAAACACTACTTAAATATATTTACATTGTAGCTTGTGTTGGTTGACTTTTTGTTATGATAAGTTAACTTGGTCCAACTTAACTTAGCATGTTTTTTATCTTGCTCAAGCAAGTTGGCTTACTATTACATGTAGTTAACTAGTGAAGTGCTCTGTGAAGTCTTTGTTATATGCAGACCGACTTGAACATAAGTTAGGTTAACTTGTGCATAATGGCCTTTGAGTTTTGCAATATGCCGCACATAGGTTAGGTCAGGTTGAGCTCACTTAAAATGTTTTATGTCCAGGATGTGCAAGTCAACTTATGTAATGTGTAAGTCGACTTGGCCTTGATTTTACATGAGCTCGAAATCTTGGTCTATGACTTCTTGTGGTGGCTTGTGTCTCGGCATGTGTCCTAGCTCATGGCTTATGTTTATGACATATGGCTTGTGAGTTAGCTTTCCTTACACAAATTTTTCGAAGTATTAAACAGGCATGTTGACTTATGACAATGTGAGGTCGACTTAACCTAAATATGGGTTGACCCAATTTTTCTTTGACCATTGCATATTTAAATTTTTGATCATTAGGACTTTAAATTTGTGATTTCTTTAATACCTCCACAAGATAGGTCAATTTGTTTTTAGACACATGCATAGTCTTTTTTTCACAAAATGTTTTTTTGAGTCAACTTAATTGCTTAGATGAGTCAACTTGAGTAACCTACTGTTTAAATTCAGTAAGCTTATGACACTTCACGAGTCAACTTGATTCCTACTTGAGTCAACTTGTATAACATTTTATCTTCGTTCATGATTGATCTTTACTTGGCAAGCCAACTTGGTTTATAGATAAATCAACTTGTTCAGGTCTATAACGAGATTATCCACATCTAAATTTTATCAAACATATTCTAATTTCTTCCAAATTAATCTTTCATTAATCTAACCTATTTTGTTTATCATCTAAGCTAGATTTGCATAATTTGCATAATTTTGTTTATCAACAAAATACATTTTGATAACAACTAACAATTCCAAACCTAAGAAATTTGGGTACCAAAGGCTACAACTTTGAACATTTTTATAGATATGCTTCAAGGCCAAGGGAACTAAGAGCACCTAGTTTCTTGACAGTGGATAATCTAGGCATACAATATGACATTTCACAAAATTCTGCACCCTACAAGAGAATAAAGGAGACAAAGTTATCTTTGGAGACAACTATAAAGGCAACATCATTAGTACAGGAAATATAGGTAATTCTTAAACTCAAATTGAGCATGTTTTTCTTATAAAAGGTTTAAAATATAATTTGCTTAGTATTAGTCAATTGTGTGGAAAAAGATATAATGTGGTATTTGATTTGGATTGTTGTGAGATAATAAGTAAACAAACCAAAGAAGTAATGTTAACTAGAATTAGAGTAGGAAATATCTAACTAATTAACATAAGCAATATAGGACAAGTTGATGTGACATGTTTAATGGCAATAAATCATGAGAATGTCTGGTTATGGCATAGAAGATTAAGACAAACAAGCATGGATTTAATTTGAAATTAGTAAGAAATGATATAGTCGAATGATCATCAAGAAAGATAAGTTGTGTGATGCTTACATGAAAGGGAAGCCAATTAGAACTTCTTTCAAACCTAAAAACATAGTTTCAACTAGTAAACCTTTAGAATTACTATACATTGACTTATTTGGACTAATTAGAACCTAGAGTTTAGGAGGAAAATATTATGGCTTTGTGATAGTAGATGACTATTCTAGATTCACTTGGGTACTATTCTTAGCTAAAAAGGAAGAGGCAAGCAGTGTATTTATCAAATTATGTAAGAAAATCCAGAATGAGAAAGACTATAGAATCTCTGGTATAAGAAGTGACCATGGGAAGGAGTTTGAAGATAGGTTTATGCAAGAATTTTATGAAAAAAATGAAATTAATCATAACTTTTCAACCCTTAGAACTCCAATGGTGTTATGGAAAGAAAAAATAGAAAAAATGGCTAGAACAGTGCTATGTGAAAATAACTTAGTCAAATATTTTTAGGCTGAAAATATTAATACAACTTGTTATATATTAAATAGAGCTTCAATTAGGCAAATATTAGAGAAAATACCTTATGAGCTCTATAAAGGTGGAAAGTCTAACATAGGACATTTTCATGTCTTTGGGTATAAGTGTTTTGTTTCAAACAATGGAAACAACGTCCTAGGAAAATTTGGTGTTAAGGATGATGAAGTTATTTTCTTAAGATATGCAACCTCTAGTAAAGTTTATAAAGTTTATTATAAAAAAAAAAAAATGATTTTAGAAGAATCAATTCATGTTGAATTTGATAAATCTCACACCTCAAGCAAGAAACATATGGGTTTTAATGATCAGAACTTAGATGAACGCTTAGTTCAAAATACTAAAATATCTATGAAAGAAGGTAATGAAGAATAGTAAAATTCCCATCTATAAGAAAACGTGTAAATGAAGAAAATATCATAGGAAATTTAAGTTCCAAAGTGTTAACTAGATCTGCACTCCAAAACCAATATGAGTATGTACCCTTCATTTGACAAATAAAACCCAGGCATTAGAGGATAAAAACTAGATACTAACAATGCAAGAGGAACTAAATCAATTTGAAAGAAACGAAATATGGGACTTAATTTCTAGACTAAATGAGCATTTAGTAATAGGAACAAAATCAGTGTATAGGAACAAACCAGATGAACACGGGACCATAACTAGAAATAAGACAAGACTACTAGCTTAAGGTTATAGTCAAGAGGAAGGAATAGATTTCAATAAGACTTATGCCCATATAGCAAGCTTAGAAACAATTAGAATGCCCCTTGCCTTCTCTTGTTTCATGAATTTCAAGTTATACCAAATAGATGTGTCTAATTAATGAAATAGTACATGTAGAGTAACCCTCTAGCTTTAAAGATCCAAATCATCCATGCCATGTGTTTAAACTGTCCAAAGTTTTACAAGGGCTAAAGTAAGCACCAAGAGTTTGGTATGATAAACTTAGCAATTTCTTAATAGATAATGATTTCGAAAGAGACAAGGTTGACATAATGTTGTCCTTTAAAAGAAATTGTAAAGAAATCTTAATAGTTTAAATCTTTATATATGATATAGTATTTGGAGTAACAAATGAAACTCTTTGCCAAGAATCTACTAAAGTAATGTATGCTGAGTTTGAAATAAACATGATAGAAAGTTAAATTATTTCTTAGGATTGCAAATAAAACAAACAAAAAGGGAATCTTGATCAGTCAATCTAAATTCACCAAAGAGCCTATTAAGAGATTTGGACTTAGTGAAACAAAAGGAAATGCAACCCCAATGAGCAACTTAGTACAGCTTGACAAAGATGAAGAAGGAAAATCAGTATGCTCTAGGCTTTATAGAGGCATAATAGGTTCATTGTTGTACTTAATTGCATCAAAGTCTAATATTTCATATAGTATATATCTATATGCCAGGTTTGAATCCAATCCAAGGAATCCCATTTAGTAGTAGTGAAAATGATTTTTAGGTATTAATAGACACGTAACTTTGCACTATGGTATGATAGGAACTTTTGTTTTCAATTGCATGGATATTTGCTGCAATTTTGCCAAAAGATCAGACACAGGATTCTTTCTCAACATTTCCATTAAACATCAGGAAAGAATAGAGAGAGAGAGAGAGGGACTAGAGAGAGAGACACCAAAGAGAGAGAGAGGGATGTCAATGTTTTTACAAAAATGTCAGGAAAGGGTAGAGAGAGTGACAAGAGATTGAGACATTTTAGAAAGAGAGAGGGTTGCTGATGTTTTCAGGGTCAAATGTCAAGAATTCCTTTTAAAATCCATAAACAACTCTTTCTGTAATATTCGCTCTTCTTTCTTTTCTCTCCGCTTTCTTCTCTATTCGCCTCCACCATAGCTCATCCTTAAAGAAAGTCACCACCGTTGTTGCCCTGCTATCGAAGAATGGTATCGAAGGATAATCTCTCTCCCCTCACCACGTGCTTCTTTCTTCTCACCACTCTCTCTACTCACCACCACCACCTTTATCACTTCCATATAGACGAGTTCATCCTTTTGTGTGAATCTAAATGTGTTGATGATATTGTTACAATATTAGTAAATGTATTTTGGCATAGAGACATAATTAGAGCAAGATTGGGGCAAAATTATGACAAAATTAAAACAAAATTAAGGTAAAATTAGGGCAAAATAAGACAAATTAAGGTTAAATTAGGGTACAATAGAGACAAAATTAATTTATGTTAGGGTAAATTTAGGGCACAATAAGGGTGAAATTAAATTGTAGGGCCAAATCAAGGCACAATTAGAAAAAATAATTTATAATAGAATAATATTTAGGCAAAATTAGATCATAATTAAGGTTAAATTAATTTATACTATGGTAACATTATGGCCAATTTAAGGTATAATTAGGGCATAATTAAGGCAACATTAATTTATGTTAAGCTAAAAATTATGGTAAAAATAATTTATATTAAGGTAAAATTATGGCAAAATTAATTCACAATTAAGACAAAAATTATTTTGTAATTGTTTTTCAAATTTATAGGTTTGGCATGCTTGTGAAATCACGGTGACTCTTTGTTTCTACTAATATGCAAATATTCTATTATGTTTTGAACAATATATTCTGTATAAAAATGTTTATTTATAATAAATCCATTTTTATACCAAGCAGATTTTTAACATAGTTATCTGTAAAGGGGAATTGATTTTTTTTAGAGATTTTAAAAAATGGATAAGTCTTGGATACAAAAGTCAAGGTTGAATACTGAATATGAAATCAGAGAACAAAGATTTTTGGATTTTGCATTTGAAAATTCATTTGAGAATAAGAAAATTAAATGTCCTTGTGTATGGTGTTGTAATACTTATTGGCAATCTCATGACAAAGTAGAGGAACATTTGATATGTGATGGTATTTTGAGGTCATACGATTGTTAGGTATTCATGAGTAATCTCTTCTTTCAACTCCTAAATCTTCATTGCCTATTGTCTCATAACCCCAACCACATCCTACGAAAGCCCAACATCAAAATATTGGTACTAGAGATATGGGAGGGTTACTAAGAGATATATTTGTAACTCATGATGATGAAGTTGATGACCAAGAATTAGAAATAGAGAATATAAACATGTCAAATCAATATACAGTAGACATGGTTCATGGTATAGGCGAGTCGAATATGAATAATCTAATATTCTTGAAGTTTGTTAAAGATACAAGTAAACAACTCTATCCCGATTGCTTAAAGGCTTCTAAACTATCTTCACGGTCATTTTATACCACTTTAATTGCATATATGGATGGAGTTCTATGTCATTTATTGGCCTTTTGGGATTCTTGAGTACTATCTTTTCACATCCGAATATTTCTAAGTCATTTACTAAAATTAAGAAGTTTATTAAGCCTTTAGACATTGATTATACGAAGATATATGCATGTTTGAATGATTACATATTGTATTAGGGTGATAGTAAGGAGCAAGGGTTTTGCCCTATTTATTATGTATCTCGATGGTTGCCAAATCGAGGTTACAAACAAGAAAAATGGAAAAATCAACTATGACATTACGATATTTTCCTTTGATTCCTCACCTTAAGAGGTTATTCATATCCACCAAAACCTTAGATCTCATGAGATGACACGATGAGAGTCGTGCAAAAGATAGGTTGATAAGGCATCCTACAAATACAGAAACATGGAAACATTTTGATAAACTTTATTCTGATTTTGCAACTAATTCATGGAATGTTCACCAAAACCTCAAATCTTCCATGTTGTCTTCCATTTCTACCGATAACATCCGATTAGTTGAGCTTATTCCATATTACTTACCACCATGGATGTGTATAAAGCAAAACATATTAATTTTATCCATGATTATTCCTAGTGAATAGGGATCTAGGAATGATATCGATATTGTAACACCGACACTGCGGTGTCCGTACTAGTATTCCTGTTCATGAAATTAAATAAAATATTTCTCAGTTTATATATAGAGAGAGAAATTTTTAATTATATTGATTTTTGATTTTAAGGTATGTAATTTGAATTTTTTGTATATTTAAAATATCCGTGCATCTGATTCAGAGTACATCTTATTTTGATAAAGATTAGAACTTTAAATATAAAGTGGGTATAAATATATATATGAATATTTATTTAATTATTAATTTATTCATTTTCTTATCTATTTATTTATAAATTATTTTAAAAAATATATATATTAAATAATAATAATAATAATAATTAAAAAAAAAAGAAACAGCTTAGGGTTAGAAAACCCTAACCCTTTTCCCACTCTATCTCTCCCTCCGTCTCTTCGTCTTCTCCACAGCGCCTCCCCAAACTGTTTCCACCCTTACTGATCACCTCCGCCGCCGCCGTGCTCCACCATCAACTGTCGCCTTCCACCACCGTCTCCCTCTCTATTCCCTCCCTGTTCTCTCACTATCTCTCTCGGTTTCTCTCTACTTCCTCTCTCTGCGGCACTCTCATTCTCGATCTCTCTGCACTCTCTTCCTCTCCGCCGCTATCACCACAACCTACATCCACCACCGACCACCGCTCTCCTCCCTCTGCCTCTATCTCTCGGTTCCCTATCTCACGGTTTCTCTCTCACTCTCTCGATCTCTCCTTCCAGCTCGATCTCACTTGTTCTGCCTCTTTCCACCGCTGCTCCGCCACCATCAACCTCTCGCCACCTCCCTTTTCTCTCAATCGCTCAACCTCGGCCCCTCTCTCTCTCTATTTCTCACTCTCTATCGCACGATCTCTCTCTCCCTGTTGCGCTATCTCTCTCACCCGAATCTTCCTTCTTCCGCCGCCAACCATCCACGACCACCACTTTCTCTCTCTACCTTCCCCTCGGTTCTCTCTCTCTTTATTTATCTCTCTTTATCTCGCTCGCTATCTCACCCTCTCTCACGGTTCTTTCTCTCTCTCTCGTTGTTTCTCTGTTCTCCCTCTCTCTCACAGTTCTCCCTCTCGCCCACTAACCGATCCTTGAGAACCCTAGGTTGTGACTTCTTCATTGCATAGGTAAGGGTTGGTCTCTCAATAACCCTAAAGTTTAATTCTTTAGGTGATTTAGTCCAACGGGTAGAATTTGTTTCAGTTGGAAATACTATAGGTCTCGAAATGAGCTGAATGGCGCACGGAAGGTAGATCTGCGAACTGTGAAAACCCTAGATAAGGGATTTCTAATTGATTCAGTTAATTGAATACATTTAGGGTGAAATTAGCATAAGGAAGTGTTGTATAGGTTTAGGATGTACGTTAGATTCGATTAGAACACATTGTTTGACATTATATGTTATTATTTAGGTTAAGTATAGAATTTTATAGGAATTGAGCTGTTCTAGATGATAGAATCATGTTGAGTTAATTAGAATAGTTTCTTCTGAAGTTTAATTTAACGAATGCATGAAAACAGTCAAAATTTGGGATTTGAGCCTAAGGATTGATGCGTTGTTTTACATTATAGTTGATGTTGCATATAGGTAAGTCAAATACAATCTCTATATTATGAAAATAGGTTTTAATACCTTTAAAATGAGATATGGTTTGAAGAAATCGGATGAGAATTGAAAAGTGTATGAATTTTCAAAGATTTTTCTAACTTATAGGGAATTTATGTATTTAGACTTGTTTTCGATTTTGAACGGTTTTAGACTTGAATTAAGATTGATTTGATTTTGTTATTTACTTATAAATGGAATGAAATTGATGAAATTGGAGTATATCCAAAAATTGAGGAATTAAAGTTTTTACAAACTTAGGGAAAATGATAAACCCTAAGAATAATTGGAAATTTGATGATTATTGTGATAATTTGATTAAGTTGATCTTGTTGGAGACTCGAGAAGTCAAATTCGGATTTATTTTAGAAATAGGGAGTGATTACCCTCCCTGGCATGTGAGTGGGACCTTAACCTCTTGCATGAAATAGTGAAACCTGATTTTATCGTGTTTTTAATAAAACATGCTTTTGATATGCATTGTCTCAATGTATGAAATTGAAATTCAAATATGTTTTGTGATTGTTGGAGTGTCGTACTTATGTTTTCTACGATTATGCATCCATGTTTGAAAAGAAAGGAAATTGTGCCATGATTTGAAAAATGGAATGTTTGCTATTCGACCATTTCATTGGTTTGTTGAATTTAAATGATTTCGATAAAATTGTATTTGGCACACGGATTTGAATTGTTTTGAGAATATGATCAGATGATTTGGCTATATGGGTTGGATGCCTACTAGATTGAGATGATATGATGATATGGCATTAATTGATTGATTCCGTAGCTACGAAGGGACTTTGTAGAGGCACGGGTTGCCCGAATACACTTCTGCAGGAGGTATCTACAAACGTCCAATTTATATTTATTCATAGGCGCGGCCGGTTGAACCCTTATCGGGGGAGGACGTGTGTGACGCCACCGTCTAGTACCGGGCGAGGTCCTATTTGACGAGTCTGGATAAACAAGGGCTAAGCCCACGGCCAACGTCGGGGTAGAGAGCTACTTTTGAAACACTTTGCATAATAAAACCCCCAATGCGCTTGTCCTTGGTCACAGTTGACCTTTGCGAGGATCCTTTCGGCTTGCTCTATGTTCTACTTGATTTTAAATGGATGCATATATGTATGATATCGTGTGAATGATTAAATGAATTTATTTTATTCGAAAATATCATGATTTATTGCGAAGTTTGAATTATTGGTTATGAATGATATTGACACTCCAATGTTCACCTACACTATTAGTACTTGAGATTAATCCCCTCACTCACTGAGTATCTTCCCATAGATACTCACCCCTCTTCTTTTCTCTCTCAAATAGAATTGTTGTGCTGGAGCGACACTTCAGAGCTTAGAGATTTTGACAGATTTGGTTATTCGGAATGGTGAGGTTTAAGTTTAAGCTGATATTTAAATTTCGTATTATATTTTCGACCCTATGAAGTCTTGTTGAGGTCCGTAGTTGGCCATGTACTTATTTTGGGATGAATGTATAATTTATGTATATTTATTTGTGAAACTCTCATATTTCATTTACATTGAGGCGATTGTAAGTATTTGAATGTTACTTGGGAAAAAGTATAGTATATTATATAAAATTTTAGGTCCACTCAGTGTAGTGGCTGCTCATGTTCTAGTTGGGCATGACAGTAGAAGTCTGTGGTTAGGCCTGCTAGAAATTTTTTAGCTTGTGTTGTTCTGAATGTTGGCTGTGGGAATTGGTTGATTTTGGAGAGGCCGGGATGACCATTTGTTTATTTTACAAGATGAATATTGATATACAGATGAAATTGTGCATGGGATACCTCCAATTTATGGGGAGGTTTTGCCCAATTTTTTATAAAATATAGCCGGCATTTAGGGTAACGGACGGCTGTTCACGATCCCAGTTCAGGACGTGACAGATATTTATTTGCTACCATTTATTGATGAGTAGATTTCAGTTATGGCAAGGAGTTAGAACTTACTATGATTCAAAGGAAGAGTCATTTCATGTGTGTACCACCCTGTTATGGACCAATAATAACTTTCCAGCATATATAAACTCATCTCGGTAGAGTACAAAAGGTTATTATGCTTATCTAACCTGTAGTATTAATACTTTCCCTAAATGGTTATCTAAAGGTCAAAAATTTTGTTACATTGGGGTCATCGACAATGGTTGGATATGGATAATAGATATCGATATCAAAGCTAGTTGTTTGATGGGACTCAAGAGTGAGGAGAAGCACCTACCCCACTATCTGATTCAGAGATATTAAGAAGATTTGAAGGTTGTTCTTTCATTTATGGGAAAACCCATGACACATTCGGTTTGAGAGAGGACGATAGACAAATAAGGAAGAGAGTTAGCATGAATTAGGTTAAGAATTGTGGTGAGGTAGAATTGGAAGACAACATGGAAGATAAAGATGATCTGGATGATTTTGAATTGTGGAAGAAGAGAAACATTTTTTTTCTAGTTACTTTATCGGGAGCACAACTTTTTGCATTATAATATTGATGTTATGCATATAAAGTAGAATATTTGTGAAATTACAGTTATGACAATTCTTGATGCTCCTTAAAGATGCAATGATAATTTAAAGGCACATCTTAATTTGGATAAAATAGGCATAATGCCTAAAATGCATCCATGCTTGCTTCCAAATGGGAAAAGACATATACTAGTAGATTGTTAATCGTTGACAAAAACTGAGAAAATTTTTTTTTACAAAGTTTTAAAGGAAATTAAGATGTCTGGTGGTCATGCCTCAAATATTTCAAGGTGTGTAAGTGTGAAGGAGTGTAAACTTATGAATCTCAAGTCTCATGATTATCATGTCTTGATACATGATACGCGATTTTGATATCACGATTTTGGACAAATATACCTAGTCTAGTGTTGTATATAGTGCGAATCAAGTGTCGTTTCCATAAGAATATTTTATATTGCCAATTATGAACAACCCTAATCTAAGTTAGATAGATCCAATCAAATTTACAAAGATAATAAAAAAATAAAACATAATATGAAAACCCTAATATAATAAAAACCCTAAAACATTGATTTCATCTATTTAATCTTTTATATTGTTCAGTCTTTTCAATCCCTCAGTTTATTGGCAAATGAGTTATTGATAATGAAGATAGATTTTCCAAAATTAGATTCACGCAATGGTCATACAATGAATCCCTAATTCAGCTAACCAAAATCTAATGGTCATGCAATTTTGATTAATCGGATTGCATAAGTTTTGTGAAAATCTATAATTCAAGGTTTCCCCTAAATATCCACAAATAAAATTAATCCAATGGTCATGCTCATAATCTCATATAGATTTTATTATTCAAACTAATCTCATTCAATTATATTGGTCATATATGTAGTCGATCTCAAATCATGCAAAACATAGGACTAAACATTTCGAAATATTAAGTTTAACAATAAAATCTCATTAAACAATAATCATGCCAATGAAACTTAAATAATTCAAGCCATGTAATTAATTAAAAATAGAATTTATCGAGTCCTAGAAAAAAAAAATAGATAAAGATTGAGAAGAAATACCAGAAAAATAAATAAAACATTAAACCCTTGTTCGCATGAGCATGGATGTTGAAGACCTGAAGAGGCGGCTGCTAGGGTTTGTAATTGGAGGTGGAATGAGAGAAAATAAGGAATGAGGCGTGAAGTCAATGGTGGAGGGCACGAATGATGAATGCTCTTCCTAATAGCGCTATATTTATAGCATTAAAACCCTAGGAGAAATTTGGAAACTCTAACATTTTAGACACTTGAGCTTTTTGAAAACTTGGTGTTGTTGAGATGATGAAAATTTCTTACTTCCCCATAAATTTGGAAACTTCATTCCTGTCTTGATCCTAGAATAAATTTTGAAATTATTAGCAGCTCAAATTCCAAATTTTCAGCACTTAGTTTCCTTTTTAACAGGGGATTGACTTCCAGCACTGTAATGAATTTGACCAAGATTTTGTACAAGCTCCTGCCTGATTCAGCATCTAAGGTCTTCACAAGAATTGTAGGGCTTAAAGTCTTCTTTCAATGCCACAAGAATAACATCAATTGGATATCTGAGCAGAAAGTTATGCCTAAAATAGTGAATGAAGTTCATTTAATCCGAAAATAGAAAATAAATTCTATGTTTCCTAAATCATTAATCATGAAATAAATCAGTGTAAAATCATAAAATATAACTTAAATCAATCCTAAAACACATAAATAAAAGCTAAAAAAATATGTTTCAAATGTATAAAAGTATTGCTATCAAATATCTCCACATTTGAATATATACTTGTCCTCATGCAAAAACAATTTCCTTCCAAAACCAATTCAATTTTTCCAAATCCCTAACCATGCATATGATAGGTTCAAATTGGAATTGTAATCAAGGCAATCAATATTTTGAAGCATTTAGCACTAGAGAAACCATTGCATCTCCTACAGTCTCCTTGAAATCAACAACAATGCAAGATTTAAACACCCTCACATTTGGCTCACTCAATACAAAGAGAAATATGATAAAGGGAATAAGATTTGACTATTTCATGTACTCAATTTTATGGATATGTGTATCACTCAAATCAATATAATGAGATGACATTATGATAGGCTTGTTAATATATCAAATCTTCACCACTAAAATATGAAATGCATTAATCAATCAAAAAGTCTTTTATTTGATTGTAACGGGACTAGGGTAAATGATAGAATAATGGATAAAAATATTGTTTAAAATAATTCACTAAAAATACTCAAATATCAAAGCATATCATTCTTTACATTAAAGCAAAATGAAATACTAACTTCCACAATTTCCTATCTCAAAATATGCATAGCACTCCAACTCCAAATATATAATATATCACTTGTTTGAAGCAAAGAATATGACATGGAACTCCACTATAAGAGTTAACAATATCCAAGAATGAAAAATGCTTTTTCTCTGTATTTTTCTTTTTTTTCTATTTTTTCCTCTTTTTTCTTAATCATTTTTCAACCAGCATGTTTTCTCTTTTTTTTTTCTGACTAGTATTTCTTTTTTTGAAATCAATCAACATGATAAAGATTAAAACCATATATAGAACTCTAACATATGTAAAAAGAATATAATGTCTACAAACATAATGTCATGCTATAAACTATAAGTATATTAGTGAATTTAGGTTCAAAAGCTGGGGCTTGAAAAAAAATAGGTTATGGGTTAAATTATGTGGGTAATTCAAGAAAGAAAAGGCTTAGGTTCAAATGGGTTAACTAAGGGATATAAATTCTTAGGGATGACATTTTTTTTGGAAAGCTAAAAGTGTGTAAACCTAGGTGCCTTAATCATCTTGGTGCATGAAAATAAAAAATGTGGTTTTAAAATGCATAACAAAGAAAGTTCTAGAGTGACCAAACCTTGTGTGATGTACACTCAATCAAGAAAAATGAGAGCACAAAGAATTACTTTTTAAGGCTCAATTCCTTAGTTGGGTAAATTTTGGTGTTGAATCTTGCATGCCTATCTTTCAAATCAACCATAAAAGGATAAATAGCTAATCATGTATCAAATAACCACTAATACCAATCATACTTCATACAATCTAATTTAAAACAAATAACACACAAGGATTAGAAAACTCAAGAAAATTTTGTTAGCATGGAAGAAGAAAAACTTAAGCAAAACTCTTGAGAGCCAAGCAAAAGTTCAGCATTCAAATTCCTAAAAAAAATAAATAAAAAATAAGCCTATATATGTATATGCTCCCCCCACACTTAAACTAAACATTGTCCTCAATGTGCAAGATAAATAAAATAAAAAGAAAGAGAACGGAAACTCCCTTGAAACCTATAGCTTCCTCTTTAGCAACAACTTCCTTCCCTCATGTGAAGAGTTTCTTATTCAATTATCAAAACTTAAACCAAAATTAAATCAACAAAACAAATACTAAAGAAAATCAAGAAAATATTGGGCTACCTCCCAATAAGTGCATTTCTTTATTGTCATCGGCTAGACCAAATCTCCTTGCTTCAACCCAGCTCATAGATCTTAACACTTTGACTATTCGTGGTATCTTGCCATGTTTTTGTCCTTTCCTTATCAATTTGAGTAATCTCAAACATCTCTTATTCTTATTCTAACTTATTGAATTGTAATTTTCTTTCTTTACCTGCATGAAACCTCCTCTTTGATTTAAATTCACTTAAATTCATACCCAAAGTAACACATACATCAACATATTCATTGTCTAGAGAATCATGTTTGACATGCGAGGAATTGACAATGCAATTTTCAATAGCATCACTTGAATAAAAGATATTAACATCATGTTCAAAAATCTTTTTAGTGCAATCAATCCTGGAAACCTCTTGTTTATAAAAATTTTTCATGCAATGGAAAACATTAAACTCAATTTTTTATCATTGACCCTTAAAATCAACTTTCCAGTAGAAACATCATCAAAGCATGTGTAGTGCTTAGGAAAGGTCAACCTAAAATCAATGAAACACTCTCATTATCAGAATCCATATCCAAGATAACAAAATTGATAGGAAAAATGAATTTATCAACTTTGACTAGAATATCCTCAACATGCCTCTTGGATACTTAACACTCCTATTAGCAAATTACAATGAAATGTTAGTAGGTTGACAATCCTTTAACCCTAATTTCAAGAATGTAGATATGACATGAGATTGACGCCAATGCCCAAATCACATAAAATATCAGAAAATATGAAGAACCAATTGTGCAGAGAATAGAAAACTTCCATGGATCCTTGAGTTTTAGTGTCAGTTTCCTTTGTAGGATTGAAGAACATTCCTCTGTAAGCTTTATATTTGAACCCTCGATTAGTTTCTACATTTTGTGGATCACTTCCTTGAGAAATCCCTAGTAACTTGACACCTATCTAATGACATCCAAAAAAAGATAATTAATGTAAACTTTCTAAAAAATTTCTAAAACTTTTCCAAATTCTACTTTTGTATGTAAAAGATGGCCAAGAAAAGGTACAGGGGGCTTATAGTCACTAAAACATAAAGTTCTTTCATGCTTAGGATCTGATGTCTTAACCTTCTGACTTGTATACTTTTGGAGTTATTCTTTGACCTCATGTTGTTCTTTTTCATCTTGGGACAAATCTAAAATTTGTTGTAATTCTTTCTTATTGCTTAACGTGGTTGCATTTACCTATACTATAGGGTTCTTCTCAGTGTCACTCGATAGTTTACCTAATTCACAAGAATGAAATGTGTTAGTTAACTAATCAATTTTATTTTCAAACCTTTCAAACATTTTCATTAGTTATTGTTGTCAAATGTTCAAATCTTTCATTAGTTACTGCTACTAGTCGTTCGATTGTTGTCTCTTGTGGCTATGGATTTGAATTAAACCCTAGTGGACTGTTTAATCTTTATGATGTCCCTTGACTTCATGAAAAATTGGGATGGTTTCTCCACCCAGGATTATATGTGTTATAGTAAGGGTTGTCCTGAGATCTACCAAAATTAGAAATGAAGTTTATTTATTGTACCTGCGAACACTCAAAAGATATGTAAGTAGAATCATCACATGGCTCACAACATAGAACATGATTAGTTACACATTAAGTTGATTAGTTTTAAGTACATTAATCAAAGAATCCATTTTTGTGTTAAGTATGGTAAAACTATCAACCTCATGAATACCAGCTTTTAACCTAGGAATCTCATGCTCATTAGACCAATTATGTCAATTCAAAACCATATCATCAAGTAAAGCACATGACTCATTACATGATTTATTCATGAATGCACCCCCAACTACAGTATCAGTAGTAAACTTAATAGAGTGTAAAAGGCCACTATAAAATGTTTGTAAGACTAACCAACCAGGTATACCATGATATGGGCATTTTCTAATCAAATCTTTAAAACATTCCTAAGCACAATATAAGGATTCACCATTAAATTCCCTAAAACTAGTAATATCATTATGTAACTTAATAGTTTTACCAAGTGGAAAGTACTTAGTTGAAAATGCTTGAGACATGTTTTCCCAATTTATAAAATGATTAGGAGGGAATGAGTTAAGTCATACATTTTCCTTTCCCCTAAGAGAGAAAGGAAACATGTAACACCGAAACTGCGATGCCCGTACTAGTGTTCCTATACATGAAATTTAATAAAATATTTTTCAATTTATATATATATTGAGAAATTTTTAATTTTATTGATTTTCGATTTTGGGGTATTAAATTTAAATTTTTGATATATTTTAAAATGCTGCGTTCGTAATTCGCAATAAATCCCAATTCTACTAAATTTATACGCTAGAGAAAAGTGGATATAATAATATATATATATTGATAATTATTTAATTATTTATATATATAAAAAAAAAACGAAATTAGGGCATAAAGCCCTAATTTCTCTTTTTCTCTCCCTCCATCTCTCCGCCTCTCCCTTTCCCGCGAACCGCCGCTTCACCTCCCCTTCCCGCGCCTCGCCGCCTCCACCGCGACAGCCGCCATCCGCCACGGCCGTCGCCACCACTCTATCCCTCTCCTTCTCTCTCTCGGCTTCTCTCTCTTTTCCGCAACTCTCTCTCTCTCCCTCTCGCGGATTCGCCGCCGTCGCAACCACCCGCAACCACCGCCAACCCGTCGACCACCGCGGCTGAAACCTTTCCCTCCGGCCGCTTGTTTTCTCCCCCGCGCAACAGAGCGCGACTGCTCGCGCGGCAGTGCGCGATTGCTCGCGCGACTGCTCGCACGAGACTGCCTCTCCTGCGCGCTCGCGACTGCGTGTAACAGCACGCGACTCCTCTGTGCGCGCCTTTGCAGCATAAGACAGCCCCAGCGTGCGTGACCCCGTGCGCGACTGCCCTGCTCTCAGCGCGCGCGGCTACAGCTCTATCCTTGCTCGCACGCTCGTGTGCCTTCTGCGCTCCTTCGAGAGCCCACTGCGACCCTTTCACTGCATAGGTAAGGGTTGAGTTAGATCTTAGTTCTAGGGTTTGAGTTCCATAGTGATTAAGTCTAATTGCTAAAATTTGCTTCAATTTGGAGACATTGCAGGTTTTGGAAGGAATCGAATGTCGCACGGACGTTAGGGTTTTGGATCGCAGTGAACCCTAGGTGAGGGATTTCTAACTCATTCGAATTATTTGGATGCAATTAGGGAAAATTAGGATCAAAAGTGTTGTATATGTGTTGGAAGTATGTTAGATTTGATTTTAATGCTTTGTGTGACATTATAAGTAATTATTCAGGTCAATTATAGAAATTTTATATGAATAATTGGAATGTTCCGGAGGAGATAATCATGTTGATTTGATTTGAATGGTTGCTTTTAGAGTTTAATTTGACGAATGTATGAAAACTAGTCGAAATTTGGGATTTGAGCCTAAGGATTGATGCGTGTTTTACATTATAGTTGGTGTTGCATATAGGTAAGTCAAATACACTCTCTATATTATGAAAATAGGTTTCAATACCTTTAAAATGACATAAGGTTTGAAGAAATCGGATGAGAAACGAAAAGTGTATGATTTTTCAAAGATTTTTCTATTTTGTAGACAATTTATTAATTTACGCATGTTTCCGACTTTGAGTGGTTTTGGAGTTGAATTAAACTTGGTTTTGAATGTGTTACTGAATTATAAATGAAATGTAATTGATGACATTAGAGTGTATTCATGAATTTGCAAAATTGAGGTTTTTACAAAAATTAGAGAAAATGGAAATTGACGACATAATTATGATTTGTATTAGAAAAGGTCAATCGAGGATCGAGTAGGATTTCATTTGATTGAATTGTGAATATATACAAGTGTATATGGACTGAACCGTGTGATGTTGTAAATGTATATAGATATAACTGAGGTTGAGGTGTGAGAAATATGTGATGTGTTATAATTGTAGTGACTTGATTGGAGACGATCAAGGGGAGCACGGTTTCGGCACTTGATGTGCGTTATAGGGAGTGATTGACCCTCCCATATACAGTGAGTGGGTTTTATTTCAATGTTTTTGTTTAATATGTAAACTCTGATTTACAACAGTTTGATAAATAAGCATGATTTTTCGCGTGCTTGAAATGTTTTGACTGACTTTGGAAATGATTTTTGTGAACCGATGGAGTGTCCAAAAATATGATTGAATTATGAAATATGCATCCATGTGGTTGAAACGTGAAATGTGTCATTTTATGATATATGTTGCATTTGGTTTATGAACCTGATTACGGCACATGTTTGATATGAAATTGATTTTGGCCTTGAGGGCTGTGATATGGATTGATGATGTTGATATTGGCCTTGATGGCTGTGATTTGTATTGTTCCGTAGCTACGAAGGACACCGTGAGAGGCGCTTTGGTGGCGTCCGGATATGCCTAAGGCCTGGGGTATCCCACGAGTTGTCGAGATTATATTTACTACACGGTATTAGGCAGGTTGAACCCGAAAGGGGGAGGATTTGGCTGCTAGCCAAGTCTAGCACCTGGACGAGGTCCGTCGCCAACGCCGGGGTAGAGAGCACTTTAAATAAAATCGCATATAACACCCCCGGTGCGCCTGTCATAGGTCGTGGTAGACCTCTGCCGGGACATTTTCGGCTGGCAGCTCTATGATTTTGATGACAGTGTTTTGGATGCATATTTGATTTGATAATGCGTGCAAATGAGATATTGATGAAATGAAAAGCATGATGATTTGAAATATGATTTATATACTTATGTTTTGACACTCCAGTTTCACATCCCATATTACACGATTACATTGACCCACTCACTCACTGAGTATTCTTCCCTGAGTACTCACCCCTCCTCTTTCCCTCCCCAGACAGGATTATGGTGCTAGGGCGACGCATTTGGCGCTAGAGGTATGATAGCTTGATGGTGGATTGGATTCACGACTGTGAGATTAAGTTTTGATTGAAAAGATGAATTTCATACTTTATGTCAACCCTGCGAGGTCTTGTTGAGGTCCGTAGTTGACCGTGTACTTATTTGGGATGACTGTATAAATTATATATGTTTATTTGTGAAACTCTCATATTTCATTTGTATTGAGGCAATTGTATGTATTTGAGTAATACTTGGGAAAAAGTATTGTAAATTGTCTAAAACTTAGGCCCGCTCGGTGTAGCGGCTGTTCATGCTCTAGTTGGGCATGACAGTAGGGTCCATGGATAGGACTGTTGGTGATTTGTTAGCCTTGCGTTGTCTGGATGTCGGTTGGGAGATTTGATGGATTGTTTTGAGGCCGGGGTGGCCATTTGATTTATTTTTAGAATGATTTTGAATTATACAGGTTTATACAGGTTAATTGTACATTTGGAGACCTCCAATTTATGGGGAGGTTCTGTCCGATTTTTTGTAGAAATACAGCCGGCATCCAGGGCAACGGGCGGCTGTTCACGATTCCCGGTTCGGGGCGTGACAAAACATACGCAGTCTTATAGCCTTAGGGCTTACTCTATTCAGTTTGATAGTATCACTGATCTCTAGAAAGTTCTTCAAGTGGCTGTTTGGATCTTCAAAGGTCTCTTTGTCCATAAGACTAGGTTTTAGCTCAAAAGCATTTGCTTATACTAAAGGCCATGCAATACCAGTCTGAATATCTTGAAGTCTAGGGATAGAATACTCCCTCATAACTTTGTTATCGTGAGCCATTGCTACCTCATGTTCCTTGTTATCTTTGACTCGTTTACGAATGGCTCTTAGAGTTTTCTCTATTTCAGGATCAAATTTGACTGGGTTCAGGATTCTTCGATTTCAGTATATACCTTGTATGGACAAAAATTAGCAAAAATTATATCTTTAAAATAAATTGCAAAACCACTCTAATAAATCTAGATTACCTATATAAAAATAAAAATCACAAAAATACAGTAAATGAATTCATAAAAAACACCTAAACAATTAATAAAAAACTAGAAAATCATGAAAAAATCGAAGAAAAATGAAAAAACCAATAGAAAGAATGGAATTTGGCCAAGATAAGATGGAGCTCATGGTAAAATCATGGGTTATTCTCAGCAGTCCAAAATCATTTGGAACAAGTTGTCCCTTAACCCTAACTCGAAACTCTTTTCTCAGACCCCGAAAATTCTCAAAAAAATTACCGCCAAATTTCCAAATCTAAACTAAAATTGTGACTATCTAATCCTAAACATCAATCTAAGAATGAAAGAAACAATAAATATTAAAGTCCAATTCAAAATAAGATTATTCTAGTTGATACACAAAAATATCCCTGGCAACAGTACTAAAAACTTAATATGCAATTTTGATTTCACGATTTTGGGCAAATATACCCTAGTCTAGTATTATGTACAGTGTAAAATAAGTGTTGATCCAATGAGAATATTTTATACCACAAAGTATGAATAACCCTAATCTAAGTTAGACAGATCCAATCAAAGTTGTGAAGATAATAAAAAAAACTAAAATAGAATATGAAAACCCTAATGTGATGAAAACCCTAATATAATAAAAACCCTAAGATATTGATTTCATCTATTTTAATCTTTTATACTGTTGAATCTTTTTAATCTCTAAGTTTATTGGCTAATGAGTTATTGATGATGAAGGTAGATTTCCCAAAATCAAATTCAGCCAATGCTCATGCAATGAATCCCTAATTTGACTAATCAAAACCCAATGGTCATGCAATTTTGATTAATCGAATTACATTAAGATCTGTGAAAATCAATAATTTAAGGTTTCTCTTAAATTTCAACACATGAAATTAATCAAATGGTCATACTTATAATCTCATATGGATTTTATTATTTAGACTTATCTCATACAGTTATATTGGTCATGCATGCACTCGATCTCAAATCATGCAGAACACAGACCTAAACGTTTCCAAGCATTAAGTTCAACAATAAAATCTCATTAAACAATAATTATGCCAATGAAACTTAAAGGAAAGAAATAATTCAAGCCATGTAATTAATTAAAAATAAAATCCATTTAGTCCTTGGAACAAGAAAATTAGCTAGACATTGAAAAGACAAAACTATAATATAAATAAAACATTACAACCCTTATTTGCATGAGTATGGATGTCGAAAAAGTGAATAGGCGGCTACTAGGATTTGTAATTAGAGGAGGAATGAGACAAAACAAGGAAAGAGGCATGAAGTCAATGGTGGAGGGTGTGAATGGTGAATGCTATTCATAATAGTTCTATATTTATAGCATTAAAGCCCTAGGAGGAATTTGGAAACTCTTTTTGGATACTTGAACTTTTTGGAAACTTGGTATTGTTGCGATGATGAGAATCTCTTCCTTCCCCATAAATTTGGAAACATCCGTCTTATCTTGATCCTACAATAAATTTTGAAATTATCAACAACTCAATTTCCAAATTTTTAGCACTTAGTTTCCTCTTTTAGCAGGGGATTGACTTCCAGTGCTATAGTGGCTTCAACACAGATTTTGGATAAACTCCTGCCTGAATTAGCCTCTGAGGTCTCCACAAGAATTATAGAGCTTGAAGTCTTTTTTCCAACTCCACAAGAATCACCTCAATCAGACATTAGAGGAGAAAGTTATATCCAAAATACTGAATAATATTCGTTTAAATAGAAAATAGAAAGTAAATTCCATGTTTCCTAAATCATTAATCACGAAAGAAATCGGTATAAAATCATAAAATATAGTTTAAATCAATCCCAAAACACATAAATAATTGCTAAAAAATATAATACAAATATATAAAAATATTGTTATCAATACAAGAACTCCTTCTGATTGTACATTGTAATATCTTTAAACCACTTTATGTAAAAGTTTTAAATATTAAGGATCTATACAAACTTCAATCTCTTGTGGCAAATACTTAAGAAATTTGGAAGAAAAAAAATACTTCCTCCTTCCTTCTTTACTATTATGGTCTATTTTGTGGTTCATCTTCGAAGTGAGGAATCTTAGGTAGACTAGTTCATTATTGATTGATTTATTCAATTGAGAAGTATTTTTTATAATCCAGACTTCAAACTCCATTAGTACCTTTTTATTCGTTTACTAATATATAAAAATAATTATATTCTTTTTAGGTGCCTCGCAAAATTTAAATCCTATATGCATAACGAGGCTCATCTTAAAGGTTTTATTGTAGGAGAATATATTGTAAAAGAGTGCTTAACCTTTTGTTTGATGTACCTCGATGGAATTGAGACAAGATTTTCAAGGGAAACTCAAAATCCTAACTTAATGGATGATAAAAAGTCGAGTAGTTATTTATTCAACACTTTGTAAGGTTGGATAATATCATATGGAGTCAGGCATATTGTTATGTTCTTGATTACCATGAAAGCAATGCTCCTTTACATATATAAGTAAATTAATTAAGTAGGCTTGTATGTTTAATATGTTAAATCCAAATAATTCTAACTTAATGAATTTTCTTAATGAGTATCAACAATTTATAAGGAGGCAATATTGGAGATAGTTGTCTAGTTGTGAAATTGATATACTAACTTGTGAAAACTTTATTGTTTGATCAAGGGAAACTATAATATATGGACTAAATTGGTTAGAGCTTTATGTTTCATATACTGTTTACTTTAATTATATTAATTTGATTTATCTACTTCTTATGTCATTTTAGGTTTGAAACCAAGCTACAACTATTGAATAAATTAAATCGTCAGCTCAAAGGCCGATCCTATTACCAAGAGATACACTAGACTTGCAATTACTGGTTTTAGATTTTTTACTAGAGATAGTGAGAAAAATAAACAAACTCAAAATTCTAAAATAGTTGTGAGTTGAAGAACATAGTGCAAACAACTTAGATGGGGTGAATAGATTGTTTTTAGTACTTTTAAATTTTTCTAGGCTTTGAAGAGAGAGAGAGAGAGAGAGAGAGAGAGAGATTGCACAAACTAGGTTTATAGTAGTTCCATCATCTCCGGTGTACGTCCACTCCCAGGGCTTATTTAGATTTTGAATCCACTATTTTTTTTTACAAAATAGTATAGGCAACCAACTAGTTTACAAAAGTGCTTGTTAAACTTTTCATAGTGTATGAGTCAATATTACTTACTAACTTTCTACAAGTGTTAGTATACCTCGCGTGTTTCACTCAAACATTTTAACACCTAGACCAAAAGAGCCCTTCTTTTCATCTTTTTACAGTTTAAGAACAGGTGTTTGAAATACAACAATGAAACTTTAACTTTTGATGTATCATTAAAGCACAAAACTTAATACAACAAAAAAGAAATTTTTGTGTACAGCTTATTGATTGATCTTTGTTGCTCAATCGTTGTTCAATATGTGTTGTTCTCTTTTCTACTTTAGTTGAAGTGTTGTCTTTATAAAGAGATTGGTGAGATAGACATTGGGAAGAATTGAATGCTCATGAATGCCTTCAGAAGTAGCCATTGCTCCTTCATTTAATGCTTAACTACTTTTAGTAGAACTAGCCATTACTCACATCAAGTCGACTTGTTCCTTTTGTGAGTCAACTTGCTTTTCTACTTTGCAAACATTTGGCTTATTTTGGGTCGACTTGCTTTTCTCTTTGGTTAACTGAGCTTTCTCAAAATATGAATTTTTAGTTTTCAACTCAAGATAGTCGACTTGCTTTTCTCTTTGGTCGACTTAAACCTTCTCAGAATATTAATTTTCAATGTCTTTAGCTCAAGGCTATTAACTTGCTTTTCTCTCTAGTTAACTTGAACCTTTTCAGAAAATGAATTTCCTAAATCTTTAGCTCAAGTAAGTCAACTTTCTTGCATTACAGATAGACTTGTGCTTCAACATAGTTGAAGATGTCAACTTATTCACTTCATAAGTTGATTTGTTTTCTTCTTAGGTCGATTAGTCTAGTTCTCTGGTTGACTTGTGCAAGTGTTTTGTAATGTTCAAACTAGTGTAGGCTGACTAGCTAATTTGTGTGGTCGACTTGTTCTCTATTTGATTTAAGCAAACTTTGAAACTTATGTAGGTTGGCTTTGATCAATGTTAGGTCAACTAGAGTATTTCGACATCTAAACTTAGGTCAACTCCTATTATGCCTTAGTGTTTTGCTATATCTTTATCTTTAACAGTTTTAAACTTAGGTATATCAACTTATCTCCACCAATCCTATCCCACCTAGGTCGACTTAAGCTTGAGCTCTCTTTAAATTTTCTTAAGTCAAGTTTATGTAGGTTAACTTAAACTTTTGTAACTTAACTGATTATCTAAGTCTTAACTATGTAGATCGAGCTATATAGGTCGACTTATAAATAATACAAGTTGACTTAGTCATTTTTTTAATCGTTAGACATTTAAATTTTTGACCAATAGAAATTCAAATTTAGTTTATCTTCCTAGTATGTCAACTTATCTTTAATATAGATCGACTTATTTTTATGTGAGTCAACTTGTCAGTATCTGGCTGTTGTCTGACTAACTTAGTAAACATAGTTGAATCATTTTCACACTTGCTTACCTACTTCCAAATTCATCTTTTCATAAATTTAACCTAATTATGTTAATCATCAAAACACATTTTTGTTAATAATCTCTTTCTTTTTTATGGTGACAAAATATCTACTAAGTATTTTTTTCTAAAGGATTCAAAATGTTTCAACTAAGTCTTTATGTTTATTCTCAAACTAAAAATTTTCTATTTTCATTTTTCCATAACACTCCCTTAACTACGAACTATGTTATCAAAATTTTCTCCCCCTTTTTGTCATCAACAAAGAAGGCACACATGTCATCAAAACATAGTAGCAATTTAAATGCAGTTGATTTAAATATTCATATCTAAAAGTAGCTATGAAAACATATGCATTACATGTCTGAATTGCTCATTATATAGCCAGGAGTACATATGCAAATATCCATTACATATTAAGATAAATAACCATAAAGTCAATACAATCATAGAACATGCACTCATGTAGGATTTTAGGATTGATAGTTTAGTGATAAGATTTTAGAAGAGGTCAAAAATTATCGAGTTGGGAGTTTGCACTATTACTTCCCCTGCTTCTTTTCAAACCATCAACTTTTCCTTATATCGTATCCAATTATTCTTGCATCTTTAAGAATTGACCTTACATCTAATTTTCTAGTCTATGCATGTAATCCCAGAGTATTTCTATTGTAATAGTCTTTGAGGATGCTTCACCACCCATGTAAGTCATATAGTCTCTATCAGCTCCCCCATGAACTACGACCAAGGCTAAAGGTTGAGAAGTGTCAAAGTCAGCATTTTGTTGCCCTATTCTTTTTCCTTCCCTCCCATTTCTGTGGGTCTAGCATGGTTCTTCAACTCCTTTTCCTTCCTCCCTATCATTCTTTTTTTCCATATACTAGCTCTTATAATCCATTTAGCTTTGGCAAGGGATAAAGCTCCAATGTAGTGTTTTAGGTTCAGGTCTATACCTATCACCCCACTAGGGTTTATGTTATAAAAGGCTAGGATAACACTAATTAGAGATGGGTAGGGAAGGTTTCTACTCTCAGATTTTGTAATGATGAGCTTGTGGAAAGTGATAAAGAAGTAAAAGCCAGGGTTCTTTTCTTGCATTATACAAGCCATAAGCCAAAGGTCCTTCCTAGTAATGGTGGTGCGACTCTCTCCTCTAGGTCTCAACACGTGTCACTAAGAGGGGGAGGAATCTCTCGTGCATGTCTATGCTTGTGGCATTGGTGTTTACAACTTCCAAATTAGGATTTTTAAAGGCTACCCTACCATTTTTCAACAAATCAAAACCAACATACTCCTTAGATCGGCAATTGTGGACCCAATTTTGACCATTTAACCTACACGATATGTGACGGGTGACCAAAATTTCTATTCCAAGGATGTAGGTCTTAAACACACATTTCTGACTATGCTCTCCAATCTTAATCTCTCTTCCATTCATATTACAGTGGCAACTCTTAGTTTCCTCTATATTTTTATAAAATATCTTAGTCAACCTATAAGAGCATGTGGAGCTGGGATGTATCAAACTATTTAGGCATGAGTCTTTGATAAACTCTCCATAAGGAAACCCTATACTGTTAATAAATTTCCAATCTACCGACATAGAGTTGTTAACGTTCCTATAACAAAAATCTATTTGAAGACTTACTCTTTGCTAGGGATAGAAAATATTGGTGATTGAATCTCATAGGGTTCTTTATCCTAGGCATTATCGCTATCTTGAAATTGCCTTCGCAGGTTTGAAGGATATCTTGAAGTCACTAGGGTTTTGGAGAGGAATGAAAGAGAAATTGCATGTGAGAGATATAGTCAACTATAAGAATGAGAAATTTGTTGACTTTGGGTTTTAGATTTACATAGAAATTGGGTTTTTGGGTCAGATTATTGGGTTCTAAACCTTTTTGCGCTACCATAAGACGACTTGTAAGGTGAACAAGTCAACTCATTAAGTTCTAAATAGTATTCTAAACCTTGAGTTCTAAGGGCAAGTCGATTGACATAGAGGATTGATCGACTTAGGTTTTAGATGTTTTAGGTTTCGAGCTACTACTGGTTGACTTGTGGGAATCATAAGTCGACTTGCTATGTTATTAATGAAATCCAAAACCTTGAATTATGAAGATAGGTCTACTTATGTAATAGATAGACTGATTTGCTTCTCAAAAAGTTGACTATTACTGTCATCTGGTTGAAGACAAGTCAACGAGTCGACTTTGCATTCTCAAACTTTCATATTCACTCACATACAAGCACGAATTAAGCAAAATCATCAAACAAGAATATCATATCAATTATTTTAAGATTATTCTTCATAATTCATCATTTCTAATTCCCTTCTTAAGTTGTAAAATCTATTTTTGTTTAGAGGTTTTGTGAAAATGTCAGCAATTTGTTTTTTTTATCTCAATGTACTCAATAATAATATCCTTCTTCAACACGTGATCTCCAATAAAATGATGCCTTACTTCTAGATGTTTAGTCCTAGAATGATGAAAAGGATTCTTTGTTAAGTTAATTGCAATAGTGTTGTCATATTTTATGATAACACATTCTAAGTCTAAGCCATAGTCTTTTAATTGATGTTTTATCCATAAGATTTGTTCACGACATGGACTAGCAGCAACAAATTCTACCTTAGTAGTAGGCGTAGCAATGCAGTTTTCATCTTAGAGAATTATGATACTAACATTCTCTCAAAGAATTGATAAGTGCCACTCGTGCTTTTCTTATCTAACTTATAGCCAGCAAAGCATGCATCTGTATAACCATACAATTGTAAAAAAGAGTTCCTACCATATCATCAACCTAATTTACATGTTTCTCTTAGATACCAAAAAAACCTTTTCACTACTACCACATGGGATTCCTTAGAATTGGATTGAAATCTAGCACATATGTGTGGACTATATAGAATATCAAGCCTCGATGAAGTTGAGTACAGTAGTGAACCTATCATACTTCTTTAAAGTTTAAACCACACTGATTTTCCTTCTTCATCATTTTCAAGCTTTACTAAGGTGCTCATTATAGTTGCATTTCCTTTTGCTTCCTAAGTCCAAATTTCTTAATAAACTTTTTGGTGAATTTCGATTGACTTACAAATATTCTATTTTTTGTTTGTTTTATTTACAATCCTAAAAATTAATTTAACTCCCCCATCATGCTTTTTTCAAACTTGGCATGCATTGTAAAACCTAAAACTAATGTTTAGTTGTATGAATGACTTGTAACGTATAGAGTGAATTTTTATATTGTAAAATTGAATCATAAAATTTGGTAGATTAAGGATACGAGACATGGTCTTGGGTTGAAATAATATTTGAGTCCAAATTGTGAAGCCCAACACTTGAGTTAAAGTCCACTAGCATGTCTAACATTTGAATTAAAGTTCACAAGTCCTAGCACATGTTTTATTCTCTTTGCTATTATAAAGCAAAGTCTAGAAAGTTAAGGAACAAAAAGGAGGGCATTTATTGCAAGAAATGTGTGATGTGCTGGTTGTGTGACTTAAGGAAGAAAAGCAAAAAAAAAATAAAGTAACTTCTTGAGTAAGCTTATATGTGTACCAAAGTAACCAAGAGAGAGAGAGAGAGATATCCACATTCTCGAACCTTCTTGAGTGTACTTTGGTATATGTGTGTGGAGCCAAGAAAGAAAAAGAAAGTGAAAGAGAGAGAGAGAGAGAGAGAGAGAGAGAGAGAGAGAGAGAGCGAGAGAGAGAGAGGTAAAAAGAGTACTTCTCTTCTTCCAAACCCTAGCCACGAGTTCCATTTCTTTTCCCCACAAAACCACCTTAAACTTTATCAAAATCAATATTTAAACTTGAAATAAGTTATTTCCATCTATATATACCTTATACATAGCCTATAGGAAGCATAAAATGGTGTGAAAAGTCTTTAGATCAGGCTAAAAATATTAAGAGAACAAGGAGGCTGAGGAAGCAAAATGAGAAGTGAACTTGGGAGACACTTGAGGCAAGTGTAAGGTAAACTTAAATTCATTTTTTAGGTTTTGATTTATTATTGAAATCATGGTAAATAGCATGTTTAATGATTTGAACTTAGAAATGTGTTGAAAGGTTAGAACAAAGATGGAAACCTTGAATTTCTACAAATAGAACAATTTGACCTTGCTATTATCTTTTAGTCATAACTTTTTTTGTACATAGGTAAATTAAGTAAGGTTTTCTTCATCTGAAAGTAGACTTCTACATCTTGAAAAGAATATATGATTCATTGGATTTTGATGAGAATTGAATTTTTAATGATTTTCCAAAGTGATGCATTTTGGAGTGGAATCCTCTATTTCTACCCTGTTTCGACCAAGAATTTTGCTTCCACCTTGAGATACCTTCTAGACTAAATTAGACTAAGCTCTGAACTTCAAAGATCTGAAATGGTGAATAGCACGTTTAATTTTGCTCTGTACATGGTGAATAGCACGTTTAATGATCTGAACTTCAAAGTGTGTTGAAAGGTTAAAACAAAGATGGAACTCTTGAATTTCTACAAATAAAACAGTTGAACTTTGCTATAATCTTTTAATCATAACTTCTACTACACATAGCCAAATCAAGTAAGGTTTTCTTTGTATGAAACTAGAATTCTAGATCTTGAAAATAACATATGATTTGTAGGATTCTGATGAGAATTGGATTTTTAATGATTTTTCAAATTGTTGCATTTTGCAGAGGAATTCTCTATTTCTATCCCTTTTCAACTAATAAATTTGCTTCAACTTTGGAATGCCTTCTAGATTGAATTAGGCTAAGCTCTGAATATAGATCTAAAACTTATCTTTAATTTGAGACTTGAATCGTGATTTGGATACGTGTAGCGAAAGTTATGGCCATTTTCCCGTGACTATGCGAATTTGAGTTCTACAATTAGGGCAATCATATTATGGACTTAAATTTTTTCGTGTGATTGGAATGAACCTAGGTTATAAACATAGAAATTGTTATTTCATGTCAACTTTAAGTAAAAATTGGAAATTTCATAATCAAGAAATTTTAGTTCAAGATATGATTATTTTTCTAAGATATATAGGTGTTGGGAATCTGTCATTTTGGGTGGAATTGATGAAATTGGAAACGGAATGAGCTTTAAGTAGGGCTTAATGAATGTCCTAGGAATGGAAATACATTTTTCATTTTCACATCATGTATTTAACTTCATGTTTGCATTGAATAAATATTTAATCTTGCTTTTATATTGTGATCTATATAACATTTAGGCGAAGGTTCTTCAACTAAGGATAGAGTCGAGAGTTTGGATTAATGGAAATGCGTACCCTCCTCAAACAGTGAGTGGGACTTTTTTGTAGTATTTGGTGAGAAATGATTTTATGTGTTTTAAAAATCTTATTTTGAAAAGTGATTTTATAACTTAGTTTGAGTGTGATATATTCCCTTGAAACGGTGATGTTAGAAATATGAGATTAGCATGTTAATGTCACATGATTTACATGGTTGATTGATGTTTATGAGATAAAGATGAATATGGGTTGCTAAATGATTTTGGAATTTAATTGCAAATGAAAATGATATTTTATGGCAACCGATTGTACATGCAACTACTATGGTCTATTGCTCACTCATGACTAGTTGGAGAAAGAGCAGTATGAGTGGAGCCAGATATTTGATTGGGGTAGCGTGATGTGGGGGGTTCACCTATCCAAGATTTTTGTTGGGCAGCCGTGAGTCACCAATAGTGATGTCCAAGCCAACACCAAGTACAAGACATTTTTTAGAGAAATGAATGAATAAAAACCTTTGGTGGATCCAATCTTTAACCACGGCCAAAGTCTTGGATTAGAAAGTATTTTTTTGGCAATCCCCTAGTTTTGAATGAAATGCAATCGATTTGACGCAAAGAGAAATGTTTTTTTTTATTATTATTTTAAATGTATTGGTTGTCCATACTTTGCAAATGCTTGTGAACTTGTGAATATTTTTATAATGTTAAAATGAAATTTGTTGATAATAGATTTAGGACATAATCACACTCCCAGTCATTGGCATGTATATAGATTTTCCACTCACTGAGTACAATTGTACTCACCCCTATCTTTTCTCTTATATTTATAGGTTTGTAGCTAGTAAGTATAGTTAGAAGACTTCTTTTGTGATTTGTGAAATCCACCTTGGTCAGAACCATATACTTTGTGTGTGGTAATTCCGTTTTGGCTTACTTAGTTGTAGATGGAGCCATGGGGAAGGTTAATGGAAGCTAAACTTTGTTGTATTATGGATTACTTCTAGAAACTTTAATTACTTTTGTGTATGTACATTCTTATTTTGATTGGTCACTTGTGTTAAAGTTATTAGAACTTTACTTATCTCATTTTGAAAGAGGTCTTATGGATAATGAATTATGATTATAGAGAATTGGATGAGGATTGATTTTATGTTGATGATAGATTAGCCTTGTGGGATCTCAAAGTGCATGCTTGGGGTTGCACGTAGTTTGAGGGAACCCCGCGGTGATCGCATGCTCGAATCTAAGGATCGGGACATAACAATTACCTTGGTATTAGAGCCTAAATTAGTAATAATTTTATTAAAGTGTTTTTAAACTTCCCATGGTTTCTACAATAGGTGAGTCTCATGTAGGGTTAATTAGGTATGCATTGGTTAATTTATATCTGTGAACTTAACCTTGTCTTCTTTTGTAGTTGATGGTGCCTAAGAGATGCATGAGAGGAGTTACTTCCCTCCCATCTGAGCATGAATCTACCTCTTTTGCTCGCGCTTCGATGCCACCTAAACCATCGGATATTCCTCCTCCTCCCATGGCAGCCTTTCAAGAATGTATGGAGTGGTGGAGTAAATATGGAGCTAGGATCCTGTTACACGATTTCAATATTTCACAATTTCAGGCAAATATACTGTAGTCTAGTACTATGTATAGTGCGAATCAAGTGTCGATCCCACAAGAATATTTTATACTACCAAATACGAAAAACCATAATCTAAGTTGGACTAATCAAATCAAAGTTGTAAAAATATTAGAAACTACTAAAAATAAAATCTCAGATGCAAAACCCTAATTTGGTAAAAATCCAAGGACATCGATTTCATCTATTTTTAACCTCTTACACGGATGAAACTTTTCAATCCCTAAGTTCATTGGCTATTGAATTATAATTAATGATGGCAGAATTCCCTAGATTAGATTCATCTAATGGTCATGCAATGAATCCTAAATTCAACTAAGCAAAATCCAACAGTCACAAAATTTTGATTAAATCGAATTGTATTAAGTTCTATGAAACATCTGTAAAACTCCACAGACAGAATTAATCTTCTCTCAATCCCATAACTCTATGTAAATTTTATTGTATTGGACTAATTTCATGTAATCTTATCTCGATCTCATGCATTCAATCTTAAATCATACAAAACATAGGCCAAAACATTTAGAAACATTAAGTTCAATAATAAAATCTCATCAAGTAATAATCATGCCAATGAAACTTAAAGGATAGAAAAAATCAACTCATGTAATTAATTAAATATAGAATTTATCGAGTCCTAGGATAAAGAAATTTAGCTAGACATTGAAAATAAAAACATGAAGATAAAAAGAGACACTACAACCCTTGTTTGAATAAACATTAAGGTGGAAGACGTTTTTATGGGCTGTGGCTTCTAGGGTTTGTAATTGGTGGAGGGAATGAGAGAAAAATAAAGGAAAAATATGGAGAATGAATAGAGAAAAGAATCAATTTCATGGTTGCTAAGACTGTATATATATAGGATTTTTTTGGAAGTTTGGTTCTTGAATTTGATTAAAAAAACTTCTTCTTGTTGCTTGGTGATGATTTTTAACTTTTCAAACACTCGAAAATTCACTTTACTTTAATTTAAATAATTTCTGAAATTATTAGCAATGAAATCCTGAATTAACAGCACCTTGTTTCCTTTTTCATCCCTGGATTCCTTTTCTGCACTATAGTAATTTTGACTCAATTTTTGGTTGTCTTCTAGTTAGACCCACAAGATTTGTAGGACTCGAAGTCTTCTTTACAATGCCATAAGAATCACCTCAATCGGATATCGGAGCAAAAAATTATGGCCAAAATACTGAATACTATCTATCCGATCCGAAAATAACAAGTATCACTATAAAAGAAATGCACTATGCAAACTGAGGAAAACCACTAGCAAAGTGCATACAATCATGGGAAAAACCTTCTCCGACGCATTAAATTTTAGTTGGCTAAACACTAGTCGGTATGGGTGTACCCCGCTGATTTTAGTTGCCGTTGGAGCATGTCATGTATGTATACTGACGGTAGAAAAGTGTTGGTAAAATTAGTGGCCTTATCATCAGCTAATATGGTGTTAGAAAAAATTAGGGTTTTTATGATCGGTTACAATGTGTTACGAGATGTTACTACTTTCATCATCAATTACCATTTAGTTAGGAAATGTTACTGATTTTATCATCGGTTACCATGTGTTACGAGATGTTACTACTTTCATCATCGGTTACCATTGAATTAGGAAATGTTACTGATTTTATCATTAGTTACCATATATTACGAGATGTCACTAGTTTCATCATCGGTTACTATTGATTTAGGAAATATTAATGATTATATCATCGATTATCATATGTTACAAGATGTTACCACTTTTATCGGTTATCATTGAATTAAGAAATATTACTAATTTTATTATCGATTACCATATGTTACAAGATGTTACCACTTTCATCATCAGTTACCATTGAATTAGGAAATGTTACTGATTTTATCATCGACTACCATGTGTTACGAGATGTTATTACTTTCATCATCGATTACCATTTAGTTAGGAAATGTTATTGATTTTATCATTCATTACCATGTGTTACGAGATGTTACTTCTTTCATCATCGGTTACCATTGAGTTAGGAAATGTTATTGATCTTATCATCGGTTACCATGTGTTACAGATATTACTACTTTCATCATCGGTTACCATTCAGTTAGGAAATGTTACTGATTTTATCATCAATTATCATGTATTAGGAGATGTTACTACTTTCATCATTGGTTACTGAGATGCGGGTGTCAGTACCCTACATGAGCTGGCATCCACACATGGGGGTGGGCATCTGCGCAAGAGTGTAGGCACCGGCACCCTGTGTGGGCAGGCGCCCACACGTTGGGGATAGGTACCAGTTCCCATATGTTACCACATGTGTTACGATATCATCAATTACTATATGTTACCATATGTTACTATATAAGTTACATGTTAACATATATTACCACATGTATCACCATATCATCGATTACCATATGTTACCATATATTACCACATATGTTAATATAAGTATCGTCAGTTACCACAATATTACTATTAGCATCATTAATTACCACATGTTATCACATGTTACTACCTTGTATCATCGGTTACCACAATGTTACTACAAGTGTTAGTATAAATTACTACTGGTGTTAGGTAAAGTTAACACATGTATTAGAATAAATTACTATCATATATCATTAGTTACTACAAGTGTTAGGAAATGTTTTTATCTTTTATTGTCGGTTACCGCAAATGTTAAGAAAAGTTTCTATCTTTTATTATCGGGATACCACATGTATTAATATAAATTACTATCTTGTATCATTGGTTAACACAATGTTATCGCATGCACAAAAAATGTTATCAACACTTGAAAGCATAATCCCAATATCAAAACCTGATAATTCCAAAATTAAGCAAACAGTGATCACACAATCCTTTATTTCAATCTATTTATAAAATTCAAAATTAATATAATTACATAATAGTAAAATGAATATAATTACATATTGACATTGTAAAGAATGAATGGTTATAAATAAAAATATTATCTGTGGGATAGAGTCAACCGGTAATGATGATGACAGTGAGTGATGATGATGATTGGATTCTATATACACTCCCGGCATTTGGTATAATACAAATAATTTGAATTATTATCCAAAGACAAAAGTAAAATTGTAAGATTATCCTAAAAACCAAAAAAACCAGACAAAAGTGAAATTAGTAACATTATGCACTTTCCTTTTTCTAATTCCCAAAACATCTTGAAAGCACATGGCCTCTGCATTTCTTGACAACTGCTCAAAATAAAAAATTAAATACGAATAATTAAAAAATTTCTTCCTCAAATTAAAATGATATGTTTATTTTTAAATCTGGATAACATCTTGGGATGATTATAGACTGAACTTGTTCTTGAAATGGTTGTGATTCTTCATGGTCAGCTACAATACTCATCCAAATCTTTCAAATATCCAACCAAAACCCCAGAGTGACTTTTTATCAAAAAAAATGTGATTAACTTTTGATAAAATTTTGCAAAGTGAGTTAGAAGTTTAAATGAGTCAGGGGAGGAGAGCGTTCGAGGGAAGGAGAAGTTGAAGTTTTAATGGTGAAGTTTTCCACGAATGATTTATAATATATCATTTTCACAAACAAATTTTCAAAAGCCGCCAGTTTTGCAATTTTTTCTTGCTTCTTTTTTCATTGCCCGCACACTTTTTTTCCTTCCTCTTTTTTCATTATCCGCGTTGTTTTTAATTCCTCATTTTTTTTATACTTTTAGTTAATACCGCCACATGTCTTTTCATATGTCTTATTTTATTTAAAAACTACTTATTACATGTAATTTTTACTACTTATTACATACTATTACTATATTTCATGAAAGCAAATGCCCATGTGATCCCCTGCCATAAACCCACTAATTATTTTCATTTTATTAATAAAAAATAACCAGTATAAAGTTATTAATATTATTAAATAACTTTATTAATTTAAATAGAATAAAGTTATTAATATTATTAATTTAAATAATATAATGATATGAAATTAGTAATTTATATAATATAGTGTTATAATTTGAGGTGTAATTAATTATATTGGAATAATTAATTACATGATATTTAATATTATTTAATTATGCTGATATGATTAATTATGTTTGTATATTAGCATTATTATTATATTGAAAATCACAAAGGCAATCCAAATTGATAACCTTTGTCAATCCCATAAATCACATTTCGTCTGACAAGCTCTAAAATATTTAAATAATTCTGAAATTACTAATAGGACATCTTATTTATAGCAATAAATATAGTAATATATAGTAATGTAAGATTGATATTATTATGTTATTAGAAAATGGTGCATTTGTATTTCAAAAGTAATGTCAAAACCCAATGGCACGAACCAATCCCAAATTTTTTGCATGTCGTCAGATAATCACATTTCATTAACCCAACAGCTCGCTAAACTTGGACAAATCACTGCTTAATCCAATTGGCTAATGTCATTTGGCTAATGTTAATTGAGCGCCATTTTTACAAACAAATTTTCAAAATTCACGTACACTTTTTTACATTGCACACTTTTTTCCAACTCTTTTCCCTACCTTTTTTTTCATTTTTTCATTACACACCTACATTATTCTTAATTTCTAATATTTTTTCATACTTGAAACCTGCCACATGTCTTTCTCATATCTTTCCCATATATGTTATTTATTTTATTCAAAAAATCACTTACTATATTTCATACATTTCATACAAATTTTGCAACTTGTTACCTTATTTGTGCTTTGCAACATATTTGTGTTTTGCCACGAATTATTTTCAAATCTAGTTTTCATTTAAATTTTCATCATCAAAAAATCTGATTAAATCCTAATTTTTGTGTTGATATATCTCTATCTTCATATATAGAAGCAAATTAGATGCAAATTCAAGAAATATCTAGAATATATCTATAACTTGTGATATTAAATACAAATGCAAGGCATGATATGATATTAAATGCAAATGCAAATGTTTTTGCACAAGTAAAATAAATAAGAGAGTAGAAAAATATTTTTAACTGATTAAACTTATTAATTAATTAATTAATTAATTAATGTGTTTTTAAATTAAATATCAACTTTTAAATTCAAATTAATATTAATATTGTCATTGGTTTTTTTTTAAATTTATATAAAATTATATAATATTAATAATTAATGTGAATTCTTCTTTTTTTTTTGAATTTTTTTTTGTTCCATATAAAATTATATAATATTGATCACTTAATTATATGAAATTATATAATATTAATCACTTAATTAAGTTTATCCTAAATTGTTTATTTTAAATATTACTCCTATATATTTAACTCTAATTGGTTATTTTAAATTGGTAATTAGAGTGACAATGAAATTATAATTTGACATTAGATATATAGTAGAAGTATATAGTAGTAATATAATATTAATGTATAATAATATAGTAATTGTTATTAAATAAATACTAATATATTAATATACAAAAACAACAATATATAATATAATACTAATATACATTAATAATATATAGTAATTTACAGTAATGCATAGTAATACATTGCCAATCCAATTACCAATATAATAATATATAATAATATATAGTAATGTATAATAATATACTAATTGTAATTAAAAAAATATATATTATAATTTCTTACTAATATATATTATATTAATATATATAGTAATATATAATACAATAATATATAATATAATAGTATATATTAATATATAGCAATGTATATCGCGTACTCAGGGGGGCTGGCGCTAGCCCCCGTGTGCGTGGGCACCCACACGCCCCCCACAACATATTTCATTTTTTTGTTGCAAAAATTGATAGCACATGGGTTTGAACTTGAGATCACAAACAATATTTAAGTTGTGATATCCACTAGACCAAAATGTCTTGTGTGTTGGTTTTTTTCCTTTTCTTTTCTTTCTTTCTTATCTTTTTCCCCCTATCCCACTCTCACCTCTTTTTTTTTTTTCCTTATCTCACTCTCACCTCTATTTGTTTTCCTTTTTCTTTTCTTATTAAACTTTTCTTACTGTTTAAATTAAATTTTAATATATTCAAGTCTATTATTTGAATTAGGTTTTGATAAATTGAATGATACGTAATGTAATATGATGTTATAAATAAATTATGACTTATTAATATATTATATATTTAGTAAATTTGTGATTGAATATTTAGATTTTTTAAATTATTAAGATATTATGATTTAAATTTATTTATGAGATTATGTCACCATAACATAATCTGGTTTTTATCATAAGAGGTAGTAAGTGATAAAGATTATGACGACAAGCAGGTAGTAAATAGTAAGTGATGGTTATAAATTTTTATTTAATTTGTTAATTTATTAAATTAAAATGATATTATGTACATATATTTTTTATATTTCAAATGTAGTTTATATAAATTATTTAATTTTCAGTATTTATCATTATGATATCAAAAATCAAAATTTTATTGATTTTATAAAAATTTTTGAAAGAATATTAAAAAATATTAAAAAATAAGATCAAAAATTTTTGAGTTTGCATTCTTTTTTAATATTTTTATTTACTTTTAAAATTTTATTTTATAGATATTTTTATATTTTAAAGAATATTTTTAATACTTTTTTTTATAGATATTTTTTAATGGAAATTTTTAATATATATTAATATTAAAAAGCATTTTTAATGATATTTTTTAATATTTTAATATTTTAGGTGTTTTTAATTTTGTGAAATCAATTTTTTATTACTATCATTATCATAATTTTAAAATATATTATAGCTATAATTGGTTAATGAATTTTAAAATTATGTAATTTTAAAACCTGTGCGGGAGCCCGTGAGGTTGTGTGGGTACTCGTGTTACCACCGGCTAGTTACCACTACTTAATTTGGTTGAATGATAGTTTTTTCAGTGGATTTTGAGAGTTTGGGGAGGAGAAGAGAGCTTTGAAGGGAATGAGAGAGAATGAGAGAGTTTTGATAGTTTTAAAGATGTTCACTGAAAACACATTCTTTTTTTAAAATTTTGTCTCCCTTCCTTTTTTAAACACTTTTACCCGCTATCTGCCTTTAGTTTTAGTTTTAGATTGTTCAAAAACTCACCACATGCCACAAATGGATATTGTAAATAAATAATTATATCTCCATATTACACATATCACTATTGGTTGATATTATACATATCACACGTTTCACATTGTTGGTTAAATTACACTTTAAAATTATATTATCAATTATTTAAATTTTAATTTAATATTATAATAATCAATTATTATTAAAATGGCAAAGCAAAATTATTAAAATAAATTTTTGATAATTTTTTTTTCAACAAAAGAAAATAATGTTGTAAACTTTTAATATAGTAAATAATCAGTTATGAGAATACAATGGTGTAATTAATTATGTCAGTATAATTAATTACATGATATTTAATATCATTTAATTATATGAGTATAATTAATTATGTTGGTATATTAGTTTTAATTTTATATAAAATTATATAATATTTTCATTTTTTTCTTAGTTGTTGTTTTTGTTGAAATTTATATAAAATTATATCATATAATTAATTTTTAGAATTTACTTTTTTTTTATTTTTAATGATAATTAAAGACACCCGTGCAAGCTTATGCAGATGCTCGCTAGGGGTGCGTGGATGCCTGCTAGGGGTACGTGGGCGTCGGCCACTTACCATTACCACGTGGACGACTGTGTTACCACTACTTATTGCTATTACCATGTGGGTACCCGGAGGGTGCGCGGGCACCCACTAGTTACCACTACTTACCGTCAATTATCACTATTTACTACCAATTACCACGCAAGGGTGCGCGGGCGCTCACCAGTTACCGTTACTTACCATTACCATGCGGCGCCTGTTACCAATACTTACTGTTAGTTACTATTACTTACCGCTAGTTACCACTATTTATAGCCATTTCGCGTGTGCCCGCGAGGGTGCGTGAGCCCCCGTGTTACCACTAATAATTTCTTTTTTTTATTTCTTAACATATATAATATTATTCATAAAATTAATAATAACATAATTGGTTAGATAAAAATTCATAATATAACATATATATAAAATCAAAAAATTCATAATATAACATAGCACAAACTCTCTGCAATTGATCCAATGGCTAGGGTAATTGGAACCAACTCTGAAATGGACATCTAAGGTGAATAATAGGGTGAATAAGAATTGGAGAGGATTGTAGGCGGCAAGTGTTGGAGAGCAAGAAATTATAGAGGAAAGTTAGGTTTTGAAAGAGAAGAGAGAATTGAAGGCGGGAAGTTAGGTTTTCAAAAAAAAAACAAACTTGTGTAACAATTTAAGTTAGGCGGGAAGTCGGTTCTTTTGAAGGTGGGAAGGCCAGAATTAAAGGTGGGTAGTTACTACTAATTATCACTTACCACAATTCAAGTTATCACTATATTACTACTAGTTACAACTAAATTACTATTAGTTATCGTAAACTTACTACTATATTACTACTAATTACCACTATATTGCTAATATTAATTATCAAAAATTTTCTTATAATTTAAATTATCACTATATTGCTACTAATTACCGTAGTTATCGGTTACTATTAGTTATCACTATATTACTATTAGTTATGTTATGCCACAATTTAACTTACCACTATATTACTATTAGTAACTACTATATTACTACTAGTTATTACTATATTACTATTGATATCGAAAACTTACCACAATTAAGCTTATCACTATATTACTACTACTTATCATAAATTTAATACAATTTAAGTTACCACTTTACGACTGCTATATTACTACTTCTTATCCTAAATTTACCATAATTTTAGTTAATACTATATTACTATTAGTTATCATGGCAATTTATCATAAAATTACAACATGTTATCCTTACATATAATGCCTCATTTACTGACGACAATTAATAACTATTCTAATTGAACATCTCTTTTGCAAACGGTGCATTAAATAGGTTAGCATAGGTATAGATTTATACAGATGATTTGGTTTAGCCATTAGTAAAGAAAACTCATATAGAGATTCTTTCTACACCATTACTAAAGGTTACTACATTTATCAACGATAAGTGATAACCGTTCAAATAATAGATGACATTTATAGATAGTAAAATATATAGGTCAATATAGACGAAGAACTTATGCAAACGGTGTTATTAAGTAAACCAAAAAGAAGAGTTATATAGAAACCGTTTTCAAATCGTCTCTAAACACTGTTATATTTAAGGATCATATCTGATAACCATTAGAATTGAATATCATTTTTAGAGACGGTTTTGCTACTTTACAGACGGTTGATAAATTTCTTTTGACTGACAATTTTATATCGTCAGAAAATTTTTACATTTCCTAACGGTTCTATGAAAAGCGTCTCTAAAAATCATAAAATGCAGATAGTGTTGTTAAATAGATAGTAAAGAAGTGTTATATAGAGATAATTTTCAAATCGTCCCTAAAACTCTGCTATATTTATTGATCACAAATAGTAACCGTCAAAATTGTGTAAAACTTATGAAGACAGTATGTTTAAGTAGACAGTAAAAAGAGTCATATCGAGATTATTTTCAAACTGCTCCTAAAACTCAACTATATTTACTGACCACAAATGATAAGTATCAGAATCGAACATAACTTTTAAAGACTATAAAATATATGGGTTAATAGAAATGTAGAATTTATGTAGACGGTATGGTTAAGTAGATAGAAAAGAAGAGTCATATTGTGACTGTTTTAAAACCGTCCCTAAAACTTTCAGATTTACTAACCATAATTAATAACTGTGATAATTCAATATCTCTTTTTACAAACGGTTGTACTACCTTTACTGACGATTGCTAAATTTTTCCTAACGAACAATTTTATATCGTCATAAAATATATACGTTTCCTAACAGTTCAATCAAAAGCGTTGCTATAGGGCACAAAAAAACCATTACTAAAACTCACCAACAATAAAGGTTACCGTCACTATAATGCTTTAATTATGCTCTACATTTCCTAAATCAATGACTACAAAAATAAATCAATACAAAATCATAAAATATGGTTCAATTCAATCCTAAAACACATAAATAAATGCTAAAAAATATATAATTCAAGTGTATAAAAATATTGCTATCAAATACCCCCACACTTGAATATTTGCTTATCCTCAAGAAAGAACAAATTCCTTCCAAAACCAATTCAATTTTTCGTATCCCTAACCGTGCATATGACAAGTTCAAATCGGAATTACAATCAAAACAATCAATATTTCATAACATTTAGCACTAGAAAAGACTATTACATCTCCTATAGTCTCATCGAAATCAAGAACATCGCAAGATTCAAACACCCTCACAATTGTTTTACTCGATAAAATGAAAGAAGATATTATTCAACTATTTAAAGCACTCATTTTTTATAAGGGTATATGTATCACTCAAATCAACACAATGATATGACATTACCATAGATTTGCTAATGTATCAAATCTCCACCACTCAAATATGAAATCCATGCACCAATCAAAAGGTCTTTTATTTGGTTGTAATGGGTCTAAGGTAAAGGGTAGGATAATGGATAAAATGTAGTGTTAAAATGATTCACTAAAAATACTTAAATATCAAACATTGCATCATTTACATCAAGGTAAGAGAATATAACTTTAACTACGAATATGTAATGTGATATATCACTTATTCAAAACAAAGAACAATGCAATGAAACTTCAGTGTAAGAGTGAACAAAATCAAAAATGAGGAATGCTTTTTTCATTTTTCTTCTCCTTTTTTGTTTTCTTTTTTTTCCTTTTTTTCTTTTTCATTTTCTTTCAACTAGCAATCTATTTTTTCTTCTTTTTTTAAAGTACATCAACTTGACAATGCCTAAAAATATATACGAAACTCAAATATATAAAAAGAATATAATGTCTAAAATTAAAATGTCATACTATCAACTATAAGTACCATAGTGAATTTGGATTCAAAATCTGGGACTAAAAAAATATAGGTCATGGGGTAAAATTATGTGGGAAATTGAAGAACGAAAAGGGTCAAAGCTCAAATGGATTAACTAAGGGGTAATATGTTAGGGATGCTATTTTTCGAAAGCTAAAATTATGCAAACCTAAGTATCTTAATCATTTTGGTGTATGAAAATCAAGAATGTGATTTCAAAATGCAAAACATAGCAAGTTCTAGAATGACTGAATCATTGTAATATACACTCAACAAGAAAAATGATGAGAGCAAAAGAATTGCTCTTTAAGGCTCAAATCCTCATTAAGGTAAATTTTGTGTCAGATCTTACATGCTCTATCTTTCAAATCAACCATAAAAAAATGAATAGTTAATCATGTACCAAATAACTACTAATACTAATCATTTATCATGCAACCCAATTCAAAATAAGTAACACGCAAGAATTAGAAAACTCAAGAAAAATTTTCGTTGGCATAGAAGAATTTAGCAAAAGAGATTTTTGATAATGAAATAAAAATTCAGCACTTAAATTCCTAAAAAAATAAAAATAAAAATAAAAATAAAAATCAGTAGCCTATGTATGCATATTCCCCCCACACTTAAGTTAAAGATTGTCCTCAATATGAAAAGTAAATAAAATAAAAGCAAAGAGAATAGAAAAATTTACCTGAAATGCAGCCTTCTCTTCGACTTCTTTTCTCTTATGCGAAGGGTTTCTTATTCATCTATAAAATGCTATCAAAACTCAAATCTAAATTAAATCAACAAAAACAAATATTAAAGAAAATCATAAAAACATTGGGTTGCCTCCCAATAAGCACTTTTCTTTATTGTTTTTAGCCAAACATCATCTCTCTACTTCAACTTGGCTCATATTGCATTTTAACTTGAGCTAAATTTGCATTCAAAATAGCACATGCATTAATGTGATCACTATCTAGAAAATCATGCTTCACTTGCAATGAATCAGCAATGTAATTTTCAAAAGGATTTTAGAGTAAAAGTTATTCAAATTATGATCAGCAATCCTCTCTATACAATCAACTTTAAAAACTTTTTGTTTATCAAAACTTTTCATACGATGGAAAACATAAAACTCTATTTTTTCATCATTCAATCTCAAAATCAATTTCCCATCAGAAATATCAATCAAAGCAGACCTCAAGAATCCGATGCGCTACTCTATTATGAGAATCCATGTCTGAGAAAGGAAAGGAGAGGGATGAGTATCTATAGGAGGATACTGAGCAAGTGAGGAGATTGACATCGTGCTATTAATATCGAGGGTGAACTTGGAGTGTCAAAGCATGTAACGCAATATCAAGTGTGCGAAAATAAAATGTTGTTTCAAAAATAACATATCTCAAGGCACACATTAGAAAATAACATATGTATCCAATATGTATATCAAGTCATAAAGAGCCAGCCAATAAAACAACCCCGGCAATGGTCTACCTCAACCAAGGACGGGTGCATTGGGGGTTTTTCACAATACTAGTATTAAATAATGGCTCTCTGCCCCAATGTTGGCCACAGGCTACGCCAACTAGCCCATAAATATTATATATATATATATAAATAGTCGGTTGTGTATGGAGCCCCACCCGGTGCTAGACAGAGGCGTACTCGCGTCCTCTCCGATGGGGGTCAACTGGGTGCGTCCACACATATGATGATCTGGTGGATACCTCCAGCCGAAGCGTATCTGGGCACAAGGGGTGCCTCTACCAAATATCCTTCATAGCTATGGATGCTATAGGAAGCATATAACAATACCATCATATCGGTCGGGCATACAGCCCACACACATATCCAGATCAAAATCACATAAAACCATGTGCCAATAAAATGGAAATATTAAAACATGTCAATATGTCAAAGGATAGCACAATATAAATTATCAAAACCATTGATGCATATCCATCAAATCAAGAGGTGAGACACTCCAATGGTCATAAAATATTCCATAAAATATTCAAAACTCTAATAATCATACATTTGTAGAATCATGTCATTGAAAAGCATTTTTAAAACATGGTTTTTAATTAATAGCAGACGTCTAAGTCCCACTCACAATTCAAGGAGGGTGTGCACTCCCAATTCCAAACCAAACCAAATCAAATTCCTTCTTTGAACCCGAACATGTTATCCTTAGGCATTGAACATCAATTTTCATTTAAAATCATTTTCTAAAACAATTCAGAATTTGCATTTGCACAGCCATAGAGAAATTGATGTAACTTCTCCTATACATATTGGATCCAAGTGATTCAAGTCTCAAGTGTTAAGATCTAGTTCTATCACTTTCATGTTCAAAGTCTAGCCTAATTTAGCCTAAATGGCTACTCAAAGTCTAAAACAAGCATATAATAATTTGTTTTCTACAAAATAGAAATTCTTTAAAAAATCATAAACTTTACAATTCTCATCCAAACATTTCAAACCATATGTCATTTTCAAAGTATGAAAGTCTATTTTCATAATATAGAGATTGTATTTAGATTGTCTATATGCAGGACAACTTAAAATGAGAAGGATTACAATAGTTCTTAAACCTAATCACAAATTTTTTGAAACTATCCTTCAAAAATGCATTTTATCAGGCAATTAATAACTTAAAAGTAACCTGAGAAGGATATTAAATGTAATAGTACTCTTCATTTTACAGAATAATCTATTCCAACCCCAAACCCAAATACTTTCATGCATATTTCAAATTAACTCTAAGGGAAACCATTCAAATCAACTCAACTCGATCTTATTATCCTTTAACATGCTTCTTTCATATCGGACAACCTAATTCATGAATTATCCTATGCTTAACCTCACTAATTACATATAAAATATCAGAAAATGCATCCTAATCGAATCTAACATACATCCTAATATATGCGTTACATTCTTACTCTAAATTTTTCCTAAATTCAGTTAATTAATCGAAGGAACCAAAAATCCCTCACCTAGGGTTTCCACAGCTCACAACCCTAACGTCTGTGAGCAACTCAGTTCGAAATCCTGTAATGTTAAACCACATGTGAGCAATTAAACCTAATTACCAAGGAAATTCGAAACCTTAGAGCAAAATCAAGACTCAACCCTTACCTACGCAGTGAAAGGATCGTAGGAAACCGCCATGACCTAGGGCTTCCGAAATCTGCTACTGTTATCGACTTGGGGCTCTACGGAGGTTGCAAAAGTGAGTTACAGCAGTAGGTGCTCACAGCAAGCACCGGGAGCAAGCAAAGGAGGGAGAGAGAGCACGAGCTCTGTCGCGCGAGGAAGAGAAGACTCGATAAAGAGAGAGAAAGACAGAGAGCGAAATCGAGAGAGAGAAATAGAGTGAGAGAACTGAAAGACAGAGAGGGAGGTAGAGAGTCAAACAGAGTGAGGGAGAACCGAGAGAGAGAAACAGAGCTAGGGTGAGAGAGTGAGACGATAGAGAGGGAGAGATAACCGAGAGGTGAGCGGTGGTGGTGTGCGGTGGCTGTGGGTGGTGGCGAGTCGCGACGGAAACAGCAACGGAGGGAGACGGAAGAGAGGTGCGGAGAGTGCGAGAGAGATCATGAGAGAGAGAGAGAGAGAAGAATTAGGGTTTTCTAACCCTAATTCTAATTTGGGGGAGATGTAGCGTTTTGGGTCAAAACGCTGCATCTTCATTCATTTTTTTTTTTATTATTATTTTATTTTAATACTCTTTATTTTTTAAGGTTCCAATTTTAACAAAATAGGATATGTTTCAAATCAGAAATACGGATACTTTAAATATACCAAAAATTTCAATTTAAAGACTCCAAAATCGAAAATCAATACAAATAAAAATTTTCTCTATATATATAACTAAGGAATATTTTATATATTTCTTGAATAAGAGTACAATAGTATGAACACTACAGTATCGGTGTTATATGACCTCCCAATGCTTCAGTTACAAACTCAGTTGCTTCACCAATAAAATAGTCCTATCCAAAAGCGGGTCTTTCTCCTGTTAGTGCCACTTTTGGTGTGAGGTCTTTCTAGGGTAATCATGACTAATGTCAGATTGTAAGAGGGTGTGTACCAGGGCTTGTTCTGAGCCTCAAAGATTTTTCTATTGTGGGAAGACAAATCATTTTAAAAGGAATTGCCCCAAGATAGGTGATAAAGGAGAAAGGAATCAAACTTTGCAAGCTAGGACAGGTGCTCCTAAGGGAAACCATGAGAATGTTCCCATTCCTTCCTCTATTATTGCTCCCAAGACCAGGATAGGAAACAATACAGTGATTTAGAATCCTTCCTATCCTCAGACATGTACACAAACTAAGATATATGCAATAACTGAGGATGCTCAAACCAACCCCGATGTTATCACAGGTAATGGGTTTAAAGTTCATAGTTAATATTATCTTAAAGCATGGATAAAATTTTAGGAAAATGGTGAAATATAATGATTGTGCATATGAATGATTGATATATGCTTAGAACTTAAACTTTTTTCACAATGATACCAATTATTTTGCATAATGATGTTTATATGTTTTGGACCTCTGAGATTGCATAAAAAGAGGGAACAAAGTCTAGTTATACAGATAAAGAGCTTCCAATGTTAGATAGGGGTAGTAATCAGTGCCAAAGTTTTTCGAAAAGATTAGAGAGTTATGATGCTGGAAACATTTTGTGAAAATAACTTTAGAGTGTTTAAAGGAAAAACATATAGGATTAGAAATCGATGAATATTAGTCTAACCATGTTATGATTAAGAATCTAACCTCGGAGAAATTTCTTTTGAATAGGTATGATGACTCTCTTCAATCAAAATGCATACGTATTGATAGATACTGGTACTGATAGAACCTTTGTTAATACTACATTTTTACGGCATGCCGATAGAGAATTGTCTTATCTTTAGGATGAAGTGTTTGTATAGATTCCTTTGGATGAACAAATAGTGAGAAGTTCATTATATAAGGGTTGTGAAGTTAAGGTTGGAGAAATAGCATTAGAGGCAGACTTGATTCCTATTGAGATGTAGGATTTCGATGTAATATTGGGAATAGATTGGTTATCTCACCATAGAGCCATGGTGGACTGTTTTATAAAAAGGGTTGCGTTTAAAGGTCAAATGCCCCAAGTATGGTATTTATTAGGGAATTTCGAGTATTATCAACTTATGTGGTCTTAGTTTTGGAAGCCCAAAAGGTGATTAAGAAATGATGTCAAGCTTATTTAGCACATGTGATTGATCAACGAAAGAGGGTCCAAACTTAGAAGATATTCTGGTGGTGAAACGTTTTCGGATATCTTTCCTAAGGAATTACCAAGGTTACCCCCAGATCAAGAATTTGTTTTTACCATTGATTTACTTTTTGGGAACAACACTAATTTCTATCCCTCCTTATAGGATGGCTCCCATGGAGTTGAAAGAGCTAAAGGTGTAGTTGTAAGAATTACTCAATAAGGGTTTATTAGGCCGAGTTCTTTTTTGTGGGGAGTACCAGTTTTTTTTGTTAAAAAAAAGGATGGTACCTTGAGACTTTGTATTGATTATAGGCAATTAAATCGGGTGAAAATTAATAACAAATACCCCTTCCTAAGATCGATGATCTTTTTGATCAATTACATGGAGCATGTGTATTTTCAAAGATTGATCTTTGATCAGGGTATTATCAACTTAAAATCAAGGAGAGTGATATCCATAAAATTGCTTTTCGGACTAGGTATGATCATTACGAGTTCTTAGTGTCACTTTTTGGCTAACAAATGCCCCAGTTACTTTTATGGATCCTATGAATTGAACCTTTCACTAGTATTTGGATAAGTTTGTGATTATTTGCATAGATGATATCCTAGTGTATTCTAAGAATGATGAAGAGCATGCAAGACATCTTTGAGTTGTACTTCAGATACTTTGGGAGAAACAGTTATATGTAAAGCTCTCCAAATGGAAGTTATAGTTAAGAAAGCTTGGTTTCTTAGCCACATTGTATCCAATAAAAGGATTTTTGTAGATCCTAAAAAGATAAAAGCAATCCTTAAGTGGGAGCAATTTAGAAATGTCATTGATGTTTGAAGTTTACTAGGGCTAGCGGGGTACTATCAGAGATTTGTGGAGGGATTCTCATTGATAACAACTCCATTGTCAAGGTCGAAAAGGTGTCAAATTTGAATGGGATGACAAGTGTGAGGCAAGTTTCTAAGAGCTAAAGAAGAAATTGACTTTTATTCCTATTCTCTCACTCCCTATGAGTGGTGGTAGATTTGTTATGTCTAGTAATGCTAAAAAGCAATGGTTGGGGTGTGTGTTGATGTAAGGAGACAAAGTGATAGCCTATGTCTCTAGGCAGCTAAAGAAACATGAGGTAAATTATCTAACCTAAGACTTGAAGTTAATTGTAGTTATGTTTGCTTTGAAAATATAGAGGCATTACTTGTATGGTGAGACATGTTGAATCTATACAAATCATAAAAGTCTAAAATACTTGCTTTCTCAAAAAGAGTTAAATTTGAGACAACGAAGATAGTTGGAACTTATTAAAGATTACAAACTTATTATTAACTACCATCCAGGTAAAGCCAATGTGGTAGCAGATGCCTTGATTCGGAAGTCATGGCAAGTATTAGAAGAAGTTATCTCTCCTATCTTATTAACATTCAGTCCCTTAGAGTAAGGATAGCTAGTGATAGACATGGTGTTCTCGAGGTGAGATTTGAGGTAAGACCAACCTTAATGGATAGAATCTGAGAACTATAAGCATCTGAAGATGAGTTGAAATTAGAGCTTGAAAAGATTCAAAGGAAAGAAGAAACTGAGTTTAAAGTGAGAGATGATGGTATAATGGTGTCTAAAGATAGTATTTGTGTTCCGAAGGATAGTGATATTCGAAAGACCATACCAAAGGAAGCTCATAATTCAGCTTATGCTATGCATCTGGGGATTACGAAAATGTCTCGGACCATTTGAGAAAGCTACTGATGGTGTGGAATGAAAAGGGGCATAGCTAAATATGTAGCTAAGTGCCTAATATGCCAGTAAGTGAAAGCAGAACATTAGAGGCCCGCCAGAGTTCTCCAGCCCTTACCAATTTCTGAGTGGAAGTGAGAACAAATAACGATAGACTTTGTCAACAATTTTCAAGATCTCAAGCTGGACATGATGCCATATGGGTAATTGTGGATAGGTTTATTAAGTCTACTCATTTCTTGCCTATTCGAACTACATATCCATTGGAGAACCTAGCTAAGATATGCATTGATAAGATTATGAGGTTGTATAAGGTGCCGGAGTCTATTGTGTCAGATAAAGATCCACGGTTTACTTCTCAGTCTTGGTTTAAACTACAGGAGTCTTTAAGAATTAAGTTAAAATTCATTACAATGTTTATCCTTAGATTGATGGACAATCTGAGAGGACGATCCAAACTTTGGCAAATATGCTCTAAGCTTGTGTACTTGACTTTTTTGGCAGTTAGGATAAGCATCTCCCTTAAGTGAAATTTGCTTACAATAATATTTATCAGTCTAGCATTGGGATACCACTGTATGAAGCTTTATATGGGAGAAAGTGTCGAACTCCGTTATATTGGGATGAAGTCGGAGAAAGAAAGATTGGAAACTTGAAGTTAATTGATGCTACTATTGAGAAAGTTAAGATCATTTGAGAAAAAATAAAAGTAACACAAGATTATCAGAAAAGCTATACTGATAAAAGAAGAAGGCCATTAGAGTTTGAAATAGGCAATATGGTATTCTTAAAAGTATCGCCTTAAAAAGGGGTAATCCATTTCTTGAGTCGAGGAAAGCTAAATCCTTGATATATTGGTCCACATAAGATCATTGAGAGAATTAGAAAGATAGCATATAGACTTAAGTTGCCTCTAGAGGTAGAGAAAATCCATGACATGTTTCATGTGTCTATGCTCAAGAAGTACATACTGGACCCATCACATGTTCTTAAAAAGCCTCTAATTTGAGTCTTGAAACCAAGCCGGTTGCGGTTTTGGATCATCAAATTAAAACTCTGAGGAACAAAGAGTTAACGATAGTCAAAGTTTTGTAAAGAAAAGATTAAGTAGAAGAGTTAACCTAGGAACCAGAGGATCAGATGCAAAGACAATATCCTCACTTGTTTGAAAGTGAGATGTAGTGAATTTCGAGGACGAAATTCTTTTTATGGGGGTAGAACTTGTAAAATTTGATACTAATATTTAGTTGTTTGAATGACTTATAATCTATATGGTGAATTTTGATATTGTAATGTTGAATTATGAAATTTGAAGGATTAAGGATAGGAGACTTGGGCTTGGGTAAAATAATATTTGAGTCCAAATTGTTAAGCCCAACACTTGAGTTGAAGTCCACTAGCATGTCTTGAATTAATGTTCACAAGGCCTAGCCCATATTTTATTCTCTTTTCTTTTGTAAAGCAAAGTCTAAAAAAGTTAAGGAGCAAAAAGGAGTGCATTTAATGCATGAGATGTGTGATGTATGGGTTGTATGACTTAAGAGAGGGGGAAAAAACAAAGAAACTTCTTGAGTAAGCTTGTATGTGTACCAAAGTAACCAAGAGAGAGAGAGATCCTCATTCTTGAATTTTCTTGAGTGTACTTTGTTTTATGTGTGTGGGACTAAGAAAGAGAGAGAGAGACAGAGACAGAGACAGAGAGAGAAAGGTAGACTTCTCTTCTTCCAAAGCCTAGCCACGAGTTCCATTTCTTTTCCCAACACCACCTCAAACTTCATCAAAAAAAACCATGTAAACTTGAAATAAGCTATTTCCATCTATATATATTTCATACGCAACCTCTAAGAAGCATAAATGGTGTGAAAAGTCTTCAGATCAAGCAAAAACATTGAGAAAACAAGGAAGCCAAGAAAGCAAAATGAGAAATGAACTTGAGAGTCTCTTAAGGCAAGTGTAAGTAAGCTTAAATTCATGTTTTAGGTTTTGATTTATCATTGAAATCATGGTGAATAGCATGTTTAATAATTTGAACATAGAAGTGTGTTGAAACGTTAAAACAAAAATGGAACCCTTAAATTTTTGCAAACAGAATAGTTTGACCTTACTATGATCTTTTAGTCATAACTTCTTCTGCATATAGGTAAATCAAGTAAGGTCTTCTTCTATGAAACTAAACTTCTAGATCTTAAAAATAACATATGATTCGTAGGATTTTAATGATTTTTCAAAATGACGAGTTATACAGAGGAATCCTCTGTTTCTGCCCTGTTTTGACTGAGAATTTTCCTTCAACTTTGAGATACCTTCTAGACTACATTAGGCTAAATTCTAAATACAAAATTTGTTAATCTAAGTCTTATTTTTAATTTGAGACCTGAATCACGTGATTTGGATACGTGTATTGAAAGTTATGGCCATTTTCTCGTGACTGCACAAATTTAAGTTATGTAGTTAGGACAATCACATTATGGACTTAAATTTTGTGTTTAATTTGAATGGACTTAGGTTATAAGAATAAAAATTGTTGTTTCATGTTTTGACTTCATGTAAAAATTAGAAATTTCACAATCTAGAAATTTTAGTTTGAGATATGATTATTTTTCACTACAATAAAACACGATTTTAGCGATGGAATTTAGCGATGAAAAAATTCATCTCTATTTTGTCATGAATTTAGCCATGAATACTAATTTCATTGATAGTTTATGACAAAATTAGCAACAAAAAATATCCATAGCAAAATTAGCAATGAAAAATAATTTGTGACTAAATTTTTGGCTAATTAAAGTATTTTCATTGCCAAGTTCATGGCTAATTTGCCAAGAAAAAAAGTTTTCATGGCCGCCACAAAAGATTTTCATGGCAAAATTAGCCACGATGCTCTAAGTTCATAGCAAATTTAATAATGAACTGCAATTTTGTGGCCAAATTTTACCATGAATCAAATCTTCATCACTAAATTTAACGACGAAAACTAAATTCGTGGCTAAATTTAATGACGAATAACTCGTCCATCCCTAATTTTAGCAACAAACAGCTAGTTCGTTGCTAAAAAAGTGAGTTCGTCGCTAACCTTAGCGATGAAATGTCAGTTCGTCACTAATTTTAGCGACGAACTCTATGTTTGTTGCTAATTTTTGCTATGTTCATCGTTAAATTCATCCCTAATTTACCATACAAAGTTATTCATGGCTAAATTCATCCATAATTTGAAATGATACCTGGGAAGTAGTGCCTAATTTCGTTGCTAAATTTGCAACTGTGTTTCTCTTTTTAACTCTTTTTGAATAACGGAATCAGATTAAATGCATAGTGAATATTATAATTCTCACCAAATTGACCATGTTCGATAATAATTAATTCATCAAATCTCTAACCAAGTATTACCATGCACAATAATAGGATTTTACTTCTATAAACATATATTTTATATTTTTTGTTAAGTACAAGATTAAATTGACATTGAACAATATTTTTTGAGATTAGACAAAGGAATTTGAATTTATTCTAAATATTATCAATTATAATTTATGGAGAAATAACCAATTTGTCTATGTAATATAATCATTATCAATGAAGCACATGATAGATATTTTTTCATCTCTAATTTTGATGTAAATTTCTGAGAATGTCTTTTTCATTGTAAATAGTTAACTCGTTGGTAAATTTATTGTAAGAAGTGGATAAAATTAAATTTTGTCGCAAAATTCATCACTAATTAGTAACGTCGCTAATTTTAGTAATGAACAGAGTGTTTGTCGCTACCCTTATGAAGAACAAATTGAGTTTGTCGCTAATTTTAATGACGAATAGATCGAGTTCAACGCTAATTTTACCAACGAAAAGCCATGTTAATCACTAATTTTAGCAATGAATAGCCTTGTTGGTCACTAATTTGGCGACAAACAGCCCTGTTCATCGCTAAATTTAATGTTTTGAGTAACTTAGAAAAGCCCATTTCATTACCTCATCCGTCTCTTCTTCTTCACTTCCTCTCGCTTCCTCCGAAAAATAACTAGCACCATCTCCAAAACTTGCTTCATTTAATGAATTCTCCATCGAATTGTCGATGACAAAGCTAGCGTTGGGTGAAGCCATAGCTCCTGTGAGAAGCTGGAAGATAGAATGACACTCAGAGTAGGGGTAGTTCTCAAAGAAAAAGTAGGAGACAAGCGTCAAAGGACTAGGACTCAAATCGAGGCCAGAGAAAAATCTATCCACAGTGGCATACGGTGGCACTGCTATTGTTGGTCATGGCAATTCTAACCCTCGAGAAGCTCGTCCTCCTTCCTTATCTGTCATCGTGGTTGGTCTCTTTTTTTCTTGCTTTCTTATTTGCTAATTTTCTCAAGTTTCACCATAGCTAGGGTTTTGTGAAGCTTTAGTTGAAATAAGAATTACCCAATTCTCTCGGCCTTCCGATTGCAAGAAGGGCTATGATCATGATGGTAGATAGCATGTTCAAAGAAAAGAATGAGAGGACCACGGAAACATTTGTGTAGCGACTCTCCTAATTCCGATCACAAAAAGGAAATAAACCTCAACAAGGAAATTTTGAAGCCTAATAATATTTGCTTACCACGACTCAAATTTTTTTCTACAACTTTGCTTTGTTTTATTTATTTCATTAAATCTTGTTTCAGGCTTTGAACAATTGGGGACTTGCATTGTAGGTATATCTGTTTCATATGTCCAAACTGCTATTTGAACCTACTTCTTATGCTTTAATCTATATTTTCTCTGAGATCTTCCTCCGAACCATATAGCTTTTTACAAACACTGATTTTTTCATTAGCTATAGTATGACATGGTTTAATTTTTAAAATGTGCCATATAGGAATTAAGTGCAATTGTTCATATTCGAGGAAAGCAAAGTATCGTAAGAACTGCAATTAGTAAGGTATGAGAGTTGCTGGGACTGGTAAGTCTTGTATATATACTCATTACCGCAAGTTGTAGTCAATTCTTTTGTGAAACAAACACCTCCTCTAGAAGCTCAAGCATGTAGACAAGATGTTTACATTGTTTTAATAATTTAACAATTGTAACATTTCAAAGATTTGAAAAGGTTTGGTTTCACCCCCAAATAGTGACTTAGCAAAAAAAAGCTAATTTAATTTGATCTTGATCCATAACTGTCATACATCTACATGGTATATTTTTATCTGTCGGCACATGGATTTTCACATTTTGTGGCAGCATGTTTCCTTTGAGTCAAGTTATTGTGTATTTTTATCACCTTTTTTTTCTCTTATTGCTTGCAACTGAGTTATTAAGATTTGTCTTTTGTGTTTTTGCAGCCATTGCACGCACAGTGGATCATTTGTCCAAGAGTGCTAAGGTTATAAAACTTGTAAATAACCTTATGAAGGCTCCAGAAATAGCTATAACTATGAAAGAATTCAACAAAGAAATGACCAAGGTAATTGCTACCCAAATTTTTTCTACAATGTTGGCATAATTTGTCAGGGAAGGATGTTACCAGCTGGAATATTCATGATACTTGTACAAATTTCAGCCTATTGTGCCCAAGGCTTCTTAGTGTTGTTTTTTTAATGTCTTAGTACAATCCTTCACAAGGTGACTGAAAATTACCCAATATAAACACAACAGACTTTCAAGATCAACTTGTTCTTTAATTGAAATTCATTTTTTATAATTTGGATTCATTTTCACATGCACCCCCACTTTTAATTCTTTGCTATAACCATGCAAGGAGGAGGAAATTCACATTAAAACACTTATTTAGAATGGTTGGCCAATTATGTTTCAATAAGAACCTTGAACCAAACTAAAGGAGCATTATCAGCCTTCAGCTTCTAAGAGATCGATTGTATTTGACGGGATTAGCTTTGGCATCTTATTCCTTTTGGTATTTGAGGAGATGGTTAGTGACTTAGTAGACAATGCACTTGATTTAGAAGATATTGAAGTGGAAACTGAAGAAGAAATTGAAAAGATCCTCTCTGAATTAGCAAGCGAGACTGCTGCCTAGCTTCCGAAAGCTGTGAGGAAAGAGAGGTTAAAACAACCTGCCAAGCAAACCAACATTGTTGAGGTACACCTAACCTAATCCCTATTTACAAATTCTGATATTTTGACAATAGCAAATAAAAAAATTACTTAAAAAACTTTTCCTTTGCTAAAGTCCCTAGAAGAAGCCATTGCTAAGGGTGTAGATGACAAGGACGAACTTGAAGAAATAAGGGCATGGCTCGTGAGAGTCAAATCATAGTTTATAAATTGTTTCAGCTCCTTAATTTAATTGTCACTACACCCATATTAGAGCCTTACTATATATGGATTCACAATCTAGTAATCTGATAACCTTACCTTTATTGTTCATTTATTAGAGGCTTTTCCTATATCCTAAGCTTGTGGCCCTACATGTCCCGTTGCATACTTCTTGCTTAATCATTAGTATCCAGCTAATTCATGGTTCAGGTAATTCAATTTTGTAACGAATTCATGGTTAATAGGTTTTATTTTTTTGGTTCTCACAGCATTTCCATCTTCTTAATGTTATTAGAATGTCATGTGACTCTCTTCTTAATATTATCTCTAATTTTATTCCACTTATCATGATTTATCAGAGTTACTAACAATCAAAATTTAATTTTTATTGTAGCGACTATCAATATCGATGACAATGGTTGCAAAAGGTCTACTAAAGAGCATCTCATTCTTCTAGGGAATAGTATGACGTGTAGTGGACTGACTGACAAGAGTATTTGCTTATGGGATTTGGATGGCGTAGAGATTGGATGCTGGAAAGGATAACGAACCCTCAAGATGATAAGTAACATAATTGTGATTAGATTATTGATGACGGTTTGGTTTATTTATGAATGTTTATTGACTAAATGTTTATTTTGGATTTGAAAACTTTTGACCGTGGATATTTATGTATTTTTTATTTTTTTTTATTTTTGCAGTTTCAACTTTTGATAATGAATGTTTATTCATGATTAAATTTAGTTTTAAGGCAGGATGTGTAAATAAGGATTTCATGTGGATATAGTTTAAAGCCAGATGATTTCGTGTAAATCTTGTTTAAGGCAGGGTTTGTGTCATTGATTAAATTCAACAATTTAATTTTTTTTTTGAATCATAAAAAAATCTATCGCTAAATTCGTGACTAAAAATTAGTTGTATTCATAACAAAAAAATCATTGCTAAATTCGTCGTTAAGTTTCATCACTAAATTTGTTGCTAAATTTGTCGCTAATTTGCAATAAACTTTGCCACATAAATTTTTTATCGCAAATTTGTGATAAAAATTTAAAATTTTCATCGTTAAATTTTGTGATGTCATATTAACCATGGATTTTTTTTTTTCACAAAATTCATCGCGAATCTTTTTTCAACAAATTTTCTTCATTTTTTCATCACTAATTCCATGACTAAAAATGATTTTTTTTTTTTTGGTAGTGTTTCTAAGACATTGGTGTTAGGAATATGTCATTTTGGGTAGAATTGATGAAATTGGAAGGCAAATGAGCTTAAGTAGGGTAATAAATGTCCTAGGAATGGAAACACATTTTTTGTTTTGCACATCATGTATTTAGCTTCATGTTTGCATTGAATAAATGTCTAATCTCACTTCTATGTTGTGATCTATATAACATTTAGGCGTAGATCCTTTAATTAAGGATAGAGTTGAGAATTTAAAACAGTGGAAGTGCATACCCTCTCCAAATAGTGAGTGAGACTTTTATTTCTTCTTTAATAAGAAATGATTTTATGTGTTTTGAAAATCTTATTTTGAAAAGTAATTTTATAATTCAATTTGAGTGTGATATTTTTCTTGAAACGGTGATGTTGGAAATGTGAGATTAGCATGTTAATGCCACATGATTTACATTGCTTAGTTGATTTTTGCTCATTGAGACAAAGACAAATATGGATTGCAAAATAGTTTTGGAATTTAATTGCAAATGAAAACAATGTTTTATAGTGACTGATTGTACACGCAGCTCCTATGATTTATTGCTCACTCATGACTGGCTAGAGAAAAAGTAGTATGAGTGGAGTCGGATATTTGGTTGAGATAGTGTGATGCAGGGGAGTTCACCTACCCAAGGTTTCAATTTGACAGCCATGAGTCATCAATGATGATGTCCAAGCCAACACCAAAGACATGATATTTTTTTGAAAAATGAATAAATAAAAACCCTTAGTGAATCCAATCTTTAACCCTGGTCAAGGACTTGGATTGGATAATATATTTTCGGCAGTTCCATGGTTTTGAATGAAATACAATCTATTTGATACAAATAAAAATGTTTTCTTATTTTGAATGCATTGGTTGTCCATACTTTGCAAATACTTTTGTGAACTTGTGAATACGTTTGTAATGATAAAATGGAATTTATTGATAATGAATTTAGGACATAATCACACTCTAATTCATTGGTATGTACATAGATTTTCCACTCATAGAGTACAATTGTACTCACCCCTATCTTTTCTCTTATATTTATAGGTTTATAGCTAGTAAGTGTAGTTAGAAGACTTTTTTTGCGATTTACGAAATCCACCTTGGTTGAAACTATATACTTTGTGTGAAATAGTTTCGTTTTGGCTTACTTAGTTGTAGATGGATCCATAGGGAAGGTTAACAAAAGCTGAACTTTGTTGTATTATGGATTACTTATAGAAAATTTATTACTTTTGTATATGTATATTCTTATTTTAATTGGTCACTTGTATTAAAATTATTTGAACTTTACTTATCTCATTTTGAAAGATATCTTATGGATAATGATTTGTGATTATAAAGAATTAGATGAGGAATGAGTTTATATTGATGATAGATTAGCCTTGTGAGGTCTCGGAGTGCGTGCCCAAGGTTGCACGTAGTTTGAAACAATATGGCGGTTGTTGCGTGCTTAGATCTGAGGACCGGGGTGTGACATTAATTTTTTATTTTGAGTAGTTGTCAAGAAACATAGAAACCCAACATGCTATAAAGATGTTTGGGATTTAGAAAAAGGAAAGCACTTGATGGTTGAAATGAACGAATTAAATCAACCAATAGAAATGAATGGTATAATCTTTACTAGATTCCTTGGTTCTATAGTTAAAGTGCATTCGATTGCTCCAATAAACTATAGAACTTGGCGTGACTTGTTTTTGTGGGGTGCCACCACATGAGTGTCAAACAATTCATGCTCAATTATAAGGTAGAGTAACATTTCACAGTTCACATGATTGTCCAAATGTAACATAGTACCAATAATTCAATAAATCAAACTCAAGAGTCATTGATATTTCACAATTTCATTTCAGACACACCACAATCACAAAACATTTTAAAATCCATTTCAAATTTATTTCAAAATTTAATTTATAAATCATAATTCAAAACAATTTACTCATTCATATGAACCATAACTATCCACTCACCTCTTGGGAGGGTATTCACTCCCAATTTCCAATTTGAGCCCAATGAAATCCTTTTCAAGTCTCAATTGGCCTTCCTAAACCAATAATCATAATTTTCATGTCAATTCGTAACTATCTCTAGGGTTTATAAATTTTCCTTAATTTTGCACAAACCCTAATTTTTTCCAAATCTAGTAATCTATATTCATGGTTCTATTTCCACCATTTGTACATCATTTGGACCCTTTTACAATTTTATATTTTATTTTCCCCCAATTTTCACTATTCACAAACTTAGGGTTTTGATTGCAAATTGAAATTGCATCAAATCTTAATAATACAATTAAATTAAGTAATAAGGAAACTAAATTTGAGATTTATAGTAAGAAATTACCTTGATTTTGGGGTTGCATTAAGTTTTGGGGGTTGAGTTTCAACAACCCTAATTTGCTCTTCGTAGAGAAAACCCTAGATCCTTCCGTTTAATCCTCTAATCCTTGGTTGATTAAGAATTTTAGAAGTCCATTTAGTGAATTTAATGTAGAGAGTAATTGATCTAGTGAGTGAAAGATCAATTTAAGTGTGTAAAGAGAGAAATGAATGCAAAGAGAGAAGAGAGAACTATTGTTCGAAGAAGGAAATGGATAGGGAGTAAATGAAAGGATCTATTCATTTTCTATTAATTTTAGGAGGTGAAATTACTGTTTTACCCCTCATGGTATTAAGGTTGTAATTGAAATTGAAGGGCATTTTGGTCATTTCCTAATCCCACTAATGTACAAGTCGATTTGTTCCTCCCCAAGTCGATTCGTGTGTTTGGGGGTTGAATAATCAAATCAATTTGCTTAGTGTACAAATCGATTCATGTGAGTGTGGGATTAAGGTACCAAATCGATTCACCAACAGGGCAAATCCATTCAGTTTTACAAAACTGAATCGATTTCCCTCATTGACAAATCGATTCAAGTATATCGAGGCATAGAAACCTTTTTGAAAAGCCTAGTAAATCCATTTGTAGCTAAGGAAATCGATTCACTTTGCCCTTGCCGAGTCTATTTGTGCAAGCCATTAGTCGATTCCCGTGAGTGAAGCCTCAGAGGTGTTTTCTGAAATGCTAGTGAGTCGATTCATGGCATGGGTGAATCAACTCACAATATGGTAACCGAATCGACTTATCCTTTGGGAAATCAATTTCCCTTGCATTTTCTCACTCACGAGTCGATTTGCCTCCTTCTCCCATTCAATTCATCACCTTCAAGACTCATAAATTGTTTTCTGAAAACAATCCAAATCAACTCACGGCTGGGGATTCGATTCACCTATTCAAAACCAAATCGATTCATGGAAGGCATGAATCGATTTGTGTGTCTCAACTCTCAGAACCCATCTTCTGCACACTTGGGAATCGGTTCACTTCAATTGTGAATCGATTGCTCCCCTTTTTCTTTCTTCCAATTAAGATTAAAATTTGCAAATTAGCAAATTCATACCTTGAATTTTTTTCTAGTGTTACATTCAAGTCCAAAAATTCAATTATATCCCCTTTTTTTCTGTATTTTACAATAAATTCCATAAGAATTTCTTAGCACCAAATTTTCAGTGTTACATAATACTTCAAAATGGTTTATTTTTATCATTATAGATTACACAATCTAATTGAAGAGCTAGCTTTATATTATAAGTAGAACACGATCAGATGGCAGTTTAGTTTCTATGAAAGTATCAAAAGTTGTGATATGGATGATAATCTTTTATATAATTCTAATTGATATGTTTATGGAACATTGAAATTTAATTCATTTTACCTCTTACAGGAAATGATGAAGAGTGGAATGGAGTTTATTGGTAGTTAAGAAAGACAAGTTGAAAGTTTGAATTTGTTTTGGAGAAGTGACATCGTATCTAAAGTTAAGGGATTTGATTCGAAAGGAAGAATCAGATATGTGAGAAATGTTACAACTCTATCACAACATAAATCTGTGCATCCAACCAGATCTAAGAACAAAGATATAACGATTGTGATGGAACAATTAATGGAATGATTAATGGAAAAAAAATCACAATCTTATTAATTTGGTGAGCAATGTTCTTTTGTATGTTGCTATGCATGTGGAAAGTGGACAACAAGATGAATTGATAAACCTGATTAATAAAACAAAGCTTATTGCTAGTGTTTAGGTACGAACGTCATTCTCTGGTTTTCAGCATAATCTTACTAATTTCATATTTGTCTTTTAACAATAATCTAAATTATTTGTATTGTTAGGTTTCTCCAATATCAAATACTGCGAGTGCACGTATAAGCCAACTGTCATCATTACCACCTAAGTCCATTCCAGAATGTAATATATTTATTTACAACCATTCTTTACAATGTCATAATATAATTATATTTATTTCACTACTGGTTTTTATGAATAGATTGACATAAAGGATTATGCATGAAATTAGTCACTACTATTCAGTTATCTATTTAGTTTTGGATTTATTTGGTTTTGATGCTGGAGTAGTTGTGGGACATATATTTTTTTCTCTTATATGTATCCATCATTTTATTTATGAATCAATATATCAATCATTCTTGCTTATTAATACAATTCTTATTATATTTATATTATTTTGTAATTTCTTTATTTTATAGTCTCTTAATTTTTCTATAGTAATTCAAATCTATACCATATTAAAAAAACCAACACTATTGATATCATGTGGTAATCGATGATAAAAGACAATAAATTTTCCTATCACTTGTGCTAACCGACGATAAAATGCAATAATATTTCCTAACACTTGTAGTAACTGATAATAAAATGTAGTAATTTGCGGTAAACGATGATAAAAGACAATTAGTTTTCCTAACACTTGTGGTAACTAATAATAAAAGATAATAACATTTCCTAACACTTGTGATAACCGATGATACAAGGTATTAACTTATACTAACACATGTAATAACTGACGATAAAAGACAATAACTTTTCTTAACACTTTTCAAACCAATGATGAAAGGTAGTAACTTTTCCTAATATTTGTCACGATCGACGATAAAAGACAGTAACATTTCTTAACACTTATGATAATCAACGATAAAAGACAGTAATATTTCTTAACACATGCGGTAACCAATGATAAATGGCAGCAATATTTCTTTATAGTTGCAGTAACCGATGATAAAAGATAGTAACATTTCCTAACAAGTCGTGGTAATCGACGATAAACAACAGTAACATTTCCTAACCGTTAGTATAGATTTAGGACATACTCCAATGGCAACCAAAACCATCAGGATAGTCCTATTCTGACTGGTATATAGCCAACTAAAGGCCCATCTATTGGAGAAGATTCTACCGATAGTTTTAATGGGTTTGCAGATGGTTTTCGTTCGTCTCGATAGGGCATTTGTTTTGTAGTGTTTGTTTTTGTTTCGTATTTGACTTAGTTGGATCAAAACAAAATTATCTCATCTTCATTAATAATCCTTGTTGAATTCGTTAGACCTCATCAAGCTACTTGATATAAAACTTATGGGTAGATGGTCAAGCTCTAATACTGACCGCTCTACCAGGCCAAGTTCCTGGATGAATCCAACCAACAAGAATGATAGGTTAATTCCATTCGAAACTAGAAGACTTTTTCACTAACTCATCATCGTTAGGATTCTCCTGATTGGACTAAAGGCAAAGGAATTGTTGGGAATTAGGTTTCTAATCATGTTGTTGGTTAGAGAATTCAATAGGTCGGGAGATACAGTGAAGGCAAAATTAGCTGAAGTTGGTGACACGGTGAAGACGAAGAGAAGGTTTTCGAAGAACAATTATAGAAAATAAGTTTTAAAGCCTCGAAGAGGAAAGAAACTATCAAGATCATAGAAGTAAGAAGAAAGGAAAAGCAAGTTATAGGTGGTTTTATAAGGGAGAAATAGAAATCACCCCGGGTTCTATAAGGCATAATAGAAAATAAATTGGAGGGAATGCTGGAAGTGACATAGGCAGCTATTCTAATGATGCTATGTCTGACGCATGCAGACTTAAAAGCTAACAAATGGTTCTTAGAAGGTGGGTTTTGATTTGACATGCAATACTTCGACTTTCCGAAATCAACTCCTAAAGCTTAAGGTTGCAAGGACATTATGTTGGCACCAAAATTTTTAAGCTGATGTGGTGATTCACGGCAGATGATATGTCCACTTATGACAGCTATGGGTGGTTGATTGGCATTTAGAGTATTCTTCCTGAGAGTCAAATGGTCGATAGCAAATAAAGAAAGAATTGGCACACACATAATCAGTGGACAAAGGAAGGGCGACCTTGAAGATTTGAAAATTTTTTCATTCTACCGAATCCGGAAAGAAAAATATTCTAAGGGGCAACGTGGTGTCATGTAGCAACGTGGTGTCATGTAGAAATAAAAGAAGGTTAACCAATAAAGGTCTATAAAAGAAGAGAGGAAATTAGAAGAAAGGGACACAAAGAATCTCTCTTTAAAATATTCTTTTACTTATTTTATCTTATTTTTCATTAGCTTTTAGTGAGTTGTTTCATTTTGCTTGTTATTTCAATTTCAGCACATTCACTTTATTTCTGTTGAAGGTGGCTTATGGCTCTACAGATACCGGCTCTTCGTTGATCCGAGCAGTTGCCGTCAAAGAGATGTGATACCTATAAAAAATTGCTGGAGGGTGCTCCGATAAGGAGACTCCAATGCTCAAATCAGAAATAACAGTTTTCGTATGAAAGGAAAACATACTAAGAGCTCAATAGAGTAATTGCTTGTAATTAGAATACCTAATATATAATGCCCAGAGAGCGTACTTGTCTTGGAGGGTTTTGAGATGTTTTATACTTGTGCGAGTCGTACGTCATTGCAGTGCTTCAACCCTACCTTCCTTATCGAGCCGATTTGAAAATCTCGGAGATTCAATATTTCGAATCAATTGTGATTCTCATCTTTTGGAAAACTTTCGTATTCTGGAGGAAACTTTTTCTTAACTAAAAGATCCTCAAGATGCTGTTTACAATAAGGGACAAAAATTTATAAGATATTTTGGTCTTCCTTTAGGATCTTTGGAATCGTTAGCTATCGATCAGTCACTCGATTGATGAAGGGTCTTTAGGGCTCTCTTGGTTGAGGAGCTGACCATTGGATACCCGATCATGATGGTTACCTTCACTTGATGAATCATGTTCGGTTGACAGGGCGACTGAGACCCTATCGTTTGGGAGACCTGGACGACTGAGACTCTTCGGTTAGTAATCATATTTGAACCTTGATCGGTAGCTATCTTTCGTGGGCTTTCCGTGGGGGCCTTTTCAATATTGACTCATCGGATCAGGTTTAAGTTATGTCTCATTATTTGCCCCCGACTCATGGCTTTCTTGGTAAAGAAAAGTCATGAGGAGAGACCTACGAGGTGCGCTTGATACGTTATAGGAGCATGGGGATGCTAGGCTCATCTTAAACCATCCTACTTTCTTGCCACGAATACAAGTGTGTCTCAATTGAAGTGACTTCTTTATGGGGAATCAGAGATGATTTATTTCCCCATTTATGATAGAATATCTTTCCCGATTCGTTTCACCTGCCTCGAATTAATTACGGCTTGCTCTTGCACCACTATAAGTAGCTACAACAGGCGTTTATTTTCTTTCGTAAAGAGTTGAGACTTTTCTTCTCCTTATGGAGTTTGAATGAGAGTTATCTCATGAGACATCTTGGCATGCGAAGGTTCACGGTTGGGGTAACTTCTACTAGAATAAGAGCTCATTAAGGAGGGGGACCACCGGAATGAGATCTCATTATGTTGGCCGTTATTCGATTGGCATCAAGAGGTCGTCCATCGCTAGTGGAGGTACGTTCTTATACCGTCTTGGATGATTCGTCCAGGTCTATCCCTGTCGTCCAACTATGGTGGGGATATCTCAAGACCATTTTTGGACGGGTAGGTCTGGCTTGGGTTGCATTGGGGGTGCAAAACCTAAGCTCGCCTCCTCTTGTCCCTAGTACCATATTTTTGTACTCTCCAGTTTAGGAATTATAGTTTTTGATCTTTTGGGTGCCCCTGTTATGTACTTCTTGATGTAGTCGGTTTGACCCAGGGACTTGCATATGTACTCATGTAATCAAATGTACTCTTTGCATAAGCATAAATGAAAAATTATACTTTACTTACTTGAGTTTCATCTTCATTCCTTTTTCGTCCCTTGTGTGGTTACATGCTCCTTTTTTGACTTCCATTAGGGGGGACCTGCTTTCAAGCTCCCTACGGAGGTGTTGATTAATACCATACTTCAAAAACTATTGGTAACACTCATTCGTCCACTCGGGAGACTCCATGTAACTTGTATGAATGATAGGAGTTGGGCGACTTAGACCCTTTGAGCGATAGAAAGTCTTTTTAGTAGTGGGGCCGTATCCACCCATCCGGGGAGTTGCATCCCCTATTGACGACACGTACGCACGATAAAGGCTGGGCAATTGAGACCCTCCGAATGATAGAAAAATTTTTAAGTAGTGGGCCGCATCCACCCGTCCAAGGAGTTACATTCCCTATTGATGACGCATACAAACGATAGAGTTTGGACGACTGAGACCCTCCAAACGATAGAAAAATTTTTAAGTAGTGGATCTCGTCTACCCGTCCAGGGAGTTATATCCCCCATTGATGACGCATATGAACGATAGAAGCTAGGCGGTTGAGACCCTCCGAACGATAGAAAAATTTTTAAGTAGTGGGTTACGTCCACCCGCCTGGAGAATTACATCCCCTATTGATGACGCATACGAACGATAGAGGCTGGGTGGCTGAGACTCTCCGAACGATAGGAAATTTTTAAGTAGTGGGCCACATCCACCCATTCGGGAAGTTACATCCCCTATTAACAATACGTACGAACGATAGAGGCTAGACATTTGAGGCCCTCCAAACGATAAAAAATCTCCATATTCTTCTCCGGGCTAAATTTTCCAATTGTTTGATAGCGCTAAAGCTCATTGGTAGTATATGCATAGGTTTTCCGAGTTCCAGGTCCTAGATACTATCTATCCGTCTAAATTGTCCTAAAACACACTTAATACGGGCCTTCCCAATTAGGAGTGAGCTTCTCCCCGGGTTGGGGCTGACCGCTAGCTTCCACCTTCCTTAGCACTAATTCTCTGGGTCTGAACGTTCTGTTTTGGACCCTGCGATTGTGATATCGTGTCATCTGTTGTTAATAGGCTGCCATTTATGTCGATGCGAATTCTCACAACTTTGGAAGTAAGTCCAATCTTTCTCACAAGTTGCATTCGTTTTGCCCGGCGTCATATTAAGTCACTCGTAGTGAGTGAATGCCTATCTCCACGGGTATAACTGCTTCACTTCCATAAGTTAGAATGAAAAGTATTTATCCCGTTGCTCTTCAGGGGGTAGTGCGATATGACCAGAGGATACCGTAAAGCTTTTTAGCCCACTGTCCCTTGGCATCATTCAATGTCATCTTTAGCCCTTGTAGGATAGTTTGGTTGGTTATTTCAGCGAGCCCATTGGTTTGTGGGTAAGCGACCAATGAAAATTGACGTTAAATCTCGAGCTTCTTGTAGAATTCTCGGAAGCATTGGTTGTCAAATTGCTTCCCGTTGTCTATGATAAGGATACGCGGTATACCAAACCGGGTGACAATATGGGTCCACACGACAGACTGGACTTTGGTCGCCATGATCTGAGCTAAAGGCTCGACTTCCACCCACTTAGTGAAATAGTCGATTGCTACTATCAAGAACTTTCGCTGTCCTGTGGCTGGAGGAAATGGTGTGAGGATATCCATCCCCCATTGAGCAAAGAGCCAAAGGCTGGATATATGGTTGAGCTCAGTGGAGGGCAACCGTGGCACCGAGGAAAAATGTTGGCACTTGTCACACCGCTTAACGTAGTTATCGGAATCGCCTTTCATGGTTGGCTAGTAGTATCCCTGACGAAGGGTTTTATAAACCAGATTTCGAGCGCCCAGGTGTTTACTACAGATTCCTTCATGAATCTCTGGGAGGACATAATCTCCCTCTTTGGGAGTTAAGTACCGCAGATACGGGTGAGTGAATGACTTAGGTAGAGGATCCTATCGATTATGGCGTAGTGCGCTGTCTTTTGCTTCAGTTTCACCGCTTCCTTTAGGGATTCTGGCAGACGGTCATACCTCAGGTATTCTTCTATAGGGTCCTTCCAACTAGGAAACCGATCGACGGAGAGGGCCTTCTTGGGTTTGTCGATGCTGGTATACGGCAGGCTCTCAATGTATACCGTTCGACTAGAAACAACCGAATCCGAACTAGCCAACTTCGATAGAGTGTCGACCCGTGCATTCTCCAACCAAAGGATTTGCTGGATATCAACCTTACCCAATTGTTCTATCGTCTTATGTAGCTTACTCAAGTATTTAGCCATGACTGAGTCTTTGGTTTCGTAAACCCCTTCAATTTGTTTCACGACCAACTAACTGTCCGTGAATACCCTAACATTCCGTGCTCCCATGTCAATGGTGATTCTGAGTCCCGTTAGCAAGGCCTCGTACTCTGCTTAGTTGTTGGTGGCTTGGAAATCAAAATGAATGGTGTATTCTGCCTTAAAATCGTTCGGTCCCACTAGTATAAGTCTGGCACTGCTTCCTAAGGAATTTGATGATCCATCGACATGGATGGTCCACTCTGGGATTGACCATTCTTCATGATGGTTGAGTGGCTGTCCTTCAGGTGTTATTGGGAGAGTACATTTGAGGATGAAATCGGCCAGTGCTTGGCCCTTAATCGCTGGTCGTGGTCAATTCTAGATATCGAATTCTCCCAATTCTACACTCCACTTGATAAGCCGACTGGAGGTATCTCTCTTTTGGAGGATTTGTTTTAGCGGTTGGTCTGTGAGCACCACAATGGTATGGGTTTAGAAATATGGTCGAAGGTGCCTTGTTGAAATGACTAAAGTGTAAGCTATCTATTCGATCGGTCGGTAGTTAATCTCAGATTCTTTCAATATCCTACTAATGTAGGAAGCTGGCTTCTGAGCTGTGACTTCCTGTCTTTCCATCATAGAGCAAAGTGCTTGCTCAGAGACAACCAGATATAGGTAAAGCTCTTCCCCCAAGACGGGCCGCAAAAGTAGTGATGGCTGCGTCAGGTATTCTTTCAGTCGTTCGAATGCTATTTGGCATTCAGGTGTCCATTCGAACTATCGAGATCTCTTTAGTGCGTCGAATATGGGTTTGTACTTCTCACCGACCCTGGATATAAATCGGCTTAGAGCCGCTATCTAACCAGTCAAGCGTTGCACTTCCTTTAGCGCTAGGGAGGTGTCATGTCCAATATCGTCTGTATCTTTTTGGGGTTGGCCTCTATCCTCGATCAGTAATCATGAAGCCCAAGAATTTTCCGAAGGCAATCCCAAAGGTACACTTCGCCAAGTTCAGCAACATATTGTATCGTTCTAAGGTCTGGAATATCTCATCGAGGTTCGCGACATAAGCTTCCATAGTAACGCTCTTGATGAGCATGTCGTCGACATAGACTTTGACATTTCTACCTAGTTGATCTTTGAAGACCGTATTGACTAGCCGTCGGAAAGTTGTTCCAGCATTCTTTAAGCCAAAAGGCATGACTTGGTAGTAGTACGTATCGAACTCGGTGATGAAGCTGGTCTTTTCTTCATCCTCAGGTGTCATTTTGATCTGATTGTAGCCGGAATAGGCATCCATAAAACTCAAAAGCTGGTGTCCTAAGGAGTTGTCTACGAGTTTATCGATATTAAAAAACAGATAACTATCCTTTAGGTATGCTTTATTAAGATCAATGAAGTCCACACACATCCTCTACTTGCCATTGGTCTTTTTCATCAAGATCACGTTAGCCAACCACTTAGGATACTTGACTTCCCGGATGAACCCAGCTGTTAACAGCTTCTATACTTCCTCCTGAATGGCGTGTTGTCATTCAAGGGTAAATACCCTCTTGTTTTGCCTTACTGGTTTGAAATCGGGATTAACCGTTAGCCTATGGCTATGACTGATGAATCTATACCTAACATGTCTTCTGGAGCCCAGGTGAAGACTTTTGAGTGTCTTTGTAGACAGGCGACTAAGGTCTCTCGTAAAGAAGGTAATAGATTGGCCCTTATCCGGATAATTTGACTGGGGTTGCCCGTTAAAGGGACCTCGATCGTGTCTTCGCCTCGTTCGAGCTTCACTTTCAGCTCAATGCCTTCTCTAGGCTCTAAATCATATATCAGAAAAGCCTGTTCTGCATCTTGAGCCGCAAAAAGGATATAGGGATCAGGATCACGTCGTATGGCAGCGACCCCCTACGGCATTCTGAACTTCACCTTCATGTGCCTTGTGCTTGGTAACGCTTGTAGTTAATCTAAACTAGGCCTTTTGAGAATGGCGTTGTAAGAACAGTAAAGCTTTACCACATAGAATGAAACCTGGGCGATTGCATGATTAGAGGGCTTTCCGAGGGCCACGGGAAGGCATATGATGCCTTCGGGGTAAGTAGGCTCATCCTAAAGTCCTCTAAAGGACCCGGTAGGTGGTAAGAGTCGGGACGAGTTGAGGCCCATTCTGTAGAAGGTGTCCTAGGTGAGGAGATCACAGTCAATCCCTTGATCGACCAGAACCTTCTTCACAGTATGAGATTCTATCTTCAAAGTTACGACTATGGGGTTGTCACGACGGGGGTCTACCCCTATCAAATCGTTGTTATCAAAGCCTACGATTGGTCTTCTTCTTTTGGTTAGTGCTACGCTAAGTAGGATTGTAGTAGACATTATCATGAGTTTTCGGGGAATCAGTCTGTTTTTCCCACAATCGGTGCCAATCTATTAGTAGATTATGACTCCACAAATACTGGCTTTTCGTTGACCCGAGCAGTTACCGTCAAAGAGATGTGATACCTGTAAAAAATCACCGGATGGTACTATGGTGGGGAGACTCCGACACTTAAGTCAGAAAAAGCAATTTTCTTATGAAAGGAAAACAAACTGAGAGCTCAAGGGAGTAATTCCCAATGATTAAAGTGCCTAATGTATAAGGCCCAGAGAGCATATCTGTCTTAGAGGTTTTTGAGAGGTTTTTGAGATGTTTTATACCTTTGAGAGTTGTACGCCACTACAGTGTTTCAACTTTACCTTCCTAATCAAGCTGATCCAGAAATCTCGGGGATTTAATATTTCGAATTAACTGTGATCCTCATCTTTTGAGAAACTTTCGTATTCTGGAGGGAGTCTTTCCTTAACTGAAAGATTCTCAGGATACTGTCCGCAATGAGGGGTGGAAACTAATAAGATGTTTTGGTCTTCCTTTAAGATCATTAGAATCATTAGCTATTGATCAGTCGCTCGACCGATGAACGGTTTTCAGGGCTCTTTCGGTTGAAGAGCCGATCATTGGATACTCGATCACGGTGGTTACCTTCACTTGATGAATTATGTTTGGTTGGCGGGACGATTAAGACCCTATCGTTGGGGAGACTTGGGCAACTGAGACCCTCGGTAAGTAATCATATTTAAATCTCGATCGGTAGTTGTCTTTCATGGGCTTTCCGTGGGGGCCTTTCCAAAGTTGACTTATCGGATCTGGTTTAGGGTTACGTCTCATCAATTTCCTACCTTGGAGAAGTCGATTACCAACAGAGAGCTTGCTTTAGCTTACATGGAACCCATAGTTTGAGTAGTAGAATTCTTAGTTCGATGCAAATGGAATAATTTGAACATTCAGTTTCTTTATTAAGAATCTGCACAAGAATAGTTTATATGAGGAATTAATTGGTTTTGTTTTTATGCCGAGCAAAGATATTAATATAGAAAATAGTTAAGAGCAATGTTTTTAAAACCGAATCGATAAACAACTCGACCAACCTATCGATTCATTGATTCGTTGGTCGGACCGTTTTACTGGTTGACGTCATCATAATATCATGTATAATTTGTATATTATATATTTTAAAATAAAATAAAAATCATATATCTCTATAAAAATTAAATTTGTTCCATCAACAACACATGATATAAGAACATACCATGAAATGAGTAATCGGTCATGTTTATTAAATTTTTACCTCAACTTGTTGTGTATTACATAATTTCAATTGAAAAATTTTAAATCGAGATAATAATATCAAAATAACATCCTAATTCTTCAAAATAAATAAATAAAAATAATGATTATGAGTTTTAACTTAACAGTTCAAAACTGATATACTAATATAAATTCATATTCTAAATTTCAAAATTTAGAATTATTATAAATTATGATTTAATTTAATTCAATCAAATTGTATGAAAAATATCATCTCACTATTTATTATTTTCAATATTTTATTTTTATTTTAAAATAAAAAATTAAGACATTTTTTGTAGGTAAGAGTAAAATATTTAGAGTACGGAGAAAATTTAAAATAAAAAACGGGATGATTTTATATTAAAATTATAAATAAATATAAATTATAATGTAATTAGACAACAATAATGTATGGTATAATGGTAAAGATTATGTATGTTATCATTATATTTTCAAATTCGAATCTAGACAGTTGTAATTTTTGTATGCATTTTTTACACTAAGAAAACCTGTTGGACCGAGCTGGTTCAATCCGGTTCAACCACGAGTTTAACTGGTTTTTAAAAAATCTGGTTTTGTAATGAAAACCGGACCAGTTGCTGCTTCGATTCTCGATCCGACTAGTCAGACCGGCCAATCTGATTCGATTTTCAAAACATTGGTTAAGAGGACATCACACTGGATAAAGAAGAGTAAGGAGTCTTTTAGTAACATGTCCACGTCCTCCCTTGTCTCAAGAATAAAAGTTGTGTTTTAACCATCGGTCAACTTACTAGAATAGTTTGCTAGGTCCCTTAATTAAATCATAAATTTAAAATTTGAAAATAGAAAAAACTATACCGAAAGAGTAGCTCTCAAAATAGGACTCTTACCATAGTTATTAAATCTTACCAATACATTGACCAATATGTCTTAAAATTTATAGTTTAATTGATTCAATTGTTGAGCTATTAATTCAACCGTTGATTTTTTTTATTATTTTAAAATATAAAAAATATATAATATTTTTTAAAATATAAAATATCAGTTATAACATTTATGAAAGATAATATATTCATATAATAAAAATTAATAACTCATAAATTTATATTTTCGTTGTCTCTTAAAAATAAATAAAAACAATTACCTACTGAGAAGATGAAAACGTGTAGTGGATAAGGTTTTTCTCTCTCTTTCTCTCTCTCTCTACCTTCCTCACTCCTCTCTCTTTTCCCAGTCTCCTAGAAGTGGAATCTCCCATATGTGGGCCTTCTCCCGCTTTGGCGGAAGAGCTTCTTTCATAGTTTCTTCTTCTTTTAGAGGTTCTTTTGTCGCCGGTGCATATGTAGACCTTCTCTGGCTTCTGTGAATGAGCTTCTTTCACAGTTTGATCTTCAAGAGACATGTGAAACTATATGCATCGGCGACAAAGGAACCTCCTTAAGAAGAAGAAACTGTGAAAGAAGCTCCTTTGCCAAAGCCGGAAGAGGTCCACATATGGGGAATTCCACTTCTGGGAGACGAGAAAAAGAGAGGAGTGAGGAAGGTAGAGAGAGAGAGAGAGACCTTATCTTCGACGAGGGATTCCACTTTTGGGAAACGAGAAGAGAGAGAGAGAGATGAGTGAGGAAGGTAGAGAGAGAGAAATATATATATAGAGACCTTATCTTCTACAACAAAAGAGAGAGAGAGAGACCGTATCCACCACACATTTTCGTCTCCTCGGTAGGTAATTATTTTTTATTTGCTTTTCATAGACAATAAAAATATAAATTTATGAATTATTAATTTTTATTATATGAATATATGACCTTTTATAAATGTTATGATTGATATTTTATATTTAAAAAAATATATAATTATATATTTTTTATATTTTAAAATAACAAAAAAAATCAGTAGTTGAACCACTAATTCAACAGTTTAAGTGATTGAATCATAAATTTTAAAACACATGAGTCAATGTGTGGGTTGGATTTAATAACTATGGTCCCTGTATACGTTCGAACCGTATTAGTCAAAATATGATTGTAAATACCAGTGGTGAAAAAAATAAATAAATAAAAAAGTTGTGTTTAAGGATACAGTACAAGAGGTGATGATATAGGGCATGGTGATTGCATTTTCAAATGCATGCTCAGTATATAAAAATTACGAGCATATGATAATCTGAGACATGAAAGAATGCTTTGGAAATACCAAATGAAGTAATTGTTCACGATATTAAGTTATAGGTGTGATCGTTCGACAAGCAATGTTTTGTGAAACGAAACTTTACGGGTCTAATCCCAAAAGCTATTCTTCAATAATAACATGAAAATTATGTCCAATATGTTTGAATATATTAAGGTCATACTATGATATGATTTACCTGAGTGTGACTGCTGGCTTTCAGTTATTTGTCTTTATATGAAGTATACCATATGTGACTTAAGAAATATGATTTGTGATATAAGATTTCTAGACGCTACTATAGTAATCAAATAATATGAATCTAAGCCAAGGAAGTGGTAATTTTGGTTTAGAAAGAAGCAATAACCCTAATGAGTACTTATTTTATTTGACCGAACTATGTATTCGTGTGCACTTAATTTTAAATTGAGGACATTTGGATTGCTTTTCCAAAAACTAAAATTTTCATTCTGCACTCTTGAAAAAGTCAAATTTATTTTTTTTAATTTTTGGAAATCTAATTTTGATCATTGAAATTTAAATTATTTTAATTGGAGCCAATAGATTGGTTTAATTTAAGCCATCGGATTATCTTGGAGAAGACGTAAATTGAGTCTCAAAAAAAATAAATTTTAAATAAGTTCAAATAGCAATTTAATTTCGAAACATCATAATTTTCTATAAAGATTGTCGATTTAAAAAAAAAAAAAAGGAAAAAAAAAGAATAAAGAGAAAACTACGTCACCGGATCATTTGGAGAACCGCCAACGGGTTGCCAGTTTCTGACTTACTAGAAATATGTACGATCAAGATTTGGGAGAGACAGATCCAAGGCATGAAATGAAAGAGGGTAACGTCCTAAGCTCCATTTTATGGAAAAAAATGTGATGAATAGGTTTCAAATTGACGCCTAAAACAATCGGATCTCGTCGATTCGGTACACAAAAGAGAGTCATCGAGCGTAGAGAGAGAGAGAGAGAGAGAAGAGGAAAGAGGGAAAATACGAAAAACAAAAAACCCTAGTTGAAATTCTGATAATTTGATTTTGGGGGTTTTGATTTCTATCGGCGCGCATGTCGTCCGAAGCAGTCGAAAGGTCGGTTGTTTCCAATTCTCCTTTTCTGGCTTTCGCGGTTTTCACTTCTCTTCTTTCGTAACTCGTATGTTTCGACTCTGAACAATTCATGTGGATTTACATTGCCATCGGTCTTCACTTGAACATGTCGGTTGGTTGGTTTTTTCTTTATAACAAACTTCTTCGAGAATCTGTTTAAGGTTTTTGTAGTGTTAATTTGAATTTCTGGGAAAACTATTAAGATTTTCCGTCTTGTGTTTGGAGATTTTTATGTGTGGTTTTGTGGGCTGGACTTGAAATTCTTGGTGAGTTCTGTCTCATTTCTGTGAATTCCCTGTTTTGGCTTCATCATATGCTATTCCCTTGTGTTGTAGCAGTTGTCTTGTAAGAATTTTTTCTTGGGTTCATAATGCTTTACCTTGTCTAGTGGTTTGAAGTTTTAGCTGATGCTTTGTGTTTAGGTTTGCTGAATGGTTGTTTTAGGAGTTTCTAGTTTCTATCTTGTGTTTTTGAAGGACCTTGTTTTGCATGTTACCTTGGGAGTGCTGCACTTCCAATTTAAATTCTGCCTCATTTTTGTCAATCCACTTCAATCGTTTTTTTTTTTTTTTTGGATGATGATGTTCTAATTGTCTACCAGTTTTCTGATTCATGACGTGATGTGGTCAAAGTTGTATGTTATATTGGGCGATCTGTCCTAAACTTGTTTATTGATTGTAGCGTTAATTATGAGAAGAGAAACTAAAGTTACACTTAAGTTGCTCATAGTAGCCCTTTATATAGACTATAGAAAGTAATAATAAAGTAAATAAGAGACGTTCTATATGTGGTGCACATTACTATAGTTTTTGCCTCCAATATTCTGCCATGTAAAGACACATTGCACATCAACAAAGTAGAAATTAGCAGGAAAGTCTCACCACCAAGTTACTTATAATATGTTAGGGAGGAATTCATTGGGGATCAATTAGGAACCAGGAGGGTTCAAGAAGTTGCTGTCCATGCTAAGGATTACATGAAGCCTGGGGATGAACAAGTCACTGCTGTGGAGGGATTGAAAGGTCAGGACAACTATGCAGCAGGCCATCTGGACAATGAGGTGGCTGCTGAGGTGGAATCCAATCTGAAGGTATATCAGCACAGAAAGGGCGCTTCAACCAACCTCCCAAAAGGAATCTAAAGTTGTTAAGGGAATGAAGGGGTTAGAATGAGAATAAAAGGGGTGTGATTTGAGTGAGGGGGGGGTGGAGAGTTTTATTTCGGTAGATTGGACAGCCTTGAGCTGGAGGGAGAGCTTAGGCTCTAGATCAGAAAATGGAGTTGTATTTTGGTCCGGAAAATTCTGAGTCTGAGTTCCAATTAATTGCTTCCATAATCAGCTTTGTTTAAGGCATAACAATTGGTCCGACCTGCCATCTCTTCCCCTCTCTATCTTCTCCTTCTTTCCCACGGCAATTCGGCTCCCTTCAAATCTCTCCCAACATTTATGACTCAAACCAGAATGGATGCAAAAATAGATTCACTGGAGAAGAGTGTTACCGAGATTGGGAAGAGTGTAGCTATCTTGCTCGAAGAGATGACTCATCACCGCATCAGGCTAGAGAAACTTGACTCGTTGGAAGAATTGGTAACGGCTCTCCTTCGACCGAAACCAGCAGGCCGCGAGGAAGCAGGGTCTTCTTCCTCGAATCCGAATGTGACCCTTGGCTCTCCATCACTTAAGATTGGTTCGATTCCCATCCTCGGGACCCAATCGCAACCACAACCCACGTTTAAGGGCCCCTGTGTTGACGAAATTCCAGTCGCATTGAAGAGAATCGATCTCCCTTGTTTCGATGGCCACGATCCGGCGGCTTGGGTTGCGCGAGCTGAACAATTCTTCTCTATCCACCATCTCACTGACGAGATGAAAGTTTCCATGGCTCGCCTCTCCATGGATGGACCGGCTCTGCACTGGGTCCAGTGGCTTTTCGCCAATCACCCCTCACTCTCTTGGTCTGACTTGACGACGGAGCTGTTCGAACGCTTCGGAGGAGGGCTATCGGCTAACCCATTTGAGGGTCTTGCATCCACCAAACAAACGCCGTCGGTTGATGACTACATCGATGACTTCGTCACACGAGCAACCTTGGTTAAGGGCTTGAGTCCCTCGATTCACTTAGGACTCTTCCTCAATGGCCTCAAGGACGAGATTCGTGTCCGAATCCGCTCTCACGAAGCCATCTCCCTCTTCCAAACGATGAAGCTAGCTCGGGAAATCGAAAGGGAGAATGGGTTTCTTAAATCAATTGCCTTTCCGGGTAGAGGGGATAACAACCGCCTTACTGTCGGGTCGGACAAATGGGCGGGCCCCAACCCGAACCATGGGGGCTCCGAACCGCCCCATAACCCAAAAGCTCAAACCCGTACCCAATTTTCTTTTAACCCAGCTTCGGTTCGCACATTCCCGGCCAACATTCATTCTTCTTCTTCCTCGAGCTCTGCCAACGACGGTTCAAACACTCTGTCAAACACTCCTCCTCGGCCCTTCCGGCAGTTGTCTCATCAGGAGCTCATGGACTTGCGATCTAAGGGTTTGTGTTTCAAATGTAAGCAGCTGTATCATCCGCTCCATAACTGCCCCAGCAAATCTCTTCGTGCTCTGGTCCTGGGTGACGATGAACTCCCCATTACCGAGGACGCCGCGATGACAGAATCACTTGCAGAGCACCTGGGGCATGACAACGGCATCTCCCTCGCCTCCCTCGAGCTTCCCTTCTCTGATGGAGGTATTTCACACCCTAACACCATGAAGGTTCAAGGTACCGTTCTCAATTGCAAATTAATTGTCATGATTGATAGTGGGGCAAGTCACAATTTTGTGGCGGAACACACTGCCCGACGTTTAGGGCTGCGAGTGCAACCTACTGAACCATTTTGGGTCCGACTGGGCGATGGGAGACGTCTAGTCTCTTCTGGTGTTTGCATGTGCCTGACGGTTGATTTGGGGTGCCTCACTATCTCAATTGACTGCTTCCTATTTCCTTTGGGGGGAATAGACATTATTTTAGGCATCTCTTGGTTGATCACTTTAGGAGAAGTCCGCGTCAACTGGCAACTAATGACCATGACGTTCCTTTGGCAAGGACAAACGGTCTGTTTATCAGGGGAACCTGCTCTGCTCGGAAATCCTTCTTCATTGACCTCTTTAAAGAAACTTTCTCACAGGAAGTTTGGTACCGGGTCATCTTTCATGTTTAATTTCCATATTCTATTTTTTATTTTCACTGTCGGCCTATACTTTTGCTTCACGCGATTGTCAGATGCTACAATTTTTATAGTTATGTATGGTCTTATAAGCATGTATTTCGCGGGTGTCATAGTTCGGTTGATTCTTGTTGCTACACCTGCTTATAAACTTCAGTTGCCCGAAGGTTCACACATCCATCCCATTTTTCACGTATCTCAATTAAAGAAATTGAGAGGCCAGCATGTTCCCGAACCAAACTTACCTCAGGAATTAGAGCAGGCAGTCCGACCCTACAAACCAGCTGAAATCTTAGAGGAACGTGTGCTAACAAATGATGGACACATTAACCGTGAGTTGCTGATCCGTTGGGAAAAGGGCACCAGAGAAGATGCAACCTGGCTTGAACTTTCTGAATTCCTAGAACAGTTCCCAGATTTCAGCCTTGAGGACAAGGCTGGACTTTCAGCAGGGGGCAATGTTAGGGAGGAATTCATTGGGGATCAATTAGGGACCAGGAAGGTTCAAGAAGTTGCTGTCCATGCTAAGGATTACATGAAGCCTGGGGATGAACAAGTCACTGCTGTGGAGGGATTGAAAGGTCAGGACAACTCTGCAGCAGGCCATCTAGACAATGAGGTGGCTGCTGAGGTGGAATCCAATCTGAAGGTATATCAGCACAGAAAGGGCGCTTCAACCAACCTCCCAAAAGGAATCTAAAGTTGTTAAGGGAATGAAGGGGTTAGAATGAGAATAAAAGGGGTGTGATTTGAGTGAGGGGGGGTGGAGAGTTTTATTTCGGTAGATTGGACAGCCTTGAGCTGGAGGGAGAGCTTAGGCTCTAGATCAGAAAATGGAGTTGTATTTTGGTCCGGAAAATTCTGAGTCTGAGTTCCAATTAATTGCTTCCATAATCAGCTTTGTTTAAGGCATAACATAATATGACTTCAAGTACAAGAGAAGTCTTCGCTAATTGAGCTTCTCTAGTTTACTGGCTTGAGAGAATGTCTGTGAGTTTTGGTCACTTGCAAAGTGATCACAAACTTCGATGTGCATTTTTTGAGTATGAACAAGCGGGATTCCTCGCAAATGTACGGCACTTTTGCTGTCACAGTTCATAGATACACTGCTTTGCTTGACATCAGTCTCCAGTTAATCGTTTGCATGAAATAGCTTGTTTGCTAGCATATCCTGCAGTACTGTACTGGGCTTTAGTAGCTGGTAAATCCAATATTGATTGCAATTTTCATTCCCAACTAACACTAATACTTCTGTGAAGAAAACTTAACCTGTGGTGGACCTTTTTATCTCCATTTTTTTCACATGACTATCCCCTTTTATCATAGTAGTTCAGGTATGATCCTATGTCGAAGAGACATCAAACCCTTATACAATTCTTATGAGGCTTGAAAGATGTCTTATAATATTCATACCTTGCAGACATTCTGTACCCACTTACCATCATCAGAGTATTAGTATCTGTAGTCTTCTCATGAGGCAGATATGGAGTTGTAGGATTATTTTCTTTTTTTCTCTTGAATGTTATTGTCATGTCACTACGTTGCTCGAGAATCCTGAATACATTCAGCCAAGCTGAAATTTGTTTGATTGATCTCGGCGGGAACCTACAGTGATTACCCAATGACCATGCACTGAGTAAACCCATGGAGTACATGCAGTGGCCCACAAACCATGTGACCAGGCAAGCATACAGATTATCCTTCTGTGCTCTCATCTCACAAAGGAGAAGCCCAATGATCAAACCTGGTCCTCCTTGTTTGATTTGTTGCTTGTTCATGCTTCCTTGAGTCATTTCTCATTAAAATCAGGTACTTGACCAATACTTAAAATTTTGTGGGCAGTAGAATCCTACAATCTATTCCCTCAACATTGCTAAGAAAAATACATCTTTTGAATACATGTCAATTTTTGTCCTGTTTTTCTCAGGAAATCTAATTTTGGCACCAGAACCACACTGTTTTTGAATTCATGTCAATTTTCGTCCTGTTATCGTTAAGAGTCCTAATATTGGCATCAAAACCACAAATGGAGGGATTTTTTAATCCCAGAGAAGCCTAGCGTATTCAATTTACCAAAAGCTTAAGGTTTTTACAGCTTTACACAAAAAAAAAAAAAGAACTGATTTTCGACTGCTCTATATGCTTCTAGGACATTTCAGTAAAGTACAACTGATCCTCTTCGAAATGCCATTTTCCTTTGGTGTCCCATGAACTGCTCGGTGGTGTTTAATGCCTTGTTCAGTGCAAAGATACTATCAACTGCTTGAACAAAAGCCGATTTCTTTATCAGTTCGTAGATACTTTTATTAAGCTTTTTTAAGTGTCCTTGTACTCATGTCCGTATCTTTTATTTGTATCCTGAAATTTAGGTTTTATCCAAACACTGGGATACATACCCATGTTCACTACTGGTAACCAAGTCTCAGTAACAGAATTCTAGAGAAATTTTCGAAAACTAAGTGAGAACAGCCTCATAGTGGCATCCTAGGAGTTTCGAAAGTCTTGACCTGGATCAATTCCTTGGAGAACCTATATCTCTTGGAAGTTTTTCGTCTTGGCTAAGAATACTCAGGATTTTCCCAGTTTTTGCATCCCATTTCACATGGTCTGCTCAAGCATTTTCTTAATTTTCCTTTCGAAGCACTTTCTCAATCCATGGATCTGCCTTGTGACAACATGACACCACCAATAACAGAAGAACAGGAGTTTCATCTTTCTCCTTTGTTAGAAGTAATGCCACCATTTTTTTTTTGTTAAAATATCTATATATATATATAATTTTTTTTTTTACTCAAATTCATAATCAAATTATCCCAAATTTTTAGCATGGAACAAAGTTATGTGCTAACTTTGTTCTCATCTTTAGTTTAAAGGAAAGAGCCTTCGGATTAGAGAAATTAAAAATTTAGTGACATACAGGTGCACCATCTTACATCTTCAGATTTTGTTGGGTTGGCATCAGTGAAGATTTTGATCATCGATATTTTATAAATATTTTTCAGTTTGGCTCATAACCCTTCCCCCTTTCATTTTATTATATCTCAGTTTTGGCATGGACAAAATGATATCCTGCAAGCCATGAACAAAATTCATGACGCCATGTCATTATTCATCTTTCTGTGCAAAACTGTTTCGACATTCCTTCTGCCCAGGGCCCAAGAGAGCAGCAGTGAAGCCCCCCTTCAAAAGTAGTGCATGCCCATTGATTTCAATGTGACAAAGTTGATCCCATCAAATTCAAGATCATAAATCTAGCTGAATTCTTTGTTTCTGTTTTACACACACACACACAAAGGAAAAATAAATAAATAAATAAAGGTTCATTGACACTTCAGTCTAAAACTAACACTGGAAGCACAAATTAGGCATTGATACCAATTGGCATGAAATTGCATTTCTTATAAAGAAGAATTCTTGAAAAAGGAAGGAAAATAACTAGGAATAACAATTGAACAGCACCAGATATTAGTTCCAACAGGCAAGACCTGCATTGCTTCTTAATTCGCCTGGGCATCAGTGTTTACTAGGAGAGAGGGAGATTTATCCATAAATAATCTATTTGATATTCTGCATTGTATAGTAGAAGTAGAATCACAAAATGAGAAAACTACTAAATAGCCACATTGAATACTGCTGCCAGAGCTTTTGGAGGATTTACATTGGTACTATCAAAGTGGGGGGTGGGGAACAGTATATAATCTTTTTCTTTTCCTTTTTTTTTGTTGTTTTATTCATGGCGGATTTCTTATATTTCTATTTTCAAGTTCCTGTTCCTATTAAGAAGTCTTATTTTCATGTTAAAAAGTCATTACCTTTCTATGCGGACTTGTTCTTCCAGTTAGCAGTGGTCATTACATCCAACTGCAAGGGTTTTAAACTGGACCAGCTGGTCAGACTGTCAACCAGTTCCTATTCTGGTGGAGAAGATTCCCCGGAATTGGATGGACTCAAAAACCTCATAATTGTACAAAAGGCTGAACTCGTTGGTTGGACCGAACGAGAGAATTGGAGCTGGTATAAGTATCTTAACCAACATAAAAACTAGTTAAAAACTTAGCAAGAAGAAGAAGAAGAAACCTGTTGCTGACAGAAAAGAAACACAGTCAAGCCAAGCCCTAAAAAACTCTTCCCCCCCCCCTCCATCTCTTGTTCTCTCAAAAGTCCTAGCCAAAGCCATTGATACCTCTTCTTTTCTCTTCCACTGAGTTTTCTCTCTACTTTTCTTTTCCTGCTGTGTTGCTACTCTCCTTTTCCTCCTCCTTTTTCTTCTTCAGTGATTGCTGCTGATCTTCTTCTTTTGGTACTGCCACTGCAGAATTTCTGCAATTATTGCTGAAAGCAGTCTCTCTTGCACATTAACACTCATTACTGTTTACATTCAAGGTTGAGATCTGGGTTGTGAACTGTACAGGTTTGGTTTTGTTCATTCTATCATCTAATGTTAAGAAATTGGACCGACAAAATTATGAATTCCAGTTCTGCTTGCTGGATAATTAGGCTTGAATGTATTTGTAGAATAATAACAAATATTTATTTATGTTGTTACATCATGCTGGCATTATCAGTTCCATCAGTGATTGGACCATGGTTGAACCAGTGGACTGTGAACCAGTGCCCATTTGGTTGAAACCTTTGTTGCTTGCTTTGATTTAGGTTTGTTCATGGCGTTTCGGTTTCTGAACTTTTCACATTCAGTGCATGGTTTGCTGGGAAACATGTGCTTTCCGACATATTGTGGATGTTATGTATTTCCTTAGCGTCTTCATGTTGTCTCCTTGAGAAATTTACATGGTTTCCTATGTAAAATTGGGGGGTGATGATTTGAAATTGCAGTTGATTTAAGTGTAGTTTGAAATTGCTGTTGATTTAGTGCAGAGTTCAGTTCCGAAGTTGTCTGCTGCCTGAGGGTTGGAATTACTAATCTTGGTCATGGGCCATTTTTCTTGGCATTCATTCTTTTTAGGAAGAGGAAATCACGGAGCACACGCGATGTTTCTAAATCCATAGCAGAAATTCTTGCAAAGTGGAAAGAGTACAATGAACAGCTTAATTCCTCAGCTGAGGGTGATGGGGCTAAACCACTGCGGAAAGTTCCAGCCAAGGGATCCAAAAAAGGATGTATGAAAGGAAAGGGAGGCCCTGAGAACTCAAGGTGTAACTACAGAGGAGTAAGACAGAGGACGTGGGGTAAATGGGTTGCTGAAATTCGAGAACCAAACAAAGGAAGTAGGCTTTGGCTGGGTACCTTTGCAACTGCTATTGAAGCTGCACTTGCATATGATGAAGCTGCAAGGGCTATGTATGGTTCATCTGCCAGATTGAACTTTCCCAACTATAATCCATCCAAAGAATCCTCAAAGGACTCGTTGTGTGCCAACAATCCTGTGTAGTCCAGGGGATCAAGGAATAATTATTGATGTAGTGAAGATTTGTGAATTGTGTCCAAACTTGGGGTCCTTCTGTACTGGTTTTTTTCTTTGGCAAGGACTGTCAATGGGAGTCTGCGTTCTTAGCACTGGAACCTCAAATTGAACTCTCCTTACAGAAGGAATTAGGTTCACATGTTGCTTAGACCAATGAATTGGCTCAATGTCATGGTCGCGAGACCACATGGTCAAGTGGGAAACCAAGGATATCCATTATGTGATTGATGCTTGCAGAGGAAAATCTTGGAAGAGTCCCGTGTTACATAGCGCAGCTTATCAAAATTTTCCAGTTGTGCAAATGCAACGAGCTTTGTTTCAGCTACCGAAAAATTCATGAATGAATTGATTTGTATTGAATTGACTGGGCTTCAAAACGAAATTGTTATAATTAATCCTAGTTTTCATTAGGCAAATTGATAATCTCAACTGTGGAGAGATTACCAAGTCAGATGGCCATTTTTGCCCTTTAGAATGTAAAATCACAAGATGAGCCACCTATAGAGTGGACAATAACACGGTCTCACTAATTTACCCTGAGTCAATATGTTGACTTTAGAGTGTAATTAACATGGATTAGAATAGGTAAATTCGAGTTGTTATGTGGGGGCAAGAAAAAAAAGTGATTCGCCAAAGGTCCACTCACAAGAAATGAAGCTGTAAACACCGAGTTGATTTGTTTCATAGTTGTTAATATTCCATATCTTACTTAGGTTGAGCTCATTTGAATCAAAATCTGAAGATAAATTTAAAACTTGTGATTAAAATCAATTCGTGGTAAAATCTCTCCACCTCCATTTTTCTTTCCCCGATTTGATTCCACTTTGTTACATCTCTTTATAAAAAAAAAATGGAGAAACAAATCACTAAAGGGGCATAAAGGATTGGAGCGACCGTCTCCGTTGAAAATTTGCCAGGGTGACTAGTTAGCTATTTTAGTGGGCGGGTGAATCAATGCTATGGACTTGACAGAGGGCAAGGATCGCGAGTGCAAGGGGGAGGGGGCCCCAAGGCTTTCCAAGGTAAAACTTAAGTAATCTTATCCCAAAAAAAAAAAAAAAAAAAAAAAAAAAAAAAAAAAAAAATCTTAAGTTAGGCTGCTAAACGAATCGTATGGTTTATGAGTCATACATGATTTAGGTCGTCAACTTTTGTTTTAAATTTATTTATTTAGTTGAATGAGTAAGCTTTTAGCTTGTTCATATGGCTGGAGTTATTTAGAGTTCAGTTTAGATTTTGACTCCATTAAATGATCGAGTTAAATTTGAATATATTTTTTAATTTCATATTTCAAAATTAAACTTTAGAAAAATTAATGAATCTAAAAACCTACTAACCCAATTTAATTTGCCTTTTTCGTAGCCACACACCTTTTTTTTTTAATTCATTATAGCCACACACTTGGTGTTTTACTTGGTTAAGTAAATTAATATATCGTTGAGTAAGATTATATCTTGGTTTTTCAATTAGTTGTGTATTGTTCTTTTTCCTTGTCTAGCTGTCCGTCCGATTCAATCATTTCTCCCTTAAACACGTGGACTTGTAATCAACATGTCTAGCACAACGATGGAATCTCCTAATTGTGTCTTGAATATTCGGAGTTTGAATTAGCCTCTTTACAAAAAAAAGTAAAGGGAATGCTCCCTTTACCAAAATCCACGAGATAAAAGTTTCGATATTAGATACACCTTTTATTCGTAACCCACATGCGCGTGAGAGAGAGAGAGAGAGCGCCTTACCCATTTCTGGGTTTATTAGTAAAATCTCTCTTCAATTGCAGCAGAAAGACAGTTTGGTCTTAGATTATCTCACCACCATACATTTAGCTAGAACTCCTCAGGGTTACGGGGCCTGCTATATTAAAAATAGCATTAAAGCATTTGATCCTTCGAAAAATAAGCAGGAGGCAAGTGGGCAAAATAGGTTATAGGTTCCATTACGACCTCTATCCATTTTCCCACTAGAATAACATTCAATAGCTATTGAAGCTTTTCCACACTCTAATTATGCCACCCTCTGGCTCTACTTTTGCTCATGGAAATGCTATAAAAGATGATTGATTATTCACACACGTTCTCCAAAAGGCAACATATGTACACATGTATTACATAAAATTAGAAAAAAAAAATTGTCTATCGCATGCTTGTTCTCTGATATTCAACCCTTTTTCCTTCAAAGTGGAACAAATTTGTACAATATATTTGGGAAATTTATCAAATAAGAAAAATTCGGGGCGTTGTCTACCCTAGCTGCTCACATGGGGCAGCAAGTACCTCACGTGACTGTTCACTTTATGCACGCTTTTGACCCATGTTTGGGGCCCTTTTACCTGGGCAAACAAGAAATTTTAATTTTTAATTTACCGAAGACAGATAAGAAAAGCAGAGGGCTTGACACTAATGAAAGCAAAATAGAATGATTTTCTTCCTCCAGCTATGTTGAGGGGTTATGGCATGTGGGGAGAGAGAGAAAGCGAGTCATCGTAAGAATTTTAGTCAAAATTTTGTGTGTCAAACAATCAAAAATAAATTAATCTATTTCACTAAATATTAGTATAAAGTGAGTAAAGTTATTCTCTTAGAGAATGATGGATTTACTTTTTTTAAAGTAATAAAAGTAAAAATAAAAATATGGGAGTTTTGAATTGACTAAATAACCTAACAAATCGAAATCAACAAAGAATTAAAATCAAAATAACAATCGTCCAAATAAAATGAGGTAAATTTAAAGGAATAAAAATCAAAATAAATTAATCTAGTTAAAGGGTTTGTTTTTACTTTGATTCAATCGATTGATTCTCCAAGGATAATTCAACAACACATAAATAAATTGGTTATAGTTATCGACAAATATTCAACAATCAATCTCTCCTTATTTCGTCGATAATTAAGAGAAATTCATTAATTATTTTCTTAATCGATAGTTAACCTTAAAGAATCTCTTAGAATTAAAAGTTTCAACAGTTTTAAAATTTATAGAGACCCAATTCTAATTAACAAATATACAGTGAATTTATTTAAATTAGATTATTCAATTTTATAATATAAATGTCATTCATCACTTAATTAAAACTAACAAACAATTATGGATTTATCGTTTTAATTAGTTGTAGATTATTTTAGATCTATTAAATATTGATCATCTATTCAATAAATTTTAAAAAATCATGATTCATGAAATATATAAATTAAATAAATATCTATGATTATTAAATGAATACGCAAATTTCGATCTCATAATGTAATGAATCAAAAATTTAACTAATTTTTAACTAAAAATAAATTAAAAAAAATATAATTAAAAAAAACTCACAAAAAGAATTTTTGTTGTTGGAACAATGGATCAAAGTCATCCGTTCCTTTGACGAGAATGAGCAGCCGCCAAGAGAGGGGACTTGAAGCAACCAAAAAGGAAAAAACAAAACCTAAACTTAAAAAAAAAAAAAAAAAAAAAAAATGCTGTACTGCTACTGGTAAAGGGAAGCTGCAACCCTCCCCCACCGTTTTTTTTTTTTTTTTACAAAGGGTCACTCTTATATATATAAAAGTGATAATCCTATTTTTAAAAAGAAAAAACTTAAAAGTTGTACTTTTAAAATTTATTCTTAAATATTAAAAATAAATCAATAATTTTAAAAATTTTTAAAGCTTCCAATTTTGACTCATTTTTCTTTCTTTTCTTTCAAATTTTTTTTCTATCACTTTTAATATATCAATTATCATAAAACACACAATTAACGTAATATTTATTCAAAAATAAAATAAAATCCATTATAAATATTATATCAATTTATATCCTATTAGTATTAAGAAATAGAAGAGAAGAAGAAAATAATAATAAAAAAAAAAATGGAAAAGCGACGTTGGTGGCAGGTGGCAGCTTAGAAATTAAGATCACAAATCTATTTCAACGTGTAAGGTAAACCGAATTTCATGATCGAATTTTATTAAGACATGAAACGATAAAATTCTATAATTTTGAAAAAAAGCCTTTCATAAAAAGGTACAAAATGATTATTCAAATTGAAAAAACCTTTGCAAAAGAAAAAAAATTAGGTTCATTCAAGCGCTCCCATCAAAACAAGGACATTGAAAAGACAAAAATCAAAAAAAGAAATCAAAAACAAAATGGCCATAGGAGATTTCGTAATACTAATATTTCTCTATTTTTGAAACATTTCAATAGAATAAATAATTAAAAAAGTTCTCATATTTTTTATATTTATAAATTTTTTAATATTTAATAAATTATTTATTTAATTATATTTTATATTTTTATATTATTTATTTTATAATTGATAATTATATATTTGATTATTTTAAATTTTTATTATAAAATATTATTATTTTATTATTTTTATAAAATAATTAATATTTACATAAAATTTTTAAAATTTTTAAATTTGTTATTGTTTTCATTTTTTATATTATTATAAAATATTATTTTTTTTAATACCTGCGTTCATTTTTCCATTTGTAACATTGGTTGATGGCACTGCAGGAACGTAACTTTGGTGAGACCCGGAAAAAATAAGAGAGAGAGAAAAAGGTTAAAAAAGGAGCCTAATCCATTGAAGACTTGCACGCCAAGAGAATCATCCTTCCATCATAATCATTTGAAAAGGCTTTTCAATGTTAATATCATGAGAGAGAGAGAGAGAGAGAGAGAGAGAGAGGGAGAGATCCAATCATTTGGATTCGGTAAAGAAAAAGAGTTTAGTGGGAAGTGATATGTGCTGTCTCTTTGGCGTGCCATTGACGATTGTTGTCTCACTTTCCCATCCATTTACATCAAAAGACTAACTCCCAACCCCAAGTCTCCAACTCCAACCAAACATCACTGCCTTTACCCATTTACATTACCTATTCATATTCCTCCTACTACGGCTTTCCTTCTTCATGCAAATGGCCATTTCTTTCGTATAATCATATTGAAGGAACGTTGTATAATCATATTCATTGAGTGGAAGACCGAATTGAATATGATAGCGTATTCAATGACACCTAATTTTTAACGGTCAAAGATGCAACCCATCATGGAATGTATCAATCCGTCTTTTACAGTCTCGTTGACCTGACTAGGGTTTGAACAAAGAGAATATTACAAAGTAATGATAAATTCTTGATGGCCATGGGCTCTCATTCATGTGTAAGAGTGAGCACTGGGCAATGGCGATGGCTTTTCATGAGCCAAACCGTACTGAGCAATAGTCGGCTTTGGTCTCCCACCTGCGCCGGCACGCATACCTTAAAATTTAATTTAAATATCATTCATCATATGATTGATTTGATGTGGACTTGGCTAAAGTTACAACTTACCTTGAGAATGGAGTTGTTAAATACCTATAACTGACTGTCAATATATATATATATATTAAAGTTAGTTTGAAAATGTTAAATGTAAAGTTATTAAATTTTGAATTTAATTTTTAATTATATTTTTAAAATTTATTTTGTTTTAATTAAAATTTTAAATTTCAAAATGTATTTTACGAACTGACTTCCCATCCAAGTGAGGTGTATTGTGCTCTTTAGAGTAATATGAGGGATATGGCTTTCCCCAGAAGCTAGTTCTCTCCGCCCTATTTCTACCAAAAAAGGGTAAACATCTCAACCCCCCCCCCCCCTCCCCCGGCCCCACACAAACACACACCTCTCTCCCTCTCTCCCTCTCTTTCTCTCCTTTCTTCAACACGTGGCAAACACGCGCGCTCACGCACGAAAAACTCCTTCCAGCTCCCCTCCTTTTGAATGAAAGTAAAGTGCTGTAATCTAGACTTCAATAATTCAATTGTGATAAAATAAATTTTAAATATCCAATTGAAAATTCAAGTCAAAATTCAAGGACTTTACATATAATTTCTCCATTTAAAATTTGTTTGTCATTTTTTTAGAAGAAATTATATATAAAATCAAAGATATTAATATAGTAATTAATTTACATATATTTATAATAAATTTTGTGTCTCTTTTAAATCTGTATTTTTTACTCATTTATTTGTCATGCATTTTACATATTGGGCCAGGAATATTTATATTTGCCGCGCCGAAAAGAGTATCCCATTGTTGATGTGGGCCGGTGGGTGTTTAAAGTGAAGGACAAAAATACCTGCTCGAATTAACCATGACATATAACAATTAACAAAGAAAACAAAAATATCCTTGATGGAGGGTTCTACTTCTTGGCGCAAGAATAGGAAACTAGGGGTAAGTTTGGTTCGCGGAAGAGAAGGGAAGAGGGAGGAGGAAGGAGGAAGGAGGAAGGAAACGAGAAGATTTATTTCAACTGATAGAAATAAATACATTTTCTTCTATTTTGTTTGATAAGAATAGAATAAAAGGAAACGAGTATTATTTTTTTTTTTTGTTATAGTGAAAAGTGGAGGGACAAAATAATGAATAAAGATGTTAAATGTGTATTGCTTAGGGATGTATTCAAGTCGAGTCGATCTCGAGTATCTTTGTTCTTGAACTCGATTTTTTTAACCCGACTCAAATTCAAACTCGTTATTCGATAAGTTTTCGATTCTAAAATTTTATTACTTGAACTCGACTCGATTGTATAATGAATTGGATTCGAAATCGACTTGAATTTGATCAAAATCAAGTTGAGTCGAGCCGTTGACCGAATGACTCATGAACGATTCGAATTCGATTTGATTCGCATAATAGTCCATTGCTTTCCCAAAAGCTACCTTCATAAATTATATGTGTTAAATAAGTGTATAGAGAGCTGGCTTACCACTGGGCAAAATAATGAATAAAGATGCTTTAAGATGAGAAATTTATAATGAGAAATGAAGTTCAATATACAGGAATACATTTTATAATTTTATGAAAATAAATAACATTATAAAAGATTTTAATAATATTATAAGATCTTTAATGACATATTTAAAATTTTTAGCATAATTTCTAAAATTTTTAATATTTATTAAAATATTGTTTAATAAATAATATACATTAAATAAATGTCTTAAAATTTCACGGGACTGCACCTTCTTCCCTTGCCTCCATAAACATAAAAAGAAGATTTTTTTCTTGATCAATCAATATCTAGATTATCCGATTAATTTATTTCGAATATTATGAGAGCCCATTTAAAAATTAGTTCTTCTGATTTTTAGGTTTTTATTCTCAACATTTGAATGGAATGTTTTAATTTAGTGAGTTTAGTAACTGAATAACAGCGGATCAGAAAACAACGGATATAACTTAGCGTTGTAATGTGAACTTGAACCGTTGGGGATCAAAAGGTGGGCCCTAAATAGGTCCAATTGCAGAATACAGAAGTCAATTTATGAAATGGGTTTGGATCCTGGCTTGAAGGTGTGACCTGTACGGTGGCATGGAAGCAAATATCAGCAGGAAATGCAAAAGCAAAAGGGTGGGGAGATAAGGAGGTGGAGAAATCATGATGTCCACTGCCATTGACCACTAAGCTCATTGATGTTGTGGGCCACCATTTTCATTTCACTTCCTCACATCATCTTAATGAGCACAACATTGCAAATCAGCCCATGGAGCCCAGTGTACGATTCCTATTTTTATCGTTATCCAAAATCTATTTCCATTAATTTCATTTAAAATTTAACAATTTATTTTATTAGATCAATTATTTATTTCTAAAAAAGTAGTTTAATACTTACATCTCCTCCGTAAATCAAAATTCAAATCTCATATAATTTTTTTTTAAAAAAAGACCGACTGTTCATCGAGGTGTACAATTTTAAGGAGTCACCTTCCTTTCATTAACTGATTTTTAACGCTACTCCTGTTGGATTTGATGCATGTGTTGAACTTCTTGTCACCAAGCTTTCGTATTTTGCAAGTTTTCCCTGCTCTTCTTATTCTTTTCCAACTCTCATTTTATTTTTTCTACTACATTAAACTAAAGAATTCGGGAAATATAAGTATAGATATTCCCTTCATCTCAAAAAAACAACAGTTATCGTGACCATCCCACCACTATGAAATAGTTCAAAAAATTTTCCCTTTGTTTAATATTAGAATTACAGTTATACTAGAATGTTATTGATTCATAAAGTAGAAAAGGAGTTTGATATCATTCAAATTATGGATCTATTCTAATATTATCTGAAATTTTACCCAAAAAAAAATTATTCATTCCAAAAATCGAAATAGTGTTAATTGTCTTATATTTTAAAAATTGCCTTTTTTCCTTTTTTTCTTTGTTGTAATGTTTGAATATATGTTAGCAAAACATTCTGAATTGTCAAGCTTACTGATTTTAGAACTTCTTATGAGATCATCTATTCTAAGACTACTCTCATCAAAACATGCTTAGCCGCGGAGTTTTAATAGAATCCGGCGTATTAGTGGTTGCATGATCGCACCCTTGTCACGCTCACTGATGGAATTAATGACTCGGATCAAACGAAGTCTGCTTTTTCCTATTCTCTTTCCTTTTCTTAAAGAGCCAATACTTAGATCAGATGAACCCACAATGCATCTTTAACGGACCCTACCCTCTTGACCAAAAATCATTTCTATCCACTCACTGTCTACACACTCAACTCTAAAATTGTATTTCACCGACCAACTTCAATCCAATTCCCTTCTTTTCTTTGTTATTCCCTTCACACGTTCTCCTTTTCGTTTCATTTATATAAACTAATTCAAAAAAGCTACTTCTTTTCTTAAAGCTTTCTCTCACCTCTTCTGCTTTGCTAAATTTTCATCATACTCACAGCATTCTCTCTGTCTCTAAAGATACATTCTGCATTTTGCTTCTCTTGTCTTCCTGCACACTTGTTTCTCAATGGAAAACAACCCACTTCAGCTTTTCTTTCACTCTGCTGTTCTAAATCTTCTTCTCTGCTTCATAGTATGCACCTCTGTTTCCGGAACAGAGCAAGCTCTGTTTTCAACAATCAAGACAGATGCAGAAGCTCTGATAAATTTTAAGAAGATGATTCAAAAAGACCCAAATGGTGTATTTTCTTCTTGGAACCTAAAGAAAAATCCATGCTCATGGCACGGCGTGTCCTGCTCGCTCGGACGAGCGACCCAGCTTGATCTCAGCGGATCAAATCTAGTAGGAACCCTGTTTTTCGATCCTCTATCTTCTGTAGAAATGTTGTCTGTTCTAAATCTCTCTAGAAATTCGTTCTACATAAACTCAACATCTCTTCCTCAACTCCCATTCGGATTGAAACAGCTTGATTTGTCTTCTTCAGGACTCACAGGTCTACTCCCAGAAAACTTCTTCTCAAAGTATCCGAATCTTCTCTATGCGGGTTTTTCTCATAACAATCTATCAGGCTCTTTACCTGAAAACATATTTTTGAATTCTGAGAAACTCCAAGTTGTAGACTTGTCCTACAACAACATTACCGGTTCAATTTCAAATCTCAGAATTGATGGTTTAAGCAATGCTTTGCTGCAAATTGATCTCTCAGGAAACCATATAAGTGATTCAATTCCTTATTCTCTCTCAAATTGCACAAACCTGAAAAGTCTTAATCTATCTTACAATTCATTCACTGGAGAGATTCCTCAGTCATTTAACCAACTCAAAAACCTCCAGATGTTGGATCTTTCGCACAATCAAATCACGGGTTGGATTCCATCTGGATTGGGAAGTGCTTGTAATTCACTTCTGGAGCTAAGACTTTGTTACAATAACATTTCAGGCTCGATTCCTGATTCGCTTTCCTCATGTTCTTGGCTTCAAACACTGGATCTCTCAAACAACAACATATCAGGTGATTTTCCAGGTTCAATCCTGAAAAATCTTGCTTCACTACAGATACTTTTGTTGAGCAATAACATCATATCTGGATCATTTCCTTCTTCGGTTTCTTACTGTAAAAGATTGAGAATCGTGGATTTCAGCTCAAACAGGTTTTCGGGCATTATCCCACCTGATATATGCCCGGGAGATACTGCATTGGAAGAGCTTAGAATTCCAGACAATCTCATTACAGGCGAAATCCCATCTGAATTATCGCAATGCTTGCAGTTAAGAACCATTGATTTCAGCCTGAATTATCTGAAAGGTTCAATACCTGCAGAATTTGGCAATCTCGAGAACTTGGAGCAGTTCATGGCTTGGTTCAATGGCTTGGATGGGAAAATCCCACCAGAGTTGGGAAAATGCAGAAATCTTAAGGATCTGATTCTCAACAATAATTACATAAGTGGTGAAATCCCGGTGGACTTGTTCAACTGCACTAATCTGGAATGGATTTCATTCACAAGCAATGGCCTAACCGGCCAAATCCCACATGAATTTGGGCTTTTGTCAAGGCTTGCTGTTCTGCAACTGGCGAACAACAGCTTGAGCGGTCAGATTCCAAGGGAATTGGGAAATTGCAGCAGTTTGGTTTGGTTAGATCTCAACAGCAACAGGCTGAATGGGGAAATCCCACCTCGACTTGGAAGGCAGCTTGGAGCAAAAGCATTCGGAGGAATTCTAACAGGAAATACTCTCGTGTTTGTCAGAAACGTTGGAAATTCATGCAGAGGAGTTGGAGGCTTGTTGGAATTCGCAGGCATTCGACCTGAAAGGCTCCAACAGGTTCCCACATTGAAAAGTTGCGATTTCACTAGGTTATACTCTGGTCCTGTTCTCAGTCTTTTTACTCAGTATCAGACGTTGGAGTACCTTGATCTTTCCTACAACGAACTTCGAGGGGAAATCCCAGATGAATTTGGCAAAATGTTGGCATTACAGGTTTTGGAATTGTCATACAATCAGCTTTCTGGAGAAATTCCTTCTACACTTGGGCAGCTGAGGAACTTGGGAGTATTTGATGCATCACATAACAGATTACAGGGGCAGATACCAGAGTCGTTCTCAAATCTGACATTTTTGGTTCAGATTGATCTGTCATATAATGAGTTAACTGGACAGATCCCATCAAGAGGTCAACTTAGTACTCTGCCTGCAAGCCAGTATGTGAATAATCCTGGACTTTGTGGAGTTCCATTGCCAGAGTGTCAGAGTAGTAGCAACCAACCAGCTGCAAATCAGGTGACAGACGGTGAAAGACAAGGTCATAAACCAGCTTCTGCATCATGGGCTAACAGCATCGTGCTTGGAATTCTAATCACCATTGCTTCTGTCTGCATTGTCATTGTGTGGGCAATTGCATTTCGTGCAAGGAGGAAGGAGGCAGAGGATGCTAAAATGCTTAATAGCTTGCAAGCTTCTTATGCTACCACAACTTGGAAGATTGAAAAGGAAAAAGAGCCTTTGAGTATCAATGTTGCTACTTTCCAAAGGCAGTTGAGGAAGCTTAAGTTTTCGCAGCTCATTGAGGCTACCAATGGTTTTTCAGCTGCCAGTCTCATTGGGAGCGGCGGATTTGGAGAAGTTTTCAAGGCTACATTGAAAGATGGGTCTTGTGTTGCAATCAAGAAGCTCATAAGATTGAGTTGTCAGGGTGACCGAGAATTCATGGCTGAGATGGAGACTTTAGGGAAGATCAAGCATAGGAACCTTGTTCCTCTATTGGGCTATTGCAAGGTTGGCGAAGAGAGGCTTTTGGTTTATGAATTCATGGAATTCGGAAGCCTTGAAGAGATGCTTCACGGAAGAGGAAAAATGTGCGACAGGCGGATTCTAACATGGGAAGAAAGGAAAAAGATAGCAAGAGGTGCAGCTAAAGGACTATGTTTTCTACACCATAACTGCATCCCACACATCATACATAGAGACATGAAATCAAGCAATGTACTATTGGACCACGAAATGGAAGCTCGGGTCTCTGACTTTGGAATGGCAAGGCTCATAAGTGCTCTTGACACACATCTAAGTGTAAGCACACTTGCAGGCACACCAGGCTATGTCCCTCCAGAGTACTACCAGAGCTTCCGATGCACAGCAAGAGGAGATGTTTACTCTTTTGGTGTTGTCCTATTAGAACTTTTGACGGGTAAGCGGCCAACGGACAAAGAAGACTTTGGCGACACCAATTTGGTGGGTTGGGTGAAGATGAAAGTGAGAGAAGAAGGGAAAGGAATGGAAGTGATTGACCCAGAGTTGTTATCAGTGACCAAGGGAACGGATGAAGCTGAGGCAGAGGAGGTTAAGGAGATGGTGAGGTACCTGGAGATAACAATGCAGTGCGTTGAGGATTTCCCTTCCAAGAGGCCTACAATGTTGCAGGTTGTGGCTATGTTAAGGGAACTAATGCCTGGAAATAGTAACAATAGTACTTGAACTATAAGGGTATTTTCGTTGGCTTTTCTTTTTTTCTTTTTTTCTTTTTTTTTTTTTAAATGCTTACTGTAAAAAAGAAAATGATTTTTTTCTTTATATATCTATTGTTCAGATGTTCAAAGTTTTACAGCTTGCACCTAATTTGTCTCCCGCACTAATACTGTTATGTCACATTCACTCATTTACAGTGATTGCTACCTTGTGACATTAAAATTAAAGTACTTGCCTGTAATTTTCTTATGAAGAAAACAGGTGACTGTCTTATTTCATAGACAAGAAGAAACCATATTAGCACTACCATCAGGTACTCAACAGTTGTTAGATTTATTCTACATTGCAAACCGTGGAAAATAAAAATATTATTTTAACAAAATAAAAGCATCGGAATTTTAATTTGGAATCGTACCTCGATGTGTAGATATATCAAAATAACCGACCTATGAAATCTCTGGAATATGTCACTCAGTTGGGATGGTGATCAATCACCACCACAATATCACGACATCTCAATTCTAAATTTGGTGATTTTAATGATAGAGAAAATTTCAATTCAAAATTTTCTCAGCCTATCAATTATTTCTTTCTCTAGGGAATGGGTACCCAGTGTTGAAGTTCTCATATTGTGGGGTCTGGGGAAGGGAATACCTAAGCAGACTTAAATTTCGAATACCTGGGTCTCTCTCTTAAATTGTGTGTCTCACACCTTCTCTCTAAACAATTCTCCATTGCCTTACGTACTCTCAACAATGCGTGTGGTGATCATTTTAATTCAAAACTTAAATTGAATTATGTTAACCCATGTTAGAAGAGAGGAGAGATTTTTTGGGGAGTTGGGGGTAATGGGTTAACCACTAACCCATTATCCCTAATTTGAAATTCAAATTACTTCTGGTAAAAGTTCTTCATGTATATATGTTACCAACATCTTCCACTTACATATGAGAGTATTTTGCATCTACCATAAGATCACAAATCATGCGATCTTCCATATCATCCTCACTACAAAAAAACAAGAATTCAGCAACGAAATTTAGCAACGAAAAATATTCGTCGCAAATCTGTCACAAATTTAACGACAAATAAAGTTTTCGTCGCTAATTAGCCACGAATTTAGAAACAAAAAAATATTCGTCGCATATTTCGCAACAAAAAATATTTTCATTACAAATTTTGTCGTAAATTTTTGACGAAAATTTTTTGATGCAAAATTCGTTGCAAATTTGCGACGAAATAATAAATTCGTTGCTAAATTTTCAACGAATCCTAAAATTCGTCGCTAAATTTGCGACGAATTAATAATTCGTCCCAAAATTTGCAACGAAATAAACATTCGTCCCTAAATTTGGGACGAATTTTTTTTTTCGTCCCTAATTCAAGGACGAATTTTTTTTTGTCCCTGATTCAGGGACGAATTTTTTTTTCATCCCTAATTCAGGGACGAATTTTTTTTTCGTCCCTGATTCGGGACTTATTTTTCGTCCCTCAATCAGGGACGAATTTTTTTTTCGTCCCTGAATCAGGGACGAATTTCTTTTCGTCCCTGAATCAGGGACGAATTTTTCTTTTCGTCCCTGATTCAGGGACGAATTTTTCTTTTCGTCCCTGATTCAGGGACGAATTTTCTTTTCGTCCCTGATTCAGGGACGAATTTTCTTTTCGTCCCTGATTCAAAGCAAAATATTTTTTTCATCGAATTTTTTTTTCGTCTTTGATTCAGGGACGAATTTTTTTTTCATAGGGACGAATTTTTTTTTGCGTATACTTCACAAACAAATGGGAGGTTGCGTATACTTCGCGGGCCAGCAGCGGCAAGGGGCCGCCTCCCCTGCGTGGCCCAGATTTGTGTTTCCTTGATATAGATTCTGTTTCTTCTTGGTTTGTGAACCTCTTATCAACTTGGATTTAAGTTCGTCTATCTTCCACTGAGCATTTTCTTCAAACTTGTTGAAATGTAGAAGATGATGTTGCAGACCAATCTGGTTCCAGCAAGGCACAGGCTAGCAAGTTGGATTCGATTATTGCGTCTTTTGGTACCAACGTGTCTTACTTTATCCACCGTATGAAAATTTACAATGTTAAACGGGCTCGTGTCTTGGTCAGTATCTCTGCTACTTATTTGTTTCTTATAATTTCCTGTTATTTGTGGGATTTGATGCCCTCCAAGTTTAGGTTGAGTGGTAAGTTGTGTTGAAATATGGAGAAGCAAATGGCATTTACGCTATGTCATATGGTAGTCACAGATGTGTGATCTTCATTGTTAAGCTAAATTCTGCAATATTAAGTCACCATCGAATCTTCAAACTTGAAATGCATATAGGCCTCATTTGTGTCATGGACATAATTTTTTCAAACTTGACTATATCCCCAAGGGCAATCCGTACTTGGACTACTTATCTTGAGATTCCTTATATTGGTTAATGATTCATCTTGGACCATCTTTTTCAATACTGAATCCTATCCATTAGATAAGATCCAAAAGCGCGCCCTCACCTCCCATTAAAAGAACTTTTGTCCTCGTAATGTTCCTAGACTAGTAAGTTGGAACAAATGGCAGGATTGAATTTTGTCAGGAGCATTGGTCTGGATCCACAAATGAATCCTTGATCTGAATAAGGCTCTAGTGATCTAGCAAAGTTGCCGCAGGATCAAATAATTGGATTATTTTGCAACAGCTTTTATAGCATCTTTGAGGCCTGAGGCCCAAAGCCTAATGCTGGCAAAAGGCTATGCAACACCATAGGCAATGGTATACATCAACAGAGTTCTGGATCATTAATCTCATTCATTTTAATGCAAGTTGTGCACATGACTTGACAGGTATAATGCCGCATGAAAAATGAATGAGAAGTATATATCTGATTTGCCACTCTTTAAAGACCTCATTCATCCATCAAAGATTTCCTAGCCTACTCCTAGATTTGTATTTGTGTCGAATTCAAGCATACATTCATTTATTTTTTCTGTGCTTTGGCGACTTTTAAAAGTTAAAATTCTGATGATTCTTGAACCGATGGTCAATTTTTGCAGAATCTTCCGATTGGATTCAGCAGGAAATGTTCATTGGAGAGAACCAGGCCCAGGTCCATTGTTACTCTAACAAACATGGAAGGGGATTCATGGGATATCAGATTAATCTGTCGGGGATCTCAGGTTTCTTTATCACAAGGTTGGGGTAACTTTGTTGTGGACAATGGTATCGAGGAGGGAGATACTTGCATCTTTAGGTTTGCAGGTCCTTGTAAGCTTCAAGTGTATACAATTGGCAAAGCTGAAATTCAACAGGTGACCAGTCATGTACTTTGAAAATCGAATGGACTAACCTGATATGGTTTAGGCATTCCCATATTTAGTCTTGCTCTTCCAAAATTGGAGAGGTCAACTTACTTTCCAGTTTTTTGGGTTTTTCTTGTAGTGTTTATCCTTGGATTTTCTTGTGCTTTCATATTGTGAAATTTTCCCTCTTTATGCAACTGCTTAGAAGTGCTGGATTTGTGGATCTCACTTATGTGTTGGATTTTTCTCTTATTTACCTCTGCTTGTGCTGATTTTGTATGCATTCCTCCTACCCTGTGTGAAAATATAAAGTTGTGATGAGGGAAGAAATGTGGACCAAGCCTTCATTCATAGAAACTTTCACGCGCACATTTCAGAAAAAAGACAAGACTTGGAGCGGGGAGAGAGCTAGAGCAATTAAGGTTCGTAATTTGAAAACTTCCAATTATTTAATGAACATTTTTAATGTTGATTTGATCATATTATCTTGAATATATCATAACAATGTAGGAAGATAAATTTATTAGATTAGTCTTTTCCAAGTTTATTTTTATTGTTAAGTTGATTTTTTGATTTCTAATGAATTACTTGATAGAGATTTAGTAGGGGTCTGTGGCTAGGACTGTTGTTGATTTGTTAGCCTTGCGTTGTCTGGATGTCGGTTGTGAGATTTGGTGGTGTTTTGAGGCCGGGATGGTCATTTGTTAAATTTACAGGATGATTGTAAATGTACAGGTTTATACAGGTGTAATTGTACATGGGAGACCTCCGATTTATGGGGAGGTTCTGCCCAATTTTCTGTAGAAACACAGCCGGTATCCAGGGCAACGGGCGACTGTTCACGATTCTCGGTTCGGGGCGTGACAGATTTTTTTTTCCCATAACTTTTAACTTATTCAATATTAATATGAATGTTCATAATTGATATCCTATATAGTCTCATGATTTATGTTACTAATTTTTTTATTTTCCTTATATATATATATATATATATATATATATCTAATCAAGATTATATGTGCTTGTATTATATTGTGATTGGAAATTTATTTTAATTTTTCTCATGACAATACAGGAGAGATATGATGAGATGTCACGCAGAAGTTCGAGTGCTAGTGATGATACTGGTGGATCTGAGCCATCTGTTGATAACATAAATACATGGCTCGAGTTGACTGGTGGAGCAAAAGGGGGTAGAGTAGTTGGATTAGGTTCTTTGAGCAGAACTTACCAATTCCCTGGTTCGTCTTCTTCCACCCCACCAGCAGTCAGGGTAGAAATAAATCAGTTAAATCAAGAGGTGAGCCATTTGAAGGACTTATTGCTGCAAAGAGATCAGGATTTCAATGAACTTCAAGCAAAGCACACGCAAGAATGAACGAGTTCCACACGCAGCAAATGTTAATCATGCAACATCTTCAGCTAGCCTACGCTCCAAGTCAGATTCCCCCTTCTATTTCTCCTCCTGATAATGCTCGCGATGGTGATGAAGGTGATGATTTCTTCGGTGATGATGATGATGATGATGAGGATGATGGTGGTGGAGGTCATACTTGAGATTGTGTACTGTTATTTGACTTACATTTTGATACTCGTTATATTTATTTTCTTGGTTATGTATGGTTATTGATATTTTAACATTTAGACTTGATGTTGATTTTATCTTTGATATTACTATTATGATTTCTTGTTGAATTTTTAATCTATTGATTTTATTGAATAGTTAGCTATATTTATGAGTATAGATGCCTGAAATTTGATATTAAAAACGATTTGAATGATTAGTTGTTGATTAGGTTGGATGAGCAGGTATAAAAACAGGTTATATAGGAAAAAATGATCCAAATATATCAATAAAATTTTTAATTATCGCAAAAATACATATTTGTCGCAAAATTTGTCATTAAAAATAATGGTCGTTAGAAATGAATTTTGCAACGAAAAATGAATCGTCGCAAATTTGCGACGAAAACGTGATTCGTGGCAAATCTGCGACGAATATTGAGTTTGTCGCAAATCTACGACGAATATGGAGTTCGTCGCAAATCTGCGACGAATTTCATTTTCGTCGCACATTTGTCACGAAATTTCAATTCGTGACAAATTTGCGATGAATTCAGTATTCGTCGCAGATCTGCGACGAAAACATGATTCGTCGCAGATCTGCGACGAAAATCAAGTTCGTCGTAGATTTGCGACGAATAATATTTTCGTCCCAAATCTACGACGAAAATCAAATTCGTCGCAGATCTGCGATGAATAATATTTTCGTCGCAAATCTGCGACGAATTCAAAATTTGTCGCAAATTTGCGACGAAAATTTTTTTGTCGCCAATTTATGACGAAAATTTTTTTGTGGCTAAATTCGTCGCAAATTTGCGACGAATTTTGCGACAAAAAAATATTTGTTGGAAATTTTTGCGACAAAAAATTATGTTTTCGTCCCAAAAATTTGTGACGACTTATTAGGGACGAAAAAAAATTTGTCGCAAAATTCGTCGCAAAGTTGTTTTGGGACGAATTTTTCTTACGAATTTGTCGCAAATTTTGTCCCAAATTTATGATTTTTTTGTAGTGCCTACTGGATTTTCATATAGAGTTGGGTGTCATGTTACCGGTGAATACCCCTGTGAGCAAAGAGTCCTCGATACAACCATTAAGATGATTGAGAAGCCACCATTAGTACAAAAAGAATTCATTATACCCCAGGCTCAAAGCATTACATCCACCAATCCATTTTCCTTATCAAAAGTGATTTTCAATCATTGTTCGACTGTGTATTCACTATTATGTTTGAATTCCAACATGGATGAACATAACAAGTCGATTGGTGAATACAATATAACAATGTAATTTCATTTGGTTTTCCTTTTCCCTACTTGACTCTATTCATCTCAATTCAGTTGCTTTTCTAAATCTGCTCCATAGACCTTATTGGCTTCTAGACTATTGATAAGCAGACTAAAGTATCAAATACTGAATTAAGACTTCAAGAAACAATCGAAAGTGATAGGAGTACTATTAGGCCCATCCAATGGGTCTCGAGTCTCACACAGTGGATATGGGGATCAAGATTACTTTATTATCTCAAATAATAGCTCTAACTATCCCATTGTCAATTTATCATATGTAGTATAAGATACGTGTCACAGTGTTAATCTCTTATCTCTCAAAAGAATATATGTTAGATTTTTCTAACATTGTGTAAGTATAAAATTCAATCTACACATAAGATTTTACCCAAAAATTCTAGAAAGAGAACCTCAGAGACGATATCACTAGACGCATGTGATATCCGAAATTTTAAACCTGGCTACTTACAAGCAATATAGATGTGCATATGTCCATATCAATCATATAGTATATGATTTCATCCTGAACACGTATGAGGACGACTTATATTCTAGCAAGACCACCACTACAAAAAAATATTGATTTTGGCGATGAATTTTCGCAATGAATCACTTTCGTCGCAAATTTGTAACATAATTAGCAACAAAAAAAGCAATTGTCGCAAATCAGTAATGAAATTAGCAACAAAAAAATTTTATCGCAAAATTTGCAATGAAAATAAATTTCGTTGCAAAATCCATGACTAATTTTTGACAAAAAATATTTGTCGCCTAATTTTGTCACAAATTAGTGATGAAAATATAAATTCATTGCTAAATTTGCAATGAAAACGAACATCATTGCTAATTTAGCGACGAAACACCTTTTCGTCACTAATTAAGCGACAAATATGTAATTCATCACTAATTTAGCGACGAATAAATAATTCATCGCTATTTTCGTGACAAAAAGATTTTCGTCGGAAATTTTGAGACAAAAGATATAATTTCCTTGCAGAATTTATGACGAAAAAAATATTCGTCTCAAATTTTGGACGAAAAAAAATTGTCTCAAATTTAGCTACAAATAATTTATTCATCGCAAATTCTGCAACGAAAATATATATTTGTCGCAAAAAATTCGATTATCTGTTGCTAAATTTGTTGCCAATTAGCGACAAACATGATAATCGTGGTAAAATTTGTCATTAATTTGATAACTTATTTGAGATTTTATGATTAAATTCCTTCTTTGCTCACTTATGTATCTATTTTTAATTATTCCTATTATTAATATTTTCTAGAGTTAAAAATCGATTTGAAAAGGGTGACATGCATTAAAAGCGTAGATAATCTTAAAATGTTCACCAAACCAATAACTTTTAACAAAAAATAATTCATTCATTTTCTGTTTATATAAAACAATGGTAATTTAGTGTTATCTTTTACAGTGGTACAGTTGTTTCATATAATAATAAAAATATACATTCATTTTAGTCAAAAGTTATAAATTTGTTTGAGTATCTGATTCACTAAACTAAGAGTTAAAAGAGGAACATTTGTTTATTAATGATCAACATAATAAATATTTTCTATAATTATGTTATAGTATGCATCATAGGCAAATATCGTTAATAGTTTGTCTCTTTGGTTAGTAGTTTAGCACATTCAATGAATTTTTTGTTGCAAAATTTGTCGTAAACCACAAGCGTCGTTGCGAAATTCATAGCAAATTGCAACAAAAAAAAATTGTTCATCACTGATTGAGGGATGGAAAAGCTGTTCGTCATTGAAATCAGAAACGAATTGAATTTTCAGTGACAAAATTGTCCTTCGTCGATAAAGAAAGGCTTCGCCATTGATTTGCGATGAAGGGTTCTGAATTCAGCGATCAGCGACGAAGGGATGCTTCATCACTAAATGATGAAATAATTCCTTCATCCCTGAATTCAGTGACGAAGGAAGGATTCGTCGCAGATCAGGGACGAAGATTTTTCTTCGTCGCTGATTTACAACGAAATCTGCGATGAAAATATTTCGTCATAGAATTACACTTTTCTCTCAACACTTAGGTCTTCTATCTCATTTTTACTCAGCGACACTTTCTCATTTTCGAAGAGCTGCGAAGGGAGATTGGTTTGGGTGCTATGAAGGAAGATCGTTGGGGTGCTTCAATGGCGGATCTATGAAGATGAAAGGTAATTCCTTTGTCTTTCTCCCTCTCTTTCTTGCGGTTGCCGAATGGAGATCCGGTGGTGGCGCCGGATCTACAAAGAGGAAGGTAGATTCGGTGGTGCATCCCTCTTTTGCAGCCCGGCCACACGACCCCACTCCATGAAGGGGGCTACCCCCTTTGCTGTGCAGCTGCGCGAAAGGGGCTGCCCCTTTCGGGCCCCGAGGTTGCGTAGCCGTGGGGGAGGGGCTCCCCCCTTCAGTGACCAATTGTAGGGTTTTTTTTGGGTTAAATATTTTTTTTAAATGTTATTTTTAAAAAAAAAAAAACTTAATTTTTAATTTTGTTTTAATAATATTTTAGTTATTTATAATTGTTATTATTGTCTCTAAGTTTGCCATTGTCAAACATTTGGATTGGAAGTTGTTGCTGCTGTTGATATCCGAGGCCATTGGAGAAATATTATTTGATGGTGAGGAATGTTTTAATCTATACTGTGATGATAAGTAATGTAGAATATTTGCTAGTGAAAAATGCGAATATGTTAGTGTATATGTTTGTATTATTTTGATTTCAATATTACTTCCTTCATTTGTACTTATTACAATTGTATTTAGTGGTTGATTTAATGATGTTACTATTTTATTATAATTTGTTAATTTTTATTTTTTATATAGACTTGTATTTGCTTGTAGTAATGGTGTTTCATAAGATTAAATAATATTATTTTTTTCTAATGGTTTTTAATTTATAATTCTTTTAATTTATCTTGTATATATTCAACTTTGTCCTATCGATTTTCATTATTCTCTAGATTCTGAAAACCCTAAAATATTTAAGGAATCCCATGTGTTGATATTAAATTACTTTAAATATTAGGTTAACAATCAAGAACAATTTTTAGTAAATCTCATTTCGATTAGTTAAACAATCAAATATGTTAATGTTCAATAATTAATATTTTATTTGATTATATGGTAATATTTAATGTTATAATAAGATTTTGTAAAATTAGTTTAATATTAATTAATTTTATAATATTATTTAATGTTATATTAATTTTTTGTAAAAATAACATTATAATATTTAATATTTAAATGCGTAATTTTATGAGTATGTGTGCACTTATAATTTTTAATATTTTTTATCAACTTAGCTAGAATTAATGATATTACTATTATTAATGATGTTACTATTTTATGTGTAGGTGTGCACAATCACATATTCTATCAACGTAGTTGTTTATATATTTCATCAATGTAATCTGACTGTTTTTTTTTTTAACTCCAATAAAATAACTTTTATTTGTAATAGTTTTTATTAATATTTTATAAATTTTAAATTTGTAAACAGGGAAAATGCAGAATGAAAGAGATTGGATGCATAAAAAGAACTTACCTGAACGTCAAGGTTTAACTGATGAGTTTATTATTGGGTTGGAATAATTTTTGAATTTCGCTTGTAGTAAAGTTGAGTATATGGATAGGAATAAATTAAGGTGTCTATGCAAAAAGTGTCGTAATGATAAATTTTTTCAGTGTGATAAAATTAGGAACATTTTTATAGATTTGGTTTTACCCCGAATTACTATAATTGGATATGTCATGGTGAACCGTTTATATCTGATGAAGAGTATGGATGAAATATACAATTCTCAGTTAGGGAGGATCAGAATTATTATGATCAATTGAATCTATATCAAATGATGGTAATTGATGCAGTGGGTCAGAATTTTGTTCTTGAACCGAGCACTACAAGCACTAGTTTTTCTCCAACATTTGAACAAATGTATACTAGTTTTGTATTACCATTAGAGGAGGTAGAAGTAACAGGTGTTGACAAAAATACGAATACTGCACTATCTCTCCAATTTTAGAAAGTGTTGAGAGCTGCAGATGAACCTATGTAGGCTGGTTGTGACAACCACACTAAGTTATCTCTAACTGCAAGACCATTGAATGTCATGCCATAGCATAATATGTATGAGTATTGTTTCAATGATTTTGTTTAAGTTATTCGAGAAGTATTGCCGCGTGATCACATTATGCCCAATGATTTTTACAATATAAAAAAACTGGTAAAAGAATTAGGTCTTCTGGTGGAAAGGATTGATCATTTTTGGGATGAAGAATTTGAACCATGGTTCAAAAAATATGTAAGTAGACTATAAATTATTCACATCTTTACTTTAAAACATATTAACATATTTACTTGACTTTAAATTCATGATAATCACGCTCAAGTTGAGCAAGATTGCTAATCCATTTGTCATGGGGTCCAAAATTAAAGATATGAATTTGGTCAGCATATTTCATAAACGGACATAATTTTCATACTCAAAAATATGGAATCGAAAAAACTACAATGAATAGTGGGGTTTGTGTTCAGTCATCCAATGATGAAGGTGCAAAAAATGATTTTTATGATTTGCTGGATGAAATCCTAGAGATAGAGTACCCTGGATCAAAATTATGGGTTGTTTTATTTATGTGTCGATGGTTTGACCCCATCAAAGGGATGAAGGTGCATCCACAATTTAATTTGGTTAAAATAAATCATAAGAAACTATATAAGAGATATGAACCATTTGTGTTGGTACAACAAGCGATTCCAATATTTTATGCATCATATTCTAGTTTGAAACATGACAAAATTGATTGGTGGGCTGTTTGTAAAACGAAAGCACGAAAAACAATTGAGGAACGTTGGGAAGACATAGCATATCAACAAGAGGAAGTTGCCAATACATTTCAGACCGAGAAATATAATACTCCAACGTTACGAGATTCTAGTGGAGTAGTGATAGATGTGGATCCAAGTGAAATTTATGAGGATGACGATGAGGAATCTAATTTTGAGTTAGATGATGAGGATGAGAATGACAATGAAGATTTTGATTTTTGATAGTGGATAAGTTTTGTTCTCTTAATATAATAAAAATCTCATATTTATCTTCATATATGGTAATCTATTTTTTATAGTGGGTAAGTTAGTTTAATGTTGATTTGCAAATCTCGTTACTCAATTTGTTATCTATTTACTATCTCAAACTTAAATTTATATATTTCATTTATTAATATATTGTCTTTTTTTCTATCGGTCATTAAAGAAGATTTTTTGACATATTGGTGCCTTATTTCTCGTATTTAGTTTGCCAATTTAAATATGGTAAGCTTTTTCATTTACTTCATTATGTATTCGATGAACATGTAATTTTTATTTTCTTTATCATTCTAACATTTATGGTTGACAGTTTTGACGTGGCAACCATAGACAAAATACTGATGAAAGATCACGCTCTTCACCATCGTAGTCCGTTTCAGCATCTTTGCAATCTCATTCCCTTGTTGCCAATGTACCTTTGCCCCTTCAATTATAACACCTTACCATTCTCAATAGATGGCTAGTAATGTACCTTTGCCAGCCCCCGAGAGATGATAGCCCCTTGCCGAGATTCGTAAGTACTAAAATTTAAAATTTCATAGGTATTGCTTCTTTTATTCATAAAACATATGATTCTTTTAACTATCTTATTTATTTACCATTGTTTGTTTATGATTTTATGATAGATTTACAAATTCTGTACATATTATTCACGAGCTGTCACATATCCCAACTTAATTACAAGAAGTAATTACCAATTGTGAATTAGTGAGACTACCCAACTAAATGAAATAAGTTTGAAATCAAAGGCTTGGATGTTAAAAACACAAGTTTGATCAAATCACCGAAGCTAAGTACCCAAAAGTGAAACATCTAAAATATTCAAAAAATAAGGAGGAAAAGTCCCGATAATTGTTCTTTATAATTAAATTAAATGAAAACCTATTTTTCTAGAATTTATCTACGTTATTAGCTCACCAACTAAAATTTAACAAAATTCAAATTTTTGAATTTTGTTATTGGAAAGGAAAATTGACTTTTTATGCTTAAGAAATTAGATTCTGAAACTATTTTTATTGAATCCAAATAAAGAGTATTTTTTTAGTTACGTATAATTTTTAAATAAACTAAAATAACGTAAAACCATTTATTTAAATGACATTACATAGATATAAGAGAACTATATATATATATATATTACTTAAATAAAGACCACAAAAGGACAACACTGTTCACCACACCTGTCATGCACAAGTTAAACCACATGGAAGGATACTTGGCTTGCATCAAGGATATATACCTTCTATGGTTGCCATATAGAAGGACACTTGGTTTACATCAAGGACAATAACTCTAGATAAAGAACATGTGTCCTAACACTTATCAAAGATCTATAGCAACCTAATACCTATAAATACCCATCCTCTTCCATTCCAAACCATCAAGCAAATCGTGAGGAAGAGAGGAAAGAGAGAAGAGCAGGAAAGAGAGAAAGGAAGAGAAAGAAAGAAAGGAAAAGGAAGAAAAGTGCTCGAAAAAAGACAAAAAGATCTTAGTCTACATTTAAAGTGAGTGTTCTTATATTTCTATATTTCTTTATGCATAAACTAACATGAGTTTCTATGATTATCATGAATTACTATTAATTCTATAATTTACTATTATTTCCATGATTTTCTATAACTACTATGTGTGGAGATTGCTCGAGCAAGCAAGGGCTTTGTCGGGCATCAAAGTACATATTGATAGCACCCCATTAATATGGATAGGAGGTTTATCTACTTAATGCGGAGGAGACTGATAGGCTTTTTTAGAAATAGACCTCCTGAGAGGGTTAAGTAGACTGTTCTTGTAATGGAGAGATAAGACGCTAGTGAACTGTTACTTGTACTATTTTGTTACGTACTACTATTATTTGTACATGCTGCTGCATTGAAAACGTTTCAAAAGATTTTCAATGAAACTGTTAACATATATTTTTATAATGAGATGTTTTCCGCATATGCACACACGGATCTCACTGGGCTGTTAAACTCACACCAAAAATTATTTTAAAATCCTGCATGAACAGAAATCGAGGAGAATTAGATGAACGGGTAGAGATAGCCTTGTCGTGAATTACTTTTCTAGTGTTGAAGTTTTATTGCTTTATCCTATATGAATGATCTCTGTAATATTCATAGTGATTAAATAAAGAAAATCTTTTAATTTAGCATGACTATTGTTACTCATGTAAGTTACCAAGTCCTAGCGAGAGTTAGGCAGTCCGTCGCCGATGCAGCCCTGACGAGAGGGTGAATTTGGGGTGTGACAATAGAATGTATCAAAACCTAGGTTTAAAAAAAATGATGCTAGGAAAAACAACCCTTGATTAGAAATGTTTATCATGATTAGAAATAGCCATTTCGTCTCATGAGGATTTTCTAACCTTGATGGAAATTTTGTAGTAATAGTACCAGAAAGAGATCAGTCATCGATGGAGGAAGATCTCTTAGAGGAAATGGAAGAAAAGCTGATGAGCCAAATAATAAGGATTGTTATATTGTGATAGAAGATAATGAGGAAGAAATTGAGTCAACTAGGCTATCAAGAAAAGATTTGGTAATGGATGCTCAAACAAAAGAGATTAATGAGTTTAAGCAAGAATTGTTTCGTAGTTACCAAGCTTATAGCCAGCTTCATCAACAACTAGAAGAGGCCTGTTACGACAGCAATAGGAGTCAGGAGGAATTGATTGTAATAAAACACAAAAATAGAATGCTAAGAGAAAAACTTGATTACCAGGAGAAATAGGGTCAGTTCTTGGCCGAATATTGTACTAAGGCAGATGAAGAAATTGATCAACTGTCCAAGAAAACTAGGTTATTGGAAAGGGAAAGGTTAGGATCTGCAAAAATTATACAAAATTACGAGGACAAGATCCAAGCTTTGTAAATGAGCTTTTATGATCTCTGTAATGTGGCAAGAAGAGATAGCCAAGAACATAGCCAGCACTTAGAGAATTAGCCAAAGCTTATAGTCTAGCTAACTAAACTTCTTAGGACCAAATCATGAGTACTATTGAAAGTACTTAGGAATATGTTTTGACATTGCAATATAGTTGTACAGTAATAAGTAATATTAATACTATGGTTCTTGTGCATCTTTTTGAAATATTAAATATTTTCATTATTTTGAAGGTCTTTTCTTGGGATATTATTAAGATGGTTAGCATAAGGTAACAACAAAACAACTCAATTGATCAAACCTTAAACTCTTTCGATTAAGTGATTACGACATTACATAGAGTATCCCAAATAATAGAACAACAAGCCAACAACATAGCCAACCACTAGTCATCCCATGACTTGTTACCAAACACAGAACAACCTGAGGATATCATTTTGGAACGATTTTTAAAGTTTCATCCTCCAAGATTTGATGGAGGGTATGGAAATGATGAGAATGTTGAATTATGGTTGAAAGAAATGGAAGGAATTTTTGCGGTATTAAACTATACAGATGAACGAAAATTTAGGCTAGTTGTATATCAACTGTTCGGGACAACAAGAGAATGGTGGCGAACCATCTCACATAAGTGGGGACAAAATAATATCCCACATACTTAGGAAAATTTCTGAAGGGAATTCAATGAAAAGTATTTCCCACGTCACATACGAGAAAAACGAGAAGAAGAATTTCTTGTTCTCAAACAAGATCATATGACAGTGGCTTAATATGAGACCAAATTTACAAAACTTTTGAAGTTCGCTCCTTCCTTGGTATCAACTAAAGATGATAGAGTTAAACGGTTTATTAGAGGCTAGCCTTGGGAGATACAATATGCTTTAGCCCCTATTATTATAGAAAATTATTCTAAGGCTATAGAGTTGGCATGTCGAGTAGAAGATAATAAAAATAAACGACAGGTGGGACTTGATAAGAGAACAACCTCAGCAAATTGGTAGTAGGGAAGGTTTTAAGGAAATACAAAGATGATAAAAAGGGGTTCTTATGGCTTGGAATCTCAAAGCCAAGAAAAAGGTATATGGAAGTTCTGGTAAGCCAGCAGGGCAAAGAGACTTTTGTAATTATTGTCAAAAGATGGGAAATGATGAAAATAGTTGTTGGCTAAGGGCCGGGAAATATATGAAATGTGGAAGTAATGAACACTACATTAAAGATTGTCCCAAGATAGTAGGAAAGAGAAGTCTACTTCAAGGTCAAAGACAAGACAATCAGAATAATAAACCCATGATGTAGGGAAGAGTTTTTGCTATAGAAGGAGAAGGAATCCTGAAGCATCTAATGTTGTGGAAGGTACGCTACTATTCGATAACCATAAGGTTAAGATATTATTTGATTTTAGTTCCACATATTCATTTATTACACCTAGTTGGATAAAAATCTTAGATGTTGAGGTTGAAAGGTTACCATATATATTGGAGGTAAGTACTCAAATGGAAAGTAATATGACTACTGAAATTATAGTAAAATCATATAAAATCAAGATTACAGAAAAAGAATTTCTGACAGACTTGATAATTCTACCCATTCAAGAATATGATGTGATATTAGGAATGGATTGGTTATCTCGGCATCATGCAAAAATCGATTGTAGAACAAAAGAGTAAAACTTTGTATTCCAGGACAAGTTGAGGTTAAGTTGGTGGGAGATAGTAAACTCTATTCTAATCTTATTATATCTGGGGCACACTTTAGAAAACTTCTTTATAAGAGATGTACCAGATATCTTGTTTATCTTATGAACTAGCCCATTAAGAAGAAGAAAATTGAGAATATCCCTATAGTGAGAGAATACCCAGATATATTCCCTGAAGAATTAACTTTATTACCCCCAGAAAGGGAAATAGAATTCAGCATTGATCTTGTACCACGAGTAGAACCAATATCAAAGGCTCCATATAGAATGACCTCTGTAGAATTAAAAGAACTTAAGGTACAGTTGCAAGATTTGCTTGAAAGAGGGTTTATACGACCAAGTATATCACCACGGGGAGCTCCTATGTTGTTTGTCAAGAATAAAAATGGTACATTACGATTATGTGTCGATTATCGAGGGCTAAACAATGTCAAAATAAAAAACAAATACCCCTTGCCTCTGATAGACGATTTGTTTGATCAACTCCAAGGTGCTAAAATCTTCACCAATTTTGATCTCAAACAAGGGTATTATCAATTGAGGATTAAAAAAGAGGATATTCCTAACACAGCTTTCAAAACTCGATATGGTCATTATGATTTTGTGGTCATGCCTTTTGGGTTAACTAATGCACCAGCTACATTCATGGATTTAATGTACAGAGTATTCCATCAATATATCGACCGTTTCGTGGTAATTTTCATTGATGATATATTGGTATATTCAAAGTCAGAAAGAGAGCACAAAGAACATTTACATTGTGTGTTGCAGACATTTAGAGAAAATAAATTGTATGCCAAGTTTAGCAAATGTAAATTTTGGTTAGAAAAAGTTACTTTCCTGGGTCACATAATATCTATAGATGAAATTTCTATTGATCTTTCTAAAATTGAATCCATTTTATCATGGTAAACACCAAGAATGGTAACGGAAGTATGAAGTTTTTTAAGATTAGCAAGTCATTATCAAAGATTTATACAAGATTTTTTAAGGATAGCCGGACCATTGACAAAGCTAACTCGAAAGAACACTAAGTTTGACTGGGATAACAGATATGAACAAAGTTTTCTTAAATTAAAAAGAAGATTAACTATATCCCCAATACTTACTCTGCTCGAAAGAAAAGGTGGATTCGTAGTATATACTAATGCATCAAAAGAACTAGGGGTGTGTTAATATAAAAAGGAAACGTTATAGCTTATGCATCACGATAATTGAAACCCTATGAGAAAAACTATCCCACACATGACTTAGAATTAGCTACTATAATATTTGTCCTTAAGAAGTGGATACACTATTTGTATGGGGTTACTTTTGAGATATTTACAGACCTCAAGAACTTAAAGTACTTATTTTCTCAAAAAGAACTCAATATGAAGCAAAGAATATGGATAGAATACTTTGAAGATTATGATTATACCGTCAACTACCAACCAGAGAAAGCAAATGTAGTTGCAGATGCCCTTAGAAGAAAGGTGAAGATAGCAAGAATAAGGATAAAAGAGTGGGAAATGAGGGAACAATTGATCCATTGGAAGCCTATCAAGATTCACCAAGGAATTAGATGTCCCAATATAAAAATACATATCGATTTGTACTGAAGGATCAAGAATGCTCAAGAACAGGATCAAGAACTACAAAAGATTAGGGAAAAAGTTAGAAAGAATGAATTGTAAGATTATCAAGAGACTGAGAATGGAATGTTAAAGTTTCGAGGAAGAATTTGTGTACCTAAAAATGAGGTCCTACGAAAAAAAATCCTAAAAGAGGCGCATTGCTCAAAATAACTATCCACTTTGGAGGAACTAAGATGTATAAAGATCTGAAGAAACATTACTGGTGAAATAATATAAAGAAGGATATTGCAGAATATATTTATACATGTTTGACATGTCAACAAGTCAAAATAGAATATCAAAAGCCATTTGGGTTGCTACAACCCTTACCTGTTCCAGAATGGAAGTGAGATGAAGTAACTATGGATTTTATTTGTGGACTACCAAAAAGTAAAAATGAACATGATGTAATATGGGTAATCATGGATAAATTCACAAAATCCTCTCACTTCTTGACAATCAAAATGACATATCCTATTGAAAAATTGGGTAAGTTATATATGGATGAGATAGTTAAATTACATGGAGTACCTCTTAGTATTGTTTCTGACAGGGATCCAAGATTTACTTCTCGACTTTGGAAACAACTACACCAACTTTTAGGTACCAAATTGAAATTTAGCACAAGTTCTTATCCTCAGACCGATGAACAATCTGAATGTACAATTCAAATATTAGAAGATATGTTTCGAGCATGCATTTTAGATTTCAAGGGAAATTGGGATAAACATCTATCACTTGTAGAATTCACATACAATAACAGTTTTTAATCCATGATTGATATGGCTCCTTATGAAGCATTATATGAGAGAAAGTATCGATCACCAATTTATTGGGATAGAATTTGGGAAAGAAATGTGAATGCACCAAATACCATACCTTGGATGGAAAAAACCCTTGACAAAATCAAGGTAATAAGGCAAAGAATGATGACTGCTAAAAACAGACAAAAAAGTTATGCAGACCATCGTAGAAAAGATTTGGAATTCCAAGTGGGAGATCAAGTTTTTTTTTTTAAAGTGTCCCCTCAAAAAGGAATTATTCAGCATGGAAAAGGGGGAACATTGAGTCCATAATATATTGGACCATTTGAAATACTAGAACGAATTGGCAAAGTAGCATATCAGTTAGCCCTACCACCAACTTTATCTAGAATCCATGATATATTCCATGTATCATTACTTTGAAAATATCAACCTGATCCAGATCATATATTAGACTACTAGCCACTTCAACTTCGTCAAGACCTAACTTATGAAAAAAAACCAGTTAAGATCTTAGGTTTTGATATAAAGAAACTGAGAACAAAGGAAATGTATCTGGTTAAAGTACTTTGGAACAATCATAGAATAGAAAATGCTACATGGGAACTTGAAGATGAGATCCGACAAAAATATCCTACACTATTCCAGCAATCAGGTATGAATTTCGAGGACGAATTTTTTTTAACGGGGAAGGAATGTCACATACCCCAATTTAATTACAAGAAGTAATTACCAATTGTGAATTAGTGAGACTACCCAAATAAATGAAATAAGTTTGAAATCAAAGGCTTGGATGTTAAAAACACAGGTTTGACCAAATCGTTGAAAACTAAGTACCCAAAAATGAAATATCTAAAATATTCAAAAAATAAGGAGGAAAAGTCCCGATAATTGTTCTTTATGATTAAACTAAATGAAAACCTATTTTTCTAGAATTTTTCTACGTTATTAGCTTACCAACTAAAATCTAACAAAATTCGCATTTTCAAATTTTGTTCTTGGAAAGAAGAATTGACTTTTTATCTTAAAGGAATTAGATTCTGAAACTATTTTTATTGAATCCAAATAAGAGATATTTCTTTAGTTACGTGTAATTTTTAAATAAACCAAAATAACGTAAAACCATTTACTTAAATGACATTACATAGACATAAGAGAACTATATATATATATATATATATATATTACTTAAATAAAGGCAACAAAAGGACAACACCGTCCACCACCCTTGTCATGAACAAGTTAAACCACATGGAATGATACTTGGCTTACATCAAGGATATATACCTTCTATGGTTGCTACATGGAGGGACACTTGGTTTATATCAAGGGCAATAACCCTAGATAAAGAGCAAGTGTCCTAACACTTGTTAATGATCCATGGCAACCTAATACCTATAAATACCCATCTTCTTCCATTCAAAACCATCAAGCAAACCGTGAGGAAGAGCGAAAAGAGAGAATAGAAGGAAAAAGAGAAAGGAAAAGGAAAAAAAGTGCTGGGAAAAAGGTAAAAAGATCTTAGTCTATATTTAAAGTGAGTGTTCTTATATTTCTATATTTCTTTATGTATAAACTAACATGAGTTTCTATGATTATCTTGAATTACTATTAATTTTATAATTTACTACTATTTCTATGATTTTCTATAACTGCCATGAGTTGGTACTGTTTCCATGATTTTTTACTGCTATCATATATTTTACCACTATTATTATAACCTATTATTGCTTCATCAATGTATGTGTTTGTGATTATTATATAACCGATACGTGTGGAGATTGCTCGAGTAAGTAAGGGCTTTGTCGAGCATCAAAGTTCATATTGGTAGCACCCCATTAATATGGATAAGAGGTTTGTCCACTTAATACGGGAGAGATTCATAGACCTTTCCGGAAATGGACTCCTGGGAGGGATAAGTAGACTGTTCTTGTAATGGAGAGATAAGATGCTAGTGAATTATTACCTGTACTGTATTGTTACGTACTCTGTTATTTGTGCATGCTGCTGCTGCATTGAAAACGTTTCAAAAGTTTTTCAATGAAATTGTTAACATATATTTTTACAATGAGATGTTTTCTACACATGGACATACGGACCTCATTGGGCTGTCAAACTCACACCAAAAATTATTTTCAAATCCTACAGGAATAGAGATCGAGGAGAATTAGATGAATGGGTAGAGATAGCCTTGTCGTGAATGTGTTAAAGTTCCACTACTTTATCCTATATGAAAGATCTCTGTAATATTCATAGTGATTGAATAAAAAAAATCTTTTAATTTAGCATGACTATTATTACTCATGTAAGTTACCGAGTCCTAGCAAGAGCCAGACAATTCGTCGCCAATGCAGCCCTTGTGAGGGGGTGAATTTGGGGCGTGACACTAGCTCAATAGAATAGTGAATAACTATTAGGGAGAGATTTCAATGATTTTTTCAAGTACCCCAGATGCAACAAAAGAGCTATGGTGGAGCGAGTTTAAGGTAAGTTATGCCAATCAGTTTATATATGAAACTAGGTTTATAACTTTAATATAATCAATTGGTTTTTTTCCATTACAGTGAACATTCACTTGGGATGGGACTCAAGAGTTAGAAATAAGAAAAATTTAAAAAGAAAAAAAATTGGCGATCACATCCAAAACGTACTAAATCATGCAAAAACCAGTGGAAAGAAGCCAAACTACAACACAGAGAAGAATTGGGGTAGGATTGTGGATTTTTGGGAATCCGATGAGAGCAGACGAAGGAGTAAACATAATAGGAAAAACCGAGTTTGTAATTCTGGGGAATCGTTTACGGCGTATGCAGGAGGCTCAATCAATATCGATAAATATAGAAATAGATTGGTAATTTTATTCAAACACTATTTTTTTAATTTAATTCAAACTATTTCATTATTTCTAATAGTGTTTTTTTAGGCTAAGAAAATGGAAACCGAGATATTATTCATAAACACTTTCATGCAGACATTTCAAAAAAAAGACAAGACGTGGAGCAGGGAGAGAGTTAGAGCAATTAAGGTATATAATTTCAAACTTTCAATTATTTAATGAATATTTTCAATATTGATTTGAACATATTGTATTGAACCTACCATAACAATGTAAGAAGATGAATTTATTAGATTAGTCTCTCATAAGTTTTTTTTCATTGCTTACTTGATTCTTTGATTCCTAATATATAGTCTTCCATTTCATCATTATTAATCCAATTTTGGATATGGATAATGTCTTTGCACTCAATCCCAATTTTGCAGTATTTAGCTACACTTTGAAAGAGATCGTTCCATTCAATAATTCTAGTTTAAGTTATTAAAACTGAACATTCAACATGTCCACTTTGCACAATTTCACTTAAATATCTCGAAATATCCACTTGTCATTTATATATAATATTTGTATAATGAATCACTTGATAGAGATTTTCTTATTTTTTTTTCACTACTTTCAACTTATTCAATGTTAATATGAATGTTCATAATTTAGATCCTATAAAGTAACATTTGTAGAAGTATTGCTCTTTCTTTAAATAAATTATATAGTCTCATGATTCATATAACTAATTTTTTTAATTTTCCTTCATATATATCTAATCAAGATTATATTTGTTTCTATTATATTGTTATTTTAATTTTTTTTAAATTTTCCTCATGACAATATAGGAGAGATATGATGAGTTTTTACTGAGAAGTTCGAGTGCTAGTGATGATGCTACCTCATCAGAACCATCTGTTGATAGTATGGCTCTATGGCTCGAGGCAACTAGTGGAACAAAAAGGGGTAGAGTACTTGGGATGGGTTCTTTGAGCAGAACTTGCAAAATCACTAGCACATCTTCTTTCACCCCACCAGCAGTAAGGGTAGAAATAAGCAATTGAATCAAGAGGTGAGCCACTTGAAAGAGCTACTAGTGCAAATGGACAATGAACTTCAAGAGATACGCACACTACAGAGGCAAAGAGATCATGAATTGAACGAACTTCACGCATAACACATGCAAGAATTTAACGAGTTCCACGCATAGTAGATGTTAATTATGCAGCATCTTCAGTTAGCCTCTGCTCTAAGTCAGATTCCCCCTTCTCTATCTCCTCCTTATAATGCTCGTGATGGTGATGATATATTCTATGATGATGATGATGGTGGTGGTGGTGGTGCTTGAGATTTTTGTATTGATATTTGATTGTTACATTTGATATTAGTTCTCTATGGTTGTTGATATTTGAACATTGGGACTTGATGTTGTTTTGCTTGTGTTTGATATTGCTATGATGATTAGTTATTATTGAAATCTTAGTTGATTGATTTTATTGGATAGTTAGTTGCATTAATAAGTACAGATAGCAGAAATTTGATGTTGATGACGGTTGGATGGTTAATTATTGATGATGTAGGATGTGCAGGTATAAAACAGATTATATAGGAAAAAATGGTCTAAATATGCCAATAAAATTTATTTTTGTCGCAAAAAATTCGGATTCATCGTAAAATTTGTCACTAATAGTTATACTCGTCGCAAATTTTATCGCAAAAGAATGCCAGATTCGATGCTAAATTGGTTTATAAATTCAAGTTAGCAATTAATTTTGTAATGAAAATATTTTTATTACTAATTTTGCGATGAAAATATCTCGTTATAAAATTCATTGCTATTTTGCGATGGAAATATTATTTGTGGCTAAATATGTCTGACAAATTTTGCGACGAAAAATAATTTTGTGGCAAACTTTACGATAAAAAATATTTTCGTCGCAAAATTTTCGACGACTGATATTTTTATGGCAAATTTTGCAATGAATATGATTTTCGTCGAAAATTTTGTGACCAAAATAATATTCGTCGCAAAATTTACTACGAAAATATCTGTCGTCACAAATTTTGTGATGAAAAAAAATTTCGTCGTAAAGTTTGCCACAAAATTATTTTTCATCGCAAAATTAGTCGCAAATTTTACAACGAACTATTTATTTATGGCTAATATGTGCGATGAATTTTGTGATAAAATATATTTTGTTGCAAATTTTGCAACGAATATTAAATTTTTTGTTGCTAATGTTTGCAACGAGTTATTAGCGACGAAAATAATTTTGTTGTTAAATTAGTCAGAAATTTTTTTTGCGACAAATTTTTTTTAGAAATTTATTGCAATTTTCCTCGCAAATCCTTGGTTTTTTTGTAGTGCACTCTTAAAAGCTCTTACGTTTAGAAACCATCTTACCCTACTCACTTAGAGTTGAAGTTGATCACCGTATGTGAGAGTCAATCTCGTCTGCCTAAAATATCTTTTATCACATCACATCTTAAAATATATGACAATAAATAAATGAAATAAATAATTAATTAAATAATACATGTATGTCATATATAACAATAAGTATCAAAATATTAATGTACTACATAATGAGAAATGTCAAAATACATGTAAAACCAATGATTCACTGTGTCCTACAAAAGAATCTCTCATAATGGCTTTGGTGAAGGGGTCAGCAACTATACTGTGTGTGGAAATGTACTTAATTGTCACTTCACCCTTCTCGATGATATCTCTCACAAAATAATATCAATATATTTGGTCTTACTGTGATACTTAGAGTCTCGGGTGTAGGCAATGGTGGTTTAATTAGCACAGTAAATCATCATTGGCTTCCTATTATCTACCATAACCTTTAATCCATTAAGAAATCTCAAAAAGCAAACAATCTCATAAACTGCCACTAAGTATACCATAAACTCATCCTCCATCATTTATAGAGATGTACAGATTTGTTTCTTACTACTCCATAATATGACATTGTTATTGAGTAAGATAGCAAAATCTAATGTCAATTTGTGTTCATCTAGGTCGCCGCCCCAATCGGTATCTAAATACCCAACAAGACACAAATCACCTTCTCTATAAATACAAGGAGAGGTACGCAATTTCCTTGAGATATCTCATAATTCTTTTCACTACTCTCCAATGATCCCTTCCAGAATTCAATTGATATCTATTCACCAAACTAACTACAAAACAAATGTCTAATAGTGTATACAACATTGTATACATCAGACCACCCACTACACTAGCATAAGGGATTTTACACATCTCTTGTTTTTTTCTTCCTGACTTTTAAGACACATGTTAATACTCAGGTCTTTACCTTTAGCGATGAAAGTATTTATGGGGTTATAATCGCTCATTTCGAAGTACTTAAGAATCTTTATGATGTAAAACTCTTGTCAAAGAGCTAATATCTGTCTTGAGCGATCTCTTTGGATCCTTACTTCGAGAATAAACTCAATTTCAGCCATATCCTTCATATTAAAACTCAATAATAACCATGCTTTGATGGTCATCAGATACTCTCTATTGTTCCTAACCAACAAAATGTCATCCACATATTAGGACATATCACAAAAGAGTTAGTAGAACGTATTAAATACACACAATAATCCTCCTCGATCATCATGAAACCATAAGATATCACTTCCACGTGAAATCTAAGGTACCACCGCTTAGATGATTGTTTAAAGCCATATATCAACTTCCAAAGTCGACAGATCTTATTCTCCAGACCTATAGGAATAAAGCCAGATGGCTACTTCATATAGATCTCCTCATCCAAACTTCCATTCAGGAAGGTAGTCTTAACATCCATCTGATATAATTTCAGATCCATATTTATAACAATCGCTAAAAGTAAATGGATCATGATAAATTTGACTATTGGGGAGAAAGTCTTATTGTAGTCCACGCCCTTCGTATGAGTATAACCCTTGGCTGGTAGACTGGACTTATGCCTCTTTACCAATTCGTCAGCTTTTCTCTTGATCTTGAGAACCTACTTGATCCCAATGATTTTTCTCCCTTCAAGCAAATCAACTAGATCCTAGACCCCATTGATTTTTATAGAATTCATCTCTTCCTTCATGGCCTTCAACCAATGATCCTTCGTAGAATCCTCAAGAGCTTCTTAGACCATTTTGGACTTCTCATTATTCTCATGAGTCACAATGAGGATCTTACCCTCAATTAAGAAATGATATTTAGGTACATGTCCTTGATTTCTCCTATAAGGAGGGTAAATCTGTTCACCTCTTGATGGATCACTCCACTAAGACCAAAATTTATAATGGATTTTTGGATTCCGCCGCTGAGTTCAACTGAGACACTAGGCTCATTTATCTCATAAAAGGTAAAGTCCTAATTGATTTTATCTCTCTTAGAAAAATCATTCTCAAAGAACGTAGTATCACGAGACTTAATTTCAGTGATAGTGTCGTCTATATGCTCACCTAAAATCATATGCTCCTTGGAGTGTTTTGAGTATCTTATAAAATTACACTTCTTTCTTCGTAGGTTTAATTTGCCATGTGGATGTGAGAAATCATGAACAAACAATGCGTATCCCCTTGGTCTCAAGTGGCTAAGCTTAGGCTACGTCCCTGTCCAAATCTCATATAGCGTACTGACTATAGATTTTGATGGAATATGGCCGAGGACATAGACTACAGCAAATAAAGCATATTTCCAATGGGAGATGGGTAAATTAACTTGTACTATCATAGACCTTACCATCTCTAACAAAATTCTATTTTTCTTCTCGGCTACTCCTTTCTGCTAGTAGTAGGAGTAGTCAACTATCTCATAATATTCTTCTTGAAGTAGAGCTTTTTGAATTATTTAGACAAACACTCGACCCCCGATCAGTTCTGAGAGTCTTTACTCTCAAGTTTAACTAATTTTCAACCATGCTAACAAACCTCCTAAAGAATTCTAATGCCTCACACTTGTGCAAGATTAGATAGATGTAATCAAAATGCATGTAATCGTCTATGAACGTAATAAATTACACAACCAAATTTGGATTCTCACATTTATAGGGACACAGATATCTAAATGGACCAATTATAATTGAGTCCTAACTCTCGTTGTTTTACCAAATGACTTTCTTGTAGCTTTGCCAATTAAAAAAGACTCACATACTCGATCCTGATTAGTGGGCCAAATAGACTATTTGCAGCTAATCGGTTCATCCTCCCTTGCCATATATATCCAAGTCTTCTGTGCCATATATTCACATCATCACTAACACAATCAAATGTAAAGGCAATAAAAGAAAGACAAGAATTACCATTAAATGAAACAGTATTCAGTGCGTACAGTTCATCATGGACAAAAGCAGAACAAATCAAAGAACTATCATAGCTAATAGAAACGGTAGAGTTTCCAAAAAATAAAGTATATTCTAGACGATCTAGAGAAAGTACAAAAATTAGATTCCATCGAATATCTGGAGCATAAAGTACATTATGTGGATATAGACTCTAGTTACTTTGTAGCTCCAACTTGCAAGTGCCAATTCTTTTGATGACGACAAATGCTCCATTTCCCACATAAATCCTCCTAGCCTAAGGATTCATTCAGCGAAACTCCACGTACGTACTCCAATCTTGAGCTACATGATCAGTTGCTCCTTAGTTTATAATCCATAAAGGAGATAAATTAATGAGTATCACAGTAGAGGAAACAAACCTCAAATCATATAAAAAAGAAGGACATATTTTCTGCTCACCACACTTACGAGTGAAATGATTAAATTTATCACATGCGTAGCACTTCACTTCAGTCTTATCAAACTCCTTTTTCTTTGCTTTTGTACCTTTTTGTCGGTTTTAAGATGGCTTCTTTTTGCTTGGGCCTCTGGTCTTTTTCTTGCACTTTTGCCATTTATGTTTGGTGCCACGGGAGCTCTTGCTTTACTCCATTGTATAAGCATGACTTGAGTGCCCTACATGCCTCTAGGCACTCCTCGAGCTCACACTGCCTACTCATATCAGTAAAAGTATGAATACTCTCGTCCTATATGAGGTAGGTTTTTATGGTCTCTCATAAATTAGGTAATGACTGGATCACACTCAATACCTGAAACTCATCCGAAATGGGTTCACCCTCGTTTCTTAGTCCAAAGATCATACTCAACATTTGCATCAAATATTGCTTTATCGTATGATTGGTTCTTGTCTTATAAGTGATAAACTTATATGACAACATTCTCACCTTAGAAGCTAAGAAAGCACCATAATGCTCATTTAGAGTGAGCCAAACTGACATAGACATAAGATACTACTTATAAATTGGGACCATGTCATTGTGCATACTACTAATCTAGCTCGCCTTAACCTAAATATCCTTCTTTTTCCACGCATGATAGGCCTCCTAATCCTACCTAACTTGAGGTGTGGTACCCTCCTCAGGGTTCACCATCTCGTGCCTTAGTATCTCAATAAGAATCTATTCCTCAATGATAAACTAAATCTTTTGGTACCAAATATCCTAGTTATCACCATTTATTTTATCCCCTTACAAAGATCTAGTACGACAGTTTTCATTGTATCCATATTCTCTGATACACAAAAAAATAGACGTTAGTGACTTATTGATACTTATTCACATATTTTGTGTATCCTTTCAATCAACTAATACAAAATAGTTTTGAATCAACTAATACAAAATAGTTTGAATGTAAACTCCAAAGCAAATGAATGGATCAACAAACCTATTCACCATAACTCGAGGTTACATCTTACCATCCATACTTGGATTTGGTATACAAAAACACATAAAAAGTCATAATTAATGACACGGGACCCTAAAAAAGGTAAAAAATTTCAGTCTGAAATAGCCTAACACGCTGCTGGAGGTCCCATGTGCTGGCACCAGTGCTGCTATGCGCCTGCATGCACTGCTAATAGACTGGTGCACATGCCAAATGTGTGGTGCATCCTACATGTGCACTCACATGCATCTTGCGGGGATGCGGGTCTAGGTCAAATCCTATCGGACACTCAACCCCTCACATGCCTTAACTCAAGTGATGTCTATGCGTGGGCACCCTAGCCCATCACGCACCTCAGCATGCATGACATGCACACACACCCATGGGTTTGGGTCGGGTCTTCTTCGTGGGACTCTCTGCAACCAAATCTCTGTGATTCAGCTGCCGAAAAATGTATTTTTGGCCACTTTTTTATGCCAATATCACTCGAAAATTGCAATTAGACATCCTCCATCCATCCTAGACTTGATTTTAGGAAGAATCAAGGCCTAAACATAGTGATGTAAAAATCCCCATCGTGGACCTTCATGGCCATTTTGGAAACCCCAATTTTCGACAACAACAACTACAATTGATCACTTAAATCAATAGATTTGAGTGTCAAAAACACATTTAAACCATTCTCATGTATCAATATGTTCTTAAACTCAGCATATCTAAAATTTTAGTGTCAGTACGGGTGGAAATTATGATCGGATATTTCATAACCTTAGAGTGGTCCAAAAATTCAACAAAAAATATATTTAAGATCCTTGGGGTCATGGATAATGTTATAGTATTATTGGATTCATGAAATTCATTCGTGATCCAAATTCTAAATTTCACCTTACTCATTTTTTATCTAAAAAAATTTTGAAAAATTTCTAAATAAATCTAAATATACTCTAATGCCAATATTAGATTTATTCTACATTGCGGAAGTGTGGAAAAATAAAAATAATATTTTCACAAAATAAATGGATCAGAGTTTTGGAATCGTACCTCGATGTGTAGGTCTATCAAAATAACCGAACTATGAAGTCTCTCAAACAAATCACTAGATCGGGATGGTGATCACAAGATCAAATCACCATCATAATATCACAATACCTCAACTCTAAATTCGATGATTTCAATGATGGAGAAAATTTTCTACTCGAAATTTTCTCACCCCTTAAATTATTTCTCTCTAAGAAATGTGTCTCACCCTTAGATTGTTTGTCTCACAACTTCTCACTGAGCAATTCTCAATTGCCTTGATGTTCACTCAACAATGTGCCTGGTGATCAAGTTAATTCAAAACTCAAATTGAATTATGTAACTCACCTTAGAAGAGAGAAGAGACTTTTGGGGAGTTGGGGATAATAGGTTAACCACCACTACAAAAAAATCATAAATTTGTGACAAATTCGTAAGAAAAATTCGTCACAAAATAACTTTGCGACGAATTTTGCGACAATTTTTTTTTCGTCCCTAATAAGTCGTCGCAAATTTTTGGGACGAAAAACTAATTTTTTGTCACAAAAATTTCCAACAAAAATTTTTTTGTCGCAAAATTCGTCGTTAATTTGCGACGAATTTAGCCACAAAAAAAATTTTCGTCATAAATTGGCGACAAAAAAATTTTCGTCGCAAATTTGCAACGAATTAGGTTTTGTCACAGATTTGCAACGAAAATAGGATTCGTCGCAGATCTACGACGAACATGATTTTCGTCGCAGATCTGCGACGAATCAAATTTTCGTCGCAGATCTGCGACGAATCTAATTTTCATCGCAGATTGGGCACGAAAATGAAAATCGTCGCCGATTTGCGACGAAAAATGAAATTCGTCGCAGATTTGCAACGAATAAAATTTTCGTCGCAAATCTGCGATGAATTCAGTTTTCGTCGCAGATCTGAGACGAATCATTTTTTCGTTGCAAAATTCGTCGCTAACGGCAAATATGTATTTTTGCGATAATTAAAAATTTTATTGATATATTTGGATCATTTTTTCCTATATAACCTGTTTTTATACCTGCTCATCTAACCTAATCAACAACTAATCATTCAAATCGTTTTTAATATCAAATTTCAGGCATCTATACTCATAAATATAGCTAACTATTCAATAAAATCAATAAATTAAAAATTCAACAAGAAATCATAATAATAATATCAAAGATAAAATCAACATCAAGTCTAAATGTTAAAATATCAATAACCATACATAACCAAGAAAATAAATATAACGAGTATCAAAATGTAAGTCAAATAACAGTACACAATCTCAAGTATGACCTCCACCACCATCATCCTCATCATCATCACCGAAGAAATCATCACCTTCATCACCATCGCGAGCATTATCAGGAGGAGAAATAGAAGGGGGAATCTGACTTGGAGCGTAGGCTAACTGAAGATGCTGCATGATTAACATTTGCTGCTTGCGAAACTCATTCATTTCTTATGTGTGCTTTGCTTGAAGTTCATTGAATTCCTGATCTCTTTGCAACAGTAAGTCCTTCAAATGGCTCACCTCTTGATTTAACTGATTTATTTCTACCCTGACTGCTGGTGGGGTCGAAGAAGATGAACCAGGGAATTTGTAAGTTCTGCTGAAAGAACCTAGTCCAACTACTCTACCCCCTTTTGCTCCACCAGTTAACTCGAGCCATGTATTTATGTTATCAACAGATGGCTCAGATCCACCAGCATCATCACTAGCACTCGAGCTTCTGCGTGACATCTCATCATTTCTCTCCTGTATTGTCATGAAAAAAATTAAAATAAATTTCCAATAACAATATAATACAAGCACATATAATCTTGATTAGATATATATATATATATATATATATATATATAAGGAAAATAAAAAAATTAGTAACATAAATCATGAGACTATATAGAATATCAATTATGAACATTCATATTAATATTGAATAAGTTAAAAGTTATGGGAAAAAAAAATCTCTATCAAATAATTCATTAGAAATCAAAAAATCAACTTAACAATAAAAATAAACTTGGGAAAGACTAATCTAATAAATTTATCTTCCTACATTGTTATGATATATTCAACATAATATGATCAAATCAACATTAAAAATGTTCATTAAATAATTGGAAGTTTTGAAATTACAAACCTTAACTGCTTTAGCTCTCTCCCCGCTCCAAGTCTTGTCCTTTTTCTGAAATGTGCGCGTGAAAGTTTCTATGAATGAAGGCTCGGTCCCCGTTTCTTTGGCCTAATATAAAAAAACACTGTTGGAAATAATGAAATAGTTTAAATTAGATTACAAAATTAGTGTTTGTATAAAATTACCAATCTATTTCTATGTTCACCGATATTGATCGAGCCTCCCGCATACGTCGTAGATGATTCCCCTGAATTATAAGCTCGATTCTTTTTGTTCTGCTCACTCCTTCTTTGGCTCTCCTCCGATTCCCAAAAATTGACAATCATGCCCCAATTTTGCTCGGTGATGCAGTTTGGCTTTTTTCCGTGTCTCTTCGCATGATTTAAAACGTGTCGAATGTGATCACCACATTTTTTCTTGAAAATCCTTTTTACTTCCAACTCTTCAGTCTCGTCCCATGTGAATACTCGCTGTAATGAAAAAAAACCAATTGATTATAAAACTATTAACTTAATTTTATATATAAACTGATTAGGATAATTTACCTTGAACTCACTCCACCATAACTCTTTTGTTTCTTCCGGAGTGCTTGTGTAAGTCATCGAAGTCCCTCCCCAATGGTTATTCATGATTCTATTAAGCTCGTGAATAACATGTACAGAATTTGTAAATCTATCATAAATTTTCAAACAAACAATGTTAAATAAACAAGATAGTTAAAAGAATAATTTGTTTTATAAATAAAAGAAATAATACATCTGAAATTTTAAAATTTTGTACTTACGAATCTCCGTAAGGGGCTATCAACTCTCGATTGTCTTCCCTATCTGCATGCGAGTGTTCTACCGAAGGGACTAGAGAAGGTACATTACTAGCCATTTGTTGTGAATGCGAAGGACCTGCAACAGAAGGGGGAGGCGAAGGTATATTACCGGCGAGGGAATGAGATTGCGAAGGTAGTGAAGCAGACTGCGATGGTGAAAAGTGTGATCTTCCATCAGAATTTTGTCTATGGCCACCACGTCGAAACTGTCGACCATAATATATTATTAACAAAAATAAAAAAATAAAAATTGCATGTTCATCAGATGTATAATAAAAAACATGAATAAACTTACCATATTTAATTTGACAAATTAAATACGACAAAAAAGACACCAATATGTCAACAAATCTTCTGTAATAACCTATAGAAAAAAAGATAATGCATTAACAAATCAAATATATAAATTTAAGAATGAGAAAGTAAATAGATAACAAATTGAGTAACGAAATTTACAAATTAAAAGTAAACTAACTTACGCATTAAAAAAAAAGATTATCATATATCAAGATAAATATCCGATTTTTATTATATTAAGAGAACAAAACTTACCCGTCATCAAAAATCAAAATCCTCATTGTCATTCTCATCCTCATCCTCATCATTTGTCTCAAAATTAGACTCTTCAACATCATTATCATCAACATCCTCATCCTCATCATCCCAATCCTCATCAACCTCATCATCTGTCTCAAAATTAGATTCTTTATCGTCTTCTTCATGAATTTCACTTGCATCCACATCTATCACTACTCCGCTGGGATCTCGTAACGTTGGAATATTATATTCCTCGGTCTGAAATGTATTGGCAACTTCCTCTTGTTGATATGCTATGTCTTCCCAATGCTCCTCAATTTTTTTCCGTGCTTTCGTTTTACAAACAGCCCACCAATCAATTTTGTCACGTTTCAAACTAGGATATGAAGCATAAAATACTTGAATCACTTGTTGTGCCAACACAAATGGTTCATATCTCTTATACAATTTCTTATGATTTATTTCAACCAAATTAAACCGTGGATGCACTTTTATCCCTTTGACAGGGTCAAACCAACGACACATAAATAAAACAATCCGTAATTCTGGACCAGGGTACTCTACCTCTACGATTTCATCCAACAAACCATAAAAATCATTTTGACCTCCACCATCATTGGATGACTGAACACAAACCCCACTATTCATTGTCGTTTTTCCCATTCCATATTCTTCAGTATGAAATTTATACCCGTTTATGAAATATGCTGGCCAAGTTCGTACCATTGATTTTGGACCCCATGACAGATGGATTAACAATTCTTGATCAACTTGAGATTGATTATCATGGACCTAAAGTCAAATAAATATGTTAATATGTTTTAAAGTAAATATTTAAATAATTTATAGTGTACTTACATATTTTTTGAACCATGGTGCAAATTCTTCATCGCAGAAACGATCAAACTCATGTGTCGAAAGTTCAGAATATACGTTTTGAAAAATCCTACCATCAAAGAAAATAAATTTTAATAGAAACAATTTACGACATAAGAAATACATAAAATAGGAAATATATACTAACTCGAAATATGACATCACTTCTGGACAGTTCAGTAAAATATATGTGTGGGCTGCCCGCCATTCTTGACCAGTTAAGTATCTACGCTTACATGGTCCACTTGGTCGACCAAGGTAGTTAAAAATTGAGAATGACTTCAAATTGGGATCAACAGGACCCTCATCATTTCTTCCCGCTCTCCGCCTCTTGCACTGAACGTGAGGCTCAAAATAATATGAAGCAAACGTTGTTACTTCCTCCACAATGTATGCATTGACAATAGAGGCTTCAACACGTGCCTTATTTTTCACTTTCTTCTTCAAATGATATAGGAATCTAATTGTAATAAAACAAAATGTATTAGAAAATTATATGTAATGAAATTAGTAATTTTATATGCATTAATAACGAAATATAAAAGATGAAAAACTCACCTTTCAACTGGATATATCCATCGAAATTGGACAGGACCTCCAACTTTCGCTTCATATGGCAAGTGAACTAAAAGATGTTCCATAGAATCAAAAAATGACGGTGGAAATTTCCTTCTAAATTACACAAAATGATTGGAATCTCTCTTTCTAACTTCTCCATCTGTGAATGTCTCAACACTGTCGAGCAAATATCATGAAAGAAAATGCTTAACTCCGTAATGGCACCCCAAACAAAATTTGGTAATAGTTCCTTAAAAGCAATAGGAATTAGTCTTTCCATAAATATATGACAATCATGACTTTTTAAACCAATCAACTTACATTCCTTCAAATCGACACATCTTCCAAGATTTGAGACATAACCATCAGGAAACCTCAATGATTTCAACCATTCACAAACAATCCGTCTCTGATCCTTATTCAATGTATAAACTGCCTTCGGTTTTGGTCCCCTACTACTTTCATCGACATCAAGAGTGGGTCGTTTACAAATGAGTTGCATATCTTTTCTTGCATTCTAGTTGTCTTTCGTTTTTCCAATGATATCCATCACTGTATTTATCAGATTATCAAAGACATTCTTCTCGATATGCATTACATCGAGATTTTGATGAACCAAATGACTCTTCCAATATGATAAATCCCAAAATATACTCCGTTTAGTCCATTTATGCGAATGACCATAGCCATATGTTGTACCATGTGGCTCTTCAATAACAGATGAAAAGTTAAGGACTCTATACCAAATTTGTTCACCAGTTAATCTCAATGGAGGAGGTGTTCTTTCAATTCTATTCTTAGTGAATTCTTCTTTATTTCTTCTGAATTTATGAGTTAACGGTAAAAATTGTCTATGACAATCAAAATAACTCGCTTTCTTCCTATGTTTCAATCTGAATGACTTTGATCTCTCCATACATATTGGACATCCTAAAATCCCAGCGGTACTCCATCCCGATAATATTCCATAAGCCGGAAAGTCATTTATGGTCCAAAGAAGAGCAGCTTTCATTACAAACATCTGATTAGTATGAACATCATATGTAGGAACACCTTCATTCCATAGTTGTTTCAACTCCGCAATCAATGGTTGCATGTAAATATCTATTAACTTCTTCAGATTTTGTGGGCCAGGCACGACCAATGTTAAAAACATATACGGTGTCTTCATACACATACCGGGTGGAAGATTATACGGAGTTAAGATAACTGGCCAACAAGAATAAGTTCTTCCTGATTTGCCAAATGGAGCAAATCCATCAGCACAGAGACCTAACCTAATATTTCGAGTCTCTCTGGCAAACTCAGGATATGTTCTGTCAAAATATTTCCACGCCTCTGCATCTGAAGGATGACACATTAACCCATCTTCTGTTTCATGATTTGCATGCCAAGTCATGTGTTCAGCAGTAGTCTCGGATGCATAAAGCCTTTGTAACCTAGGAGTTAAAGGCAAATAAAACATTTGTCTGTATGATTTACGTCGCTGATTACGACCCGACCTCCTAGTACTCTTATATCTACATTGATTACAGAATTTACAAAAATCTGCATCTTTATCATCTCCCCAATATAGCATACAAGCATTTCTGCAAACATCAATTCTTTCCACCGGAAGACCTAATTCATTCTCGACTTTTTTCATACTGTAGAAATCATTGGGCATAATGTGATCACGCGGCAATACTTCTCCAATAACTTGAACAAAATCATTAAAACAATCCTCAGACACATTATGCTCTGCCTTGACATTCAACAGTCTTGCGGTTAGAGATAGCTTAGTGTGGCTGTCACAACCAGCCCACAAAGGTTCATCTGCAGCTCTTAACACTTCTTGAAATTGGAGAGATGATTCATTATTCACATTTTCATCAACACCTGGTACTTCTACCTCCTCCAATGGTGATGCATAACTAGTATACTCATGTTCAAATGTTGGAGCAAAGCTAGAACTTGCAGCGCTTGGTTCGGGAACAAAATTCGGACCCGCTGCATCAATTACCATCCTCTGATATGGATTCAATTGATCATAATAACTCTGATTCTCACTAACTGAGAATTGTCTGTTTCGTCCATACTCCTCATCAGAAATGAACGGTTCACCATGACATGTCCAATTATAGTAATTCGGGGTAAAACCAAATCTACAAAGATGTTCCCTAACTTTGTCACACTGAAAAAATGTACCATTACGACACCTTCTACACGGACACCTTAGCTTATTCCCATCCATAAAATCAACATGACTACAAGCAAAATCTAAAAATTGTTCCAACCCAAAAATAAACTCATCAGTTAAACCCCAACGATCAGATAAGTTTTTTTTATACATCCAACTTCTTTCGTTCTGCATTTTTCCTGTCTCCAAATTTAAAATTTTTAAAATATTAATAAAAACTACTAAATCATCAATAATAAAATCATCATTAATCACAACTAAGTTGATATAACAATAAATAATAACGTTGATCGCATAAAAATTTAACATTAATCTCACAGTATAAATTAAATATTATAAAAGTAACATTAAATTTAACACAACCTAACATCATCAATAATAATAACCTTAATTTAACAAAAATTGAATATAATAATAAATAATATTATTAACTTAATTAATATCAAACAAATTAACTAAATTATTACAATAACATTAAATATTATCATATAATCAAATAAAATATAAATTATTAAACATTTAACAATATTGATTATTTAACTAATCGAAATAATATTTACTATAAATTACAGATTATTGTTAACATAATGTTTCACTTAATCAATGATCAACACTTTTGATTCCAATTTTATATAAAAAATTAAAATTAACAAATCCAAACATATCATTAGATCAACCACTAAATACAAAAAAAAAAAAAACTAATATAGAAATAAAAACAACACAAACATACAAATTTACATAATTGCATTTTCCAATTATTACAATACAAATTAAAACTTTTCTCACCACCAAATAATAAATCACCGATGGGCTCAGATATCAACAGCAGCAACAGCTTCCAATCCAAATATTCGATAATCGCAAATCTTGACACATCAAAAACAATTATAAATAATTAATATATTATTAAAACAATACAATAAAAACATTTTTTAAATAAAATTTGTCAAAATTTATTTTTTAAATAATTTTGCATAAAAGGGGCTACAACGGGCCGGGCCGGGCCGGGCCCAATGGGCCTACCCAGGGCCGTGCAATGGCCCAGCCCATGGGACACGCACGCAGGGGCCGCTCCCCTGCGCGAGTCTGGGCAGTGCAGGGGCTAGGGCCAGTGGCCCTTGCGCGAGTCTGGGTGCGCGAGGCTGGGAAGCGTAGGGGCCAGCGGCCCCTGCGCGCGGCTGGGCCGTGCAGGGCCGGCGGCCCCTTGCCGCGGCTGGCCCGCAAAGGAGAGAGATTACCTATCACCATCGCAGATCCGGCATCCCTTCGCAGAACCACCTTCGCGTAACCACCTTCGCAGAACCACTGAGGGAGAGAGCGAGAGACAGAGAGAGTGAGAGTGAGAGTGAAAGAGAAGGTGTGAAGTATAAAAATTAGGGACAAAATATATTTGTCCCTAAATTCGTCCCTGATTCAGGGACGAAAAAAGAATTCGTCCCTGATTCAGGGACAAAAAAAATTCGTCCCAGAATTCATCCCAAATTTAGGGACGAAAAATTAATTCGTCCCTGATTCAGGGACGAAAAAAAAATTCATCCCTGATTTAGGGATGAATTTAGGGACGGAAAAGAATTAGTCCCTGAATCAGGGACGAAAAAAGAATTCGTCCCTGATTCAGGGACGAAAAATGAATTCGTCCCTGATTCAGGGACGAAAAACAATTCGTCCCTGATTTAGGGACAAAAAATTAATTCGTCTTTGATTAAGGGACGAAAATAAAATTCGTCACTGATTTAGGGACGAATTTAGGGACGAAAAAAAAATTCGTCCCTGATTCAGGGACAAAAATAAAAATTAAAAAAAAATTAAATCAGATAGCTTTTTTATTTTTAAATATAAAAATAAAAATAATTTACAATAAGTGGTATGATATTCCAAGTTTTCAATCTATCACGCGAACTAATATTTGGCAATGTTATAAAGATTATAAATATTTTTCGATCAAGATTATAAAATCTGTGAATATTATATGGGATGGTGTAGGAGCATACTTACCTAAAAAGGCTATCGCGGTGAATCCCACTTTAATTTTAATAACCCTTCACGTTTAAAAATGACACAATTAGATTATTGTAGGGCAATGGAAAATAAATTTTTTAGAACTTTACAAATTATGTGGAGTTTACTTTCAAATATCTTCTTCTTTATTGATTTATAAATTTATATTTTTTTATAAAATTAGATTAAACTTCAATTTTTTTTTTTAAACTTTAAATAACAAAAATTAGAAGTGGAAATCAACTCTTCATTTAGCTTGAAGCACAGGTTAAGAGGGAAATTATATAGAAATCAAACGCATGCTATGTGCTGGGTGGTTGTATAATTCATAATAAACCTTCTTACTTTCATTGATAGAGATTCGACCACTCTGTTAACATATATATTAAAAAGAATTCCTAAATCATTAAAAATCGTGAACAATTATGAAAATTTTATCATTTCTATTCTATGCAAAATTAAAACAGTGGTGAATGTTAATTTAATGACGTGCATGGTTCATCCAATGAAGATATCCGCCAACCTCTCATTTGTTTGTGAAGTATACGCAAAAAACAATTCGTCCCTACGAAAAAAAAATTCACCCCTGAATCAAAGACAAAAAAAAAATTCAATGAAAAAAAATTCGTCCCTGTTTCAGGGACGAAAAAAAAATTCATCCTTGAATCAGGGACGAAAAAAAAAATTCGTCCCTGATTTAGGGACGAAAAAAAAATTTCGTCCCTGAATCAGGGATGAAAAAAAAATTCGTCCCTGTTTCAGGGACGAAAAAAAAATTCGTCCCTGATTCAGGGACGAAAAAAAAATTCGTCCCTGATTCACGGACGAAAAAAAAATTCGTCCCAAATTTAGGGACGAATGGATAAATTCGTCGCTAATTTAGGGACGAATTTAGGAACGAAAAATTAATTCGTCTCTGACTCAGGGACGAAAATAAAATTCGTCCCTGAATCAGGGACGAATTTAGGGATGAAAAAAAAAATTCGTCCCTGATTCAGGGACAAAAATAAAAATTAAAAAAAAAATTAAATCAGATAGCTTTTTTATTTTAAAAAATAAAAATAAAAATAATTTACAATAAGTTGTATGATATTCCAAGTTTTCAATCTATCACGCGAACTAATATAAGTAAAACTATAAATATTTTTCGGTAGAGAAAGATTTGATATTTGGCATTGTTATAAAGATTATAAATATTTTTCGATCAAGATTATAAAATCTATGAATATTATATGGGATGGTGTAGGAGCATACTTACCTGAAAAGGCTATCACGGTGAATCCCACTTTAATTTTAATAACCCTTCACGTTTAAAAATGACACAATTAGATTATTGTACGGCAATGGAAAATAAATTTTTTAGAACTTTACAAATTATGTGGAGTTTACTTTCAAATATCTTCTTCTTTATTGATTTATAAATTTATATTTTTTTATAAAATTAGATTAAACTTCAAATTTTTTTTAAACTTTAAATAACAAAAATTAGAAGTAGAAATCAACTCTTCATTTAGCTTGAAGCACAGGTTAAGAGGGAAATTATATAGAAATCAAATGCATGCTATGTGCTGGGTGGTTGTATAATTTATAATAAACCTTCTTACTTTCATTGATAGAGATTCGACTACTCTGTTAACATATATATTAAAAAGAATTCCTAAATCATTAAAAATCGTGAACAATTATGAAAATTTTATCATTTCTATTCTATGCAAAATTAAAACAGTGGTGAATGTTAATTTAATGACGTGCATGGTTTATCCAATGAAGATATCCGCCAACCTCCCATTTGTTTGTGAAGTATACGCAAAAAAAAATTCGTCCCTACGAAAAAAAAATTTGTCCCTACGAAAAAAAATTCGCCCCTGAATCAAAGACGAAAAAAAAATTCGATGAAAACAAATTCGTCCATGAATCAGGGACGAAAAAAAAATTTCGTCCTTGATTCAGGGACGAAAAAAAATTCGTCCCTGTTTCAGGGACGAAAAAAAAATTCGTCCCTGATTCAGGGACGAAAAAAAAATTCGTCCTTGATTCAGGGACGAAAAAAAAATTCGTCCCTGATTCAGGGACGAAAAAAAAATTCGTCCCTGATTCAGGGATGAAAAAAAAAATTCGTCCCAAATTTAGGGACGAATGGATAAATTTGTCGCAAATTTAGGGAGGAATAATTTATTTGTTGCAAATTTAGGGACGAATGTTTATTTCGTTGCAAATTTTAGGACGAATTATAAATTCGTCGCAAATTTAGCGACGAATTTTAGGATTCGTTGGAAATTTAGCAACGAATTTATTATTTCGTTGCAAATTTGCAACGAATTTTGCATCAAAAAATTTTCGTCAAAAATTTGCGACGAAATTTGTAACGAAAATATTTTTTGTTGCGAAATTTGCGACGAATAGTTTTTTGTTTCTAAAGTCGTGGCTAATTAGCGACGAAAACTATTTTTGTCGCTAAATTTGTGACAGATTTGCGACGAATATTTTTCGTCGCTAAATTTCGTCGCTGAATTCTTGTTTTTTTGTAGTGCACCCTTTATCCTTAATTTGAAATTCAAATTACTTACTTGTAGTAAAAGCCCCGCATGGTATATTTTACCAATAGTTTGTCTCGAGAACTAGCCAAAGATTTGCCACAGACCAGTTTTTTTTCCCAGGAACATTGACTTTTTATAATGTTGTTGTTTATAATTACAACAATTCTTCTTTGGAAAAACAAAATGGCCTGCTTTCTTCCAAAATATTATAAGCAAATCATATCTCATTAGTGACTTTTTGTTCAGCTTGTTCCTTATTACCCCAGATTTCATCCAGCATATATTTGACTTGTTACTATTATTATTATTTTTTTAACCAAAATTCGACATGAACGAGGGTGACAGATCAAGAGACCTATAAAATGATGAGTCAACACAAGGGAGTGCACTTGTATTAAACCTAAGTGGCAAAAGAGAGACATCAGAGACTTTGAATTTCAATTTATTCATAGGACTAGTCTAGTCTGGATTTGCATTTTGAGGTACCTAACTCTTGTCTCTTTAGTAGCTTCAGTGGTTGTCATGGCCGTAAATAACTTCAAACTCAGTGATGGTGCCGAACTCACTTTACGACGTTATAGGTTATAGGTAATTCAATTTTTTATGCTTTATAATTGATACTTATATTGATGTATGTACAGATATATAATGAATACGATAATTTGCAGATATTTGATTGCAACCGCTGTAATAGGTTTTATCTATTTGGTGTTCGAGGTACCTTTTGCTACATCATGCCACCGAAGAAAAAAGCTTGATCAGGCATGCATGTATGTCTGACTTTGATTTTTATGCTGATAAGGTGCCACAATTTTTCTTTTCCATTTACTATGCTACCTACTAATTATTGGGTATAATAGATATACCATTTCCTGTGCATTTGGAGGAAAAAAAAAATCAGATTATTGCGCTTCTTTTGGCCACGGGTGTTGGTGCTGGATTTGCACTCTCCTTCAAGCTTAAGAAGATTTTCAATGATTTTATCAAAAGCTTTGCATCGCTAGCTGGATTTGATGAATGGGAAGTTGAGGAAGCAAAATCCAAGACTCATAGTTTCTATGACAAAACTTATATTTCCACAAGATTGCTCTCTTGGATTTCTTTGCATGGCGATGATTTCTGTGTTGACATCCATCAACAGGACCAGAAGAAGCAAACTATTTGGATCGAAAATTCAGGGACCATACAAACATATTGATCTATCTCATCATTCAACTTGCGCTTTTCTTAGTTAAATTGAAAAATAATTTGTTTAACAAGAGCATCGTATCGTAGATTCTGCCTTTTGGGGACAAGGTTAGCTCCTTGGATGATTGATGATTCATTACATGTCAATTTGATCCCAAAAAATTGCCACATTCTTTCAATGATGTTCGAAATGTGGGAAAATTAGTGATATACTACTATATTGAAATTCTTAAATTAAGGAGATCATGTATTGTAGATTGACAAGGGTGTATACTCATAGGTATTAGAGTTGCCTGATATGCGATATCATCAAACATGGGAACTTTGGGAGGTTTAAGGCTCTTTAGGCTCGCTTGAGAAAATCAAAACTTAATTAAGATTTTATAGATTTTTTAAAGTGAAAACATTTCGACATAATAATAGTTTTATTTTTTTAATAAATAAATTCATCTTTTATGTAACACCAAAAATTCGGTGTTAGAGATGTTTTGTAAAATATCTTGATAATTATAAAAGAAAAATTTTAAATTTTATTGATTTTTGATTTTGGGGTATTAAATTGAAATTTTTGATATATTTAAAATGTCGTATCCATGATTTGTAGTGAATCCCATCTTTATAAAATTTAAAATTTAGTGAAAAGTGGGTATAAATATATATATGAATATTTAATTAATTAATTAATTATTTATTTATTTATATTTAATTAAAAAAAAAAGAGGAGACACTGCTTTTTAGCCAAAACGCAGCATCTCCCCCTTCCCCAATTTAATTAGGGTTTTAAACCCTAATTGTCTCTCTTCCTCCCGTCTCTCTCGATTGATCGACTCTCTCCTTCTCTCTCAATTCTGTCACGCCCCGATCCTCAGATCGACCATGCGACAACCGGCATGTTGTCTCGGTATACGGACAGAAACTCCCCATATATCGGGACTCCGCATTATTGATGGAACTTACGTTCGATCGATAGGAGACTTTAAGTTGGGGGTCGTGTCCATCCGTTTGGGGAGTTCTATCGATTATTGATGACATGTTCGAATGATAAAATCTGGGCGACTTAGACCCGCCGTTCAATAGGAAACTTTTAGATAGAGGGGCCGTGTCCACCCGTTTATGGAATATGCTTGTAAGAAGTCCGTTAAGTCGATGCCTTGCTAATTTGAAAAATACCCCCGCATTCTAGAGAGAGGACCATTAGTAGTATACCCTGATGACCACTTAGAAGCAGAAGTCGAAGGTTTCGGATCGCATGACAATGTTTCGATCCCTAGCTGTGTTCTAAACTTGATTTTCATGTGTTTAGTGCTGGGCAAAACTTTTAGGGCATTCAGACCCGGTCTGCGTAGGATAACATTATAGAGTAAAGGAAGATCCACCACGTTGAATATGACAGGAGCCATCGCATAGTTAGGGGCATTCCGACGGTAACCAGAAGTGAGATAATACCTTTGGGGCTTGCGTGGGGTTGGAGATGGGCAAAGATAAACCCCATTGTCTGAAAGTATCCCGGTATAGAAGGTTACAGCCTGCCCCTGATCGATAAAGATTTTTCTGACCTCATGTTGCCCAATCTTGGCGGTCATCACTAGAGGGTCGTGTCGACTTCGGTCTATTCTGACAAGATCTTTGTCTGTGAAACCAATGATGGGCCTCTTCCCCTTTGCTGTTTATTGGCGTCTGTCGCTAGAATTTCTTGTGGTGCAGAAGAAAGTGTCTTTGGGAAATAGAAGATCGACATGATTAGACGTCCCGCTTCATTTTCTGACGAATTGTCAAAGGAATGGGAAAGCTTCTGAAGGACTTGCCCATCCTAGATTTGGAGTTTTACTCTATCTCTTCAGTCGGTTGGGAGCCGAGCAGCTTGTCGGTCTTCCATCCGGTCACGTCGCGGTGGTTCATGCCGATGATCGGTGGGGGCATCTCCTTCCCTTCTGCCGGTGAACTCTTGTAGTCTCCTATTACACACCAGGAACTCTAGTTTATCCTTTAACTTCTTGCAATCATCTGTTATGTGGCTGCAATTGCAGTGAAAGTGGTAATATTTGGTTCTGTCCTTGTTGGGGGCACTCTCGGTCGACTATGGGGGCTATCGGATGTATGGCTTGTCCCTGATTAAGGATAAGACCTAACTAGGGGTCTTGTTCAGAGGGGTGTAGTTGTTATACCTCCGCGAAGGAGGGAGATTCAGTTGGCTCTTCCTTGGTGGGGACCTTCCAGGTGATCGGTTACATTCTTTTTGAACGGATCGATCTCTTCTATGATCAAATGCTATAGCATCCTCAGCGGCGATATATTTCTCGGCTTGAGTGTAAAATTCTTGGATGGTAGAAAGAGGATTCTTCGTGATCGATACTTTCATGCCAGAAGACCGTATTCCTGTTAGTAGCATAGCCAGCGTGATGGAATGATTCAAAGATGGAATTCTCATTATTTCTGCCTCGAATCTTTCCAAGAAGCCCCTCAGGGACTCGTTCTCCTTCTGATGTAAAGATAACAGAGAAGTGAACTTTCTTTTGACCTCTCTGCTTATCATGAAATGTGACTCAAACTGTTCTCATAGTTGGGAGAAAGTTTTTATGCTCAATGGCGGGAGAGAGTTGAACTAAATTTGTGCGTTTCCTGTAAGAGTAGTGGGGAAATGTTTACACATGACTGCATCGGTCTTGTCTCTTGAAATCATCACCGTCACAAAATGGGCCACATGATCCCGAGGGTCTATTATCCCATCGTATCTTTTGATGGGGGCAGGAGTACGTTGTGAGGTATAGGCTGCGAAGAGACCTGCTTGAGTTTGGTTTTCCTGGGCATTGACCTGCTTGAGAGGTGAAGCATGATAATAGAGGGAAGTTTGATTTTCCTAGGCATTGACTTGCTTGAGTTCGTAGACAACGAGCTGCTCGACCTGCTTTCGAAAATCGTAGGGGTCTAGTCGGGAATTTTGGGACAATTCATGGCGCGGGGGTGGCGGTCGTCGCCGAGGATGTCTAAACCCCCCAACTGAAGACTAGCCCTCGGGTCTAAGGCGCGACTAAAGCCCTCCAATTGTTTGCTCATATTCTGAATTTTTTATTCCATTCTCTCCATTTGGGGGTGGCTGACTTGCTCTGGCGCAGGGGAAGAGCGACCTCAAAAGGTGTTGCAGTGCGTCCTTCTACAGTGGGGGCGGCTTTCGAAGTTGTCTCGGTTCTTTTCTTTGGGGGCATGATAGCGTAAGTGATTTGTTAGTCCTTGTAAAAGCAATTGCTCTAGTCTGTTTTCCATAGATGGTGCCAATCTATTAGAGGTGAGTTACGGCTCCACAGATACCGACTTCTTGTTGACTCGAACAGTTGCTATCGGCGGGATGTGAAACCTGCAAAAACTGTCGGAGAGTGTTCCGACGAGTGAAGCTCCGATGCTCAAGTTAGAAAGAGCGATTTTTGAATGTAAAAGAAACAAACTGAGTGCTCAAAGAGGGAGAAGGTCCCTGTGATAAGAGCGCTCAAGGTATTAGGTTAAGGGAGTGTACCTAGCTTGGAAGGTTTTTGGATATCTTATACCTACGAGACTCGTATGCCGCTAAGGTGCTTCAACCTTATTTTCCTTATCGAATCGATCTGGAAATCTCGGGAATTCAAATATTCCGAATTAATCGTGATCTCATCGTATGGGATTTTTCATTTCCTGGGGAGATCTATTCCTTAACTGGAAGATCCTAAAGATACTGTTCTTAAGCAGGAAATCAAAGCTGTTAAGGTGCTTCGACTTTCCTTTAGAATTGTTAGAGTTACTGGCTATCGATCGGTTGTTTGGCCGATAGAAGGTCTTCAAAGTTCATTGGTTCGATAGACCAATGATTGGGTACCCGATCGGGGAGTTTACTTCCACATGATAACTCCCGTTCGGTAGGTGGGGCGACTAATGCCCTATCATTCGGGAGATCTAGGCGACTAAGACCCTTCGGTAGATAGTCATAGAGAACATTGGATATCGGATGGTAGTTGTCCTTTGTGTGCCTTGTTTGTGAGCCTTTCAAGTTCCATCCCTTCGAATTGGGTCTTGGACTATATCCAATCAACTTTAAATAAACTATTTGAGAATTTTTATACTTATGAGAATATGGAAAAATAATTATTTGGAACAAAAATGTGAATTCTTTTGTCATTTAGAATGATCAAGAGTTCTTTAAATATTTACTTGATAGATTTTAAAAATTTTAAGTTACCGATCATTAAAGTTCTAATCTCCCGAGCCATCGGTTACGTGATTGTTTGGTGCTTGATAGAATCTGATTTTTCTATGAAACTTTGTTGATTGGTGTTTGGTATTTAGTGAAAATTTGATTTGGAGACTATCTATCGATAGATTGATAAATTTAAGCAATCGGTTATTATAGTATTGGTATTTGGTAGAGTTTAAATTGTAATTCAGTAGAATTTTATTGTTCGGTAAAGGTTGATGACCAGTAAACAATTCTTCAAATTTGGATTTCTAGATAGGTAATTGGTAATGGTCATCTACTGTTTTACAAGTGAAAACCCCATCGGTATTATTTCTTGATCATAGTGTGAAATTTATAGTATATCAGTACACTATTTCTCTGTCAGTAATAAGTTCATAAATTCCTGTTGGTCATCTAACCATCTGTTAGGTTGATATTGAGACTCTCGTTGGTATAGTGAGACCCCATCGGTATTAAAAATTGTGAGACTTCTTGGTGTATAGTGAAAGATAAAATTTGTAATCCTTCATTTTATACACCTATCGGTACTCTTTTGTGTCCAATTATTTTCTCATCGGTATCTTACTCTATCATCAATTTTACTTGTTTGGTATTGAAATAATTATACCATCGGTATATTGTGAAACAGATGATTTGACTGCCGGTGACATCCAATTTTGAATTCCCATTTATTTTTATGAGATACCCATGAAATTTCTATTGATTATTTTATCACCAATCGGTTATGTGAATCCATGATTAATAATATATACCATCGGTAATATGAGATTTTGGCTGTTCAGTATAATATATTTTCATTTATCCTTCGGTGCTCATTCCCTATTTTCATTTTCTTGTTCGGTCATTGCCTTGCTCTTTTCGGTCATTACATGGCTGTTCGGTCATCGATCATCACATGCTGTTTGGTCATTGAGCTTTTTCATTTTAATTATCTTGTCAGCACTTCCACTTGAGCTCTTCAGCACTATTGGAAATTCAACAAAGACTCCATTGGCATTTGCATTGGTGGTCGGTCACGCTTGAAAATCCTCCTTCAGTCAATGCATTTGCCATCTTGCATTTTCTCCTTTTGGTCAATATATGCATTTGTCATTTTTTTTTCGGTCAACATGTGCATTTGCTTGAATTTTCATTTTGTCTTCGATTCTCTTCCATTCCCCTTCCACTTGACCGAACACTTATCCTTGAAGAACTTGACTGAAGAGCACTTATGGTTGAAGACTTGAAATTGCTTGAATTTTGGACGTCACTTGCCTTTGTTGAAGATTGAACTCATGTCCTCCGAAGCGTCCAAAAAGATATGTTACCACCAAGCTAACCAAACCTTTCAATCTTATTATGTTAAATATATAATATATTATATATTTCTAAATATTCTAAATCATTTATATTTCTAACTTATTTTCCACATAGTGTACTTTTATTTCGATTTTTCTTACCCATCAGCAACCCACCACTGTCTCATTAAAATATAAGTTCAAATACTTAAACTCATTTGGGTGATCATCCCATTAACCCAAGGAGACATGTTGGGCATTTATGCAATTTAGGAATATAAGAGGACCATTAAACAATTATTGAGAATTTATTTGAGAATAAAATGAGCATGAGATTTTAGAACCTACGAAAGGGTACTTCTCATTTCTCTCTAGAGTATTCTCCTCTCTTTTCTCCTCTCTTTTCTCTCTTCTTCCAAGATCCAATCAACCCATCATCACAAGTTTGGATTAAAGGCTCCAAACTACACATGAACTCTCCAAAATTAGATCTTGGTATTAAATCTTGAGGAAAGTCTAAGGGTTTTGTGCTGTCACAAAGGAGAAAAATCAAGGGTTTTTGTATGACCCAGACCGGAATAATCTTCGGAGACAAATCAAGGTCTATATAAGCATATCAAGACAGGACCTTTGCCGTGGACAGAACTAGGAGTGACTACCCTCCCTACAAACTGTGAGTGGACGGTTTGTTGTATTTGTGAATGAGAAATATTTTTCTTGATTTTCCAAAATGATTTACTTAACTTGATTTTATAAAATATTTTGTGATTGTGAAGTGTCCCTAAAAATATTTTATGTTCGAACCATGAGATCTACTCACTTGCTAATATATTTTGAGACTTGTTGAATTTTTCTGGAAATAATGTTGCTGGATTTATAAGATGATTTATATGGTACATGATGTAATTTTTGAAAAATAGTTTATGCATTAGCTTTAGGGCATGAGCCTGAGTCCCCATAGTGCATGCATTGGCTTGGAGTATGAGTTTGAACCTCCAAATGGCTATAGTCATTCCCTACATGGTGTGGCCTGACGGGGCAACGTGGTAAGGGCATTGTTGTTATTGGTAGACAGGGAGGTGGTCGGACCAGGAGACATCTCTTCTGTCCATTTCGGGACTATTCGGTTGCATCTTCGAAGAGGTTGCGAACTAACGCCAAGGTTAGAATTGATGTTTTATGACCGATGATAATGAAAACCCCTTAGCGATTCCATCGGATGGTTCGGGTTAAGCTATCAGTGGAGAGGTTTTGAGGCAAACCCCATAAGATGGAAAAGTGTAGATTATGTTCTGGAAAAAGTCATGATTCTTGATATAAATGTTTGGTTGATCACTTGATACTTAGTTAGAATGTAAATATGTTTCGAAGATATTGTTTGATACTTTCACACTCACCACTCACTCACTTTCACAAGTACACCATTGCACTCCACATACTGGGTATTCCTATACTCACCCCTCCTCTTATCCCTTTTTAGAGAAAGTATAGAGACAAGGTCATCTCATCGATAGTTAGATTCAGCCGAAGAAAAGAGCCATCCGGGACTGACCATCGGTATTGGTCCATTCTAGTTGTGGATATTTTGGAGGCATCTAGTCGGATCCATTGGAAGGCCTTTTTTTAAACTCTTTTTGTATAATATTTTATATACATGTGTTTCTTACTCTTAAACTTATATTTTCGAATTCATATTTTGGAATATTAAATAATAACTTGCTCTTTGGATATTTTAAGTTCAAGTGTTTTGAAAATCAGATTTCCTTAACGTGATACGATATTATTATAGCCTTGTGGGATCTTGGGGTGCGTGTTGATGATTACATGTACTTCTAGATCATGCGGCGGTTGTCATGTGCTTGGATTCGCGGGTCGGGGTGTGATAGCGGATACAAAGGAATTTGCAGAGGTTGAGAACTGAATTTCGTTTGAGTTCTTGGAATTCAAATCTGGCTCTTTAAATCAACTTTATGTAGATATTTCTTGATACAAATTTTGGCAAGAGAAAAAGGGATTTGGTGGAAAAAGAAGAAGAAGAGGACGAAGACGAGGAAGCAATTGGAGATAACGATGGTGTATTCATTACTTCAATAAGAAATCTTTTTTTTTTTTTGACAAATCTTGAGACAACGATTGAGTTGCTCCTTTGGTGATTTCGAGGTCACGGGTTCAAGGCATAGAAACAGTCTCTTTGCAAAAATGTAAGGGAAAGGTTGCGTACATAAATGCTTACTCCAAAACCGATCCCAATTGTTGGAACTAAGATTCTGATTGTTGTTATTATTGTTAATATTATTTATGTCTAAGTAAACTAATTTTGGTAGAGAGTCATGATTAGAGCACGATTAAGGCAAGATTATGACAAAATTTTGGGCAGAATTAGAATAAAATAGGGCACAATTGAGGTAAAAATTGACCAAATTAAGGATAATTTATGGTAAAATAAATTTATATTATGCTAAAATTAGGCAAAATGAGGGCACAATTAGGATAAAGTTAATTTATATTAGGGTAAATTTAGAGTATAGTTAGAGTAAAATTAATTTATATTATGATAAAGTTAGACCACAATTAGGGTAAGATTAAATTATATTAGGATCAAATTTTGCCAACATTAGAGAATAATTAGGGAGGAATTACTTTATTATAGAATATCATTTCGGTAAATTTAACATATTATTAAGTCAAATTAATTTACATTGGGGCAAATTAATTAATAATTAATTAGGAAAATTATGGCACAATTGGGGCAAAATTAATTAATGATGGGGTAAAATTTTGATAAAAATAATTTATATTCGGGTAAAAAGTTAGGCAAAATTAGTGGACATTTATAGTCCGGAGGGTTTTGAATGGAGAAGAAATGAGGTTTTTTAAAGAATCGGCCTATATTTAGTAAAATAATTAATTGGAAGGAAAGGTTTTGGAGGGTTTATATCCAATCCTCAAAACTCAATTTTTTAATCTCACCAAATTGGTAGGTTTTGAGGGGAGAAGTGTTCTTTTAAAATTATGAAAGTTAAATTTAATTTTAAATCTTATATTTTAAAAATCTAATAAAAAGTAAAAGGATAAATAGTAAATTTATACACTTTTTGAATATATTTCTTTTTTTCTCTTGTCTTTTTTTTTAAAACTTCTCTTTATCTTCTTTTTCCATCACATATTTTGTTGCCAAATGTAGTTTTTTAATTTCACCTCCATTTCCTTCTATTTCCTATCATTTCTTTTCTTTTCCTTTACCTATCTTTTTTATGAGTTTCCAAACACACTGTTAAGACAAAATTAATTTATATATGTTTTTCATTTTTATATGTTTAGCATGCATATGATTATTTGTTTTTAAGGAATTAGTAAACACTTAAAACTATTTGTTTTTACTAATATACAAATATATTATTATGTTTTTAGCAAAATGATATCAAAGAGTATTTGTTTATACTAATATGCAAATGTTGTATCATATTTCTAATAATATGGTTTGCATAAAAACTTTTATTTATGGTAAATCCATTTTTGTATGAAATAGAATTTTGTCTTATTTGCCATTCAAAGGAAACTGATTATTGTGAGATATTTTAAGAAATGGATATATCTTGGGTACTAAAATCAAGGTTGAGTACTTAATATGAATCAGAATACAAAGATTTTTAGATTCTGCGTTTAAAAACTCAAGTGACGGTGGAAAACTTGCATGTCTTTGTGTATAGTATTGTAATGTTTACTAGCAATCTTGTGACAAATCTAAGAAACATTTGATATGTGATGGAATCATTAAGTGATATGATTGTTAGGAAAACTATTTCTACAATTTCTACTAGATCCTCATTACCTAGTGTCCCACAACCACAACCCCAAATTGTGGAATCCCAACATCATAATATTGGTATTGGAGATATAGAAAGGTTATTAAGAGATATATTTGTTACCGGATTTTAACACCACGAATTCGGGCAAGTATTTTCTATTCGAATATTGTATATAATGATGAGATTAAGTATCATTCCTAAGAGAATATTTTGTATTATCAAGTATGGATTAATTTATCTAAGTTAGACAAATCAAAACAAGATTATGAAGGTATTAAAAAAAAACTAAAATCAAAAATAGAATTCATCGAATCTTAAGAATGAAATAAATTAGCTAGAAATATTAAAAAAAATCAAGAAAAGAAAATAAAAGAGTTAAGTATGAAGAAAGTCATGTGTTCTACCTTGAAGGTGCCTCTTATTTATAAAACTACCCTCAATCAAAAAGTCGTGAGTTCTTGGAAACTTCGTTTTTCTTTTTGATTTAGAGACTTGTTTTTTTTTTGTGATAATAAATATTATTTTCTAACATTGTAAGATTTTGAAATTTCATTTTTATCCTTGATTTTGAAGATTTTTAGTGTTATTAGCAACTTTACCCCAAATATCACTCATTAAATAAGTTTAATTAGTTTCCTTCTTCAGCAAGGACTTAACTTTCAGCACTATTGCAACTTCATTTAAGTTTTTGGAATTTTTCTAGACTAAATTATCCTCTGGGCTCTTCACAAGATTTGTAGGCTTTAAAGTCTAGTTTACAATGCAATAGAAATCAACTCAAATGGATATCGGAATAGAGAGATAGCCAAAATATTGACTACTATTTATCCAATCCAAATTTCCTTAAATAAGGTCAATATTTTTTAAATTAAAACCCACAGGTATAATCAGTAAAATACCATGAAAGAAGGTTTACAACAGTCTTAAAATTCATAAATAAGGGCTAATATAATATAATTTAAATGTATAAAATTATTGCTATTAAATATCCCCATATTTGAATATTCGCTTGCTCTCAAGCAAGACAATTTTTCTCCAAAACCCTTTCAACTTTATCAAAATCCTAACCATACGTATGACAAGTTCAAAACAGAATTGTAATCAAAACAGCCAACACTTCATAGCATTCAGTACTAGAGCAACTAGCATCTCTTATAGTCTCTTCAAAAATAAGAACAATGTAAGATTTAACCACCCTCATAATGGATTCACTCAATTCACTTAATTTAATAGAAGGAATATGTGTATTACTCAAATCAATACAATGAAATGGTATTACCATAGACTTACTAATATATCAAATTTTTACCACTCAAATATATGAAAGCCATTTATCAATCAAAAAAATTTTTATTTGGTTGTAATAGGGTTGGGTTAAGGTTAGGATAAATAGGCACAAATATGAGATTAAAATAATTCACTAAAAATTCTAAAATATCAAAATATGACATTATTTACACTTCTAAAACAAATAAAATGCTAACTTCCATAACTTTTAGCACTCCAACTAAGAAATGAACAATCTTCAAGAATGAAAGATGCTTTTTCTTGATTTTTTTCATACTTTTATTTTCTCTTTTATTTTCTTCTTTTTTTTTTTTTTGTAACTCAACATGATAATTCTTTTCTTTTCTATTCTCTTCTTTTCTGCTATAATGAGCCAATATATCATACTACTAAAAAAAATCCAACATATAAAAAACATAATGTCATGCTATTAACTTTGGATTCAAAATCTGAAGCTAAAAAAAAAAAAAAAGGTCACAGGGGAAATTACATGGGTAATTTAAAAAAGAAAATGTTTAGGCTCAAATGGATTAATTAAGGGATAAAAAATATTAGAGATGATATTTTTCAAAAGTCAAAAGAGTGTAATTTAGGTGCCTTAATCATTTTGATATATGAAAATAAAAGAATGTGGTCTTAATAAGTATAACAAAACAAGTTCTAGAATGATTATTTCACATGTGATATATGCTCCAAAAAAAAATGAAAGCAAAAAATTACTCTTTAAGAATCAATTCCTCTCGGACATAAATTTTTCCATCAAATCTTGATTGCCTATCTTTCAAATCAACCATAAAAAATGATTAGTTAATGATATACCAAATAACCACTAATACCCATTATCTTTCATATATCCTAACTCAAATCAAATAACATACAAGAACTAGAAAACTCAAGAGATTTTGTTGGTATTGAAAAAAATTTTCTAAAAAAAATAGAATGCATCCACACTTAAACCAAATATTGTTCACAATGTGTAAAGTGAAATAATAAATAAAATAATAAAATTAAAAGAAAGAAAACAAAAAACTCCCCCCATAAAGCCAATGAACCTACTGCTTCCTCTTCAGCAATTCATATCCTTTCTTTTCATTGTCACGCCCCAATCCATGATCCAGAAGCCGTGAACAGTCGCCCATTACCTTGGATACTGGCCCAACCCCACCACGTATCACAAGGCAATACAATACTAATCATAAAACAGTCACATATATTTTCAAAATCATTTTCTCAAGTCATTTTTTAACTCAAAATAATAAACATAAAGTTCTCGTATACATATACAAAATACTTAGTCAGTACAAATATGAATTTCAACCGAGAGTTTCATTACTACATACAGTCAACCCATATGATCAACTAATAATCTCAAAATATAGCGGAAGATAATTACCGTAAGCGGTCTCCGATACTACGTACGTCGAAATAAGTCAACTTGTCTTTCCAATGACTAACTCTATAAAGATTTATAAATATTGAAGGGTGAGTATAATCAAAACTCAGTGAGTGAGAAATCTGTGACATGTAATTAATAAGTGAGGTGAGGATGGAGTGTTGAAGTCATATATATATGTATATCCATGTAAGATATATTATCAAAATCATAGCAATTTTAACACAGTTTTCCATCCAATCAAAACATATGCATCCAAAATCTCATGTCATAAATCATAGGGTCATGCCAAATCATGTTCTCGGCAAAGGTTTACCTCGACCAATGAGGAGCCATCAAAGGGTTTTTGTATGTAAACGAAAAACAACCCCAAAACCTTGGCGTTGGCGTCGGGCCTCCCCAAGTGCTAAACTAAAACGTCATTCAATCCTCCCCTTTCGGTTCAACTTGGCTAGTCCAAAACATAGTATCATATACATGCTACTCAACCATGTGGAGTATCAGCGTCTCGTGACATCATAAACGTGTGACAATCTATATAACGAGACGGGTCTGGTATAGCATACGAGGCGAGTCTGCGCAGGATGACACCTATCATATCATAGTATCATAACTACAAGTACTATCCCCGATCTATGATCAAGGGGATTCAGGTATTAATGTCCGAGTACCTAGTCTCGCATCAAAATCATCAATAAACCAACTGTGCCATACATGTCGAGGAATTTTTAAAGGCATGAAAGACATTGAACTCAATTTTTTCATCATTAAACCTCAAAATCAATTTCTTCATAAATATTTGTCAAAGCTCATGCAATGGCAAGGAAAAGTTGACCTAGAATCAAAGAAATACCATTATCATTACCCATATCCAAGACGATAAAATTAACAGGAAAAATAAATTTATTAAATTTAACAAATATATCCTCAACAACGTTTTTCAGATATTTATACTCATATTAGCTAATTATAAAGAAATATTAATCGGTCAACATTCCTTTATTTTAACTTCAAGAATATAAAATATGGCATCAGCTTAACACAACACCGAGATCACATAAAGCATCAAAAAAATCAATAGAACCAATAGTACAAGAGATAGAAAAACTCCATGAATCCCTGAGTTTCAATGGTAGCTTCCTTTACAGAATTACAGAACACTCCCCTATAAACTTAAGTATTGAAACATCATCTAGATTTCTCTTGTTAGTGATTACATCCTTAAGGAATTTCCATAACTTGGCATTTATTTAATGGCATCCAAAAGAGGAATGTTAATGTGTTATTTCTTAAAAATTTATAAAAATTATTGAAACACTACTAGAAAAAGGGGTATCAATGACGGAAATATTCGTCGTTGATAATAAATATTCCGTCACTGAAGTTTTTAGCGATGGAAAATTAGCGACGGAAATTTCATCGCTGAAAGTTTCCTCGCTGAATTTAGTGACGGAAATATTTTCGTCGAAAAGTTTAGCGATGGATTAGCAATGGAAATTTTCTATCCCTAAAAATTTTTGTCACTAATCCGTCGGTAATTTGGAAAGTGCGCATGACTTCTAGCGACGGAAACTTTCCGTCGCTAATCTGTCGGTAATTTAATTTAATATTTTTCAAATTATTTTAAATTACCGATAGATTAGCAACGGAAATTTTTAGAGATTAAAAATTTCCGTCACTAATCTGTCGCAGAAGGTTTTGCACCAAAACAAGGGTGCACCCGCCCATAGGTCACTGCCCACGCCTGCCCGCACAAGCGAACAGGCCGCTGCCTATGCCCGCGCCCATGCCCGTGCTTTTTTTGTTGAAAAAATACTCTAATCCAAATTAATCTGGGTTCTCAAGTATATTTTGAGTTATTTCAACTACCATATCACAATAATTTATGTGTTATTTCTTTTGTTTTTTTTTTTTACTTCTTTACTTTCTATCTCACTCTCACCATTTAAAATATAATATACTATTTTAATAAAAATACAAAATCATATTCAATAAAAATAAAATATTATTTTTAGTAAAAAACAATACCCTAATTTAATAAAAATAAAAAATTATATTTAATAAAACAATACCCTAATTTAATAAAAATACAAAATACAAAATTATATTTAATAAAAATTCAAAATTATATTTACTAAAAATACAATACCCTAATTTAATAAAAATATAAAATTATATTTAATAAAACAATACCCTAATTTAATAACAATACAAAATACAAATTTAAATTTAATAAAAATTTATATTTAATAAAAATACAAAATTATATTTAATAAAAAACACAATACCCTAATTTAATAAAAATATAAAATTATATAAAATAAATATACAAAAATATATTTAATAAAAAAATACCCTAATTTAATAAAAATACAAAATACAAAATTATATTTAATAAAAACATAAAATTATATTTAATAAAAATAAATAATTATATTTAGCAAAAATACAATACACTAATTTAATAAAAATATAAAATTATATTTAATAAAAATACAAAATTATATTTAATTAAAATACAAAATTATATTTAATAAAAAAACAATGCCCTAATTTATTAAAAAATACAAAATTATATAAAATAAAAATACAAAATTATATTTAATAAAATCTCAAAATTATATTTAATAAAATAACAAAATTATATTTAATAAAAATACAATACTTTAATTTAATAAAAATATAATTTTTTTAAAAAAAAATTTAGCTACGGATTGCCAATGGAAATAATTCCATTGCTAATATTAGCAATAGATTAGAGACATAATTATTTCGAATATATTTTTCCATTGCTACTCTATCCAAAAAATTTCGTGCGATTTTCGCACGAGTTTTAGTGACGAATTACAGACGAAAATAATTTCGTCATTCATATTAGCGACGGATTAACGAAAGAATTATTATCAACAGATTTTTTCATCACTAGTTCCGTTGTTAATCTATCTATCGCTAATTCATCACATTTCTATTGCTAATTAGTGATAGATAAATATCCGTCACTAATTTCCATTACTGAAACCCTGTTTTCTAGTAGTGAAACTATTTTTCTGCATTGGCTAGTAATATACATTTAGGAAAAGGAATGGGGGTTTATATTCCTTCTAAGGTAATGTGTTTCCCAATTTTGAATTTGGTATTTTGGACTTCTCACTTGTAAATTGTTTGATCTCTTTTTCTGCCTCTTGTTCATCCTCTCCATACTTGGACCGAATTGGCACCTCCTATAATTCCTTCTCGCTTCCCAATGAAATTGCCTTGGCCTAGTCTCTAGGATTTATCTCAATATCATTTGGTAGTCTACCTGGCACACAAAAATGAAAGGTGTTAATCAATTGATCAATTTTATTTTCAAACTTTTCAAACCTCTCATTTGTTGCAATTGCCAAACTCTCAATCCTTTCACTTGTTACTGTTACCGAGAGTTCAATTACCATTTTCCATGTTGCCTTGTTCTCCCTTGGTTGTGGATTTCCTAAGGCAAAATCTGAAGGATTATTTGGTCTTGGTGCTCATTCACTCTATGAAAAGTTAGGATTGTTTGTCCACCCGAGATTGTATGTGTTGGAGTAAGAGTTATTTTGAGAATAGCCAAAGTTTGAAAAAAAAAATTTCTCGCTATAATTGCTGGCACTTAGAAACCATATGAGTAAAATCTCTACATAATTCACAAGAATAAACTAATTAGTCACAGTATTGATTTGATTATTTTTCATAGCATTAATCAAGAAGTCCATTTTTGTATTAAATATAGTGAAACTGTCAATCTCATGTACACCAACTCTTTGTCTAGGAATTTCACGTTCATTAGATCAATCATATTGATTAGAAGCCATAATATCAAGTAATGCACACCTTTCATTATAAGATTTACTAGTAAATATACTTCACAGTTGCAACGTCAATGGTAATTTTAACAAAATTCAAATGACCTCTAAAAAAAGTTTGCGAAATCAGTTAATCAGGTATACCATGATATGAATATTTTTTGATCAAATTCTTAAAATGCTCCCAAGCATTATATAAAGATTCACCCTCAAACTGTATAAAATTAATAATATCATTACGTAGTTTAGTTATCTTACTAGATAGGAAATATTTAGTTAGGAATATTTGAAACAAATTCTCCTAATTTGTAAAGTGATTAGTAGGGAATGAGTTAAGTCATATCCTTACCTTTCCCTTAAGAGAGAAAGGAAACAATTGTAACCGTATTATATTAGGCATTACTTCGTTCAACTTGATTATATCAAAGATCTCCAAAAAGTTTTTCAGATGGTTATTTGGATCTTCAAAGGCTTCTCTACCAAACTAATTTGCCTGCACCATGCCGTTGAGACTTAGCTTAAATTCAAAATTGTTTGCTTCCATGACAGGTCTTGCAATGCCAATCTGTACGTCCTGAAATCTTAGCATCAAGAACTCTCTAATAGCTCTATTCCCCTGAGCCATTGCTTCTTCATGTCCCTTGGCTTCCCTAGTTTCTTTATGAATTTTAGAGTTTTCTCTATCATAAGATCAAATTCAACTTGGTCAAGATTTTTTGATCTGAGCATATACTGTGTCAACACAAAAAATAGCACAGAATTAAATTTTCAAAATAGTTTGCAAGAACCACTCAAAAAAATATAGATCATCTATATAAAAGTATAAATCACAAAAAAGTTACAAAATAATGTACAAAAGACACCCAAGTAGACAATCGAGAAACCCTAAATATTAAGAAAAAAATAGAAAAATCTATGAAAACAATGGAACTTGGCCAAGATAAGGTAGTGCCCGTGGCAAAAATACAAGATTTGATCAACACACCAAAATCCTTTAGGAAAGTGGTTGTTTAACTCTAAATCTTAAATTGTTTCTCAGACGTCTAGAATTCTTACCAAATTTGGATCAAATATGGACCTAATTTAAACCCTAAATAGTGACTATATAACCTTAAACCTTAATCTGATAAAGAAAAAAAAAATAAATATCAAAATCCAATCTCAAACTAGATTATTCGGATTGATATACAAGGATATCCCTGACAGTGGTGTCAAAACTTGTTATGAGATTTTAACACTTCGAATTCGAGCAAATATACTCTAGTCAGATATTGTGTATAATGATGAGATTAAGTATTGTCCCACAAGGATATTTCATGTTACCAAGTATGGATTAATCTATCTAAATTGGACAAATCAAATTAAGATTTCAAAGGTACTAAAAAAATACTAAAACCAATTGATAATATTCTAATCGATAAATTCCTTAGTTGATAAAAAACTTTAGGGCATTAATTTCATCTATTTTCAATCTTTTAAACGGCCAGATCTTTTCAATTCCTTTAACTTTATTGACTAACGAATTTTTTTGATGATGGTAGATTTTTCAAAATTAAATTTCGTCCAATGATCATGCAATAAAATCGCTAATTTGATTAACCAAAACTTAATGGTCATATAATTTTGATTAAATCAGATTACATTAAATTCTGAGAAAAATTTGTAATCTAGGATTTCCCCTAAATCTACACAAATCAAACTAATTTTCGGTTGATCTCATAACTTCGTGTGGATTTTATTGTTTGGACTAATCTCTTACAATTATATTAATTATGCATGCATTCAACCTCAAATTGTACAAGACATAGGTACCTATATGTTTGAAATATTAAGATCAATAATAAAATCTCATCATTCAATAATCAGATCAATAAAATTTAAGAGAAAGAAATAAATCAAACCATGTAATTAATCAAAAACTAAATCCATCGAGTGCTAAGAAAAAAAGAAATTAGTTAAACATATTAAAAAATCAAGAAAAGAAAATAAAAGAGTTTAAGTGTGGACAAAGTCGTGTGTTCTGCCCTGAAGGTGCCTCTAATTTATTGACCTAAAACCCTAAATCAAAAAATCATGAGTTCTTAAAAACTTAGTTTTTCTCTTTGTTTTAGAGACTTGTTTTTGTTGTGATGAAAAATATTATCTTCTTGCTTTTGTAAGATTTGGAAACTTTATTTTTAGCCTTGATTTTGAAGATTTCTAGAGTTATTAGCAACTTTATCTTAAAGATCACTCATTAGATAAACTCAATTAGGTTCCTTCTTCAACAAGGACTTGACTTTCAGTACTGCAGCAATTTCATCCAAATTTTTGAATGTTTTTTGGTTTGAATTAACCTGTGGACTCTTCACAAGATTTGTAGATCTTGAAATTTAGTTTCTAATGCAACAAGAATTAGCTCAAACGGATATCGGAATATAGGGATAAGCCCAAAATATTGATAACTATTTATCTGGTCTGAATTTCCTTAAATAAACCCAATATTTTCTAAATCAGAACTCATGATTTTAATCAGTAAAATATAATGAAATAAGATTTATAATAGTCCTAAAATTCATAAATAATGGTTAAAATAATATAATTCGAGTGTGTAAAATTATTACTATCAATATTCAAAACTCACGATGATGATCCAACTGATCTAGAGTTAGAAACAAAGAATGTAGATATGTCAACTTAGTGTACAGTTGACATAGTTCATAACATAGATGATCTGAATATAAATAATTCAATATTTGTGAAGTTGCTTGAAGATGCGAGTAAACAACTTTATCTTGACTACTCAGAAACTTCTAAACTGCCCTTCGTTGTCACTTTATAGCACTTTAAGTGTATGTATGGGTAGAGTTCTGTGGCATTTACTGGCTTTTTAGGATTCTTGAGTGTTGTTTTTCTACATGTAAATATTCCTAAGTCAACTGCTAAATTTAAGAAGATTATTAAGATTTTAGGCCTTGATTATTAGAAGATACATACATGTCTAAATGATTGCATACTATGTTAGGATGATAGTATGGAGCAAAGTTGCCACCCCGTTTGTGGTTTATTTCAATGACTACCAAATCAAGGTTGCAAAATGAAAAAAAAAAAAACAAAAGAAAAAACCAACAAAGATATTATGATATTTTTCTTTGATTTCTCAACTTAAGACATAAAATATCAAATCTCGTGAGATGGCATGATGAGGGTTGTACAAAGATGGGTTGCTAAGGAATCCAGTAGATGTATGAGTTTGGAAATATTTTGACAAAATTTATCCTGATTTTTCAATTGATTCAAGAAATATGAGATTTGGATTAGCGAGTGATGGTTTCAATCCATTCAAACTTAGAAACACTACCTACTACATCTGACCAGTTGTGCTATAAGGACCCATTTCAAAAAATCATTTAAACATGCATTTACATATATATTTGTATTTGCATTTTTAATTTGTTGAGCACATTTAAATTTCTTTGCATTGCACTATGCTATAATTTGTTGAATTTTTTTTTATATGTGCGATGCATGCTTTGGCTCTTATGTTTATGGTTTCAACCATAGATCGAGTATATTAAAATTAGTAAAGACTATGGAACATATCAGCAAATGAGATTAGTCAGAGTAAACCAATAAGAGAACTGAATTAGGAGTTAGGGTTGGTATGGGACATACAAAGTATTTGGTGTAGGACCCACAAAAGAAAAAAGGAAGAAGCAACGCCATCACATGACATGGCTTCTACCTTTGACACATCACCTAGGTTTGGGGACCCCACACCCCACTTCGGTAGAGAGAGAGAGGTCTTAACCCACACTCTTTCCTTCTAACATCACATTTTTCTCTTACAAAAACAAGCCCCTAACTCCATGAAAACCACCATTTGAGCTTCAAATAAACTATTTTCATCTATATATATATACTAACACTAGTCTTTGGCAAGCACAAAAGGGTGTAGAGAACATAGGAAACAACATCAAAACCCAAAGAAAGCTTGGGGAGGAAAAGTTAGGAAGTTCAAGGAATAATTTACAAGTTTAAGGCAAGTACCATACTTGTGTTTGTTTTATTGATGCCTAATGATCATGTATAATATGCTTTATATGTGATTATGATATTGGAACAAGAATGGAATAGATTAAGGAAGAAAGGAATCACATTTTTGAATAAAAAATTAGAAATTTTGCATCCTGGATATTTTGACTATGATCCAATTTTTAGATTATAACTTTTTTTTTCCACAATTACAAATCAAGTGAGGTTTTCTTCTAATAAAACTAGACTTCTAAGGATTTAAAATGACATATAATTTGAAAAGTTTCATTACAAATTGAATTTTTTGTATTTTTTAAATTGACACATTTTTTTATAGAAAATTGTCTTGTTTCTGCTCTATTTCAATACTGATTTTTTTTTTTTTTTTTGATTCTGAGCTACCTTTCATATTGAATTAGGCTAAACTCAGAACAGTTTTATGTCTTATCTTTAAATCGTCACTTGAATCATCTCAATTTGATATGTGTAGAAAAAGTTATACTAATCTTTTTCTAAAACTGCTCATGTTGTGTTGAGAATTTCAAGTTGTAACATTGAATGATTTAATTATCCCTGTGTGATTGGAATTAAACCTAGTTATAAATATAAAAGTTATAGCCTTGTGTCTTCTCTTGAAGTGGTTGTTGGAATCACCTCAATCCGATGATTGTAGTTCAAATTATGACATTTTTATTGAAAGTCAATCGTACTAGAAACTTGTTGAAATGGTTTTTGGCCCACTATTTGTAGCTAAACTATATAGCCTGCATAATTTTGACATTTGGTTATGAATCTTGTATAATCTTTATCATAAATTGTGATCTTTACGGTTATTACATTACGAGAATCATAGAGGAATATAAAGAGAAAGTGATAAAAAGAAAATATCTTTGAAAACTTTGTGAAGCTTGCGGGTAAAGTTTGAGGAGTATAATTGACATATTGAGTTTCAAAATCTTTGCAAAACCTGTAAGTGAAGTTTGAGGAGTTATGAATATCTCTCTTCTCTCTATGAGAGTAGAATTAAAAACAAGTGAAGTGTTTGAGATACTTAACATAAAAGACCTAAATTTCACTTAGGAATTTCAAATTTTGGTTTATTTTTCCAGGCCCTTATACAGTAACTTGGTTTTATATTCAATTCCTTTCTGTAATTATTACTTTAAATTAGAACAATAAAGATGGAAAAAAGATAATGACTCCAGATGTGATAATCGCAATTACTTTCTTGAGAATGCTTGAGATAATATGTATCTCTTATACACTCTTCTATGTTTACACTATTTATATAGTGATATTGATAGTCTTATGCATGCTATTGGACCTCCATACATTTCCTCAGCTTAACTGACCCTATTATCCTTGTTTTTAGGTGATCAGGAAGACAAGATGGAACCCTAGGGTAGAGACCATTAAGCCAAGGGATTTAGATCCCTATTCATCTTTGACCATTTATTTTGTTTAAGGCATGTAATCTTGGGTTTTTTTTTATTATTATTTGAGTTGTATAGTTAGTCTTATATGTAGCTATATGGTTGATGATCAAGGAGAGCCCTACATATAGTTTTGTTTATATTATATTTATATACCATGGTGTATTGTGGTGAGTGGTCAGGAGGGCTATTGATACCAGTTTGTTTGATAATAGAAGATTTATATTTGTTTTATTAGGTTTCTATACAAATTCTAGGTGGCTAAATGGTTACTAAATAGAAGAGATTTTCCCAATATTTCTTTTAGAAAGAACAAGTAGTTCGTTTTCTTTTATTATAAATTTCCTTCCATGTTATTACACATCGGAGGGCGATTGTCGCAAATCTAGTTGTTACATTTTAATCATGTTAGTTGCTTCCATATTTGTATACCTATCTCCTTTTACTAAGGGGTGCGACACCTAAATAGTGGGTTATCACATGTGCTTGTTTTATACAACTTACCACCATGGATGTGCATGATACAGATTTTTTTGATTTTATCCATGATCATTTCCAATGAAAAAGGATCAAGTAATGATATCGATATTTATTTACAACCATTAATTAAAGATTTGAATCGGTTATAGCAATAAATTTGTACCTATGATACTTCAAAGAAAAGTCATTTTGCCTGCATGTCACCTTGTTGTGGACCATTAATAACTTTCCAACATGTGCTAACTTATCTGGGTTGAGTAAAAAGGTCATTACACTTGTCTGACCTATGATCTTAATACTTCCTCAAAATGGTTATCTAGTGATTGAAAATTTTGTTACATGAGTCATCAACAGAAGTTGGATATGGATAATAGATTTTGATATTAAAACCAATTGTTTGATGGGACTGAAGAATGAAGAGAAACACACTCCAATTTATGGTTCAAAGATATTGAGAAGATTGCAAGATTGTTCTTTTATTTTTGGGAAAAAACCATGACTTATCGAATCTCAGAGAGGATAGTAGAAAGCAAGAAAAGAGTTAGTTGAATCGGACTGAGAATCATGGTAAGATAGAAATAGAAGACATAGAAGATGAAGAAGACCCAAATGTGTTTAATTGTGGAAGAAGAGAAGCATTTTTTTTTCGAGTTACCTTATTGAGAGCACAACTTATTGCGTCATAATATTGATGTTATGTATACTGCGAAGAATGTTTGTTAAATTATTGTTATGATAATTCTCAATGATGCTCAAAAATCCAAAGATAATTTAAAGGCATGTCTTGATTTGGAGGAAATGGGCATTAGACCTGAATTACACTCATGTGTGCTTACTAATGGGAAAAGGCATATAGAAGTAGCTTGTTACTCCTTAAAAAAGAAGAGAAAAAACTTTTTTGCAAAATTTTAAAAGAAATTAAGGTGTATGATGGTTATGTTTCAAATATTTCGAGGTGTATAAGCGTGAAAGATGCAAAACTTATGAATCTCAACTCTCACAATTATTATGTTTTGATGCAAGATCTCTTTCCAATTGCCTTGTGAGCTTCTATGCAAAAGAAGATTGTTTCATTACTGATTGAATTTTCTAACATTTTTAAAACATTTTGAGCAAAAGGTTTAAACATCGGGATTTACAAAAACTTCAATCTTGTGTAACAATTACTCTATATAATATAAAAAAAAAATACTTCCTCCTTCCTTCTTTACTATTTTGGTCCATTTGATAATTTATCTTCCAATGAGGCAATCTTAGGTGAGCTAGTTCATTATCGATGGATGTATCTAATCGAGAGGTATTTTCTATATCTAGATTTGAAACTCCATTGGTATATATCTTTTCAATCTATAAAGATATATGAAAACAACTGTATTTTTTTTATGTCAGATTATATTTAAATCCTATGTGCATAACAAAACTCATCTTAAAGGTCCAATTGCAAAAGGATATATTGCATAAGAGTATCTTTTGCTCAAGATACCTTGATGGAATTGAGACAAAATTTACAAGCAAACCTCGAAATCCTTACTTGGTGGATGATGAAGAGTCTAAAATGTATTTACTGAACACTTGTGGAAAAATAATCAGATGAACTGATGTTGTAAAGTTGGACAATAGTACATGGAATTAGTTACATTGTTGTGTTCTCAATCACCATGAAAGCATGACTCTTTTATGCATATAAGTAAATTAATTAAGTAGGTTTATGTGTTTAATATGTTATCTAAATAATTCTAAACTAGGAATTTTTTTAGTGAATATCAACAATTTATAAGGAGGTAATATTGGAGATGGTTGTCCAATCGTGAAATTGATACACTCACTTATGAAAGCTTTTATGGTTTAGGAAAACCGTAAGATATACACACATTTGGATAAACTTTCAAATTTCACACAATGTTTACCTTAGCTATAACAATTTGAATTATCTATATTTTATTTTATTTTTGGTTTTAAATTGAGCTATTATTACGGAAGAAATAAAATGGTTAACTTAAGAGCCTATCCCAATTGCTAAGAGATACACAAACTTGCAACTAATGGTTTTAGTTTCTTACCAGAGACTGTGAGAAAAATAAATAGATTCAAATTCAAAATTCCAAAATAGTTGTGAGTTCATCAATAGTGAACTATGTAAATATTAGAGACACAAATCCAAGGCAAGAAGGTGTGGAATATTATAACATTTTGACTGATATTATTGATATATATTATTATGGAAAAGCAAAGGTTGTTATATTTCGATGTGATTCGGTTAGTGTACCAAGTGGTAGAGGTATTAAATAGGATTATTTGGGCTTTATACTTGTGAGTTTCAATTGATTAATACACAACAGTCAATTGGCCCATGAGCTTTTTGTGTTTTTATCACAAGTGAAGCATGTGTTCTACTCAATGGATCCTAAAGATGAGAAATAGGTTGTTACCATGCACTAAGAGATTCTTTTGACATGGTGATGAAATAGGTAGTAGTAACTTAGACATGGAATGTGAATGCTCATCTTTTCCTCCTCAATCATTAAATGAGAATATAAATAGAGATTCTAGCTTAACTTGGATTCGGGATGATTTAATTGAAGATTTATATAATGATTAGCATTTTATTGACTTTATATTTGTCTCTTTGTATGTATTTTTCAAACTTGTGTTGAATTGTTTACATTCATAATTATTGTTAGATAGAATATGTATCTTGTTATTATTTTAAGAAGAATCTTCATATTTATATTATGATTTGTTTATATAGTTATAATTATGAGCCAATGAAGAGAGAAACTATAAAGTATAAAAATTGTGAAAACATTTGAAAAAACACAACAAACAGCTATTGATTAGTATCCAAATGAAGATAAAAAAGATGTTTCACATGAGATCACCTTTGATAATGTAGTACAAAACTCTATTTATACATATGTATTCATTTAAAAGTGTAGTAGACAAGGTAATTATCTTGAAAAAAGTTGAAGGTTTTGTTGAGATATATCGTTATTTATTACTATTTTGTATTATTTATTATAATTTGGTCTTATTTGAGATTTTTTATTTTTTTGTTTTATGAATTTATGCAGACTATTAGAACAACTTTACAAAAACTAGAAAAAGGAGATACTTTTGATGATACATCATCAGCATATGGTGGTGGTACCTCTCTATATGTTTTGCGGCTAATTTTTATGATAGAATATTGTGTGTAAACTAATTTATGAGATATTGATATGGATATATTTTAACTATTATATATAAATTTGCTCAACTTAATCAAATGATTGTTCATGATTTATTTATTTTTCTCACTACTAGAAATCAAGTTATTAGCGATAGAAATTTCCATCGCTGAAAGCTTCCTTACTAAAAATTAGTGACAAAAAAAACCTATCGCTAATATTTTCGATAGATTAGTGACGAAAAAATCAATCGCTATATTAATACGTTACTAATCTGTTGGTAATTTCACAACTCATGTCGATATATCAGTAAGATCCGTCACTAATCCATTGCTGATACATTGACATAAGTTGTGAATTTACCGATAGATTAGCCATAGATATTTTTAGTGATGGAAAAGTCTATTGCTAATCCATCGTTGATATATCGACATGAGTTGTGAAATTACCGACGGATTAGTGACGGATTTATATAACAATGGATTCTTCCATAACTAATTCATCGCTAAATGCAACTTCCTTGCACCTGGACATTTCATTCAATTCAATCAACCTAGTAACCTATAACTCAATCAACCATTATATCACAGTTCTCATATTACCATACATAATACGAATTTCTCAATCTCATAGATATAAAAAGTAACTATATTAATTACATACAAAACATAACATTTCAAGTTACTGAGTACAATGTATACATCATATAACTCCATAAAATCAAGTACAACCCATAATGTTCGGTACCGTAAAAGTCAAATACATAAAAATAAAACATGAGTATTACATAGTGGGGGATCAAAATATCTTCTTATGTATGAAGCTTTCCAGGCATGATATATCAAATATGATTCTTTGTTTCGTCATGTGAATTTTTGTTGCACATAAACATCATTAGTAATCACTTGCAAATAAATCAATTTGTTGTATATAAATGAAAAAGAAAAGAAACAAATGATTAAAGGTATTAAGTCCTAAAATGCATGCATATATGGAGTATAATATATATAATATACCTTTTATATTAATATATATAAATTATATTATATAATATTAAATTTTACAATTACTATAGGCCATTATCCCATTTGAAATCTTGAAAATTTGGGGTTCTTGGCTTATTTGAAATTCTTTTTTATTTTTTAAAATTGAAGGTATGGTTTTTAAATAGGCAATTAGGTTAGATTGCACCATTTTAATAAGTTAAGTTAAAACCAAATTTTGGCCTATATCAAGTCAGGTCAAGTTATTATTATTATTATTTTTAATCATATGGGTGTGTGACATAACCTATTTTTACCCTATTAATTATCTTAAAATATAATTCAAAGGTGTTTGTGTGCAGTGCGGAGGCTATAATTATTATAGATATTTTATAAATTTATTTGTACAAAAGATCAGCCACACATTGGACTAATGCTAGTTACTAAATCCTCAATTAAGGGCAGAAACATTTAGGCTGGGCACGGGCATGCACGGTGGAACCACACGAACTATGCGGTTTAAACTCGCGGGCAAGCACGGTTCCACCGCGAGAGCCACACGGATCAACCATGAGAGCAGTGCAGTTCTACCAAGCAGGTAGTATGGTTCAACTACCCAGGCAGCGCGATTCCATTGTGCAAGCCACACAGTTCAAAAGCACAGGTAGTGTGGTTCCACCACATGGGCAGTATGGTTCCAGCGCACGGGCCACGTGGTTCCACCGCTCCCTCACGATTCAACTGGGTGAGCCACGTGGTTCAACCGCGCATGCACAGTTCCACCTTGCAACCCTTGCAGCTCAACCGTTCAAGCAAGCGCAAGACACACAAAAGCGATTCTAACAAGTTGCTCTCAATTTTAGTTTTCAAGCAACAACCCCATAGGAATTGAATACATCAGAGGCCAAAGAAAACAAGAGATAATGAAAACCAACATCATGATATGAGGCAATTTTAAGTTTCAATAGAATTTAAGGTTATGACCCTCCCACAGCAATTAGGTAAACTACATTATGACCCTCCCAATCATAACCATATCAATAGGATTTAAGGTTCATAAATTGAATAGATTAGGTATAATTTCAAGGGGTTCAAAAGTTCATATGGAAAAGATGCAGATAATGTGATATCTTTAGGTCACAAAATCACAAAAATTAAGGACACAGAAAAAGTCATCACCTGTACAATAAATGCCTTAATTTGCCTTATCATTTTAATGCAATCAAACAGGTAGGAGTCTGAAGGAAAGAAGCCCTTATTCACAAAGTAATGGTTTTCAATCCTTGCAAATGCCTACAAAGAAAAAAAAATGCAAGCATTTCATAGTCTGCACTGGGCTCAACTGCAAACAAAATCATTTAGAGAACCTATTTTGTGCATGTAGATAGAGTTTTATTTGAAAATAATGCATATTAAGTTTACAAAACATTGATTCAAATAATTTTGATCAATAACAAATAAAAGGATAAAATCACATTGTGGACTTCAGATATTTGACTAAATATAACACAAGAACAATCACCAACTTTTTTTTTATTCTCATAGCCAAAGAAGGTATCATGGAGTTTACCAGTTGCCACTAAGTTTAACAGCACAAAAACCACTTTACCTATAGCAACTTTTAACAATACAAACAGAGTAGAATGTGACTAAATTTTGTGACTCCACAACACAAACAAAACAGAAGGTATCCATGGCAGTACTCCACAATACCTGCCTAAATTTTGTGACTCCAGAAAATAGCACAATGGTGCCATCTAGACCCATAGTTTGGACAAGTACTGAATTTTTAGCTCATATGGCTCTTGCCCTGAGAATCTAAAAAAAGTGACTAGATGAATTAAAAAAAAAAAAAAAAAACAAACAGAATAGAGCAGAAACAAATGCGAGCCATAGATTCAGCTGAACCATTCTTCACAAACAAACCCCATAGATTCAACTGAATCATTCTTCACAAACAAACCCTAATCTAATTCGAGTCAAATGCGAACTAGATGCATCTTAAAATCATATTCAACTCTCACATAACTTTCAGACAAGTAGTTAATGAATCAAATTCAAGCTAAATGCATCGCAAAATCCTAAAATATTTCAATGAATTTGTTATATTGACCAATAAATTTCACCCCGAAATTAGGGTTCATGAGTTCCACTAAACCATTTTTCACAAAAAAACCCTAATTTGCGAGAGAGAGAGAGAGAGAGAGAGAGAGGGGAGACGAGCCTCAAAAGGGGGTCGACGGCGATGGCAATGAAGTCAAAAATCAAACTTTGTCGATTTCCCTATTGACGAGAGGCGTTAAGGAACTGAGACAGTCGCACGAGGGAAGGCAGAGCGAGAGAGAGACAAGGGATCTTTCGCGTCTTTTTTTTTTTCACCCTAGAAGGATACAGCAATGGATCTATGACGGAAAATATCCGTCGCAAGATTCCATCACTAATGCCTCGCTAAGTAACGCCATTTCTATAATTTGTGACGGATTAGTGATAGAAAATTCTGTCACTAATCCGTTGCTAATTTGTCGATGGAAATATATCCCATGAAAAACAAAGCTATTTCATGGCTGTTCTATTGTCAGAATTAGCGACGGATAATTTCCACCGCTAATTCCGTCACTAATCCGTCATTAATCTGTCGAAAATATATCCCGCATAATAATAATCAATTTCGCACGTGTTTTACCATCGGAATTAGTGATAAAATTTTTCTATCACTAAATTCGTGGCTAATCTCTCGCTAAGTTTTATATTTTTTATTTCTAAAATCCGATATTAATTTGTCGTAATTTTATCGCTATTAGTGATGTATAATTTTTTGTTCCTAATTTTTGTTGCTGATAGCTTGTTTTCTTGTTGTATCTGATTGAAATTCACTTTACATTATGTTTGTATTTGATGAATCTTTAGAATTATATTATATATATTTTGTGGTTGATGAATGTTTGGAATTATATTTTATATTTGTGGTTGATTGTTGTTTATTTGATACCGGAAGTATTGCTATTGGATGTTAGAATCATTATGTGCGGATGAAATGTAGATAAAATGTGAATTATGGATGAAATATGTATATTGTAGTTGATATATGTTTGATATATATGTTTTGGAGTAGATTTTTGGTACAATTTGTAAAACAATCAAAAAATTTCACCCTAATACTAACTCTTCTTGACATTTAATATCACAAAATGTTACTAACTGCAAAGAAAATTGCTGACATTTTCGAGAATATACGTCAGCAATTGCTTCAGCACTTGCCGACATTTTAGTGAGAAAACATCGGTAATGCCCAAAGTTTTTCCTGACATTTACACACAAATGTCAGGCATTTTGGGCATACCAAACGACAATAAAGGGTATATTTGCTGATGTTTCTAAATATTGGAAAAGTAAGTGCTTCCCTGATATTTCTCCTAACGTTTATTTTTTCACCATCCAACCCTTTAAGGATGCTTATAAGATGTCAGGAATGAGCAAAAAAACCATCAAGAAAGGTATGAATTTTTGTAATGATAACATAATGTATAAGCATTAATAAACTTTAGTCACCTATGCACAAGATAACTATGTCACCTCACTCTAAAAATTATGTGCACCATCGTGATAACATTTGCTAACTTCAAGTAAATGACCACACAATCATCATTTAATAGTTAAATTCAGCTTGCTCATCTAATTAGTGATTTCTTACTCATAGTATGAGACTCATTACTCTATCATCATTAGTATTGCATACTAATCATGGACTTAAGTACAAAGATGATGTCCCAAATTAGGGATTTGTCCATTTAAGATTTATAAATCATGAACGTCATTAATGAGACTCCGCAAGGTGATTCTATATCTCATATTCTCAACTCTTGAAAATTGAATATCCACCTCCTATAGACATGCTCTAATTAAATACTGAAGTATGTCACAAAGAGATATTTTTACTAAAAGAAATATTATAATTTTCATTCGTAATACTAGTTTATAAATAAAACTGCTATTGTTCTAGGGTATAATGCTAACATGGTGCGCTAAAGCCCATCAACATAACCTTGCAATTGGCTCACCAGGTAGTCAAGGGGTTCTATTTAGTGAACTTTGTAGTTCTTTACATAAAGGTAGATCATTGATCCAAAGATCTAACCCCAATCATTTTAGCAGATCCTTTTTAGCAACCACAGATACAACAATGAAGTATGGAACTACACTTATGGTGATTGTAGTTTTAAACTTGAGTGTTAATACCAATGTCTTTCTTGAGTCTATGGTCCGAATTTTGAGAGAGACATTTTATAGAGTCAAGAGAGTAGAGAGAGGATAGAGAATTTTCAATTTCAAAATTTCCTAGAAAAAATTTCAAAATTCAACTTAATTTGAAAAATATATGATACTAAGTTTGCTAGAGTTTAGTATTGAGCCTTTATATCTTTGCCGGTGGGTTTCTGTTTTCAATAAGTTAAGGAAATTATAACTTCATATGAGAAGAAGTTGATATCTAAATGAGGGGACGCAATTAGACACAAATTTGAAAATCTCTTGCTGAATTCTCGAATTATGACAGAAGCCTCCGAGGGAAAACGAGTTTTGCGTAAATCCTGTTGAAATCAACTTCCCATCTATAATTTTGTTGCCAGGTTTGCCACACACACCTAAGCCTCTTGAGCTTTACTTTATGAAACTCTTTTTGACTAAAATAAAGTACATCCTGTGAAAAGGAGAATGACATAGCAGCTAACAAAAATAGTCATACAGAACTACTTATGAATGAGACCCAAAAACTTACTATTTCCTCACAATTATTCAATGACTAAAAGAGTAATCTAATATAAGCTGAAGCCTGAAGTCATTCCATCTTTCTAGAAAATTAAATCTCTATTCGAAAAATTTATATGAGAAAAATACATTACTTGGGCAACTTTATACTGGTTCACGGGAATTATAGGACCTATTTGACAAATTTTAGTTTAGTTTATTTGCCTCAGTTAACTTATATTTTATTTTATATTATTAATAATGTTTTTTAACTAAAAGAAAAGATTATAAAAAGTTAGAATTTTACTAATAAAGGTATTTGCTTTCGTAAAAAGTCAATATTATTATAATATGCCAATAATTTTTTATACTAGATAATTTACTTTAGTTTAAGTGAACTTAATTTCGTTTTTTTTTTTTTTGGGGGGGGGGGGGCTAGGAGGATGTAACTGTCCTTTGCCTCTCCCTAGAAAGTGACTAATGGTGCGACGCCTTTTAGAAAGCTGCTTGAAAAACATTAATCAGGGTTTACTTTTCTGTCGCTAATAAAATAAAGCCTGAGGGGGTACTCGAGTCATTAAAAGCCGGACTCTTTTTCCTTCATACCAGTACATTAACCTTTTTTGATGAGAGAGAGAGGGGGGGGGGGGAAGGGGGGAAGAAAAAGAGTCTGTCACGTGAGAGCGAGGGTGTGCTCATGTGTAGTAGAGATCTAGGCCAGCAACACCTATTCATGCAAAATCTACAGTGGTATAAATAAGGACAGTTTGTATTGTTATGGGAGGTGGGGGGATGTTTTTTTTGTTTTCTTTGTGTGGGCTCAAATTCTCAAGGATCACTGATTGGGGTCTTCGGTTTTCATCTGTCCCCACTCCCACGTTCTCTCTCTCTCTCTCTCTCTCTCTCTCTCTCTCTCTCTCTCTCGTACATACACGTAAAAGAACCTTTTCCACAAACATTACCTTTGTAGAAAGACCTCGTAACCTAGCTAAAAAGTTAGGAGCTCAAAGCTTAAAATGCTTAAAAGGCCTTACAAGAAAATCTGATACCAGTAAAACCCCTTCTCTCTCTCTCTCTCACTCTCTCTCTCTCAAGATAAACATAACCCTCTCAGCTTCAGCAGAGGCACAAAGAACACATCCATGCTAGGCAAAACAATTTCTGCTATTCCTCCTGATCATAATGAAGCTTTTAACTCCTTCACACACAAAAGAAAAAGAAGACCTGCTGCTACTCCTGGTGAGCCAAACTCTCTCTCTCTCTCTCTCTCTCTCTCTCTCTCTCTCTCTCTTCCCTAGGTGCAATATCTAATTTATGTAGTATAAAATAGATCCAGATGCAGTTGTCTCTCTCTCTCCACAGACTTTATTAGAATCGGACCAATATGTATGCGAAATCTGTAATCAAGGATTCCAAAGAGAGCAAAACCTTCAGATGCATAAGCGAAGACACAAAGTGCCCTGGACATTGCTGAAGAGATCGGAGAGCAATTCAGCGGAGTCTATGAAGAAGAAAGTATATGTGTGTCCGGAACCCACGTGCTTGCACCATGATCCGAGTCACGCGCTTGGTGATCTTGTGGGGATTAAAAAGCACTACAGAAGAAAGCACTGTAACCACAAGCAGTGGGTATGTGAAAAGTGTTCAAAAGGCTATGCTGTTCAGTCTGATTATAAGGCTCATCTCAAGACATGTGGTACTAGAGGTCATTCTTGTGACTGTGGCCGTGTTTTTTCCAGGTTTCAAATAATCTCTATCTCTCACTCTCTCTCTCTCTCTCGAATTTGAAGATTCAGTTGATTTGTCTGAAATTTTCTCTTTCTCTATATTAGAAAGAAGAAAAATAGAAATTCTTCTCCTTTTATCAGAACCCTAAAATTCCAAAAAGAATGCGGAAAGAACTCATTAATAAAATTGAAGTCTATGCCAAAGTCTTAATTTTTCATTTTTTTCAACATATTTTGGAAGTAGTTTTTATGAGTCTTGATTTTTTCAAACATTCAATTCTTTTGTATATGCAATTAAATACCTTCTTCATCAAAACCCATGAAGGAACTTTGATATTATTCTGCATGACTGTACCGATATTTTCTTTTTTTTTTTTTTTTCAATTTCTTCGTTCATTTTGCATTTAGTCATAATCCAATCTTAGGATCAGACCCATTATTTATTTTGTTTATTTAATGTTTCTCACTAACCCTGCAAGAAGAAAATCCCATTCATCACTTTCGATTTGGTTTTTAATTAAAAAAAAATTATTGAATTATTCCATAAGTAAATGTTTTGTCTTTGTAGAGTAGAAAGTTTCATTAAACACCAAGACACTTGCAATCTTAGGAGAGTCCAGCCTGAGTCGCACTTCAATCCATTGAGGCCGGCCTCATCTTCTCAAGCAGCTTCAAGCACAAGCCCTTCAAGTGACACCAACTTCTCTGCCTCTCCTTTGCTCGCGTTGACCAAGTCAAAGCCATTGGAAACTATTTTCTTAATTTGTGATCATCCAAACAATGCGTCCTCAACAAATGATTCTCAAGTACCAAACAATCTTGAGCTCCATTTCCTCATGTCTAATAATCCATTAAACATTGAAGACCATGCAACAAACTTGAGACTCTCCATAGGATCATTATGCGAAAACGAGCGTGAAATAAGACAAGAGAGTGCGGCAGACCCAACATCGGAAGTGACAAGATTGAAAGAGGTAGCATGTGAGCAATTGAATTTGGCTATGAAAGAGAAGGCGTTCGCGGAGAAAGCTAGACAGCAAGCGAAAAAACAAATTGAGTTAGCCGAGCTTGATTATGAAAATGCTAGGAGAATTCGCCAACAAGCACTGCAAGAGCTCAAAATGGCACAGAGTTTGAAGGAGCAAGCAACAAAGAAGATTAGCTCCACTCTTTTGCAGGTTACTTGTCAATCATGCAAGCAACAGTTTCAAACAAGCACACTGGGTGAAGACACTTTTGTTTCTATGAGTTACATCTCGTATGCATCGATAAGTGAAGTTGGTGAAGAGTAGAATTTAGTACAAATATCTTTAAACAAGTATTGGAAAAAATGAAAGTAAAAAAGTACTTCTTCTTTCTCTCTCACCTTTTTAATTTGAATTTACTCTACTGATGGTTTGGTATTTCATCAAACTTTTCATTAACTCTACTGTTGGAGATATCAAATGAAGGCGTGAGTATGTTCTTGAGCCAATCTATTGTGGGTTTTCCTTTCACATATAAATGTTATTTTATTTTATTTTTATTTTGAATATTTGTTCATAGTATATGCTCGTCGTTATATAGCCTTTCGCAATCTATAATTTCATTGTTATGGTGGTGTCAAATATGGTTATTGGAAAATTCAGATGGCCCATACATTATATTTTTCATTTCAGCTTGGCAATATGGCGAGCAACAAGATTCAAACCCAGATCTTTTCGGGTTTTATGTCAACCAGGTTACCATTTAAGCCAAGGCGATATATATATAACTCTTGACGAAAGAAAATTTATGATTCATAGAATTTCAGTTGTTTAAGTGAATGTTTTGTCTAAATCACATACTTTTCATCCATTTATAATTGCTAAATGCATAAAAAATTAAATGCCGACCATATCTGTAATCATGACAATATTTGGTAGGTTTCTCTTGTATCATTTATTTAGTGGAATGAGAAATGCATGGAAATTCGATTATTGTTTTGCTGAATTTGTACTTATCAATTATCTTATGTACCATGCGCCAACTTACATGATTAGTTTCTTTATATATAAATATATATATATATACACACATATATATTATCAATATTGGATAATGAAATTGATTATGATTAAATCTGATTTGAATTGAACTGATTTTTTAAAGAGTAAAAGTTTTTCGATATTTATTTTTATTATACACAACATTTAAATTTAAAATTTTATTTAAAAAATATTAAATTACTCAATCAGATATCAATACATAAATAGTCTCCTGGCAAATAATCATCGCTACTATCCAAATAGTTCACTTGAATATTTATCGACGTTGGTTGGCTCAGTTGGAAGGAAGCTGAGTTCCCTTAATTATAGTCGTGAGTTCGACTCTCTATGAATACGAAAAAAATCATGTTGGGAGACCTTCCCCAAAAAGAGCCCGACAGTAGATCAATTCCGATTAGTCGAGATGAAATTCCGGATACCGGTTTAGTGTATCATTTTCTCTTTGAGTCCATGCAATATTATCTTTTTTTCACAATTTGTTTCTCTTGCTATGAGTAAATTAAGAGAGAATATATTAAAAATATATGTTCTTTGATGTGTCTAATATTGAATTATTATCGAATAATTCTTCTCCACACGATTGTTAGAAATTTGTATTATAAAATCATTTCAAAACACATACACTTCATGAAATAATATTGGAGAGTTTTTAAAAGACAAAGATAATTTTCTATATTCTTATGAGAAATGTATTTTTTTTTTTTTTTGGGTTTATGAGACAAAAACCTCAATGATAAGTTTCATGACTCGAGTATCCCACGGCCACTTTACATTTTCTTCTCTGATAACAAATCAAGAAAAGTTGCGCTAAGAAAATCTGACCATTGATAATCTGCCACCTAAAAATAGTAACAAATGTGATTATAATTTTCCTTGTAATATAAATAGGATTCATGCTTAGAATGGTAAAAGGATATGCCTAAAACTCAACTGAGTTACCAACTCGATGCTGTGCCACTGAGCCAATATGTGAGCTAGAATAGCTAGATATGATTACTTCTTGTTGAAGCACAATATCGTTGCCCAGTAATTTAATTAAAATCATAAACCTTTTGAGTCCCCATAAATTTGTGAATTACATTTAGTTCGTTTTCTTTTAATTTTTATAATAACCATTAGTCACCATATGGGACATATGTTCAAGCATAAATTTTTCTTGGCCATGATATTTTTATGGTTTCTTTATAAGGAATTTTATATGGGTTCATATAATTAAGATTTGGTGTAAGTTTTTCCAGAAAAGTCATAATTTTGATGTTGAGAATATTAAAAAAAAAAAAAAAAAACCCTAGTTTGGGTTCTCCAAAATATCAAATTATTAAAAATTTGACCCATTTTTGGAGTTTAACCTGTCACGTTAGCGCTGCATCAGCATAGTACTTTGTTTTTATTTTATTTTATTTTATTTTTCCGGGACACAACTATAAACTTTGTAAGATGTCTTGAGATGCTTGCTTCCAACCCACGGGTACCTCTAACATGTCCAAAAATTTTCAGTCATCTGAATAATCATTTGACTCAAACCTTATATGTTAAAATCATCAACTCCATTCCACGTTCGAGATTTTAGAACGACCACTCATTTAGAGAGTATGAAGACAAAGAACTTAGGTTAGGGTTTCGTAATTTTTTGCTTTCTGGTTCTCCTTAATCGTATTTTTCTTTTAAATTTTTTCATGTTCTAGGATATTATTTCCTTTGTTAGCTTTTTCTCGAATTTGTCCATTTTTATCCCGAAAAACAAACATCACTCTTAATTTTTTTTTTTTTTTGATATCAAGAGATGTAACAAAACGGATTAAATCGGAGAAGAGAGGACAAAAGTAAAAATATTCTACCATTTAACCGATAACGTCACTCTTTATCAATGTGAAGAGAACAAATAATCGAAGGTCAAATGAAAATGAAAATGAATATCCAATCCGAGGAATCAGAGTTCATATATAACAAGAGAAAAATAATTAAGGGACCAAGACACTTGTGTGTAGTAGCCTATTTTGGTAAATTTTCATCTTCATTTATATTATTATCTTGATGCTTTATGTCTTGTCAATCTTTTGAGAAATTATGAAGCAAAGTTATTAAAACAATCCCATTACACTTTAAATTCAAATAACAAAAATTATTCTATAATTTTCTCAAAATTTTCTTTTCCCACTAGTTTCTAGAGTAGTGTTTTATTTCTTTATTTATTTCTCTTTGTATAAAATGGAGTAATTCTAAAATATTTAGATCATCTAGGAGGCAAAAACGATAAAAGTTGATCTCTTTGGGGTCTCTTTAAAGTTTAAAACCTTTTTGACTTTTCTGCTTTACTTTCTGCAAGGAATTGAAAAATGGGGGAAGCTTTAAAAAGATCAGAGGCCAAAAATGTGTACACAAGAAACACAATCCTCGCTCCATATAAGGTTAATTCATTCAGCCATGTAGGGTCATCCACCATTAGTATTATTATGAGAGAGAGAGAGAGAGAGAGAGTCGTTTTCATGGCATTTCGTTTTCTTCTTTAAATAATATTAAAGTCGCCATGTTTTTCAGTGCCACAGTTGAAATGGTTTCGGCAGGCACTCGTCCCTCTCAACTAATACAACACTCAAACGCACATCTTTTTTCATCACATCTCTCGCTCTCTCCCTCTCTCTCCTCACTTATCAAGAAATCAGCAGAGTGGGTGGTCAGGCAGACAATAGCACAGTAGCTTTTTCATTTCATTTATGGACCATTCAACTCAATGACTCCTACTTGAATTCATTTTGAACATACAAATCCAATCCCCGAAAGAAAAAAAGAAAAAAAGAAAAGGAAAACTACTGCTGCGTGACTACACTGGCTCTTCCCTGTGCCTAAATTTCATTTTCCATTTTTATTCTTTCAGAATTCAGACCAAAACAAAAGCCATTGCCCACCAAAAGGGTAAGGTGTTTTCTTTGCTTTCTCTTGGGACCACCTGGCCCTCTTCACCCCACCTTTTAATATGTCCTGTCCCTCCCCCCCCCCCCCAATCTTTTACCCGCTCCACAGGCTCTCTTGCTGTGGTTTAATCACTTTGAATTTGAGCTGTTATATCTCTTAATTATTATTTTCAAAATTAATCATAGAAGTTAATAATATAGAATTTATTTACATCCCTTCAACATATATATATACATATATATATATTCTTAATGAAAGTGTCCATCATTTAATAATATACAATAAAAGATAACTCTTGATCTTATAATTATCTAATAAAGTAAAATTACTATTAACACTGAATACACTCTTTAAAATAAGTTAGAGTATATGATGTGATACACTATGTTGTTTATGTTTCAATCAATCAATCAATCAGAACTTTTATCCTAATAATTGAGGTCGGTTTTGTGATTAAGCGTATATATACGTAGTCTTCCCTTACAATTTTGCAAAGAGTCTATTTTCACGTCTCAAACCCGTAACTTTCAACTGTTATGTCAAGATTCTTAAAAAAAAATTACAAATTAACCAAAAAGAGAAAGAATAAGGTGCTAAAAAAAAATCATGTTAACCCCCACTCTGCCATGGTCGTCAAAATCGGTATCAAAAGTCTTGACAAGAAGCAGCAAAAAGTTAAATATGCTCTCCATTTTCTTGATAAGGTCTATTGCTATATCTACAGAAAGCAGAATGTGTCTTGTAAAGTCCGCTATGCAGCCTTCCTCCACTCCTTTGTCAAATAAGCCTACGGGATTTTCATGAATTCCTGATTGAGATCAAGCCACAATCTTCAATAGTTCTTCCATAGTACCATAACCACAGAGTCTTGAACGCTCCCCTTCCTAGAACTTCACCATACCGAACATATCCACCACTCTGATCCTTCTCAACAATTTCATCGTCAGCAGGCCCTGATTTCTTAGAGTCTCAACAATTTCATCGTCAGCAGGCCCTGATTTCTTAGAGCCCTTCATACTTACAGAAAACGATTCCATATTCACAGCACAAGAGAAACCCTAATCGAAAAAATTGGAAAGATCCTAAAAATTTAAAAGAGGAGCGAATTTTAAAGAACGCCAACGAAAATCAAGAAGAGATGTTCAGAAAAGGCCTCGGAAGCAACAACGTAAGAATTGAAGATTGATTGAGATCGCTGGAGACGTAATTCACAGCTGATGTGGCTCATCTAACATTTTTATATTTTTTTTAATATTTTTAATAAAATCAATTCTGAAATACCACCCGAATTTAATAGATATATTTCAAAATAACATATATATATATATATATATATATATATATATATATATGGATGATTTAACATGTTAAATCAAATCAAATTTTTATGGGAAATACCCATATATTTGATTAGGGATGAAAGAAAAAGTCAGAGTTGAGTTTTGAGGTTTCCACGATTTTTCATTGAAAATTGTGGAGTCTGGTTAAATCATGCTGTAAGGTACTTATAACTTTTTTATTTATTTAAATTTAAATAAGTTCGACCTAGCGTCAACTGCAATTAATAATACATTGGTATTTCTGCGTATGCAATTGAGCAAATATCCAAAACTTGACAAGTGCATTTTATGGTAATATTTTTTAATACTATGTGTCAATGTTTAAGCCTTTTTCCTATTGTTAGCTTTCATCTTCTTATTAAGTTCTAAGTCGACTAATCCTATTTTCCATTCGGACATTAAATATAAAGATGAAAATTTTCGACCTTAATAGCTACTCATAATATGATATCAACTCAAGTTGATGCCCAAATCTATTTCATGGGGTCTAAATCCGTTCAGCTCAGTTAACCTTCATCTTAAGTATGATAGTATCATCTCTTATCTTTATGAAGTTAGTAATTAGTAATGAAGAGGATGATAAAATCTTATATCCCTAAGTCATTGAGTAATTGCGACAAAATATATATCAACTCCTCGAGAAAAGTCCTACTCATAATTGCAGCGATGCCCACTCAAATGTGTGAACAACGTTTATCACTAAAGCCACGTATCGTTGATGTTGTCATTATCTTTTATGCTTCGGGGGCATGTGAAATTCATTTAGGTACCACTATAAAATTAAAGCGTTGAGGTAACGGTAATATTTATAAGCGATGACATATAGTGATTTTTTTTTTATGGCGTATGGCAACACTTGTGACGAAATCGTTAAAAAATATATATATTTTATGACTGTATAATATTATTCGTTAGAAAAAGTTTAGTAATCATCAGTAAAGGTTGGACAACCGTTTGTAAAAATCGATGTTGAATTTTCACTATTATTATTTGTGATCAGTAAATATAAAACTTTTAGGGACGGTTTGAAAATAATCAGTATATGACCGTTTTTACTGTCTACCTAACCATACCGTCTGTATAAATTTTACATTTATGATAACTCATATATTATACAGTCTTTAAAAGCTATGTTCAATTCAGATGCTCATCTTTTGTGATCAGTAAATAAGGCAGAGTTTTATAAACGATTTGAAAACAATTTCGATATGACTACTTTTACTCACTATTTAAACATATCGTCTTCATAAGTTTCACACAAATCTAACGATTATTATTTGTGGTTAATAAATATGGTAAAGTTTTAGAGACGGCTTGAAAAATGTCTCTAAATAACTCTTCTTCACTATCTAGTTAACCATACTGTGGATATAAATTGTATATCTATGCTAACTTATTCATTGTACAGTTTTTAAAACTTATGTTCAATTCTGACGATTATCATTTGTGGTTAGTAAATATGGCAGAGTGTTAGGGACGGTTTGAAAACATTCTCGATTTAACTCTTTTTACAGTCTAGTTAAGCATACCAGTTTCGTAAGTTCTATTCAATTCTGACAGATATTATTTGTAATCGGTAGATATGGTAGAGTTTTAAGGACTGTTATTTAACTGTCTCTATATGTCTATTCTTTACTATCTATTTAACCATACAGTCTGCATACGTTCTTCATCTATCCTAACTCATATATTTTTCGATCGTTAAAAGTTATGTTCAATTGAAACGTTTATCTTTTGTGGTCAGTAAACATGTCAGAGTTTTAGAGAAGGTTTGAAAATAGTCTCGATAAGACTATTTTTGATTGCTACTTAAACATATTGTCTTCATAAGTTATATTCAATTCTAACTGTTATTATTTGTGATAAGTAAATATAACAGAGTTCTAGAGACGGGTTGAAAAATGTCTCTATATGACTCCTCTTTTACAATCTAGTTAACCATACCATCGGGATAAATTCTATATCTATGCTAACTTATATATTGTGCAATATTTAATACCTATGTTCAGTTTTGACGCATATCATTTGTGGTTAGTAAAAATGACAGAGTTTTAAGGACGATTTGAAAATAGTCTTGATATTTTTCTTTTTTCTGTCTACTTAAGCATACAAATTTCGTAAGTTCTATTCAATTCTAAGAGTTATTATATAGAGTTTGAGGGACGGTTTGAAAACGGTCACTATATGACTATTTTTACTATCAACCTAACCAAACCGTCTGTATAACTTGTATATCGATACGAACTCAAATATTATACAGTTTTTAAAAACTATGCTCAATTCAGACGCTTATCTTTTGTAGTCAGTAAATATGCAGAGTTTTAGAGACGGTTTGAGAACATTTTCAATATGACTATTTTAACTCACTACTTAAACATATCGTTTTCATAAGTTCTACTCAATTCTGATAGTTATTATTTGTGATCAGGAAATATGACAGAATTTTAGAGATGGTTTGAAAAATGTCTCTATATGACTCTTCTTTACTATCTAATTAAAAAAACCGTTGGCATAAGCTCTATATATATACTAACTTATATATTGTACAGTCTTTAAAACATACGTTAAATTCTGATATAAAATCATTTGTGATTAGTAAATATGGCAGAATTTTAGGGACGGTTTGAAAACAGTCTTTATATGATTCTTTTTTCTGTTTACTTAAGTATACCAGTTTCCTAAGTTCTATTCAATTCTGATAGTTATTATTTATGGTCATTAGATATGCAAGAGTTTTAGGGATAGTTTGAAAACTATCACCATATGACTGTTTTTAATATTTACCTAACCATATCGTCTGTATAAGTTCTACATTAATACTAACTCATATAATATATTGGCTTTTAAAATTATGTTCAATTCAGATGCTCATCTTTTGTGGGTAGTAAATATGGCAAAAGTTTAGAGATAGTTTGAAAATAGTCTCGATATGACTATTTTTACTCACTGCTTAAACATATTGTCTTCATAAGTTCTACTTAATTATGATAGTTATCATTTGTGGTTAGTAAATTTGACATGATTTTATGGATGGTTTGAAAATAGTATCGATATGACTCTTTTAACTGTCTACTCAAAAATATCGTCTTCATAAAGTCTATTCAATTTGAATGCTTACTATTTCTGGTAAATAAATATGGCAGAGAGTTTTAAAAACTATTTGTTTCAATAGTGGCTATAGTAAGTCAATGTGTGGTAAAGTTTGAGGTGAAATACTGTGTAGAGATTTTAGTGTTATAAGTATGAAATTGTCATGATAAAGTGTAGTAATGGGTGGTTATATTATTATACATTGGAATAGGAGTTGGAGTTGCTGTTGCTCTAATAAGTTTAAAGAATTTACTACTTCTACACCTATCTTTGTCTGACTTTGGTTTTGTTTGTATTTTAATTTTTGTTTGTTTGTTTGTTTATTTATTTTTTATTTAGCACTACCCCTAAACCGGACTAATTTTGCAATGATAGTAAGATTGAGATATGGTAGGTTGCTATAAGTGTGTTAATTTTGTAACTTGTGTCACTGCTGATAACTAGTGATAACTTATGATAAGTAGTAATAATAAGTAGTGGTAATTTGTAGCAACTAGTAATAACTTTACTAACAATAACTTTACTAGTGATAACTACTCAGAATTGGTGTTAAATTCTGGCTAAGTTTGAAAAAATTTATCATCTGGTATATCCAGCGACACTTCTAGAAAAGGAATTGGATTGTGTGGTTGGCATACATGCAGTGACCAAGAGTTTGTGGTTTGTTGTCTGGCATTATGCAAAATGAATATAAGGAGACAGAAGTATACCAACCGTAATGACTAAGCTCTTCAATCAGGCTTCCAGATACTCCCCCTGCTTGAAAATGCTTAATTTACCGATGTTACGCACTAATTTTGATATAAATGATAGCAAAGCTGGATCTATATGGGATAATGCACATGAGCAGCAGCTACTCCTAATTTGGCTCCAAGCAGCTGCTAGCAATTTATGGGTTGTGCAAGAAATCTGTATTTTGAATAGTTGAACTCTTAATCCTCCAAGTTAATTGCTTGACAGCCACTACTGGAGGATCTATTACAAAGGCATTTCTATACAGGTAAAAATTGGAGTTTATGCAATTACAAGTGCTTCATAATAACTCTGCCCATGCAATTACAAGTACTTAATAGCAACTGCCAGAAGATCGAAACCTGGAATCTTGTGATCACAATCTCATCATCAATTGAACAGTTTTGCTTAGCTCTACATATGATTCAGCAGTCTATTGGTAACACTCCAATTGCAATGAAGAATCACTCTAATGTACTTATAAAATTGGTAATTGTACAAGGTTGCCTATAGGCGTAAAACATTTTAAAGCCCTTAAATTATCAAGTGATCAGCAGAGAAGTTGTTGAAGCCTATATATCTGTCAAAGGCCCTCTTGCTCTTGGTATAACTATGACACCATTCAGCACGCTGCAGACGAATCCACCACCAATCGGAGATAATGTACAGAAGATGTAATCAACTAAAACTTGGCCTCCTCCATTGTGAAAGTAAATTTTCTAAACTATTTTATTAAACTAATTGGTTCTCAATTAGTGATTTTGACCTCCTAAAGTCTTGTAATCACTTAAGGCCACTATAGCTTGATCTCTTCCTTTTGTTCGTCTTCCATGTTAAGAAATCCCCATTCAAATCACTTCCTCCAGCACTTTCGTATTTAGGTTTCTCAGGTTTGACTTCAATTTTGAAATCCTTTGGGCTAAAAACATTAAGTTCTTCACTTGCAGTTGGGATGGGAATACTTTCATCCTTTACATTTGTTAGTCTTTTCTCCTTTGCTCCTTTATTAATAGTCAAATACCTGCCCTCCGAGATAAGTTGTTGGTTTCCCTTTGCTTTTACCAAAAGCCTTGATATGTCCTCACTATTTTCTACAACCTTCATCCACTTCAAATCACCAAGGGAATCGGCATAAACCACCTCTTTTCTCCTTCGCTTTCCAGTGATCCTACCACTTTTATATCCAAGGCCTATGTCCTTTTCCTAATCTGCCAGTACGGGATATCCCCATTCCGGTACCTCATGTTCTTCCATAAGTCGAGACCTATAATTTTCTTTCTGCCTTTTCTCTTTGTCTATTTTCGTGAAAAGCCAAAATTCGTCATCTGATCTTGCTGCGAGGCAATTAATTTCCCTCTCACTAGGCATATCTGTTCCAAGTGAGTTTGCCCTCTACGCATGATTTCCTCCAACATTTCCAGTTTGTCTTGAGCTGCAAAAATAAATAGAAATTGTTAGAATGGTTTATTCTGCTCAAAGTAATAATAGAAGCTGCAACAGGGAAACTCCTCATTCATTACCATACATATCCACTGTAGCCCCACCGAAAGGGGATTTAGACCTTTGGCTCTTGTATTGGCCACCTGATCTTCAAAGTGCACCATATGTTCAGACCTCTATGTCCGATAAAGTTCTTAGATCCTCAGTTTCTCCTTTATATGTATTTTAACATAAAAGGGCTGGAACATAATAGGTTCAATTTCCTAATGCAAAAAGTAGGTTTTTTCTTTGGCAAAACGTAGCAAGGCTCTAACTAAAGCCAAGCACTGAGATGATTCTGATCATTGTTAATCTGACCTTGTCTAGTTATTGGATAATAAAAAGAACTGAACTGAAGAATTCTCCATATTAAGCACAAAAAAATGCTGTCAGACACTTTGGGGCATATGCTACATAATGACAAACCTGCTGGTCCATTTGAACAGTCCAATCTGTCTAATTTGATGATAAGTAGCACTTCTTCTAGAACAATGTCGGTTTCTAGTTATTGACCACATACCACATTGTTGAATGAAATTCAAGATGACAAACCTGTAGAGGTTGTGTTGAACAGTCCACGCAGGATGACTTTTGTATCAATTCCCATTTTCTATTTTGCACGCTCTTAAATGACCTCATCAATTGATCCAACACTAACAAAGATAAATACCCTAACTTCCTTTATTTGCCCTATACAGTGGGCTCTGTCCTCTATCTGCTAGTCCATTTGAGGGTTCCAGTCACTATCAAATATCATCACAGTGTCGACTGTTTGTAAATTTAGACCCAGACCTCCAATATGAGTGCTTAAAAGATACATAAAGTAAGGAGAGTCGGGAGCATTGAACTTCTTTAACAGCACACCCCTTTCCTCGGTTTTTGTTGAGCTATCCAATCTAACATATTTAAAATCATGAAGCCAAAGATAAATTTCGAGAATGTCCACAGACAGGTCATCTATGAGAAAAGTAGGACCCTATGCCCTGCCCTATGAAGTTTGGGGAGTAAACAATCAAGTAGTTAAAATTTCCCAGATGCCCGTGACAAGATCAACCTTTGTTCCAAATATTGTACTCACCCACAAACACGTATGGATGGTTACAACACTTCCTGAGTTGCATTGAAAGGTTTTGCAGATTTTTGGAATTCCCAAATCTTGAAGTAATAGTTCTGTAAGCAAATACTCTCTTTTGTCATTGAGCAAGTTGTTACTGGTGTACCAGAGTCAGTAGATGCTACAAGAGAGAGAGTTAAAAAATTTAAACCAAAAGTTAAAAATTTCAAGTAATTATGTGTAGTTGCTTCCCTTCCCTTGCTTTTTGCATTTGTATTTGTAGTTTTGTTCATTTTGTATTTTGATGTATATTTCAATATTGATGTGTTGATCTGTTCTATTTTTCAATGTTAAAAAATTCAAGTAATTATGTCTATTTTGTATTTTTCTGTTTGTATTTTGATTTGTTTTGTAATTTTTTTATTCTCTTTGTATTTTGATTTGTAATGTAATGTTTAGTTGTATTTGTAAGTAAGATGGAATTTCACTTGTATATGAATTTCAAATTTGTAATGTAATGTTATGTTGTAGTTGTAATGTTTATTAAGAACGTGAGGTTGGAAGTGGTTAAAGTTTGTTGATCAACCAAGCTGTTAGGTGAGTTAGGACAGTAAGGAGTGTTAAACAAAATGTATAAAAAGGGATAAACTCCAGAAGAAAGAGGGAAAATAGATTGTTTTCTTAATTTGTTTCGAGTCTTCTCTCTCTCTATCTTTTATCTCTATCTCTCATCTTCTCTATTTCTGCAACTCTTTTGTGCTCTCCTTAAATTTTCCTTTCATTCTCTAACCTTTCTTCTATCGCTATAATGATTTCTATCATAATGCTCAAACCAACCATGCTCTGTTTTTACTTCTTACTCTGTTTTTCTGTTCCATTTCATGTTTATACTTGCTCTGTTTTTGATTTCCATTTCGTTTTTAAATCAATGTCTTTAATGTTTTCGAACTGAGTCGTGTGCCACCTGAGTAATGGGTCGCAGGGTGAGCACCCGTGCAGCCCCCGCCCAGGTATGGACATAAGCCCAACAACCCGTCGTGGGCGCAGCCTCTTGCTCATGCTGCCCCCGCCCAGGCATGGGCATAAGCCCGACAACCCCTACCAGACACAACCTCCTGCTCATGCTGCCCCTGCCCAGTCATGGGCATAAGCCCGACAATAATAAGCAGTGATGCAACGTTTCCAATATGTATCAGAAACGGAAATTTTACGACACGCCTAAAATACGTCTCCAACAACATTTCCTCTCTCCAGCCACAACAGTCTAATAAATTTTATCTCCAATCATAATTTTACTTGCAATTGCATAACGTAATTGAAGACAAATACAAAATTAGAATATAATAAAAGTTAAGGAAAAAAACCTTTTACAAATTTAGGCATCTTTCTTAGGTATTCTTCGTCATTAGCCATCGATTGCTTCTTCTGCAATTTCTGTGGCCCATCTGTGTGAAGGACGTGAGAGTCCTCTTAAGAAAGAGGTTTCTCTTATTGCATTTGCACTTGCTTTGAACAGAACCGAGAAAAAGTCAGAATCCCTCCTTCAAAGCCGAGAGAGTTCCTTGTTTTTCTTTCCCTTTCAAAGTAAGCCAAATGCTAGTAAATGACAAATGTCTTTGCAGAGAAGCACCTGTCCTTATAAATCTTGCATTTGAATTTGCATTGCATTTAAAGGAAATTTCATTTAGTTTGAATTTCCATTTACTTTACATTTATTTTGCATTTACTTTATATTAACTTTGAAATTGAAATTAATTTTATGATATTTTTTTTTTAAATTTTAGATTTTATATTTTTTATTTAGAATCTTAATTTTATAATTTCAGATTTAATTTTAAGAAAAATAAATTATATTCCTAGTATTATTAATTTTAAATTATATAATATATGAAAGTAGAATTTAAATGTCATTCAATTAATTACAATAATTAACATAATTATTCTTATTATTATTAATTTAAATTATGAGACTTTATAAAAAATTATTATATTCCTTAAATTTCATTCACGATAATGATAGTAATTATTAAAATAATATAATATAATATTAATTAGCATTATTAAATAATTTTTATAATGAATGGAATTATGAAAAGTAATTATAAGTTGAGAACAAAATTAACAACTGTAAAAACAAATACTGATATAAATTTCTACCGTAAAAACAAATAATGATAAACATGAGAGTATTATATAATTTCATATAAATTTCAAAGGACTTTATTTAACTTAAAAGATATATAGATTAGTAATGTACATTAATAATTGAAGAATTACTAAAGGTATACAATTTCTGTTTACAATTTTCATCTTAACATATGGTAACAGTTATAAAAATTATATAAATTCCAGAAATATGACCAACTAAAGAAATGAAAAAAATTAAATAACTAAAAGCGATATATGAGGTACCGCCAATTGAAAATTTTGTAATGTAAAAAAAAAGGCGGGTAAAAATATGAAAAAAATGCAAGCAAATAGGCGGGCTTTCAAATTAGGTAAATCCTAATTCCCGCTACTTAACAAATTGAAGTAAGTTAATTGGAGCCTAATAAAAAAAAAAGTGCGAAAAAAACATTGTTGGTTTGGCGGCTTCACAATTATCAATTTTTCCTCAAAGCATTATTATAACAAGTGATAAAGCATAGTAACAAATTATAGGTACCAAATCCCCAAATTGCATTACATTAAATATACCAAAAATTCTAATTTAATATCCCAAAATCAAAAATCAATAAAATTTAAAAATTTTCTATTATATTATAAAGATATTTACAAAATTTTTAACATCGATTTTTCAGTGTTATAGGATGACTATTTTTCTCTTCCTAATCTAAGGTCCTTGGATGCTTATATAAGCTTTTGGCTTTACACGTGCTAACATAAGGAGAAGCAAGCCACCAACAAAAAGGTTTAATATGTAATTTTGTACAATCTTGAGTTTTGGCCCTACCCTTGTCCTTTACCCCCGCTATTCGTTTCCTAAAAAGGAAAACTAAATGAGGGGTTGAGGAAGGGGAAAAAAAGCCTAATAGGGAGAAACCAACAGTTTTTATCATAGTTAAAGTAAAAGCAATGTACCATTGTCCAACCCAACTCTGCCTTCTTCTGTTACTTGCTAGTAGTATACTTTCTGCCAGGCTGACATATCACATTTAAGTGTGACCTCTGTCTTGGCAGGAAGAAATTTCTCCACCTCGTCTTTTTTCCTCCTTAATATGCTTGGCCTTATAATGTAAGAACCAAGAAATTTATTAAAGAGAAGTTTAAGAGAAGATCAGAACAATTGGCAAACTGATCAAGCACTAACATGATATAGACGATGAATGATTAATAGCTCTTCTTCATCTGTAAGTGAAACATCACACCGGTCTGCAAAGGGTGCATTGAACCATTCCTCAAATTTCTCAACTGAATTGAATATTGAATTGAATATTGTTGGGAGGAGGAAATTAAGCAGGGGCCACAACTCCTGATATTTTAGACAACTAAAACAATTTGATAAAAGATTACAGAAATATATTGGCAAAATGAGAAGACCTGTATAGAATTATACAGAAAGAACTATTAGGAAGCGATAGACAGAAATTTCATCATATACCAAAAACTTCATCATATATCCAAAAGTACAACACCAAAGTTGATAGTCCCAATAGTGCAGGATATATACCCTGTGACAAGAGTCCGTGCAAGGGCACACTCATGATTTTTCAACCGGTGTCCCTCATCAACGATCATGTTGTGCGAATGAATTTTATACATAACACATGATTGTCAAACTATGATTTTCATTTTAAAAGCAATCAATTTTTCATCTGAATTATATCATCACAAGGACTGCATCAGAATTGTTTTTCTCAATATAGGCATAATGCAGAGGAAAACATGCACATAGTAGAACTGTCTACAATAGAAAGTGAAGGTGCTAGGACCCAAGGGAGAGAATGATCTATATATAGAAATAAAGAGTAATATATTTTTATATATATACTATATATTTATTATATAATGATCTATATATAGAAACATATATTACTGTAGATCATTATATATTACTATATGTTACTATATACCACTATATATTATTTTTATGGTATTTTATATTACTAATATATTTAATACTAGTATTATAAGACTAATATATAAGTATATAATACTAAAATAGTATATATGTTTCAAATAACTACATATATTTTGTAATTACTTATTAAATTATATTATATGTTTTAAATTGTTTATTAAATTATAACTATATATTACATTACTATATTTTATTACATATTATTATATATTACTATATACTACTATATTATATATATTAGTATATATTACTAATATATTACTATAACTATTATATATCTTTAAATTATATTACAACAAATATTATTATACATTAATATTATATTATTGTATTTTATACTATTATATTATTATATTAGTATTGTTACTATATATATATATATTATATGTTCATATATCAATATATATATTGTTTTTATGGTATTTTATATTACTTATATATTAATTACCATATATTTTTTTAATTACTCCTTCAATTATAATATGCCCGTTCTCCTTGCAACTATATTTGTTTTTAGCAAAAAAAAAATTGGTATAGAAAATAGTAGATATAAAAGATACATAAAGTCTAAAAATATAATCATGTTGTCTAACATGACTAAATGATCACAAAAGTTAAAAATTTCTGGTTCAAGCATTATTCATTATTCCAATTTAGTTCTCTTTCATTCCAATTTATTTCTCTTTCATGTTGGTTAGCATGGATATATATAAAGCATGCTCACCACTATTTAACATACGAAAATAGTTAAAGATTTTTGTATTATTTATATAAATATTTGAAGAGAACATTTTTGAATTTTTGATATTTTTATATTAGTGATTTTTTTAAAAAATAAAAAGCATTTTTTTTATTTTGTAATATTTTAATGAGAAAACATTTTTTGTTTATATTTTTTTTATAATTTTTTAAAAAATACTATGTTTTCGAAAAAGAATTTAAAAAATTTGTAATAGTTTTTTTAAAAAGATAGATTTTTCAGTCGACTAAAGGATTTCCTTAGTCGACTAAAGAGTTTCAGTCGACTAAAGACTTTTAGTCAACTAAAACATATCTTTAGCCGACTAAAGCATATCTTTAGCCAATTGAAACTCCTTTTTAGTTGGCTAAAGTCTTTAGTCAACTAATATTTTATTTTTCAGTCGACCAAAGATTATAGCCGACCAAATTTTTTTTATAGTCGACCAAAGTTGTTTTTTGTATTTTTTTATTGAAGTAAAGCTTTTTTCTTATTGAGTATTTTTTTTATTTTGTATTTTCTTATTTAGTATTTTTTCTTATTCAGTGTTGTTTTAAGTTGAATAAAAACTTATTTAAGCTTAATTGCAGAAGCACATTTAATCACAACACATGAGAAAAAATAAAACTTAAATATTGAATAAGAGAGAATAAGAGAGCACACCCAAGAAAAAAAAGGCACATTAAATGCTAAATGCTAAAGTTCTTCAAGATTTGCAAAGTTAAATATTTCATTCCTTTCTCACTTTCGCTCTGAATTTTTGTTTTCCCTTTTCTTTGGCTGAGAAAGTAGATCCACGAGGACTAGGGTCAAAAGATGCCTTGACGTGAGTATGCCATGAGGATTTATTTGTATGCATTTTCCATAAAGATATGTAGTAAATTCATGTGAGACTTGAGCGCGGGTGCCCGCCCATAGTTTTATATAACATTACGATTACTATTATTATGTACTACAATCTTATTATATTATATTATATTTTACTTTATTATATATATGGGTTTTATATAACTATTAGCATATATCATATATTTTTTTAACTATAATTACTATATAATATACACTACTATTAAATTATTACTATATATCAATAATATATTATTATATATTGTTGTATATTACTATACATTACTATAAATTACTAAGTAATTGGAGTGACAATTATGTATTACTATATATTACTACTATATATATAAAATAGTATTATATTATATATTACTTGTATATGAATATATTAGTATTTATTTAATTGCAATTACTATACTATCATTCGTTATTATTATATTATTGCTATATACTATTACTAACTATTGTGAAATTAAATTTTTATGTTGAATATTATATAATTTTATATAGAACCAAAAAATTTTAAAAAATAATAACATTAATATTAATTTGAATTTTCAATTGATATTTAGTTTAAAGAATATTAATTAATTAATTAATTAATTAATTTAATCAGCTCTCTTATTTATTTTGTTTCTGCAAAAGCAAAAACATTTGTATTTACTGTATTCTCTTTGTATTATTATTATTGATTATTATGCATAAATGGTAATAAACTGATAATAAGTGGATTTTATTTTACAAAAAATTGGGTTTTTATATTACAAATTTAATTTGAAAATAATCTAATAATAAATTTTAAATTAAGTGACGTTTTGACCGGCTCAGTCTTATAAAAATTGAAAAAATTATATGAAATTACATGATATAAAAGGAAAGACATGTGAACAACTAAAAATAGAAAAAAAAAATGAAATGTTACGTTAATAGTAAGGATTAGAATATAAAAAAGACGGGTAAAGTGTGAAAAAAAGCTAGTAAAGCGGGTAAAAAATGTGAAAAATTTTTTGAAAATAAGGCGGGGTTCGAAATTGGTGGATTTGCAATCTAAACATAAATATATTATATTAACTTCAATATTTTTCTTTCCCTCAAAACTTTTCTTTTCTTTCCCCTCAAAGCTTTCTTTTCACTCAAAACTCTCAAAATTCAAGAAATTTTAACTCATTCTTATTTTCAATTTAACACATTTTTAACTAAAATTTCAATATATTTTAAACACTATCTACTAAAAAATTTTAAATAACAAATTTTAAATATTTTTAATACACCGGATGAGTATTGTCGTAACAAGTGATAAAGTATAGTAACAAGTGGTAGGTACCAAGTCCTATAATTACATTACATGGAATGCACAAAATATCAAATTATCAAATGTAACAATGAGTGGGAGCCTGGTGCCAATCCCCTCAGGCGGGTGCCCGCTTACTACAAACTTGCTATTATATGTTAATACTATATGACTATATATTATTATATATTACTATACATTACTACATATTACTAAATTACTGATGTTATATATATTCATAATTAGAGACTATATATGTAAAATCGTATTATATTATATATTCTTCTTTTATATTAGTATTTATGTATAAGCAATTACTATATTATTATACATTGCAATTTATTTATTTACAATTTAATACGAAAATAATCTAATAATAATTTTTAATTTAACTAGAGTTTTGACTAAGTTACATAAAATTTCACTTGTAAAAATTATATAAAATCATTCTAATTGTGAAAATTATATAAAATCAATCTAAAGAAAAGACATATCACCAATGAAAAATATGAAATGACAAAAATTATAAAAACTATGAGATAGGAAATGGCTAAACAAAGATAAGGATTGTAATATAAAAAAGGCGGGTAAACAAAAGCGCGGGTAATGAAAAAAGAGCTGGCTTTGAAATCTTATGAAAAAAATGGTGGGCTTTGAAATTGACGGCCTTTGCAACTTTCTCTATAAATCTAATCCTAAATATATTAATTAACTTTGAAACTTTTCTTTCCTTCAAAACTCTCCTCAAACCTCTCAAAACTCTCAAAAGATTTTCAGCGAAACACACTAGACACCATCTATTGTTTGATGAGTACTTAAAAAATTTTAAATATTTCCACCGACTGTGGGATGAACTAAACGTCAGATGCGTATTGTAGCTGATCGTGAAGAATCACAACAATCCCAACAAGTTCAATATGAAGAAAACCAATCTTGCGAAGATATTACCCCAGGTTACCAATCATTTCAATTTGAGATTTAACATTGACATGCTATCAAATAATTATCCATTTTTTTCAATAGTTATCAAGAAATATAGAGTTCCAACCTACTATCAAGATGTTTGGGACTTAGAAAAAGGACAACGCATGCAGGTTGAAATGAACGAATTAAATCAACCAATAGGAATTGATGGCACAATCTTTACTAGAATTCTTGGCTCTATAGTAAGAGTGTGTGCCATTGCTCTAATAAACTATAAAACTTGGCGTGAAATGCCTATAGAGTATAAAGATGACATGTGGAACATTGTATAGGTGTCTATTTTTTTTTTACTCAATGGTTAGATGGAAAAGCTTATCGATAAAATTTTATTTCAATTGAAATCAATACTATAAAGATGATATATTTTCTTTATTTTAATTTTAGTCGAAGATTACCTTTAGGCCACTCAGGGAAGAGACTAAGAAATGAGTTATTAGAAATTTGAGTAAAAAATGGAAGAGTTTTAAAAATTCTCTGAAATCAAAATGGTTCGATGATTCACTGGGAACAGATGAAAATATCAAGAGAATGGAAGATGAAAGAGTTGATCCACATCAGTATAAGGAGCTTGTTACTTTTTGGTTGAGTGATAAAGGAAAGGTGTAAATGCAATCTACTATACAACCCATTTTTTCTCTGTGCCATTTTTATACATTTTTCTCTATTCCAGGAAATTAGTAAAAGAAATTCTGAATGTCGTTCCAAGTTGACTAATCTACATTGCTTAGGATCGAAATCATTTGCAAAGCTCATACATAAGCAGGTATAAATAATTCATCTCTCCTTTACTTTTAAACATTTCAAATTCTGTTTTGTTTTATTTTTTTTCCATTATAGTTGACACAATCTGGGAGGAAACCTTCTAGAGCTGAACTTTATATTACAAGCAGAACACGATTAGATGGCCATTTAGTTTCTACAAAAGCATCAAAAGTTATGGTATGGATGATTATCCTTTTATGTAATTCTAACTGTTTTATTTATGTGACTTTGACATTTTACCTTTTACTTCTTACAGGAAATGATGAAGACTGGAATGGAGTCTACAGAAAATGTGCAAATTGAAAGTTTCAATTTGTCTTGGGAAAGTGATATTGTATCTTAAGTTAAAGGGCCTGATTCTAGGGGAAGAATTAGATGCGTGGGAAACGTTACAACTCCCGGTGTGCATTCAACTAATGACTACTATGATGGAATGTTTAATGGAACAAAATCACAATCTTAGTAATTTGGTCCGCAATGTTCTTATGCATGTTGCTGCACAAGCCGGAAGTGGACAACAAAATGAATTGATAAACCTGATTAATGAAGCAAGGCTTATTTATGGTATTCAGGTGTGAATGTGCATAATCTTACTATTTTCATTTTTATCTTTTAATAATAATTCTGACCATTTATATTATTAGATTCCTCCAATACTAGATGCTAGTAGTGTACCATCATCATCAATACCTAATTCTATCCCACGAGTAATATTTTCTTTTATAACCATTCTTTGTATTCTTTGTAATGTTACTACATGATTATATTAACATCACTTTTTTATTCATTTTTTTATTGACAGGAAGAAAGTTTGACATAAACTTGTTGCTCACTGTTTTGCTTAGTTTTGGAAATATGGTAGGATTGTGACCTCCAAATTGTAATAGTAATATTTTTGGTGATGAAATGAACATTTTTTGTTTCATTTTTGGTTTCACCAAGAGATGTTTTTTGTTTCATTTTTGTTTCACCCTCTTACTATTAGTACAAGACAGACATGTTATTGTGGAAAATGAATCTTTCTTTCCTCTTGGTCTTATATGTATTACTCAATGTAATATACTACTCAATCTTGTATGTTAATACAATTCTGTTTAAATTTATAATATTTTTGTAATTCTTTTATACACTCTTAAATCATGTGGTGGTGATAATTAATTTTATATCATTATATTATTTAATTTGATAATAATCATGTATATTTATTTTAATAATAATATTTTAAAATAAAAAAATAATGAAGTAATCGCTCTCACATGCGTGGTATTTTCTTACGCCCGGCATGCATGCGCGGGCCCCCGTGAGGCATATGCTTGAGCCCGTTCATACATGCGCGGGCTCCTGTGAGGCATATGCTTACGCCCGTCCATCATGCGCGGGCCCCTGTGAGGCATATGCTTGCGCCCGTCCATCATGTGCGGGCCCCCGTGAGGTATATGCTTTCACCCATCCATGAACCGATAGTAATTCCAGTAACACATAGCAAGCGATAATAAAAGTAGTAACATATAGTAATACAAAGTAACACATAGTAACACATAGTATAGTAACACATGGTAACTGTATTTTGTCACTCAATGCTAACCACATTTCGTAACACTTTTGTACCATCAATATTTTGCACCATTTTGTAATTCAATGGTAACCGATCATAAAACACTAATTTTACTAACACTTTTCTACCGTCAATATTTTAAAACATTTTGTAATTTAATAATAATCGATGTTAAAACCACAAATTTTACTAAACTTTTCTACCGTCAACATTTTTTACCATTTTCTAACACAGTGGTAACCGATGATGTAGTAACATCTCCTAACACATGATAAGTGATTATAAAACCACCAATTTGACTGACACTTTTCTATCGTGGACATTTTGTACAATTTCATTATTTAATAGTAACCGTCAATATTTAGTATAATTTTGTAACTCATTGGTAAGTGTCAATATTTTCTAACATTTTCTATCTTAATAGCAACCGATGCTAATGTTAGTAACATATGGTAATACATAATAACCGACTATAAAACCACAAATTTTACTATAATTTTCGACCCTCAACATTTTGTATCATGTGGTAACACATGGTGATTGTAACACATAGTAACATATAGTAACACAAAGTAACTGACGATAAAGTCACTAATTCTACTAACATTTTCTATCATCAATATGTTATAACATTTTGTCACTCAACGGTAACCGATGATAAAAAGTAGTAACGTCTCGTAACACTTTTCTACCATCCACATTTTACACCATTTTGTAACTCAATAGTAACTGATCATACAATACTAATTTTACTAACACTTTTCTCCCGTAAACATTTTGTAACTCAATAGTAACTGATGAAGGAGTAGTAACATCTCCTAACGCATGATAAGTGACTATACAAACCACTAATTTCACTAACACTTTTCTACCGTTGACAATTTATATAATTTTGTAACTCAATAGTAACTGTCAATATTTGGTACAATTTTCTAATTTATTTCTAATCGTTAACATTTTCTAACATTTTCTATCTCAATCGCAACCAAAGATAAATGTAGTAACATATGGTAACAATGGTAACCATCACTAGTTTTACCATCTGATAATACATGGTAACTGATGATACATCACTAATTTTACCAACTCTATTCTTTCGTCAGTATACATATATGACATGTTCCAATGGTAACCCAAAGCGTCACAATATATCTATCCCGACTGGTGTATGCCCAATTGAACGTACATCCGTTGGAAAAAATATTGTTGATAGATTTGGTGCGTTATGCAGACGGTTTTTGACCATCATCTCAACGCTTTAATTTTGTAGTATATGCTAGTCAAGGCAAGAAAGGGTTGGTGGGTCACTTGCCATATGTTCGGATATTGGAAATATTTTAAAATTTTTTATAAGTATTAATCGCACAAACTTTGAATCTCCATCTAACGGTCTAATGAGATTACTCATTTCGTAAGTATATGCTTGTGAATCGTGGAATTCCCTTGATCCAATCAGCTCCCGCCATTATCTTTTAGACACAAAAGAAATTCACATAAGCCAATAGAAAATTAAAGTAGAGGATGATGGTTTGGTTGATTGAGCAAACAGAAACAATCAATCCATCCTCAATCAATAATTCGTTTGGTTTGTGTGTTGCTCAAACAAGAGTTTTATGGGAATTTTGCAGGTTTTGCATCGGCAAAAGTCCCCCAAAAACATTAAAGCCGACGACTTAGTTTGTTAAATCTTAGGTTTGCAAATTCTCCCTATTAAAATAGGCATAAAGTTAATAACTTTGTCCTTGATAGCTATCAATTTTAAATAAAAATCAAATATCTCTAATATATTCTTATCAATCAATGTTTTAATACATTCAATAATATCTACTTATTCTAGCTGAACGTCTCTCTGATGTACGAAAATTTCTCAATACTAATGTTTTTCTTGTTTTTGAAATGTTTTCAAAATATTTTAACATATTAAATTAATTAATATTTACATAAAAATCTGTATATTTTTTTCATAGTTGTATATTTTTTCATATTTAATGAATTATTCATTTTTTTACTTATAATTTTTTCTTTTTTATATTATTTTTCTTATAATTAATAATTATATATTTGATTGTTTTAAATTTTTATTATAAAATATGATTACTCTATTATTTACATAAAATAATTAATATTTATATAAAAATTTTTATATTTTTTATATTTACGCATTTATTCATATTTTTTTTCCTTTATTTTTACAAAGTGACATTTTCTTATACTATTTTGTATTCATTTTCATTTTCCGTTTCTATTTCCATACAAATTAGAAACTTCCATAGTGCATAACCATTTGTAGAAAGTGAACTTAGAATATCTACCGTCTATTATATAATTCTTTTGAATATTTTATTTTAATAGTTAGTTTTTAAGGTTGAATCAAATATTTAGGTTTCGAGTTTGGATGAAAGTACAATCAAAATTCTCTCATACAATATTATTGAATGTTTACACTTACTTTATTGTTAGAATAATGTGGAAAAGAATGACTTCATTGCTAAAACAATGAAATAAAAAAATAAAAAAAATATTGAAACTAGCCAACATTGAAGGCAAAAAAGATCATAAATACAAAATATTAGAAAATGGGAACCAGGTTGCTCATAAGGGGTTGACCCGACCTAATGGGACGTAATCCTAAACCCGAACCGATTAGTCAACTTTTGAAAGGCCCTCACGGAAAGCCAATGAAGGATAGCTACCGATCGAGGTTCAAATATGATTACCTACCAAAGAGTCTCGGTCGCCTAAATCTCTCGAACGATAGGGCCTCAGTCGTCCCACCAATCGGGCGTGATTCATCAAGTGAAGGTAACCACCCTGATCGGGTATCCAATGGTCGGCTCCTCAACCGAAAGAGCCCTGAAGACCCTTCATCGATCGAGTGACTGATCGATAGTTAACGATTCCAACGATTCTAAAGGAAGACTAAAATATCCTATTAACTTTTACCCCTCACTACGGACAGCATCCTAAGGATCTTTCAGTTAATGAAAGATTCCCTCCAGAATATGACAGTTTCCCAAAAGATGAGGATCACAGTTGATTCGAAATATTGAATCCCTGAAATTTCTGGATCGGCTCGATAAGAAAGGTAGGTTAAAACACTATAGCTGCATACGACTCTCACAGGTATAAAACATTTCAAAACCCTCCAAGACAGGTACGCTCTCTCGGCGTTAGATATTAGGCACTCTGATAACTGAGAATTACTCCCTCGAACTCTTAGTCTGTTTTCCTTTCATATGAAAACCACTCTTTCTGACTTAAGTGTCGAAGTCTCATCGCCGGAGTACCCTCTGGCAGTTTTTGTAAGTATCACATCTCTTTGACGGCAACTGTTCAGGTTAACAAAGAGTTAGTATCTGTGAAGCCATAACCTACCTCTAACAGATTGGCGCCGTCTGTAGGAAAAAACAGATTGATTACCCGAAAAGTCATGATGATGTCTACTACAATCATACCTAGCATGGCACCGATCAAGAGAAGAAGACCAATCATAAGTTTTGATGATGACGATTTGATTGGAGTAGACTCCCGCCGCAATGACCCCGTAGTTGTAACCTTGAAGATAGAATCTCACACTGTAAAGGGGCTTCTGGTCGATCAAAGGGCTAACTATGATTTCCTCACCTAGGACGCCTTCTGCAGAATGGGTCTCAACTCGTCCCGACTCTTGCCGCCTACCGGGTCCCTTAGAGGACTTTTGAATGAGTCTACTTATCCTGAAGGCATCATCTGCCTTCCCGTTACCCTCGGAAAGCCCCCTAATCATACGACCTCCCAGATTTAATTTCATGTGGTGAAACTTTATTGTCCTTATAACGCCATTCTCCGAAGGCCTAATTTAGATGAACTAGAAGCGTTACCAATCACAAGGCACATGCAGGTGAAGTTCAGAACGTCGTAGGGGGTCGCCGCCATACGAAGTGATCCTGATCCCTATATCCTCTTTGCGGCTCAAGACGCACAAGAGACTTTTCCGATCGATGCTTTAGAGCCTAGAGAAGGCACTGAGCCGATAGTGAAGCCCGAACCAGGCGAAGACACAATCGAGGTCCATTTAACGGGCAACCCTAGTCAAACCGTCCGGATAGGGGCCAATCTATTACCTTCCTTGCTAGAGGCCTTAGTCGCCTGTTTACAAAGACACTCAAAAGTCTTTGCCTGGGCTCCGGAAGACATGTTAGACATAGATCCATCAGTCATAGTCCATTGGCTAACGGTCAATCCTGATTTCAAACCAGTAAGGCAAAAGAAGAGGGTATTTGTCCTTGAACGACAACGCGCCATTCAGAAGGAAGTATAAAAGATGTTAACGGCTAGGTTCATCCGGGAAGTCAAGTATCCCGAGTGGTTGGCTAACGTGGTGTTGGTGAAAAAGGCCAATAGCAAGTGGAAGATGTGTGTGAACTTCACTGATCTCAATAAAGCATGCCCAAAGGATAGTTATCCGCTTTATAATATCGATAAACTCGTAGACAACTTCTCAGGACATCAGCTCTTAAGTTTCATGGATGCCTATTCCGGCTACAATCAGATCAGAATGGCACCTGAGGATGAAGGAAAAGACCAGCTTCATCACCGAGTTCGGTATGTATTGTTACCAGGTCATGCCTTTTGGCCTAAAGAATGCTGGAACAACTTTTCAACAGCTGGTCAATTCGGTTTTCAAAGATCAACTAGGTAGGAATGTCGAAGCCTATGTCGACGACATGCTCGTCAAAAGTATTACCGCGAAAGCTCATGTCGCGGACCTCGATGAGACCTTTCAAACCTTGGAACGATACAATATGCAGCTGAACCCGACGAAGCGTACCTTTGGGATTGCTTCCAAAAAATTCCTGGGCTTCATGATTACTGATCGAGGGATAGAGGCCAACCCCAAAAAGATACAAACGATATTAGACATAACACTTCCCCAAAAACTAAAGGAAGTACAACACCTGACCGGTCGGATAGCGGCTCTAAGCCGATTCATGTCTAGTGTCGGCAAGAAGTACAAGCCTATATTCGACGCACTAAAAAGATCTTGATGGTTCGAATAGACACCTGAATGCCAAATAGCATTCAAACGACTGAAAGAATATCTAACGCAGCAACCACTACTTTCGCGGCCCGTACTTGGAGAAGAGCTTTACCTATATCTGGCTGTCTCCGAGCGAGCACTTTGCTTTGTGATGGTAAGACAAGAAGTCACAGCTCAGAAGCCAGTTTACTACATTAGTAGGATACTGAAAGAATCTGAGATTAACTACCGACCAATTGAAAAGATAGCCTATGCTTTAGTCATTTCAACAAGGCGCCTTCGACCATATTTTCAAGCTCATATCATTGTAGTGCTCACAGATCAACCACTGAAGCAAATTCTCCAAAAGAGAGATACCTCCGGTCGGCTTATCAAGTGGAGTGTGGAATTAGGAGAATTCAATATCCAGTATCGACCACGACCAGCGATTAAGGGCCAAGCACTGGCCGATTTCATCCTCGAATGTACTCTCCCAACAACCCCCGAAGGATAGCCTCTCAACCATCAAGAAGAATGGTCGATCCCGAAGTGGACCATCCATGTCGATAGATCATCAAATTACTCAGGAAGCGGTGTCAGACTTATACTAGTGGGACCGAATGATTTTAAGGCAAAATACGCCATTCGTTTCGATTTCCAAGCCACCAACAACCAAGCAGAGTACGAGGCCTTGCTAACGGGACTCAGAATCACCATTGACATGAGAGCACAGAATGTTAGGGTATTCACGGATAGCCAGTTGGTCGTGAAATAAATTGAAGGGATTTACGAAACTAAAGACTCAGTCATGGCTAAATACTTGAGCAAACTATGTGAGATGATGGAAAAATTGGGTGAGGTTGACATCCAGCAAATCCGTCAGTCAGAGAATGCACGGGTCGACACTCTATCAAAGTTGGCTAGTTTCGATTCATTTTCTTCTAGCCGAACGGTATATATTGAGAGCCTACTGTATCCCAGTATCGACGAACCCAAGGAGGCCCTCTCTATTGATCGGTCTCCTAGTTGGAAGAACCCCATAAAAAAATACCTGAGGCATGACCATCTGCTAGAATCCCCGAAGGAAGCGGTGAAACTGAAGCGAAACGTAGCGCACTATGCCATAATCGATGGGATCGTCTATCACAAGTCATTCACTCACCCGTATTTACGGTGCTTAACTTCCAAAAAAGGAGATTATATTCTCCGAGAGATTCACGAAGGAATCTGTGGTAATCACCCGAGCGCTCGAAAACTGGTTTATAAAGCCCTTCGTCAGGGGTACTACTAGCCAACCATGACAGGTGATTCCCACAACTACGTTAAGCGGTGCGATAAGTGCCACCGTTTTTCCTCGGTGCCGCGACTGCCCTCCACCGAGCTCAACCCTATATCCAGCCCTTGGCTCTTTGTTTAATGGGGGATGGATATCCTCGGACCATTTCCTCTAGCCACAGGACAACTAAAGTTCTTGATAGTAGCGATCGACTACTTCACTAAGTGGGTGGAAGCCGAGCCTTTAGCTCAGATCACGGCGGCCAGAGTCCAGTCTTTCATGTGGGCTCATATTGTTACCCGGTTTGGTATACCGCGCATCCTTATCATGGACAACGGGAAGCAATTTGACAACCAGTGCTTCCGAGAGTTTTGCAAGAAGCTCGAGATTCAATATCGATTTTCATCGGTCGCTCACCCACAAACAATGGACTCGCTGAAATAACCAACCGAACTATCATACAATGGCCAAAGACGATACTGAATGACGCCGAGGGATAGTGGGATGAAGAGCTTTATGGTATCCTCTAGTCATATCACACTACCCCCTGAAGAGCAACGGGAGAAACACCTTTCAGTCTAACTTACAAAAGTGAAGCTGTCATATCCGTGGAGATAGGTATTCACTTACTGCGAGTGACTCAATATGATGCTGGGCAAAATGAACACAACCTGCGAGAAAGATTAGACTTGCTCCCAGAGTTGCGAGAATCCGCATCGACACAAATAGTGGCCTATCAGCAACAAATGACATGATATCATAATCGTAGGGTCTGAAACCGAACGTTCAGACCCGGAGAATTAGTGCTAAGGAAGGTGGAAGCTACCGGTCAGCCCCAACCCGAGGGCAAGCTCACTCCTAATTCGAAAGGTCCATATCGAGTACGTTCTGTGGTCTGACCAGGAACTTATCGCCTCAACAATCTGGATGGATCAGTAGTACCTAGGACCTGGAACTCGAAAAATCGACGCATATACTACCAATGAGCTTCAGCGCTATCAAACAATCAGAAGATTTAGCCCGGAGAAGAATATAAGATTTCCTATCATTCGGAGGGCCTCAACTACCTAGCCTCTATCATTCGTATGCGTTGTTAATAGGGGACGTAACTTCCTGGATGGGTGGACGTGGCTCACTTCTTAAAAATTTCCTATCGTTCAAAGGACCTCAGCCGCCCAGCCTCTATCGTTCGTACGCATTGTCAATAGGGGATGTAACTCCCCAGACGGCTGGACGCGGCCCACTACTTAAAAATTTCTTATAATCCGGAGGGCCTCAGCCGCCCAACCTCTATCATTCGTATGCGTCGTCAATAAGGGATGTAACTCCCTGGATGGGTGGACGCAGCCCACTATTTAAAAATTTCCTATCGTTCGGAGGGTCTCAGCCGACCAGCCTCTATCATTCGTACGCGTCGTCAATAGGGGATATAACTCCCAGGACGGGTAGACACAGCCCATTACTTAAAAATTTTTCTATCATTCAGAGTGCCTCAGCCATCCAGCCTCTATCGCGAGTATGCGTCATCAATAGGGGATGTAACTCCCCGGAAGGGTGGACGCGGCCCCACTACTTAAAAGACTACCTATCGTTCGAAGGGCCTAAATCGCCCGACTCCTATCATCCATACGAGTCACATGGAGTCTCCCAAGTGGATGAACGAGCATTACGAATAGTTTTTGAAGTATGATATTAATCAACGCTTCAGTAGGGAGCTTGAAAGCAGGTCTCCCCTAATGAAAGTCGAAAAAGGGCCATGTAACCACACAAGGGACCAAAAAGGAACGAAGACGAAACTCAAGTAGGTAAAGTATAATATTTTATTTATGTTCATACAAAGAGTACATTCGATTGCATGAGTACATATGCAAGTCCCTGGGCCGGACCGACTACATCAAGAAGTACATAACAGGGGCACCCAAAGGACCAAAAATAGAGGTGTTATGACACCCAGGTTGAGTTCGGGTATCATGATACCCGAGCTCAGCTCGAGTATTTTTTAGGTGGGCTCGAGCTTGAGCTTGAGTTCGAACTCGAATTCGAAGTGTCATCGGGTGTTATCGGATAGTGTCGTTAGTTAGTATGATCCAGATTTGTATTTCTCGAACTCAAGTTCGATCTCAAAGTGTCGCAAATTGTGTCATCAGGTAGTGTCGTCGGGTAATATCATCACATATTTAATATATTAAAAGTACTTTAAAAAAAAAATTCGAGTAGCTTGTCGAGCTTTAGAACCCGACACATTTGGGCTTAAGCTTGAGCTCGAGTCGGAGGTACCTGGGCCTGAGCCCAAGCTCGAGTTCGGTCAAACCAAACTCGAGTCGAGTTTTGACAGGGTAGTGTCACAGGTACCCGTGACATTACCCGGGTGTTATAACAACTCTAACTAGGAACCACAATTCCTATACTAGAGAGTACAAAAATGTAGTGGTAGGGACAAGAGGAAGCGAGCTCGGGTTTTGTCACACCCAATGCAACCCAAGTTAGACCTACCAATCCAAAAACGATTGGGAGATATCCCCACCATAGTTGGACGACGGGGATGGACCCAGACGGATTATCCAAGGCGGTACAAGAATGTACCCTCACTGGCGATGGATGACCTCACGATGCCAACCGAATAACGACTAACATAATGAGATCTCATTCCGGTGGTCCCCCTCCTTAATGAGTTCTCATTCCAGTAGAAGTTACCCCAATCGTGAACCTTCGCATACCAAGATGTATCACGAGACAACTCTCAACCAAACTCTAAAAGGGGAAGAAAAGTCTCAATTCTTTACGAAGGAAAATAAATGCCTGTCATAGCTACTTATAGCGGTGGAAGAGCAAGCCCTAATTAATTCGAGGTAGGTAAAATGAATCGGGAAAGATATTCTGTCATAAATGGGGAAATAAATCGTCTCCGATTCTCCATAAAGAAGTCACTTCCATCGAGACACGCTTGTATTCATGGCAAGAATGTAGGATGGTTTAGGACATGCCTAGCATCCTCATGCTCCTATAACGTATCAAGCGTGCCTCGTAGGTCTCTACTCATGACTTTTCTTTACCAAGAAAGCTATGAGTCGGGGGTAATGATGAGACATAACCCTAAACCCGATCCGATGAGTCAACTTTAGAAAGGCCCCCATAAAAAGCCCACAAAGGACAAATGTCGATCGAGATTCAAATATGGTTACTTACCGAAGGGCTTCAGTCGTCCAGGTCTCCCGAACGATAGGGCCTCAGTCGCCCTGCCAATCGATTGTGATTCATCAAGTGAAGGTAACCACCCTGATTGGGTATCCAATGGTTGGCTCCTCAACCGAAAGAGCCCTAAAGACCCTTCATGAGTCAAGCGACCGATTGATAGCTAACGATTCCAATGATCCTAAAGGAAGACCAAAATATCCTATTAACTTCTGACCCTTACTACGGACAGTATCCTGAGAATCTTTTAGTTAAGAAAAGGTTCCCTCTAGAATACGAAAGTTTCCCAAAAGATGAGGATCACAGTTGATTTGAAATATTAAATTTTCAAGATTTTCGGATCGACTCGATAAGAAAGGCAAGGTTGAAGCACTGCAGCGGCGTACGACTCTCACAGGTATAAAATATCTCAAAACCCTCCAAAATAGGTATGCTCTCTCACATTTACACATTATGCACTCTAATCACAGGGAATTACTCCCTCGAACTCTCAGTCTGTTTTCTTTTCATACGAAAACTGCTTTTTCTGACTTGAGCATTAGAGTTTCCCCGCCAGAGCACCCTTTGGCGGTTTTTGTAAGTGTCACATCTCTTTGATGGCAACTACTCAGCTTAACAAAGAGCCGGTATTTGTGGACTTATAACTCACCTCCAACATGACCTAACCTATTTAACTTCAAATAAGAAAGATAAAGCGAAGAAATAGTTTCCCAACTCTAGGAAACTAACTCTCAGTTTCCCTCGCATTCGAATTGTAACGGTGGTGACCTTTCGGAAAATTAGATGGACATGCATCGATATAAAGAAATCAACATTCCTGTTTTGGATTTGGAGGGTTAAGAAAGGAAGACATTGGTTTATCATTTTGTATGGATTACACCACAATTAAAAATATTTGGATTGTAAAATTGAAATTGTTTCATCTATAACAGTTTTGGAATCATTTCCATACCAATACATCGAATGAAAGCTTAGTGATTTAATCTTGAGATTTTAGAAATTGTGATTGCATTTTATGTATGAAAATAAAAATTTCAAATTTAAATTCCTGCCCAAAAATTAAGCAATTGATTTGAAGCCTCTACCACAACCTAAGTAAGAGGCACAGATATAGAAAATGAAACCTCTGCAATTCTAAATCACAAGAAACCTTGAGATACAAGGCTTTTTGATCCCTAACTGATACAAATATATAACTTGACAACGATAGAGGGCTTTACCAATCATTGGACTTTCTAACTTAACCTTAGAATTTTCTTCTCATGGACATCCAGCGGTGGAAAATGATTTTCAACAGAATTTTGCATCAGCTGGTTTTTCAACTTCTTATAGTTTTAAAAATGAAGAAGTTTAATCAATATACTTTTGTCAATTTTTTCTTCCCACCTGAAGCACAATAGACAAAAGCCAAAGCAATAGTGAAGAAGACAAATTAACACCGGCTTGCTTCCTTCCTCATGTGCATGTTTCAATATATGCATGGCGCAAATGACGGGTTTTGTGAATCTTATTTGACTTGAATTTTGTTGTTAAGCCCATGGTCGCTTGCTTTTCTTCCATCCTTCAATCACGAGACTTTTGAATATTAATTCCATACTTGTCATTTCTTTGGTCACCTCCTTCAATCATGGGAGGCAGACAATTCTGTGAAGAGAATATATTTTTGGTATTACGCGGGGGTTTGTTATGCAAGAGTAGTTTTCTTAGGCTGTGAAGGTCTTATGGTAACAAGGAAAGGAAAATTTGAAAGGAGGTAGGCGACAAAGACTCAGTACAAGTGGGAGTGCCGATTTGTGTTCAGATAGTGGTTCTATTTTTCATTTAAAATTTGTATTATTTTATTAAAATTATATGAAGAACAGATGTACAAAATTATTAAAAACATCATTCTCTATTTTCAATTTTTTTTCACATATACAAAAAAAAAAAAAAAAAACACAAAGCTCCTTTTTAAAGGGTCTTCTTCAAAAATCTTAATAGTTTCGAGTACAAAATCGTTGGGGACAACCCACTAAACAAATTTGAAATTTGATAAGATGAGAGGGATGCAACATCAAAAGTTTGCTCGGGAGGAGCATAAAAATAAAAGAAACTATGCATGATACCCTCCGGATGCGTGCTTACTAACGAAGAGACATAAGCCACTATATGACACGTGCTCCATGGAATCTTGAACGCACTTCTAAAGAGTAAATGTTCCCATTTTATAAATAGTGCTATGATGACAGTACCAAAAAGTCCCTCTTGTGACCATATTCGTGAGCCAAAGGGGGTATCGTCGCAAAATATTGATGATAATAGTTGCGCCACATGACATACAGGTTCCGATTAACAAGAATACTCAAAACTTGTTACCACGGAATATGTGTCGCTAAAATTTGATGCTAAAAATGTTACAAAAATTGTGCATTATAGTGCAAAGTTTAGCGACGGCAACTTTGTCTCAAATGGCATTGCAAAAGTGGCAATGCCTCGTGATAGTACATGGCCTAAGTCATATGGGGACTGAAGAAAGTCAGATCCACAACCTATCAATCGACCCCATCAGTATTAGCCGATCACTACCTTCTCAATGGCCAACAGCTCAGCACCTCGGCTAATTAGTCCTAAGACCTTCTCTTCACTTGGTGTAAGCTACTTGGTTTGATAAAAACAATACTCACTTCTTGTTAAAAGATGAGAAGAACCTTACGCCAACAGAAAGAAAATATACAACCATAGTTTACAAGGAAGAGGATCTCTCAGATGATCTGGACTTTCCAAACTAGATAGATTTTTACAATTTTTGAGAATCCTACGATATAATTTCCCGAAATCTCAAGACACTCCTATAAAAAAACTAGGGTTTGATTATCTCGCTTACACATGACTCTCGCGGGAGGAAGCTATATAAGCTCCAATGTGCTTACCGCCCAAATAAATTGTTTGGACCTACACTTCGCACACAAGTCATACGGAGCTCTTTCCTCTCGATTCAATTTATTTCTTTCTTTTCAAAAACCACTTTCTAACTTGAATATCGGAGCCTCCCCCGCCAGAACACTCTTTGGCAATCTTTTGCAGGTCCTATCAATCGAGATCTTCAGAAGATCAAGACATCTTATTCGAGTTAACAGAGTTATCATCTGTGGAATCTAACTCACCTCCAATAGATTAGTACCATCCATAGGAACAGACTAATTTCCCAATCAAATCGGCTTTTATTACTATCTTTCTTTCTCTGTCATTGCCTCAATCAAAAGGAAGAGACCAACAATCAATTTCCACAATGATGATTTGATGGAATCAATATCAACCAAAATGATCTGCTGGTCATTATAGCAAAAATTGGTTCTTATCTCATTAAGCGGATCTTTAAAGATCAAGGAGCAGATCGCAATATCCTTTTGTGGGATGCCTTTCAATGGATGGGTCTCACCTCATCTCACATTCAATCTTCTGAACAACCTATTAGAGGGCTCAATGGTGAATGTATACATCCAGAAAACGTTATCTCACTTGCTGTATCTTTGGGAACACCCCCATCATGCCGCCACCAGAACCACTTTTTGCATGGTGAAACTCCTATTCCCTTACAACGACATCCGGGGACATCCCAACCTAGATAGTCTTGAAGCAGTATCGAGTGCTAGACACATGAAGGTAAAATTCAAGATATCCTTGTGGATCACAACTCCCCACGAAGATCCTGATCCATCGATCGTCCTCATAGTAGGAGAAGAAGGAGAAATCATAGTAGTTGACACTCTGAAACTTAGAGAAGACACTGAGTAGTAGTCAAAACCTCAACCTAGAGAGGAGGTAATATTAGTATCTATCACCAACATACCTGATCAAATTGTTTAGATTGGTATCTACTTACTGAGATCTCTTCAGAAAGCGATTGTCGATTCTTTGTAATGTCATTCCAAAGTCTTTGCATGATCCCCTAAAGACATGCCAGACGTTCATCCTTTGGTCATAGTTCACAAACTAACTGTTGATGCCCATTGAAAGCCCGTTAAACAAACGAAAAGGCTATTCGTACTAGAACGCCAACATGCAATGCAGGAAGAGGTTCAAAAACTTTTGGCAACAGGGCTCATTCAAGAAGTAGAGTATCCAAGTGATTAGCTAATGTAGTCATGGTAAAAAAAGTAAACGGAAAGCGGGAGACGAGAGTGGACTTCACCGACCTTAATAAGATATGTCCAAAAGACAGCTATCTGTTTCTTAGTATCGACAAGTAAGTCAATAATTCATCCGGCCACCAGCTCCTGAGCTTCATTGATGCATACTCTGAATATAACCAAATACATATGACTCCTGAAGGTGAAGAGAAATTTAGCTTCGTTACAGAGTTGGGTACTTATTGCCATAGGGTTATGTTGTTAGGACTAGAAAACTCTGAGCCAACCTTTCAATGCCTGGTCAACAAGGTTTTCAGTGAACAACTTGATAGAAATGTGGAGGCCTACATCGATGACATGCTCATCAAAAGCACTAATGCTCATGACCATGTCGCGGATTTAGAATAGACTTCCAAACACTGGAACGGTACAACATGAGGCTAAATTTAGTGAAGTGCACCTTCGAAGTCACGTTTGTGAAATTTTCAGGCTTCCTGATTACCAACTGAGGAATCGAGGCAAATCCGGAAAAAATCCAAACCATACTTGACATAACCCCCCGAGGACGATAAAAGAAGTGAAACGCCTCATGAGTAGAATTATAGCCCACAATCGATTCATGTCAAATGTAGGAGAGAAGTATAAACCCTTCTATGACTCTCTCAAGAAGTCTTAAAAGTTCACATAGACGCTTGAGTGCCAGGCTGCATTCGAAAAGCTCAAGAAATACCTCATGTCACCCTCGTTCCTCTCCCAACAGGGCCTAAGTGAGAAACTCTATCTCTATCTCTTTGTTTTTGAACAAGTGCTCTGCTTTATCCTTATGAGACAGGAATTCACTGCACAAAAGTCGATGTACTGCGTTAGTTGAATACTCCATTGAAAACAACCTAGAAAGGGGTGAATAGGTTGTTTGTGATTTTTTGAAGATTTTAGAAATTTGTTCAGAGAAGGCTAGAATAAAGCAAAGAAAACAAGAATAGAGCACATAAAAGTTTTTATAGTGGTTCCACCAATTTGGTGCACATCCACTCCCAAACTCCACCTGGATTTTTCACTATCTTTCAATAATACAAATTTGATTCACGATTCAAGTTAGACCTTACAAACTTGATTCCATATTCAAGTTAAACCTCCCACAGTGTTTCTTCCCAAACACTAATCCCACCTCTCATAGGTTGTTCTCTCTCTAGGCCCACACCTAGAGAACACACTCTAGTCTTGTACTTTTTGTATAAGAGAAGAATAAATGATACAATGAATGAAGATAAGACTTCAGGTGTAATGAATTTAAAATTCAAAAGAAGAATTTACAGAAAAATTGAAAAACAGAGTATGTTTATTTAGTGCGGAGAGAGTAAATGCTTGGCTTGCTTGTCTCTCAGTTTTTCCTTTTCGATATTATATATTTATTTTTTTGAGTGCCAAGTGCCATTAGGCAGGTCAAAATTTGAATATCTTTAAATGTTTCACCTATCGCAATTAATGTCTCAATGCTCTCATTAAATCCATTCGACCAATCAAAAGAATTCAAATATTATTCCGTAGAACCAATGAAAGTCTTTGCTTTGCTGTAGGAGTTGAAATGTTATTCCACAAATATCAAGATAAAATATTAACAACTTGTTTGATACAGTCTTAGATTGAGAATTATGTTGGAACACACTTAGATTGTTTGCCGACCGGTGTAAGTTAGATTTGCCAAGTTGTCGACACCTTTTTATACTTAGTCAACTATGTCATATCTTGATGTGTCTTGGAAATCAACAGTTTTATATCCTTAGTCGACTATCATTTAAACATTCATGGATTGTGTCGACTAGTTTATCGGGTTAACAGATTAAGATTTGAATTTTGACATGTTTTTGTTGACAAAGATTATCTATTAGTCGACTAAGTTTTTCACTTTAGTTGAAGGCCTTAGTTTCTCAGTCCACTGTTGCATTATGTTGCTCCTTGAGTGTAGTCTAACTTTAAATCTGTGTCGACTAACATATTTAGTTGACTAGTGCTCTGTGTTTGTCAACCAGGTACAAGAATTGAGATCTTCTTGTTGACTAATATTTGAAACTTGTCGACTATTCAGTTCTTGGGTTTCATTGGTCGACATCTTCCTTCAGTTAGTCAACTAAGTTTCCTCTTTGGTACTTAAAACTTTTAGTGGACATCTCTTGAGTGTCAATTGACAAAATCATTAGAGGCTAAGAATATTTCTAAGTATGGAGAATATTAGTCGATAGGTTTTGTGAGTTAGTCGACAGTTTTGTAAAAGTTTTCTAAGTTTAGAGATCTTCAGTTGACAAGTTCACAATTCTAGTTGGCTATTTTCTACCATATAGTTTTGTCGACTAAATTAATAGGTCTGATGATAGTTTTGTTTCTTGCTAGTTAGCTAACAGGTTTTGTTTCTTTGGTGCTCGTTAGCTGACAGGCTCTCAGTTTTAGTCGACTATTCTATGTGTCAACCATGTCAATGTTTTTGCAATATGCCTTTGGTTCTATTGGATAGATCTAAGATTTAGTTGGCTACATTTAACGAGTAGTCGACTATGCTAATATATTCTATTGGCTAGATTTATGATCTAGTTGACTAGATTTGAAAAATAGTCAATTATGAACAATCTAGTTGGCTAGATTTATGATTTAGTTGGCTAAATTTGAAAAGTAGTTAACTAGTTGGCTAGATTTTTGATCCTATTGGCAAGATTTATGACCTACTTGGATAGATTTGAAAAGTAGTTAACTATGCACAATCTAGTTGGTTAGATTTTTGATCCTGTTGGTTAGATTTATGACCTAGTTGGCCAGATTTGGAGATTGCCGACTAATTTGATTAAAGGTTTTGGGTTCAACTTTTTCTATAATAAGCTCTTCCAAATTCTTCCTAATTGTTATTAACATCAAGCATGCTAATTTATTCATCATCAAAACACTTAATTCCAACAATCTCCTCCTTTTTGGTAATGGCAAAACATTCTAGAATTTGGAAATAATTTCCCATTCATTTGTGTTCTTGATATGTCTAACCCAACCTGCTCAACTTAGAAGTCTAGAACTTGATATATTCAATTGATCTACTTAATCCAAACTGCATACACTCTCTCGTTCTCCCTCTTTTTGTCATCAACAAAATAGGGGTTAACTAAACACATCTAGTCATTCAAATTGCATTCTGTTTCTAACATATCTATATCTTTTCTTTCTCTTTTGTACTAGGATTAAGACCTAAAGGGTAAAAGAGATGGTCCAAATTTAAGGTCATTAACCTACTTTTGTAAAACAAAACTCTACTTGAAAATGTACCTAAATGTTTAAATTTTAGCAGGATGGTTATGTAATTTTATCTTATTATTAACCAAGATACAATTTATAGTGCATAAATTTAAGGAAAATTAAGGAAGATTATTACAATAAGCTTATCCGAATATTTTCATATGTGTTTCTCTAAAGTTAATCCGTTTTGCCATATGTGTAATTATTTTGACACAATGGTCACTTGTGTCAACACATGTGTCTCCTCTTGCATTTTTATGTTGATCTGATGTCGCACAAGTCTACTTATGTCAACTTAAAATGTATTAGTGTTGACACAAATCTTAAGGTTTCAACTGTCTTAGCATATTCTATTTTTCGATCTTACTTCTTTGTTTTTCATTCGTTTGATTTGTATTTTAGAACTCTATCATTTCTAATTCTCTTCTTAGCTCCAAAAATCTATTTTTTTCTAAAGGTTTGGTCAATATATTTTCAACTTCTCTTTGAGTATCAATATATTCCAAAATTATGTCATTTTTAAGAACATGATCTCGGATAAAATGATGTCTGACTTCTATATGTTTTGTTCTTGAGTGGTGTACCAAATTTTTTATTAAATTAATTGTACTAGTATTATCACATTTAATTTGGGTGCAATCTAATTCTAGTCTATAATCTTTCATTTGATGTTTTATCTATAAAATTTGAGCGCAACACTATCCGGCTGCTACATATTCAGCTTCTGTGGTTGAGGTTGTCACACTATTTTGTTTCTTGAAAAACCATAACACCAGCATACTTCCAAAGATTTGGCATTTCCACGAGTACTTCTTCTATCTAGTTTACATCCTGCAAAGTCTGTAACTAAGAAACCATGTAGTTGGAAACTAGAATTCCTATCATACCATAGTTCTAAGTTCATTGTTTCCTTTAGGTATCTGAAAATTCTCTTGACAGCATCTAAGTGTGATTCTTTTGGATCTAATTGAAACCTAGCACAAAGACATAAACTGAACTGTATGTCTGGTCGTGAGACTGTGAGATATAGAATTGATCCTATCATATTTCTATACATTTTCTGGCACAGATTTCCCATTTTCATCATTGTCTAATTTTATACTAGTACTTATTGGAGTTACATTTCCTTTACAGTCTCCAAATCCAAATTTCTTGATTAATTCTTTAGTAAATTTGGATTAATTGATAAATATCTCTCTTTCTATCTGTTTAATTTGCAACCCAAGGAAATATTTTAGCTCCCCATCATGCTTATTTCAAAGTCAATTTGCACGCTCTTGGTAAATTCCTGACAAAGTTTTTCACTTGTTCCTCTAAACATAATGTCATGAACATATATTTGAATTATTAGGACATCTCTGTCATCTTTCTCTATGAATAAAGTTGTGTCAACTTTGTCATTATTAAATCCATTTTCAATGAGGAAATTGCTGAGCCAGTCATACCAAGCTCTACGAGCTTGTTTGTGACCATATAGAGCCTCTGATAGTTTGAACACATAATCTGGGTGTCTTGGATCCTTAAATTCTAGGGGTTGTTCTACATAAATTGTCTCATTTATGAATCTATTCAGAAATGTACTTTTAATATCCATCTGATAAAGCTTAAAGTTCATAAAGCAAAAGAAGGCTAAGAGCATCCTAATTGCCTCCAATCTTACAATCGGAGCATAAGTCTCATCATAATCTATACCTTCCTTTTGGATGTAACCTTTGGCCACTAGTCTTGCTTTATTCTAGAGGTATCATTCCATCTCATCAAGCTTATTTCTTACACCCATTTTGTTCTTATCATTGATTTATTTTTAGGCGTAGGAACTAAATCCCAAACTTCATTTGTTTCAAATTGGTTTAGCTCTTCCTGTATTGCTAAAATCTAATTTTCATTTGTCACAGCTTTGTTGACACGTTCTATTTGGGAAATAAATGCTCATATTCATATTGATTCTGAATAGATGACCTTATTCTAACTCCAAACTCTATATTTCTTATCACATTCTCTACGTTCACACTATTTCTTAGTGTAAAAAATTTAATCTCCTGTATTTCAGGAGTCCCTTGTTCATTCTTAATTTCTTCTTCCAATTCAGTGTTTTTATCCTTAATATTTTCACTTTCTGGATACTTTTGTTTTATGATGGACACTTTAGATTCATCATCATCAAAACCTTTCTTTTTTAAGTGACCATTTTCATCAAATTGTACGTGAATGGACTTCTCCATCATCATGGTTTTCTTATTGTAGACTCTATAAGCTTTGCGTCACTTTTTGCATCAAATTTTCCTAATTATTTTTTTCTATTATTTAATACATAATATTTACATCTAAATACATGGAAGTATGCTATGTTTGGTTTCCTACCCTTGTATAGTTCGTTTGGAGTTTTCTTTAAAATGGGTCTAACTAAAGTTCTGTTGAGTATGTAACAGGCTGCGTTTATATCTTTTGCCTAGAAATATTTTGGAGTGTTGTATTCACACAACATGGCTCTTGCCATTTCCCCCATTTTGCTGTGGAGTTCTAGGTGCAAAAAAATTATGACTAATACCATTTTTATCATAAATGTTTTCCATGATTCTATTTTCAAATTCCTTTCTGTGATCACTTCTTATGATTGTGATTACATATCCTTTTTCATTCTAAAGTTTTCTTTTTTTTTTTTACAAGTTTAATGAATTCATTAATTGCTTCTTTTTTCTTAGCTAGAAACAGAGCCCAAGTATTTCTTGAATAGTCATCTGCTATTACAAATCCATAGTGTTTTCCTTTTAAACTTTGGGTTTTAGTTGGACCACATAGATTAATGTATAGCAATTTTAATAGTCTAGAGGTTGAGACAATATCTTTGGGTTTGAATGAGCTTTTTGTGTGTTTACTTTTTATCTAAGCACCACATAGTTTGTCTTTTTCAAATTTCATTTTTGGTAAACCTTTTACTAAATCTTTCCTGAATAGTTTTGCTAGTAAATCCATGCTTGCATGACCTAAACTTCTATACTGCAATCATGCATTATCTTGATTTACTACAACTAAACAAGATTCATTTATGTTTTTTGACTCATCTAAATTTATTACATATATATTTCGTCTTCTATGACCTATGAATTGAGTTTCATTTGATTCTCTGTCGATTATATTCAAACACAACCCTATATCCTTTACCACATAATTGGCTAACACTTAATAAACTAAATTTCAAACCATCAATGAGTAAAACATTCTGAATTTGGGTTGAGGAGGACTTACCTATATTACCAATCCCAATAATTTTGCCTTTCGAGTTGTCTCCAAAAGCTACTTTTCCTCCTTTTCTTTTCTTTAAACTGGAAAATTTTGAGGTATCTCCTATCATATGACTTGAATAGCCACTATGAATGCACCAAGAAGATGAATTGAGATCTTCTTTTGATTTTAAACAAACTTGAAAGGTGATTCAATCAAGTTAGTGCCTATGGTACCCATACTTTCTTGTTGGGTCCGGCTGGGTTAGTTGAAGCATTGTTCCTAGCTATATTTTACATCTATTGCATTGTTGTTTTCTAAGGTGCTTCAGCCATAAACCAGTATGCAATAGAAGTGTGTCCTATTCTTTAGCAGTGTGTGCATCTCTGGTGCTTTGTAGGTCTCCGATTCTTATGTGTGCTAATCTTTTTCCTAAGTTTACAATGTTATGTTTTGTGACCCATTTTTATACAAGCATGACATCTTGTCTTGGGCTTACTTGTCCCTGAGCTTGGTGTAAAGAAGTTATAGAGCTTCGTCTAAGTTATTGTAGGATCATATCCCAGGTCAGCTTTGTCATATACTATCCATTGGGCTCCTAGCATCAAATCTAATTTTCCTTGACCTTAGACGAATTTATACAGTAGTGTACTAAGTTTTTTGTTCTTATTCTTCTCTTTTTCTAAAGCTTCTTATAATTGTGCTATTTCAGACGAGTTGTCTTCTTGGCCAACACAACTGACTTTTAGATTTTCAAGTTCTGTTCTTAAATTCTGAACTTCGATCACTTTAGTTTCCAATACACTATCATGTTCTTTTCTCAATTTTTCATTGTCAGTTTAAGTATACTTTTCTCATTTTTTACTTCAGCAAGTGTCTTTCTAAGTGATAAGGTCTTTTTAGTTAGTTTCTTAAGATCTTTTATTGATTCTAGTAGTATTTCATGTAATTCATGTAAGATGAATCAGAGTAATAAAGGTTTACCTCACTTTTCTGAATTTCTTCTAATGCTATGAAGCATAGATTAGCTTGCTCTATTTCAGCTTCCTCTTCTACAAAGCAACTATTCTCATCGCTCTAGGCTGCTAGAGTCTTCTTTTTCTTCTTCTCCTTCTTATCCTTCCTTTTGGCCTTCTTAAATTGAGGACATTCCGTTTCGACGTGCCCAAGTTTCTTGCATTCGTAGCATCAGATTTCCTCTTTCTTTTTTAGCCTTCTAAAACCAGCTCTACCTTTGTTCCTTCTCTACATTATGAACCTTCTGAACTTTCGAGTGAGTAAAGCCATGTTTTCTTCATCATCCTCCTCACTCCCAGACTTGCTTTCCTCATTCTTAGCTTTGAGAGCCATGCCTTTCCCTTGCTTTTCTTTTTCTAGACCTCTTGCGTTTAGCTTCATCTCGTGTGTGATAAGAGATCCTACTAATTAATCCACAGTTAGAGTCTCAAGATTCTTTGACTCCTCTATAGCAATGACCTTGGGCTCCTATGATTTTGGCAAACAATTCAAAACTTTGTCTACCATATCCTCTTGAGGAATATCTTTTCCAAGCAATCTCATTTCGTTTGTAACTTTATTGAATCGTGTTATCAATTCAGTGACAGTTTCTCCTTCGTTCATCTTAAAGACTTCATATTCTTGCTTTAATAGTTTGATCATGCTTTTGCAAACTGAATCAGTCCCTTCATAGGTTGCTTTGAGTCTCTCTTAAATTTCTTTGGCTATGATATATGAAGAGACTCGGTTGTATTCATTAATGCTTAGGGCAAGATGAAGCAAGTTGATAGCTTTATAGTTGGCTTGGTAGGCCTTTTTTTGTTCTGCCATCATGTTTTTTAATTTCACGAGTACACGAACACCATCGATCTCTTTAGTTGAAAAATCGATCCCTCCTTCAATGATTTCCCAAGCATTTAGATCTTGGGTTTTGATGAAGTTGCGTAATCTTTGTTTCCAATAGCTAAAGTTGTTTCCGTTAAAGAAAAAAGCTCTGTTTGTAGAACAGAGTCTCCGTTCAGTGCCATTTATGAAAGGAATCAAGAATCTTTAGTCTACGATTGTTAAACTTGATACAAGACACATGCTCTGATACTTATTGCAAACAACCTGGAGGGGGTGAATAAGTTGTTTGTGATTTTTTGAAGATTTTAGAAATTTGTTCAAAGAAGACAAAAATGAAGAAAAAGAAAATAAGAATAGAGCACACCAAAGTTTTTATAGTGGTTCCACCAACCTAGTGTATATCCACCACTAAGCTCCACCTAAATTTTTCCATTATCTTTCAATAGTACAAACTTGATTCACGGTTGAAGTTAGACCTTACAAACTTGATTCTAGGTTGAAGTTAAACCTCCCATAGTGTTTCTTCCCAAATACTAATCCCAACCCCTCATAGGTTGTTCTCTCTCTAAGCCCCACACCTAGAGAACACACTCTAGTCTTTTACTTTTTGCATAAAAGAAGAATAAATGTAACAATGAATGAAACTAAGACTTCAGGTGTAACGAATTTAAAGCTCAGAAGAAGAATTTATAGAAGAATTGAAAAATAGAGTATGTTTGTTTAATACAGAGAGAGTAAATGTTTGGCTTGCTTGTCTCTCACTTTTTCCTCATCGGTATCATATATTTATTTCTTTAAGTGCCGAGAGCCATTGGGTGGGTCAAAATTTAAATCTCTTCATTAAATGTTTCACCTACTGCATTTAATATCTTCAATGCTCTCAATAAATGCATTCGACTGTTCAAAAGAATTCAAACGTTGTTCCACAAAACCAATGAAAGTCTTTGCTTTGCTACAAGAGTTGAAATGTTAGTCCACAAATATCAAGATAAAATATTATTAACTTGTCTAATACATTCTTAGATCGAGAAGTATGCTAGAACACACTTAGTTTGTTTGCCGACCGTTGTAAGTTAGATTTGACAAGCTATCAACACCTTTTCATACTTAGTCGACTATGACATATTTTGATGTGTCTTAGAAGTCAACATTTTATATCCATAGTCAACTATCATTTGAGCATTCATGGATTATGTCAACTGGTATATTAAGTTAGTAGACTTAGATTTGAATTTTAACATGCTTCTATTGACAGAGATTATCTATTAGTTGACTATGTTTTTCACTTTAGTTGAGGGCCTTAGTATCTCAGTCCACTTAGTATTATGTTGCTTCTTAAATGCGGACTAACTTTAAATCTATGTCGACTAACATATTTAGTCGACTAGTGCTTTATGTTTGTCGACTAGGTGTGAGAATTGAGATTTTCTTGTTGATTAATATTTGAAACTTGTCAACTATTTAGTTATTGGATTTCATTGGTCGACATCTTCCTTCAGTTAGTCAACTAAGTTTTATCTTTGGTTCTTAAAACTTTAGTCGACATCTCTTGAGTGTTAATCGATAGAATCATCAGAGGCCAGGAATTTTTCTAAGTATAGAGAATATTAGTCAACAGGTTTTGTGAGTTAGCTGACAGTTTTGTAAAAGTTTTTTAAATCCAAAGATCTTCAGTCGACAAGTTCACAATTCTAGTTGGCTATTTTCTACCTTAGAATTTTGTCGACTAAATTAATAGGTCTATCGACAGACTCTGTTTCTTACTAGTTAGTTGACAGGTTTTGTTTCTTTGGTACTCATTAGTTGATAGGCTCTCAGTTTTAGTCGGCTATTCTATGTGGTGTATGTTTTTGTCGACTAAGTCGATGGAACTATCGACAACTTTTGTTTGGAGGTCCTTAGTTGGTATGCCCTTGGTTTTGTTGGCTAGATCTAAGATTTAGTTAGCTAGATTTAAAGAGTAGTCAACTATCCTAATATATTTTGTTTGCTAGATTTACGATCTAGTTTGCTAGATTTGAAAATTAGTCGACTATGTGGGTAGATTTTTGATCCTGTTGGCTAGATTTTTTATTTAGTTAGCTAAATTTGAAAAGTAGTCGACTATACACAATCTAGTTAGCTAGATTTTTGATCCTGTTGGCTAGATTTATGACCTAGTTGGCAAGATTTGAAAAGTAATAGACTATGCACAATCCAGTTGGCTAGATTTTTGATCCTGTTGGCTAGATTTATGATCTAGTTGGCTAGATTTGAAGATTGTCGACTAATTTAATTAAAGGCTTTTGGGTTCAACTTTTTCTATACTAAGCTCTTCTAAATTCTTCCTAATTATTTATTAACATCAAGCATGCTAATTTGTTCATCATCAAAACACTTAATTCCAACATCCATGAGTCTGAGGTTAACTATTGACCCATCAAGAAGATAGTTTTTACATTGGTCGTTACTGTTAGATACCTCTAACCCTATTTCTAAGCCCACACCATCGTGGTACTAACTAATCAGTCCCTGAACAGATCTTACAGAAGAGGGACATTTTGGGTCAGCTCATCAAGTGTAACATTGAGCTAAACAAGTTCGACATTAAATATCAGCTAAGACCAGCTATAAAGGGCCAAGCCCTCGCAAACTTCGTCCTCAAGTGCACACTACCAACATCCACCAAACAACCCCCCACTGACAACTAGAAAGTACACTCTCAGCCCAAGTAGGCCCTTCATGTCGATGGGTTATCTAATTCTTCAAGAAACAAAGTTGGATTCATCCTAGTGGGGCCAGATGACTTTAAAGCTGAATATGCCCTCCATTTTGACTTCCAAGCGACCAACAACCAGACTGAATATGAAATCCTTCTGACCGGATTAAAGATAGCAATGCCATTAGGGGCTTGAAGCGTACGGGTCATTACCGATAGTGAACTAGTCATCAAGCGGATCAAGGGGCTCTATGAGACCAAAGAGCCAACAATGGTGAAATATTTATCTAAGATACACCAGGTAATAGATAAATTTACTAGGGTGGACATACAGCAAATCCCCTGATTTGAGAACACATGGGCTGATACACTCTCAAAGTTAGCTAGCTCTACTCAGTAGCGACCAACCACACCGTCTATATAGGGAATCTGTTGTACCCCAACATCGAAGATCCCAAACAAATCTTGTCTGTAAACAACTCACCAATTTGAGAAGACCCCATCGAAGCCTATTTAAAGCATAAGCAATTACCGAGCTTGCCCTTTAAAGCCACCAAGTTGAGGCGTAAGACTACCCATTATGCCATCATCGACGACAACCTCTACAAGAAGTCCTATACACACCCGTACCTGAAGTACTTAATGCCCGAAGAAAGGGACTACGTCCTCAAAGAAATTCATGAAGGGATATGCAGAAGTCGCTCAAAACCTGGTAAATAAGGATCTATGATAAGGGTACTACTAGCTTACCATGAAGCCAATGCGAATGACTATGTCAAAAGGTGTGAAAAGTGCCGAAGCATTTTATCGGTACCCCACCAACCTTTTACTGAGCTCAACCGAATAGCTCGGCCATGTCGCTTAATAGGGAATAGACATCTTGGGACTGTTCTCTCCAGCAATCGGACAATGCAAGATTTTAGTCGTGGCCATTGACTACTTTACCAAGTAGGTAAAAGCTGAGCCATCGGTCCAAATTACTACCAACAAGATGCAACACTTCATGTGAACATCCATCATCACCAGGTTTGGTATACCCTACATCTTGATAACGGACAACAACAAGCAGTTTGACAACAGAAGCTTCCGAGACTTTTGTAGTAGGTTGAAGATCAAACACTACTTCATCTTTGTGCTTATATATAGACCAATAGTCTCACGATGGTAACCAATCGAACGATCCTCTAGAGACTGAAGGCTGTACTAGACGAAGTCAAAGGTTATTGGATAGATGAACTCTACAACATTCTTTGGGCCTACTGAATGATGCCCAAAGGGTAACTGGGGAGACACCGTTCAATCTCACATACGGTTATGAGGCAGTGATACTAGTCAAAATTGGCATCCATTCACTAAGGGTGGATCAATATGAATAAGAGTGGAATGAATCAGCGCTATGTAAACACCTAGATCTACTTCTCAAGGTAAGGGAAACCCTATCCGCCCGAATGGCTGCCTATCAACAGGAGAAGGCAAGGTATTACAACTGATGGGCCAAGACAAGAATGCTCAAGTTAGGTGACCAGGTACTCAGGAGAGTGGAAGCCACTAGTCAACCTCATCCATGGGGCAAGTTAGTGCCTAATTAGGAAGGTTCTTATAGAATACGCTTAGAAGTTCGTCCAAGCACTTATCACCTAACCACTTAGACGGATAGGCCATGCCTAGAACCTGGAACTTTGAGAACCTTTACATCTACTATCAATAAGGATCAATACTCTATCATTGGGATCTATTTCCTTAAATAGACTAATATCACCCCATCCTCTTGAACGTGGCCTATCATTAGGATCTATCTCCATAAATGGGTTAGTATCGCCCCATTCTCCTGAGCGGAGCCTATCATTGGGATCTATCTCCCTAAACGATCTAGTTTCGCCTTATACTCCCAAAAGGAGCCTATTGTTGAGATCTATCTCCTTGAATGGGCTAGTACCATCAAGTCCTCCCGAACGGAGCTTATCATTGGATTTATCTACCCGAACGGGCAAACCTTGCCCAATCCTCCCAAACGGAGTCCATTAGGGATTCATCTCCCTTAAAGAGAAAATGAAGCTAATTCTTTCAGAATGGATGAACAATCGATACAAAGGAGACCCCTGCTAGAGTAAGCATGACCCACACTCTCAACCATACAAGATCTAATGGGTACAAGAGCCATGGTGCTCCATTCCTAACTACTAGTAATCCTACCAACTAAGAGATGTACAATCGGCCAAGAAACACACTCAGAAGTTCAATGCTCATCATACACATTGACAGACTGCCAATAGACGGGATAATTATTCCACAACAAGACCGAAAAGTAAGTAATAAAGACTTTTCTTTTATTTCAATACGACAAGTACATATTAGAGTACACAATTGGATACAAGATGAAAGGAAAATTTATAAATCCTTGAGCTAGGTCGAGTTATATCAAAAAAGATACACGTTTGTCACCTAGTGGAAAGCCAATTGGGAGCAAACCCAATGCTAGAAGTAGTCCCGTGGATCACCAGCATCACACGATCGGGACAAGAAGACCATAGAAAGAATTGAGAGGCTGGAAAGAATTTCGAGGAAAGTAGGAGATGACAAAAAAGAGACAGAAAAGATGCATCAATCATATCACTTCCACCATTCAGCCTTCTCTAATCTCTTAGCCTTCCTCATTGTCCAACCCGACGAAGCTCCGAGGAAGTCTCTTCAACGACCTTTGCTACATCTATCCATTGAACGATGATTCTAACCTTGAAGAAGAGAGCTTACTCCAAGGAATATCCCATCCTTTTCAAGATCAAGAACTCTGATGAGAGCCCTATAGGCTCCGCACCAACATCTAAATACTAGACGACATGATGGAACCTCGCGTCAGCAGCCCCATCCTTGATGAAACCTCATATCAGTAGAAATTATCTAAACTACTGGGTCTTGTGGCTCAAAACCCATATTCAAGACGTCTCTCAGAAATACAAACTCTCAGTAATGGAAACTTACAAAATCACTCATGAAAATACACAAGATCTCTCTAGGACAATGCCGAGCCATGTGATCCCTATTTATAGCCGCATGGACGTGATCTTCGCAAATCTTGAGTAGATGAAATCACCCAATGTGAAATGTGGACAATAAATAAGGAGTCTTAACCTTTTCAACTTCCCACGAAGCATTTACTCCGGGATCATTTATTCAATAGTAGAATGCATTTACGTTGTCATGATCTTCCAAGTAACGATCCTTGGCTTACTCCTTATGCCTCTTTTTCAAAGCAACATAAGGAGTAGGGGCAAGTGATGATACATGTCCCAAGTCATATGGGGGCCAAAGATGGTCAGGCCCACAACCCGTTAACCGGCCCCATTAGTATTTGCCGATCACTCCCTTCTCGATGGCCAATGCATGGCACCTTGACTGATCAGTCCTAAGACCTCCTCTTCACTCGGTACAAGCTGCTTGGTTTGATTAAGGCAATATTCACTTCTCCTTAAAAGATGAGAAGAACTTTATGTGAATAGAAAGAAAATATACAACCATAGTCTACAAGGAAGAGGATCTCCTAGAAGATCTAAACTTTCCAGACCAGATAGATTTTACAATCTTTGAGAATCTTGTGACATGATTTCCCAAAATCTTGAGATGCTCTCATAAGAAAACTTGGGTTTTATCAACTTGCTTACACACTATTCTCGCATAAGGAAGCTATATAAGCTCCAATGCGTCTACCGCCTAGGTAAGTTCTCTGGACCTATACTTCGCACACAAGTCATACAAAGCTCTTTCCTTTCGATTTCACACTATTTCCTTCCTTCCGAAAACCACACTCTAACTTGAGTATTGGAGTTTGCTATACCAGAACACCCTCCGGCTGTCTTTTGTAAGTTATATCGATTGAGATTTTCAGACGACCAAGATATCCCCCTTGAGTTAGCAGAGTTATCATCTATAGGGCCTAACCCACCTCCAACACCTCTTTATTGACATTGAGATGACATCACTAACAAATATTGATGGCATTGCTATTGTCACAATGCACTTATTTGCGCAGTATATGTTACTAGGCATCATAGAGGATGTTGCTGTATGGCCTTTTTGGTTCTTGTGTCCTCTCATTTCAGAATAATTTTTTTGACATTACTATAAGTCATTAGGTGTCATGGAGAATGCCGCTACATGGCAGTGTCACTAAATCTCCCTACTTCCTGATGCTTCTCCCAACTCACCTATGCTAATAAAGTAGCTAAATCTTGTTAGTTGTAAAAACAAATAATTGCCCTCAACCAAGTAGCGATTTTCATTAACGTAAAAGGTTAACTGACCTTGTTTTTGCTCAAGAAATGTATATACTAGTAATCATAATTCCAACTTTTATTTTTACTTCTCATATATCTTTGTTGTTGTTGATTCATAGGTCTTTGATTTTGAGTTTGGTAGCTTTTGATCGATCCAAAGTTAGGCAAGTGTCCATTTTTTTCCTTTAGGGTTAATTTTACAATTTAAATTTAAGATAATTTAACTAAATAATTGAATTGCACTCATAACGTATATATTCTATATACAGAAAAAATCGAAGAAAATTGGGGTTGGATGTACAATAGGAACTTATTTATGCATCAAAGGGTTATATATTTGAATTCGCTATTGGAGTGCAACAATTTATAGAGTTTGTGAGCAATCACCCTAATCTCATGAGTGGAGATGATATTAGGTATCCATGTAAAAGGTTTAGTAATTGTAAATTTTAGAGATGAAAGTAGTTTTGCAGTACCTCAAGTCAAGGTCCACTGTGAGTTACTATAATTAGATTTGCCATGAGGAACCAATTTTGCCTTAGGAATGAAGAGATAAGCCAATTGTTATGATAAGGGAAAAATGGTATCCCAATTATGACCAACTGAACCCTAATAAAAAAATGACTGCTAATGATGCTGCTAAGGAATTTGTCTTACTATGGGACCATGCAACTTCACTATAACATGAAACATCTCATAATTTTCTTCCAACATTTGATAGGGCAGTGCCAGAGAGAACAACTAAGATTACGAGTCACATCTCATTGATTGGTGCCAATCAGTTCATGGATGTGTTAAATATTGTTGATAAACTTTTTTACGAAGGTTGTGAGAGTCATAGCATGTTATGAATGATAACAAAATTGTTAAACAACAAGGTGATTGCAATTACTTGGAGGAGGGGCTTAACGTAATCTAAAGTTCATCGATCAGAACTTGCCTCCTATTTATTATAGTATAAAGAACTTAGTTTGAGAATTGGTGCTTCCTATTTAACAGATGGAATAACATACAAGTGAACTTGACTCCCATTAGGATTTGTTGGCCAGTAAATCTTACAACATGAGGCTTGGACATTATTGCATGAGGTTTGGACACTATCCATATCAATACAGATACATCAAGAAAATGAGTCTAGATTCAAAAATACCAAAAAAAAAAAAAATCATGTTAAGTTTACTACTATCAAAAACTTGGTCACATTAAAAATAAATGTTGGTTTAAAAATAAACAAGTATCTCAAATTAAAATAAAATTGAAACGGATTTCTATGAAACGACTGAGCACTAACAATGCCAAAGTCAAGAAAATTTGACATCAAAGGACAAAGGTTGAGTATGTCTTGCAAACACTACTAGAAAATAGGTCATCAGAGACGGAAATTAGCGACGGATAATTATCCGTCGCTAATTAATGACAGAATTACGACGGATTAGCGATGAATAGATTAACTACGAAAAAATTCGTCGAAAGGAATTCTATCGCTAATCCGTCACTAATCTTAGTGACAGAATTATTTTCGTCGGTAATCCGTCGCTAAAACGCGCGTGAAAAACCCACAAAAATTTTCAGATAGATTAACAACGGAATTAGCGATGGAAAAATCTGTCGAAAATAATTCTATCGCTACTCCGTCGCTAATCTTAGCGGCAAAATAATTTTTATCGATAATCCAATGCTAAAATTTGTGTGACAATTTTAGAACAGATTAGGGACGGAATTAGCAATAAAAAAATCCATCAGAAATATGTCCATCGCTAATCTATCGCTAATCTTAGCGACAAAACTATTTCTATCGGTAATCCGTCACTAAAACTCACCCGAAAATCATGCCAAAATGTTCTGACAGATTAGTGATGAAAAAATCCGTCAGAAATTATTCTGTTGCTAATCCGTTACTAATTTTAGCGACGGAATTATTTCCGTCGGTAATCTATCACTAAAATTTGAAAAAAAAATCATATTTTTATTAAATTTGGGTATTGTATTTTTATTAAATATAATTTTATGTTTTTATTAAATATAATTTTGTATTTTGTATTTTTATTAAATTAGTGTATTGTATTTTTATTAAATATAATTTTGTATTTTTAGTTTATATAATTTTGTATTTTTTTATAATATTAGGGTATTTTTTATGAAATATAATTTTGTATTTTTACTAAATATAATTTTGTATTTTTACTAAATATAATTTCGTATTTTTATTAAATATAATTTTGTATTTTTATTTTTATTAAATTAGGGTTATTTTTATTAAATATAAATTTGTACTTTTATTAAATATGAATTTGTATTTTTATTAAATAAAATTTTGTCTTTTTATTAAATATAATTTTATATTTTTATTAAATTAGAATACTATATTTTTATTAAGTATAATTTTGTGTTTTTGTTAAATATAATTTTGTATTTTATATTTTTATTAAATTAAGGTATTATTTTTTTAATAAATATAATTTTATATTTTTATTAAGTATAATTTTTTGTTTTTATTAAATATAATTTTATTCTTTTATTTTTATGAAATTATGGTGCTTTTTATTAAATATAAATTTGTATTTTTATTAAATATAATTTTATGTTTTTATTAAATATACATTTTTATTTTTATTAAATTAGGGTATTGTAATTTTATTAAATATAGTTTTGTATTTTTATTAAATATAATTTTATATTTTGTATTTTTATCAAATTTGGGTATTGTTTAATTAGATATAATTTTATATTTTTATTAAATATAATTTTGTATTTTTATTGAATATAATTTTATTTTTTTATTAAATTAGAGTATTGTATTTTAAATGTTGAGAGCGAGATAGAAAGTAAGGAAATAAAAATAAATAAATAAATAACACATAAGTCATTGTGGCATAATAGTTGAGATAAGTCAAAATATGCTTGAAAATCCAGATTCGAACCCAGGCAAGAGCATTTTTTTAACAAAAAAAGTAGGGGCGGGGCGTGGGTAGCGGCCTGTGCCATGCGCGGGCGGGCGTGGGCAACGACCCGTACGGCCCGTGCGCGTGTGCGGGCCGGTGTAGGCTGCGGTGTGTGCTCGAGCAGGTAATCCATCGGTAATTTTGTGACTGAAAATTTTTGTTGCTAAAAATTTCCATCATTAATCTGTTAGTAATTTGAAATAATTTGAAAAGTATTAAATTAAATTATCGATAAATTAGCGATGAAAATTATCCATCACTGAAAGTCAAGCACTCTTTCCAAATTACCGACGGATTAGCGATGAAAATGTTTAACTACAGAAAATTTCTGTCGCTAAACTTTTTGACGAAAATATTTCTCCATTGCTAAATTTAGCGAGAATACTTTCAGCGACAGAATTTTCGTTACTAAAAGTTTCAGTGATGGAACATTTACAATCAGCAACGGATATTTCCGTTACCAATACCCCTTTTTCTAGTTGTGAGACTTATTCAAGAAGAGGAATTGAAAGTGTGATGCTCAATGGAAATAGGTATGTCCAAGTTCAAAAGGCAAGGTAGCTATTAAAAGGTAATATGTATATAACTGTTGTCTTGTTTGTTTGAAAAAATATTGTTTGAACTTTGAATGTTATAAGCTCCCTCATATATTTCTGACATGCATAGCAAAATTAAAGATAAAAGATAGTGCAAAATGAAGAAAAAGAAAAACTTATTTAAATTCCTAGTCTAGAGAATGAACACCGAATTTAGAAATTAAAATTCCTAAGTGGTCAAACTAGATTTAGGTTCATCCGTCAACTTAGAGCTCCCAAAAGATTAGATGCTAGGTTAAATATAGAAACAATCATAAGACATTCAATCAACAATTTAAAGCACACAAAAGCCACAACAAAAGAAATAAGCTTGAAATATAAATCTAAAAATTGTGAGGGTACTAATGAGAAAGTGGAGAAAAGAACACATTAAAGTTAAACCGGAAAGGAAAGACTTACAAAAGAATAGACATAAGCTTTCCATATATAAGATAGAGTAAGAATGAAAAGTGTGGAAATATAAATCCAGATTTCATATTTATATCAATGTGTTGATCCAGAACTTAAAGGTATTTCTCATATACCCTTGCTAAGTTTATTCACATTAATGAATGTCTGAATCACAAGTGCTTTAATATTAATCTCCATGCATGTTATAGAATGTCTAGTAGTAGGATTAATGAACCTACTTAAATATAAAGTCACCAAGTAGATCGTTTGTTTCAAAAATAAGTAAGGTAGAAGAAAAGAAAATCAAAAATTAGATTCTTATAGAAAATTGTGTGCTAAAAATCAACCTTAAAATGTTTAACTGTTGGCTGAAACATATAAATACTTATTGTAAGGTTAATCGTGCTATCAAAATAATTCAAGTTAATTCTGCAAAATTTGAAATGCAAAATCCTGAAAGGGGTAAGGTTAATGGAGAAATTCTTAAATCCATATGAAACCAAGAAACTAATACAGTGAAGTTAGAATTAAAAAGATGGAAAGACTCATGAAGAAAATAAGATTTCCTAACATAAGAGAGAAATTGAATTGAAAAGAAAATATTGAAAATTTGATTTCGAGTCATAAATTATCAATGTGTCACTCTAGAGCTTAAAGAATGACTAAGATGAAATAATATCCCATTGAATGATTGGATCCACTATCCTAATGACATTACATTTAAGATTAGAAAGAATCTTGTTAAGTTTGAAACAAATCCAAATAGACTGACTTAAAAGACTATGTGAACTTCCATTAAGTTTTCTCCAAAGAAGAACGGTTAACTTAATTTGAACAAAGTTGACCCACAATTAAAACTTAAAATTTTCTAGAAATAAGTCGACATTTGCACTGTAGGTCAACCTACTAGAAGAGTATGTTAGACAATAAGTTTTTGATTGCAATCAGTCGACCATCTTGAAGAGACAACCTACTGTTATTTAAGTTTGGATGACTGCTTAAGGAATCAGTCAACCAATGTTTGAATAAGGTCAAAATGCTTCAAATGATAGTTGGCCGTTGAATATGTTTATAAGAGATTAAGTCAGTTGATTCATGAAATCAGCCGACATGTCCTCAGAAATAATCAACTTACCTATAGTAATGGTTGGCTAAGTTTTTAGTAGACTAAAAAAACTCTGAAAACATAAGGAAGGAGGTCGACTGATTAGGTCTAGAAGTTGATCAATTGTTAAAAATGGTGGCTTGCTTAAGGAAATTGTCAACTCACCCCTAATTTGTAGAACCAAGTCGATCGATAATTCATATCCGTCGATCAATTTAACTAATTCAAAATTTTTCAACCTAAGAAGTAACCCATGCTTAGATCCTAGAAAACAATCTAGAGAAGAGTGAATATGTTGAATGACAATTTTTAAGTTTTCTAAAAGTTTTATAGATTGAGAAAGAAAAGAATTGAGTATTCGGGTTTGATTATGAAAATGAAATAAATAACATATAAATAGTGATTTTACCAACCTTGGTGTACATTCACTTTCAGGTACCCTCCTAGATTTTCATTATTTATTTATTTATTTATTTATTTATTACAAATAATACAACACACTTGCTTGTAAATGCAAGTGGATTTTTACAAGTATTTGATCTTGAAACACTTACAACTTCTCTGGTTGTTTCTCTCTCTCTCTTTTTAAACCCTAAACCTAGAAATCTTTCTCAGGTCTTTCAAACTTTAATATATGAGAAGATTGAATGTCACAGGGAATAAGACTATGATCCTTGAATATAACAAAGATTAAGCTTACAATAGATTTTTCAAAAGGAATCAAAGAGGAGTTAAAAATAGAGTATGTTTTCTATTGAAGTTCAGAGATTCAAATCATTGGTTGTATATTAATTAATTATCTCTCTTGTTTCTTCTTCTCTTCAGCGTTTATATGGAGTTTGTTGAGAGTCGTCATGGAGGGTTGGTTGAATTTGAATGTTGTCCATTAATGCTTTCATCCATCTTATTTAATGTTTTTGCCTGTTACTCTATTTATCCAGCTTTCGCTTTGCTTGTGCTGCCTTCAACACTGTTTCTCAATAGAAACACTTGCTTTCACTACATAAGGATGGTTAGATCTCACAAACATTTTGATTAGACATAATAGGATAGGCTAAGTCAGATTAGCCTAGCTAATTAATGCCTACTAACCAAGTGTCGATTATTTAGAAACTTAAGTACTGTGAAATCAGAGAGTTTACTTAGACTTGACATGATTTTATTTATGGGTTGACTTATTTTTAAAATTTAGTTCGTTTTTTACTAAAAGATATGACGGCCCGCTATCTAGGTGTCGTATCCCCTAGCAAAAGGAGACAGACATGCAAATACGAAATTGACCAATATGATTAAAATGTAATGTTTGGACTCACGACAGTCACACTCCCCATTTTGATAACATGGAATGAGATTTAAATTAAAAGAAAACAAACTATTTCTTCTTTTTGAAATAAAATTTTGCAAAGTCTCACCTATTTAGTGACCGTTAGCCACCTGGGGTTGATATGAAAACTTGACAAAATCAATACAACACTTCTCTTATCCAACAAGTTGGCATCAATAGCCCACCTGGCCGCCCAACATCACACGCCATAACATAAAAACATTATACAAATCAAATTATACATAAAGTTCTCATGTGCCAAAACTATACATCTAAGTCTGCAATATAACTCTAACTATCCAAAAGAACACAAATAATTACATGCCTTAGTCAAAACAAAGGAGGTCAATGACTAGTTGGGATCTAAATCCCTTAACTCACAAGCTCCTATATTATGGCTCCCTCTCGTCTCCCAGATCACCTAAAACAAGGATAACATGGTCAGCATAAACTGAGCAAGTATACAGAGGCCCAATAGCAAGCAAAGCAGGCGTCAAAGAATCAATATCACTACATAAATAGCATAAAACATAGAAAACTATACAAAAGATATAAATATCTCAAGCATTCTCAAGAAGATAAGTATAATTATGAGTTTTGAATTCATTACCTTTTTCCATCTTTATTGTTCTGATTTAACTTAGTAAATAAAGAAAGAAATAGAATGTCGAAACAAGTTAGTATATGAGGGTCTAGAAGAGTAAGCCAAAATTTGGAATCCCTAAATAAAATCTAGATCTTTTTGCATTAACCACCTCAAACACTGACTTGCTTCTAATTCTACTCTTATAGGGAGAAGAGATACATTCATAGTTCCTCAATCTTTGTCCATAGGCTTCGCAAAGCTTTTGATCAACTATACACTTAAAGCTTTAACCGTAGGCTTTGCAAAACTTTCGAAGGTATCTTTGTGTTATCAGTTTCATGATATAATAACCACAAAGACCACAATTTATCACAAGTTTCACACAAAAGTTATTATCCAACATCACAATTACACATGTCATATGACTCATTATGCACTCAAGAACTTGTTTAACAAATTTCTAGCACGAGCAGTTTTAGGAAAAGTGTTATAACTCAAACTATAGTGCTCAAATTAAGGAAATTCCAATTGCTTATTAAAGATAAGATACAAGGCTATAACTTTTATGTTTATAGCTTGGTTCAATTCCAATTACAATAAGGAAACCCAATTCAATCAATATTAGAGTCCAAAATTCACAATACAACTGCGCAGTCATGAAAAATTAATATTCCTTCGATTAAGGTGATTCCAATAGCCATTTAAAGATAAGACATAGTACTACAATTTTTATGTTCAGAGATTAGTCTAATTCAGACTAAAAGGTAGCTAACAATTGAAAAAAAAAATCAGCATAGGAATAGGGTAGAAACAGTGTAGTTTTATGTGGAAAATGTGCTAATTTGAAAATTCATCAAAAATTCATTTCTCAATAAAACCTTTCGAAGTATATGTCATTTTAAAACTACAGGATTCTAGTTTTTTTAAAAGAAAATCTCACTTGATTTGCGATTTTGTAAAAAATGATATGAAATAAAGAACAGACCATGGTCATGTTATAAAATGGGGCAGAATCTTTCAATTTCCAAACCTTATGTTCAACATTCGAAATTTCTTTCTTCCTCTCCCACTCAACTCTTATCAGAGCATGATAACAACTTAAGAAATATGATATTCATGACTATTAGGTATCAAATAAACATGCATAAGCAAGCTGCCTTTCCAAGTTTCAAAGTCCACTTTTCTCTAGCTCCTTTAACCTTCTTGCTTTCTATGTATTTTCAGCTTGCTTTATAGGTGTTCTACACTTCTTTTTGCTTTTTAAAGGCTAGGGTTAACATATATATGGATGCAGGTGGCTTATGTCAAGCTCAAGTGGTTGTTTTAATGGAGTTTGGGGTGGGTTTTTGGAGGAGAAAAGTGAAATACGAAAATAGGGCTTTTAGGAACAGAAAGGTTGTATCTTAAACTCTTTCACTCTCTCTCTCTCTCTCTACCTAAGTAAAATATAGGGCCCTAAGCATGGTGATGTGTCAAAGGTGTGGATGCTAAGTGTTGGGTGTTGGTGGTGTGGCTTATCTCTCTCTCTCTCTCTCTCTCTCTCTCTCATTTCCCTTTTAAATTCATTTTCATTTCATTTTTTCCTTTTATGTGTCCCACATAAACCCTAATTTAGTTCTCTTATTGGCTTATTCCGACTATTCTCATTCACTAGTATATCTCATTAATCTATACTGATTTTAATATACTGAACCTATAGGTAAAACCATAAATATAAAAAGTAAAGCACACATCGCACATAAAAAAATATTCAACAAATTTAAATATAATACAATGCAAAGAATTTAAATGTACTCAGTAAAATAAAAAAAATAAAAATGCAAATGCACGCCTTAATGATCTCTTGAGACAAGTCCTTATAGAAGATATAAAGTATAGGCCCATTCATTCAACCATCATATTGACTCATTAAAGGTATAGGTGGACTTATTAAACATGCAAGGTCGACCTATGTGTTATATATATTGTGTTTAGGTCGTTGTAGATTAATATTGGGTCAACTTATGTGCTGAATTCATGAGGTTTTTTTTTTTAATGTTCCTAGGTCGACATGAATATTTTCTGGTTCATTTTTGTGTTTAAGTTGACCAAGTTACCTTCTTGGGTTGACCAATTGATTACATCCATTTGACTTTGTTGGCATTAAATATTTTGATGATAAACAAATTAGCATATTTAATGCTAATTACAATTAGGAAGAATTTAAAAGAGTTTAATATAGAAAAATTTAAGCACAGAACCCTTGCAAGGATAAGAATAGGAAGATGTTGACACCACTCCTTGAATTTGTCAAGTAATGTCGAATAGAATCTCAGGACCAATCGACACGCTCAAATGATTTTTCAAAAAAAAATACAAAACACTAAACACATGTCGACACGAGATACACAAATGTTGACAAGGACTAGGAAGAGCAGATGCTTTAAGCATGTCAACACCACTATATAGACATGTCAACTCATAGGAGTATATAAGTCAACCTAGCAAAGCAAAGTAATGGGACTTTGCCTATTGTGTCAACACACCTACACCCTTATGTTGGCCTAGCAGTTCATTAAGATTATATGTCGACAATTGACTCCATCATGTTGACCGACTCATAAGACATGTTGACATGTGTCACAAACTACTAATACGGTGTGTATAAATCTGACCCATCAGTTCCAGACACCAAATATGCTACGAAATGTGGACATAAAACATTAGGATGTCAACATACCCTTTAGAACTCAAGATAACCATTAGATGTTGACACGAGAGGTTATAATGTCGACATTGGGTTTAGGACAAACACAGAATATATAAGGAATAATGTCAACGTGAGGCATTATGGTGTCGACACATGAGTTAGAATAGACATAAAACACATAAAGAATCATATCGGCACATGATATTGTGATGCCTACATATAACTTTGAATGAACATAGAATATAGAAGACTGGATGTCAACATATGACTTTATGATGTTGATGTACACTTTAGAAAAGACACAAAAAACATAGAGGATCATGTCGACAAAAGCTAATCAAGATATCGACACATGACCCGGGATATTCACGCTATTAGATGTCAATACAGAAATATTAGGATGTCAACACAAGCAATAGAAATTTGTAAACTCAGCATGTCAAATAGCAAATCGAACTTACTCAATATATGAGTGTTCATCTTTGCTAATCATGTCAATACAAGGACTCCGACAACTATTTTTGAGCAAAGCTATGAGCATTAATTCAAAAGTTAATCAGTTGGTGAAGACAATCAATACGGTTCAACGTTCAAATTTCAAGTCACCACCTACTTCAATGGTTGGATTTTACCAGCTTATAAATTCAAGTATTAAAGAAGAAGAAGAATAAGACGAAACTGTGAAAAATAATGAAGTATTGGACATTATGAACTTTCACAACACTCTAAGCGTTACATTATATACTTTGGTTTTTTGTTCATTATGTAAATTCTTTTTGTAAGCTTTAAATTTGTTACATCTAAAGCTATAGCTTTACTTATTGTAACATTCCCTCTACATAAGTATAAAAAGTACAAAAGATCAGAAACTCAATCCAGGGTATAGAGAGAGAATCAACTTGTCAGGTTAGGTGAGATAGTGTTTTGAGAGAAAACATTGTAAAGATTTAACTTGCATCTGGAAGCAAGTTTATTGCACTATTTAGCTTACAAATAATGAAAATCTAGGTGGAGTTTGAGAGTAAACATACACTAGGTTCAGTTGGACCACTATAAAAATTTGTTGTGTTCTGTTTTTCTTCAACTCCTTTATCTTACCTCCATTCTCAATAAAGTGAAAAACCTCCAAACCATCAAAAAAGTGTCATACAACTTATTTACCCCATCTAGATTATATTTCAGACTTCCATGAAATAGGTCAACATTTCTAAGTAATTTTGTAAGGGTCAACTTGTTCAAAGATAGGTCAACTCATTAGTTAGTTTTAACTAAGGATAGGTTGATAGATTTATGCTTGAGTCGATCTATAGTGCTTCAGACTTATATGAGTTCTAAGTATGTTTGGGTTTACCTAGAATTTTAATTGGTTGATGTACTTCTTTAATTGGTTAAAATGTACACTCTAATGGGTTGGTTTGTGTTCTTAGGTCTACCTTCCCATTGTGGTAGGTTGACAAGAATAGTTATAAACATGTTCAAAAGTTAAGTGTTTTTTAAGCCGACTTGTGTAAGCAATGGGTGAACCTATGTATCTCAATGGGATGACCTAGATTTTCTAGTGGGTAGACTAGACTTCTATCTTTGAGACTTAGCTCTTTCTCACATTGACATGATTATCCAATTAATTGACTTGCTCCTTTAAAATGGTCGACATGTATAAGGGTAGGTCGACATGCTTTCCCTTTAGTTCTAGAGTTGTTTTTGCTTAGGTCAACCTAGCCATTTAATAGTTGATCTATGGAGCTCAATAGGTCAATATGAGAGTTTTAATAGATTAACCAAACTTGTTTTCCTAAAATTTAAATCTAAATAGGTCGAGCTATATTCTCAACGGGTCGACCTGCATATCTAATTCTTAAATGTATATGTCTTATCATCATCGAAACACCATTTGTACAATAGATCCGATCCATTACCCATTCTCTTTACACATAATGACTCGAATCTGATCCAGAATCAATACTCATACTATATATAGTGTCTCCTTAGGTTGGCCAACCATTCATCATTCAAACCCTCTATCACTTCCAAACTATCTTTTCTCAAAATCTCTATCCTTATCTCTTTGCACTAAAAAATTATACTTTTAACAAGATGCTAGGAGACAAAAATTTCTCAAGAAATGTTCAACATGACTCCTTTGAAATCATTTAGGAGAACTTTTGTATTAAGAAACTAAACATTGATAGGATAATAGATTGAGATCTCTTGGAAGAAGTAAGATTCCCTAAGTAAGATATGTCCAACTTCCATGATTAATTCCAATAACACAATATATGATAGACTAGTCAAGTTATTGAAGTAATAGAAAATGAAAATGAAAAGGACTTTGAAAAATATCTCACTATTAAATTGAAAATTAATCTTGTAAGTTCAGAATGTATATTTATGAGCAAGAGATTATAGTCCCTCCCAAAACATTATGAAATATTAATATGGTTCCCCACACTGACTATGAAGAAACCATAAAAGATAAGCACTTAGCAAATACAAAAATATAGTGTACAATAATCCTGCAATTACCAACTCTCCAGAAATAAATGAAAGAATCCTTTAAATTTTGGTGATTCTAGAGGAAATCATTCAACTATCAACTAGGAACATTTCTAGTTGACGACATAATATTGAGAGAAAAAAAAAACCTAAATTACATCACTTGATTCTCCATTTTATGATCTCTGCTTTAAAATCTCAGTCCTAAAATTCTTTTTTACTCCATCTCTAAATTTCCTTTTGCCAATAGAATTAATGTAAAAAAAGAGATAGCAATAGAGCTAAAAATGAAAAATGACTTTGGAGCTTCCTCTGTAATCAAAGAAAAAAAATGGGCATGTAAAAATGAAGTTTGGAGAAAGAGCTCAAAAGGAAGAAAGAGTTGAAACAAAAGTTGGAGTTATAGATAACTTTTCCCAATCTTAACATGTTACTTTACAAATGTTTCGTCCTTAGTTTTGTTGTAAATTTTTGATAAATATTTTTTCGCTGTTAATTTCATCGTAAATAGTTAATTCAATACTAAATTCATTGTAATGAATAGATAAAATTAGATTTCATCATAAAATTCATCACTAATTAGCAATGAATACTAACTTTCGTCACTAAAATTAATGACGAGATGTGTCTTCGTTGCTAATTTAGCAATGAAAGTTATTATTCGTCACTAATTTTAGCAACGAAAATTATGTCCGTCGTTAATTTTAGCAATGAACACGTCGTCTGTCGTTAATTTTATCGATGTCCGTTACTAAATCCCTTTAAAAAAATAAATAAGTCAGGGGGAGTCACGGTGACGATCCTTTAAACACTTATGCTCTCTCTCGAACTCTCTCTCTCTCTCTACCTCTCTCCTCTCTATCACATCAAAGACAACAAGGCAATGGTAACACGGATGATCTCTCTCTTCGACTATCGAAGATCAACCTCAGACCTTTAGGCTAGGTTTCTCATTTTTCATCTTTGAAGGTTAGGTTTGCATCTCTCACTTCGATGTCAAATCTACTTGAAGTTGTTAGGTTTCTTTTTTGGGGATTCACATGTCGTCGCTTGCTTCAAGGTTAATCTCTCTCTCTCTCTTAATCCAAATTTTGTGGTTCCTCTCTATCTCTCTCTTTCTCTTTCTAGGGTTTCTTGAGTTCATTATTGGTTTTCTATTTATTTTTTCTTTGGACTCTTTTGCTTTTGTAAGCTTGTTCAAATCTTGATCTAAGAAGATTCACCATTTGGGGTTGTTGATGTTGTTGAAGAAGAGAGGGAGACCCGATGGAGCTGCTAATGGCAGCTTCAAGAAGTCCAAGCAAGGTAGTTCTCTTTGTAATCTCCTCTTTCTTTATTCAAAACTGTGTTTTTTTTTTTTTTTACTCAAATCTAGGGTTTGCTGGTCTCCATTTGGTTTTTTGATTTGGTTGTCCTATGTTGTTTATATTTGTTTCTTATAAATCAATTTCTATTCATCCCATGAAATTTTTGAGTTAAATTTTCTTTTTTCTTTTATTTGATTGTTGGGTTTTAGTGGGTTGCAATGACTCCAGGCAATCGGTGAAGGGGAAGTTGTCGAACAGACATGGAGGGAACATAGGAAAGTCCAAGTTTGAAGAAATTTTTAGGGATTTCCATTTTATGATATCATTGGTTCATGATAGGGATGTAGGCACCATGGCACTGAGTTCCCCATAAACTCTCCTCTGCTGTACCTGTGGAAGGAATATGGACAATGATTCTTTGAAATTCACCTTGACCCTATGGCAGTTGAAACTTATTTTCCCACCTTGCTCTTTAGGTTTGGTTCACCAAGGTCTTTGATAAAACTGCCATCTACTATTCCCATATTAAACAATTTCGAATTCTGGTTAATATATTGAATCTATGATTATCATTGTTGGAATGCATTGACCATAAGCTAAAAATGGAAGCGATTAACTAGATCAATGCAAAAAACTTTATCACCATAATCCCAGCTTAGCCACATAATCTTACTTTTGTTCCCAATAGTTTTGGCAGATGAGTATTTTAAAGGTAAAAGTGGTGGTAATTTTGGCAAACAAGTAGGGACTCTATAATGCTAAAGGGGACTCTATAATGCTAAAGCATTCTTTAAATGTTTGTGTTGGATATATTGATGACTCATGCACAAAGCGGAAGCATAAATAATTTTTGAAAAAATAAAATTGAGATTTGGGTATAGGGTAAATATCTCGACATGTAGAGTCTCCCAAAATCGATCCAATCGTATGTCCCTCGATCGGATCTCACGGTCGGGATGGTAATCACGACGTTAATCGAACCACCGCCGCAATACCACGATGCCGCAATCCTCAATCTGATGATCATTACAACGGAAAAAATTCTCTACTCAAAATTTTTCAAGCCCTCATTTAATTCTCTCTCAAGCCATTCTTTCATGGCTCTATCAATCTCACATACTCAAAGAAGGAGAGGGAGGTTAGTCTCCTACACATTGTGATGCACAAAACATGGAGAGAATAAAGGGGGTGGAGTTGTGGTAGTTTTGGGTTAGTGGGGCCCACTAACCCCTAACAATTACCAAAATGCCCCTCTATGGTATATTAAACCAACATCTCTCACTTGCACGTGAGGGCAGTTTACGTCCGTCAGAAGATCACAACTCATGTGATCTTTCTCACATCACCCTGCTGGACTTTCATACAGGATTGGGCGTTGCACAATCGACGAATATACCTGCAAACAAAAACCTCTCGATGCACCTGTTAGGATGATCAAGAAACCATCGCTAATATCAAAAGAGCTCGCTGCACCCCAGATCCAAGACTAATTACATCCATCGAGCTACTTTCCTCATCAAAAGTAATCTCCAATAAATGCTCGACTGTATATCTACTATTATGCTTACATCCCAACATTGATAGACAAAATAAGTATGTCGGTGAATACAACACAATGATATAATGTCAATTGGTTTTTCTTTTCCCAAACTCGAATCTATTAGCCTCAATTCAGCTGCTTTCCTAGACTTGTCCCTCAGATCTCAATTTATCTTCCGGGTCATCGATAAACAGACTAAAGTAGCAAATACTGAATCGAGACCTCTAGAAGCAGCCGAAAGTGATAAGGGTACGAGAGATCCCACCCAATGGATCTCGGGTCTCAAAAAGTGGAAATGGAGATCTAAATCATATCAGTGTCTCAAATAATGCTCCTACTATTCCTGATCAACATATCACACGCAGTATGAAACGCGTGCCACAGTGTTATTCCCCCATCTCTCAAAGGGCATATGTCATATTTCTCTAATACTGTGTAAGTATTGGGACTCAGTCTATACATAAAACTTTACCCAGAGATTTAAGAGAGAGTGTCTTAGAGACAATATCACTAGTCGTAGGTGATATCTGAGATCTCAAACTTGGTTACTTACAAGCAACATAGATGTGGGTACGTCCATGCCGGTCATATCGCATATGACCTCATCCTGAACACATATCAGGGCGACTTATGTATTAGTAGGGCCACTCTCAAAGCCTCTTACAGCTAGAAACCATCTTATCTCCACTCACTCAGGGCTAGAGGTGGTCACTCGTGTGAGAGAGTCAACCACGCTTGCCTGACACATCAATTATCACAATAAATTACAAAATATATGACAATTAAAATAGTGCAATAAATAAACTCGTGACTCAATCATGCACACATGTCATATATATATAACACAATAAACATCATTAAAAGGTGAGAAATATCAATATACATGCAAACCCTATGATTTCTATATCTCATACAGGAATCTCTCATAATGGGTTTATCGAAGGGATCAGCTAACATGCTGTATAGTAGTGTATTTAATTTGTCACTTCACCCTTCTCGGTGATATCTCTCATAACATGGTATTACGTATCAATGTATTTGGACTTAATTATACTTAGGGTCTCAGGTGTAGTCAAGGACGGCCTGATTTTCTCAATAAAACATCAATGACCTCCCACTGTTTGCCCCAGCCCTTAAGTGATCCAGAAATCTCCGGAACCAAACACTCTTTTGAACTACTCCTGAGCATCTCACTAGCTCAGTCTCTATCGTAGATAAAAATATACATGTTTGCTTCTTGCTACTCTAAGATACCAAAACCTGATATTGATTTGCATACATTCAGATCACCAACCCAGTTGGTATCTAAATACCCAACAAAATACAAATCACTTCTTTTATAACACAAGGAGAGGTATTTTACGTACATCAGACCACTCAACGCACTAGAACAATGGATTCTACTCATTTCCCTTGTCCTTTTCTAAGTCATAAGGCATATATCAAGAATTAGGCTTTAACCTTTTAGCGATAAAAGTATCTCTAGGGTTGCAATCGTTCTTCTCAAAGCACTCGAGAACTCCATTGATGTTGGACTCCTGTGAAAGAGTCAACACCTATCTCAAGCGATCCCTTTGGATCTTAACTTTGAGGAAAAATTGAGCCTCACCTACGTCCTTCATATCAAGACTCGACAATGTCCACGTCATCATGGTCATCAGATACTCTCTGTTGTTCCCAATCAACAGAATATCATTTACATAAGGACATGATCATAAAAAGTCATGAGAACGTATAAGGTATACACGATGATCATCCTTGATCATCACAAAACCATGAGATATTACCTTCTCGTGAAATCTCAAGCGCCACTGCCTGGATTGATGATTAAGGTAATATGTAAACTTCCGAAATTGACAGATCTTATCATCCAAATCTACAAGAATAAAGCTAGATGGCTATTCCTTATAGATCTCCTCATCCAAAACTCCTACTCAGGAGAACAGTCTCAACGTTCATCTGGTCTCACTCCAGATCCATATCATATTCACGACAATCGCTAAAAGTAAACGGATCGAGATAATCTCGCCCTCAGTCTGAGTAACCCCTGATCTCACTCCAGATCCATATCATGTCCTCTACACCAATCCGTCAGCCTTTTTCTTGATGTTGAGAACCCACATGTTCCCAACGGCCCTACTACCCTCAGGTAAATCAACTAGATCTCAAATCCTGTTGATTCTTATCAACTTTTTTCTCATCCATGATCTCGAACCAATGGTCCTCCACAGACCCCTCAAAAGCCACTAAGACTGTTAAAGGTTTCTCATAATCCTCAAAAGTCATACTGATAGCCTCTCCCTCAATCGGGAAACGACGGTTAGGTATGCATCCTCGACTACTCTTAAGAGAAGGGGAAACCTTTTTACCTTTAGATGGATTGCTCCCACTACGGTTAGGTATGGATTCTTGGGTTCTGTCGCTAGGATCATCTAAACCACTACGCTCATCCATCTGATAGAAGGTAAAGTCCCAATTCATTTCATCTCTTATAGAGAAATCATTTTCATGTAACTCGGCATCATGAGACTCAATCTCAGTGAGAGTGTCGTCCGTATGCTCACCTAAAACATATTCCCCTTGAAATGTTCTGAGTATCTCATAAAGATACGTCTCCTTTCTCGTAGGACTAACTCACCGTGTAAATGCGAGAAACAATGAACATACGCAGCATAATCCAATAATCTTAAATGGCTAAGGTCAGGCTGTCTCCCTGTCCAAATCTCATATGGAGTATTGATGCAGACTTCAATAGAATACGATTGAGGATGTAGACTGTAGCCAATAACGCATCTCCCCAATGGAGAATGAGTAAATTGGCTTGTGTCATCATTTGCCTCACCGTCTCAAACAAAGTCCTATTCCTCTCTCGCAGCTACTCTACTCCACTGAGTAGCAAGGATTAGTCAGTTTCTCGCAATGTCCTTCTTGAAGTAGAGTGCTTAAGACAAATACTCATGCCCTCGATCGGTTCTGAGAGTCTCTACTCTCAAGTTTAACTGATTTTCAACCTCGCTAGTAAACTTCCTAAAGCATCTCAATGCCTCAGACTTGTACGAGATTAGATAAACGTAACCAAAACGCGTGTAATTGTCTATGAACGTAATAAAGTACCTAACACCATTTTAGGTTTTCACGTTCATAAGGCCATAGATATAGGAGTGAACTGACTGCAATAGAGTTTCAGCCCTCATTGCATTGTCAAATGGTTTTCTTGTAAGTTTGTCGTCTAGGCAAAACTGGTTAGCGGGTCCTACAAACCACTCACTGCTAACCAATTCATCCTCTCTCACGTTAGGAGGATATCAAGAAATACCATTAAAAAAAATCATTTCCAGTGCACATAGTCCCTCACGGACCAAAGCTGAACCAATCAAAGAATTGTCGTAATAAATGGAAACTATAAAATTTCTAAATTAACAGAGCATATTTTAGGTTGAAATCAAGTTCCGTTGAACATTCGGAGCATAAAGAGCATACAGAGTCTAGCATATTTGCAACTCCAACTTGCAAGTGCAACTCCCTCTGATGTCGACAAGCGCTCCATTTCTCTACGTAAATCCTCCTACTTGAGAACTCACTGAGCGAAACTATATAAGCGCTCCTATCTCAAGCTACGTGGTCGATTGCTTCTGTGTATACAATCCACGAAGGAGAGAAAACAGAGAGCAACTCAAACCACATATAGAAGAAATAGTTAATTTCCGTTTGTCACACTTGTGAGCAAAATGACCAAGTATATTACGGATGTAACACTACACCTTGGTCCTATCTAACTCCTTCTTGCGCTTTAATACTTCGTTGTCGATTTTGTCGAATGGTTTCTTCTTACCTAAACCTCGAGTCCCACAGGAGTCCTTGCTCGACTCCATTCTATAAGGATGACCCAAGTATGGCCTACTCGCCTCTACATGCTCCTACTCGAGCTCACAGTGCCTATTTACATTAGTAAAAGTACGAATACTTTCATCGTATGTGAAATTGACTTTCATGATTTCTCATGAATCAGGTAAAGAAATGGATCGCATCTAGTACTAGAAAATATATCCGAAATGGTCTCAGTCACATTCCCCAACTTGACGACCATACTCGATATTTTTATCAAATGTTACATCATCGTCTGATCAACATTTTTCTTATAAATTATTACACTTATAAGTCAGTATCCTCATCTCAGGATCTGTAAGAGCACCACAATGCTCTTTATAGGTTGAGTCAAACCGATAAAACCGTAGGATATTGCTTATAGACTGGGATCATATCGTCATACATGTTATTCAGGAGGATTGCCCTAACTCGGCCATCATTCCTCTTCCATGCACGTAATGTCTCCTAATCCCATCTCTCTGAGGTGTGGTACCCTCCCCGGAGTCCACCAGCTCACGCCTCAGAATTTTAATTGGATCTTGCCCCTCGAGAATAAATTGAATCTACCGGTAAAAAATCTCGTAATTATCACCATTCAATTGTATCCCCTTGTAAAGATCTAATACGATAATTATAGAAGCAGTCATAGAGATAATCATGACTTGTGATACTTATTCTCACATTTTGTGCACCCTATGACTTGTGAGCGGGTAGGTTCCGGACCCGGTTTGCAGGTCGGAACCCAAAACCCAGTCCGGATGTAACACTAAAAATTCTATATTAGAGATATTCTGTGAAATATTTTGATAATTATAAAGGAGAATTTTAAATTTTATTGATTTTTGATTTTGTGGTTTTAAATTGGAATTATTGGATATATATATAACGCCGTGTCCACGATTCGTAGTGAATCTCATCTCTACGAAATTTAAAATTTAATGGAAGGGGGGTAAAAATATATATATTAATGTTTATTTATTTATTTATTACTATATGTGTATTTTAAAAAAAAAAAAAAAAAAAAAAAAAAAGAGGAGAAAGAGGAGAGACGCAGCGTTTTACCCCAAAACGCCGCGTCTCCCCCCCAATTCAATTAGGGCTAAAAGCCCTAATCTCTCTCTCCCTGCTCTCTCTTTCGCTCTCTCTCGAACACTCTCTCCCTCTCGCTCGTCGCTCCCTCTCTCTGTCTCCGTCACTTTCACTGCCACTTTCCACCTCCGACCACCACACACGATCTCTCTCTCCATCGTCTCCCTCTCTCTTTGTTTCGCTCTCTACTTTCTCTCTCCCGCGCGCACGAACTAAGCTTCTCTTCCTCTTTCCCACGCGCGATAGCAGCGCTCTGTCTCTCTTCCTTGCCCGCACACTTGCGTGCTTTACTCTCTCTCTCTGCCGAGAGCTCTTCTGTAATCTTTGCAGAAGCCCCAAGTTGGCAGTAGCAAGAGCATTCGAAACCCTAGGCCGTGACCTGCATTCCATCCCTTGTGCAGGTAAGAACGATTCTCTGATCAATAGCTTAAGGGTTTTGATTTTCTTGATAATTAGGGTTAATTGCTAAAGTGTGCTTCAGTTTGGAAACATTACAGGAGTTCGGACAGAGTTGTTGGCGCACGAACGCTATAGGACTGCAAATTATGAAACCTTAGGTGAGAAAAATTCTAGTTCCTTCAAAAATTGAATGAGTTTAGTCTGAATTTAGAATGAGAGCTTTGTATATGTTCTGAAAATGTGTGGAATTTGAAGATAATGCATTTTCCTGAATTTGATATATGATTTCTAGGGTTACGTCTAAATTCTACATGAATTTAGGTTGATTAATACGAAAGAAACGTATTAGATGAAATTAGAAACTTGTTAGGTTGATTAGAATAGCTTTCCTTGGAATTTGAATTGAAATTGTGAATTATTGGTCTAAGTTGACCTTTTGGAGACTTGAAAGGAGTTATTTTGGAAAACTTGTGAAAATAGGGAATGAATACCCTCCCTAGAGGTGAGTGGATGGTCCATTGTGTAGTAAATGAGCAAAATTGTTTTGAAGTTCTTTTGTAAAATGATTTTGAATGATTTGTACATGTTTTATATGAAATTATTTGTGATTGTGAGATGTTTGAAATGAAAATTTGAATTACGAATGCATCCTATGCAATTATAAATGAATCCGTGCCATTTGTATTAGATACTTGATTTGTAAATACATGTAGCATGAATTTGGAATTTGTTTGATGAAATATGGCATATTGATTGTAATTTGAATGATTGTGAAATGATGGTGCACGAGTGTAATGGCTATAGTCATTCCCTCCACGGAGCGACCCGACGGGGTAACATGGGTGGAGTTTTATTACGAGAGAGGTAGACGCGGCCTCTTTTGTGCCATATCAGACTATCTGGATTGCATCCCGGTGAGGTACGAGCCAATGCCAAGGAAGGGGGTAGTGTTTGAAATACTGAAATGGAAAACCCCTTGGCGGGCTTCCATCTTGGTTCGGCCAAACTCAGGACGGAAGTGATTTCGATGGGACCATTATGATTTTCTGAAAGATTGTTTGATGTGCATGCATATTTTATAAATTATCTTGACTTACTGAAAATGTTTTGATATATACATAAAGTGTTGTTTGAGATATATTTTGACTCTCCCACATTCACCCCTCATTTATCACACAATCGTACCATTGCACTCCACTCACTGAGTATTTTCCAATACTCACCCCTCTCTTTTACATCTTTCAGAGGAAGTTTAGGCTGCGATAGAAATTGGAGCTTGAGAAGGTTTATCTGCTAGCTTGTAGAGGTATTGTAGTGAAGCAAGGTTATTTTGGTTTAATCTAAAGTCCATGAAAGGAAAGACTTGTTTAATTCTTCTGGTATGGATTTAATCAATACTTGTTTCATATATAGGAGTAAGTATTGATGGAATCCTTACATAATTTATGTTGGAGTTTGTTTGGAACTCGTTCATTTTCTTTTAAATTCCCTTTTTGGCAAAACTTGTTGTTTGAATGGGACATTTAGTTTGAAATGTTGAATTTCGATATTTTCTTTCGATTTTACGAAATTCTGTACATCTCATACCGTCTAGACTTTACTGATGCTGACTTACTTTCATCAGGCAAGTGTTAGTAAAATCCTACAACTATGATTTGGGACTTTTTGTATTTTAAATGCGTTATTTATATTGAGAATTTTGAAATGGCTAGGATGACCATACTGCATGCTTGCATGTACAGGTACCCTCTTCCCAATTGTGTGCTGATGTGTGCCTGTGTGTACAGAGACGGATTGGATGGGTCCTTTGCATGTGTATTGTTATATGATTTTTTTTATTTTTGATGGATTATGTATTGCAAAAATTATTGTAATGATTTGTAGCATTGCGGAGTCCCGGTATATAGGGAGGTTCTGCCTGTGTACCAAGATAACGTGGCGGTTGTTGCGTGGTCGATCCGAGGATCGGGGCGTGACACTGGATCCTGGCGCAGGTCGGGGGTCAGACCCCGGGTCAGTTCCGACCCGGTCTGACCCAGGAGCTAACGCGCCTCTGTGCGTGTGAGCTCCACACGCCTGTTGCCTCTGCTCACACGCGCCTTCTTGCACATACCATGCACGTGCCTACTACTGCATTTCATCTTCTTCGGCCGGATTTTTCTACAACCGGGTCTTTCGACCCGGTTGTCGGAAACACCCTTTTTGGACACCGTTTTCACCGGATTTTTTATGGAATTTCTAATTCCATTTATTTTAAACATCTTTGACTCGATTTTTGAAAAATTGCGTCATAATCTAGACGTATTTTGAGTTCAAAATTCTAGCCCTCCATGGCCAATTTTGAAACCCAATTTTCGGCATCAACAATACATAATATATATGCCAAATGTTGATCGAGAAGAGAGGAATTCATATACACCAATTTCATGCATCGATTTGCCCTAAAACTCGACAAATCTGGGGTTGAACGGTTCGATCACTATTCACGGCCAAAATTTCAACCGGAATTTTCTTAAACTAAACGTACTCAAAAAATTACAAAAAATTTATTTTCGTGATCTACGTGACTTGGGTAATATAGTGGTATTATTGAATTCATGAAATTCATCTGTGATTCTAACCCCAAATTTTATACCTTATATTTTTATACTCAAAAATAAATCTAAAAATTATTTTTAATAATCCAACCTGGCTCTGATACAAATGTTAGATATATTGATGACTCATGCGAAAAAGCGGAAGCATAAATAATTTTTGAAAAAATAAAATTGAGATTTGGGTATAGGGTAAATACCTCGATGTGTAGAGTCTTCCAAAATCGATCAAATCGTACGTCCCTCGATCGGATCTCGCGGTAGGGATAGTGATCACAATATTAATCGAACTACCATCGCAATACCATGACGTCGCAACCCTCAGTCCGACGATCATTACGACGGGAAAAATTCCCTACTCGGAATTTTTCATGCTCTCATTTAATTCTCTCTCAAGCCATTTTTTCATGGCTCCGTCAATCTCACATACTCAAAGAAGGAGAGGGAGGTTAGTCTCCTACACATTGTGATGCACAAAACGTAAAGAGAATAAAAGGAGTGGAGTTGTGATAGTTTTGGGTTAGTGGGACCCACTAACCCCTCACAATTACCAAAATACCCCTCTAGGGCATATCAAACCAACAATTTGAATAAAAAAGAAAAGGTTTTAGCGAAAGAGATCTCTAGCCCTTCTGCAATTTTCTCTTGAATTAAAGTTCCCGGTTTCTATTATCCATGACACCTTTCCCGTCATTAAAGTTTTTGCAGTGCCTAAATATTCAAAAGAGTGTAAATGAAACGAGCTTAAATTAAAGTCATAATTTGATAGGCTGTTCAAGAATTAGATTGAATGCAATTTCACTTTCCTGTGGTGTTATTTTCTCATCCTATGGTTGTAACCACCAATATACTAATTCACAATATCTTAAATGGGAAATCCATTGACTCAATAAACAAGTAGGAAAAGGTTAATACAGAAGCCAAGAGTAGGGGTTGGATATCTGAGGAGGAAGTGTTCTTTCAACGTGGAAGTTTCTTATCCCCTTCATCTTTCTTTTCTTTTATGTTAGGTTTAGGCATATCTTGGAGCAATAATTGTGTACCTTTATGCCCAAGACTTCAAGCAGGCAGAGAAGTGCTACAATGACTTTTCTCAGTGAGTTTCTATCTGCAACTCACATATATATCTAGTCTAACTTTTTTATCTATTCTTATTAGCCATAAAATCTGAAAATTTGAACTTTTGTAATTTCTGGTATCCCTAAGTGCTGAGTCCTTTACTCCCTCGTGTCCTTTCTATTCTAAGGATTAGGTGGAATGTTGAGAGAGTGCATACGCCATCAAGTTATTACAAGTAAGTACAAGTACAGGGGTTGGTTTGTGATTTGAATTTCTATTTTCTTTCTTTTTTGTCTTTGAATTTGTAAATAATTACATGAACTACTTCATCATCTTCTTCGTCATCTTTTTCACCATTGCCCTTAAACCTCCATTTCCCACCTTGATCTCACCCTCTACCCCCTGCTTCTCTTCCTTTTCACCCCCTACTGAGAGGTTTAGTTCTGTCACTTGTTTCTTCTTCACTTAGACTTGAGCATATTTAATCAGAAAAAGGAAAGGCTTAGGCCCATTCACATTTAAATGAGACAAGAGGCAAAATCATTAGGTTTAATTGATGAGAACTGGGATGATAAATGTTTATGCCTATTACATGATCCAGTGGAGGCATGGACTTTCAATGACCCTAGGGAAACTACCACCTCCAAATACATTGTAAGTTTTTATTAATATATCACATTTTTCTTGTGCAGTGATCTGTGAATTTCAGTTCTTATTAGTCGAGATCCTTCTCTTCAGAGTGGTTCTTATTTGATCAATAAATGCCTTATGTCTTCTATAGTTACAATGGATGTCAGATCTTTCTTTTGGGTGCTTAAAGTTGCAACAAAAGTCCTCACTCTTGTCTATTTTAAACAATGGGCTATTATCCCCAATAGTAGATGTTTACTTCCTGATTAACCAGGTAATCTTACTGCTAGGGAGTTTTATTTCCATTGTCCTGTTGGAACTTTTTCCAGCACTGAAAAAGACACTCTAGATCTTTTGATAGTTAAAAGGCAGCACAAGCTAGCTTATGTGGCCCAACTTGGTATCAAGGTCACAACTGTATCTAAATGAGAAATGGGATATCTGGTCATCTGATCATATTAGTTATCTCCGGTCTTCCAACTTGATTAACTTTCCCTCAGACAGAGTGCTTTGGAATAAGAGGTGGAGATGTTAAGGAAGTCCACTGACAACCTTCAGAACAAGCTTCGTGTAGTACTGATTACTTTTTCTTGCAATCTATTTTCTTATGTTGCAAATGACGCCTTTTATTGCTACTTACCACGACCTTTCTTCTGGGTATAGGAGCAGGAAATAGAAAATCATTTGAAGAAGAAACTTGATGACCTGGAGAACAAGGAAGTGAGAACTTCGACAGTTTATAAAGTTGGGATGAACTCTGAATATCTTCTTTTTTTCTTTTTTCTTTTTCTCATCTCTTTGTCCTACCTCTAGATTTGATCAGAGGAATTGATGAAGAATGGTACGTTAGATTTATTCTTTACATGCACATGTGGAAGCATGTAAAATAAATAATTCGGAATTTTCAAGTAAATACCTCGATATGTAGGTCTCCAAAATCCATGAACCGCGAACTCTGTTGTACAGATTGCTCGATCGAGATGGTGATCACAAAATCAAATCATCACCATAATATCATAACATCTCAACTCTAAATCTAATGATTGTAATAACAAAAGAAATTTTCCTATACAAAAATTTCTCAATCCGTCAATATTTTCTCACTCAAGAGAATATATGCTCTCTCTTTGTCTGCAATGTGTAAAGAACTTTCATATGTTCTAAAAACTCTCAAATTAAAGAAGATTAACTCACATAGTAATTTGTAGAGAGAGGGAGAGATTATTTGAGGAGATGGGGATAATAGATAACCACCTATTATCCCATAATTTAAATTTTAAATTAACTTTAACCTCTGGTAAAATACCCTTATCTTAGCATATTTATCAACATCTCACATTTGTACACGAGAGCATTTTACGTCCGTCATAAGATCACAACTCATGCGATCTTTTACATCACTATATTGGACTTTCATACAATATTGGACGTCGTGTGATCAACGAAAACACCTGCAAGCAAAAACTTCTTAATGCACCTATTAGGATGATCGATGAGCCACTATTAGTACAAAAAAAAACTCACTGTACCCCAAACTCAACACAGTTATATTCATCGATCTACTTTTCTTATCGAAAGTGATTCTCAATCACTGCTCGAATGTGTATTCACTATTATGTTTGAATCCCAACATAGATAAACATAACAGGCTGGGCGGTGAATACTACACAATGATGTAATATCAATTAGTCTTCCTTTTCCTAAACTCGAGTCTATCAGCCTCAATTCAGCTGTTTTCCTAAACCTATCCCTTAGACCTCATTATCTTCTAGACTATAGGCAAACAGATTAAAGTGGCAAATATTGAACTAAGACTTCTAGAAATAGCCGACAGTAATAAGAGTACAAAAGATCCACTTAATGGATCTCGGGTCTCACACAATAGGAACGGGGATCATGATCACACTATCGTCTCAAATAATAGCTCTCACTATCTCATGGTCGTCTTATCACATGCAGTATGAAACATGTACTATAATGTTATTCTCTCATCTCTTAAAAGTGCATATGTTAGATTTCTCTAATACTGTACAGGTATGAAACTCAATCTATACATAAGACTTTACCTAGAGATCTCAGAGACAATATCATTAGACATAAGTAATATCTGAGATCTCAAATCTAACTATTTACAGGCAACATGGATGTGGACATTTCCATGTCAGTCATATCACATATGATCTCATCCTAAACACGTATCAATAAGCTTATGTTCAAGTAGAGTCATTCTCAAAACCTTTTATGACCAGAAAGCGTCTCATCCCCACTCACTCAGAACTAAAGGTGGTCACTCATGTGAGAGAGTTGACCACGTCTACCTGACATATCTTTTATCACAACACTTTACAAAATATATGACAATAAACGAGTACAATAAATAAATGACTGAATAATGCACATATGTCATATATATGGAATAATAAGTATCATAATCAACACATAGTGAGAAATGTCAAAATATATATAAACTCAATGATTCCCTTTGTTCTATAAAAGAATCTCTCATTATGGATTTGGTGAAGGGATCAGCTATAATACTGTGTGTACAAATGTATTTAATCATCACCTCATCCTTCTCGATGATGTCTCTCATAAAGTGGTATCTGATATTAATGTATTTGATCCTACTGTGATATTTACGGTCTCGGGCGTAGGCAATAGTGACCTGATTATTACAATAAATCATCACTAGCTTCCTATTATCTGCTATAACCCCTAAGTCATTCAGAAATTTCTGGAACCAAACACTCTCCTGAGCTGCAGTTGAGTATGCCACAAGCTCAGCCTCTATCATTGATAAAGATATACAGGTTTGCTTCTTGTTGCTCCAAGATAAGACACCATTATTGAGCAAGATAACAAAACCTAATGTCATTTTATATCTATCTAGATCACCATCCCAGTCGGCATCTAAATACCTAGTGAGATGCAAATTAATTCCTCTGTAACACGAGAAGAAGTCCGCAGTTCCCTTGAAATATCTTAAAATCCTTTTCACTGTTCCCCAGTAACCCCTTTCAGGATTCAATTGATACCTACTCACCAGACTAACTACAAAACAAATGTCTGATCGTATACATAACATTGCATATATCAGACTGCTAACTGCATTGGCATAAGGGATTTTACTTATCTCTCATATTTATTTCTAATTTTTAGGGCAGATGTCAAGACTCAAGGTCTCACATTTAACTATAGGAGTATCTATAGGTTTGCAATTACTCATCCCGAAGTACTTGGAACCTTCCTGATGTGGGACTCTTATTTAAGAGTTAACACCCACCTCAAGTGATCCATTTGAATTCTAACACCAAGAATAAACTAAGCCTCATTCATGTCTTTCATATCAAAAACTCGACAATAACCACGTTTTGATGGTCATCAAATACTCTCTGTTATTTCTAACCAATAGAATATCATCCACATACAAAGTCATGATCACAAAGGAGTCAGGAGAACATATCAAATAGACGTAATGATCCTTCTCGATCATCACAAAACAGTATGATATCACCTCCTTGTGAAATCTCTGGTACCATTGCCTAGATGACTGTCTGAGACCATATATCGACTTTCGAAGTTGAAAGACCTTATCCTGCTGACCTATAGGAGCAAAGCCAGATGGTTGTTCTATGTAAATCTTTTCATCTAAACTGCTGTTTAGGAAAATAGTTTTAACATCCATCAGGTATAACTCCAGATTTATGTCCGCGACAATTACTAAAAGTAAACAGATCGAGAAAACCATGCCCTTTAGTCTAAGTGTAAACCTTGGCTGTCAAACAGGACTTATATCTCTCCATCAATCTGTCGGCCTTTCTCTTGATCTTGAGATCTCACTTGTTCCCAATGGCCTTTTTGCCCTTAAACAAATCAACTAAGTTTTAGACCTCGTTGATTCTTATTGATTCCATCTCTTTATCTATGGCCATCAACCAATGTTCCTTCACAAAACCCTTGAGAGCCTCCTAAACCGTTTTGGATTCCTCATCATCCTCAGGAGTCATAATGAGAGACTCACCCTTAACTGGAAAACGAAGTTTAGATACGTGTCCACGACTGCTCCTACGAGGAGGGGAAATCTCTTTACCTCCAGATGGATCACTCTCACTAGAACCAAAATCCATAATAAGTTCTTGGATCCTGCCGTTGGGCTCAGCTGAGCTACTAGGCTCATCCATCTCATAAAAGATAAAGTCTCGATCGATTTCACCTTTTTTAAGGAAATCATTCTCAAGAAAAGTGTCATCACAAGACTTAATCTTAGTGACAGTGTCATCTGTATGTTCACCTAAAAACACATACCTCCTGGAGTGATTTGAATATCTTACAAAAATACACTTATTTTCTCATGGGCCTAACTTGTCGTGTGGATACGAGGAATAGTGAACATACACAGCACAACTCCATAGCCTCAAGTGGTTAAGGCCAATCTGCCTCCCTGTCCAAATCTCATATAGAGTACTAACAATAGACTTTGATGGTACACAATTACGGACATAGGCTACAGTCAATAAAATATCTCCCTAATAGGATATGGGTAAATTGGTCTGTGTCATCATAGACCTTACCAACTCCAATATAGTTCTATTCCTCTTGTCGGCTACTCCGTTCTACTGAGGAGTAACAAGAATAGTCAGTTGTTTCATAACTCGAAACAAAGCTCTTTGAATTGTTCAGACAAATTCTTGTACCCCCAATTGGTTATGAGAGTTTTCACTCTCATGTCTAAATGATTCTTAACCTCACTAATAAATCTCCTGAAATATTCTAATGTCTTAGATTTGTACGAGATCAAATAGACGCAATCGAAACACGTTTAATTATCTATGAATGTAATAAAGTACACGACTCCATTTCAAACTCTCACATTTATAGTACCATAGATATCATAGTGGACCTATTACAATGGAATCCCAAATCTCATTGTCTTGCCAAATGGTTTTCTTGTAGCTTTATCGATTAGGCAAAACTCACATACGGGCAAGTCGATCCTGGTTACTGAGTCCAAACACCACTCACTATTAATCGATTCATCCTCTCTTGCCCTATGTGTCTAAGTCTACTATGTCATATATTCACATCTTCATCAACGTAATCATATGTAAAGGCAATAGAAGAAAAACAAGAATAACTATTATACGAAATATCCAATATATATAGTCCATCATGGATAAAACCTGAACAAATTAAAGAACTGTCATAGTAATGAAAACTGAAGAGTTTCTAAAATATAAAGCATATCCTAAGCGGTCTAAGCAAAGTACAAAAATTAGATTTCGTCGAATATCTGGAGTATAAAAGACGTTATGCAAATATAGAGTCTGGCCACTTTACAACTCTAGCTTGCAAGTGTCAATTCCTCTAACGACGATGAATGCTCTATTCCCCACATAAATCCTCCTAGCCTGAGGACTCATTTAGCAGAACTCCACATACACTCTCCTATCTCAAACTACATAGTCGGTGGCTCCTGAGTTTATAATCCATAAAGGAGAGGAATCAGTAAGTATCAAAGTAGAAGAGATAAAGTTCAAATCATAAAAAGAAGAATGACATATCTTCCGCTCGTCACACTCACAAGCAAAATGACCAAATCTACCATATATGTAGCACTTCAACTTAGCCTTATCTAGCTTCTTCTTTCTGCACTTTTGTACTCAGCTGTCGATTTCTTAGATGGCTTCTTCTTGAGGGACCTTGAGTCTTCTTCTCATGCATTTTCTATTTGCATTTGGTGACTCGAGAGCCCTTGCTTGACTCTGCTGCATAAGCATGACTTGAATGTGGCGTACTCGCTTCTAAGTGCTCCTTATCGAGCTCACAGTGCCTGCTCATATCAACAAAAGTATAAATACTCTAATTGTGTGACATTTTCATAGTCTCCCATGAACTAGGTAAAGATTAGATCACACTCATTACTTGAAACTCATCCGAAATGGGTTTACTCGCATTCCTTAACCCGGTGATCATACTCGACATTTGCATCAAATGTTGTTTCATTGTATGATCAACTCTTTTCGTATAAGTAATAAACTTATAAATCAGTATCTTTACCTTAAGAGTTGAAAGAGTACCATAATATTCTTTTAGGGTGAGCCAAACCAATATAGCCATGGGATACTGCTCATAGACCGGAATTATGTCATTGCGCATGCTACTAATCAAGATTGCTCTAGGTGGCCGTCATTCTTTTTCCACGCACGATAGACCTCCTGATTCTGCATAGCCTGAGGTGTTGTACCCTCCTCGGGTCCACCATCTTGTACCTCAGAATCTCACATATATCCTACTTTTTGAGGATAAACTGAATCTTCTGGTGGCAAATGTCATAGTTCTCACCATTCAATCTTCCCCCATGCAAAGATCAAGAATGACAATCTTCGAAACAGTCATAGAGGCATTAGTAACTTATTGATACATATTCTCATATTTTATGCACCCTACGAATCAATAAGTTCTAAATGATTTGAGTATAGACCCCAAGTAAATGTATAAGTCAACGAATACCATACACCACAACCCAGGATTATATCTTACTATTCAAACTTGGATTCAACATATAAAAACCCACAAAAAAGTCATAGTTAATGATATAGGACCCTTCAAAATGAAAAATTTCATTCCAGCAAATCCTGACGCGGCTCAATGGCCATGTGCTTGCATGCGCCCGACCCACGTCCTAAGTTAGGATGCAAGTCGGGGACATGGATCTGGGTTGAAACCCGGTCTGCCTAACCCTGTTCACACGCCTCAGTGCACGTGAACTTCATGTGCCAGCTTCCTTGCGCCCCACAGGCGTCTGTGCGCATGTATGTCACGCGCCCACGGGTCTAGTCCAAGTCTTCCTCACCCGACTTTCTGCAACCGGATCTTTCGCGACCCCACTGTCGAAAAACTAATTTTCGACCCCTTTTTCACCTGGATTTTGATCGAAAATTGTAGTTCGCATCCTCCATTCATCCTAACCTCAATTTTAGGAGGAATTAAGCCCCAAATTGTTCGAATCAACCATTCTTGTCACGGCCCTCCTCGGCCAAATCAGAAAACCAATTTCCGGTGACCAAAAACCACAATTGTTACATTCAAATTGTAGATCTAAATATGAGAAACATATTTGCACCATTTTCATAGATCGACTCATTCTTGATCTCGAAAAATCTAAATTCTAAGGTCTCAAACACTATTCACGGTCGAAAACTTTGATCGGACTTTTTAAATATGCTCAGAAAATTATGGAAAAATTATATTCGTGATCTACAAATCATGGATAACGTCATGGTATCTTCGGATTCACGATACTCATCTATGATCCGAGCCCTAAATTTTTACCTTGCATGTTTTATACCCAAAAAATTCCAAAAATTTTTACTAAACCTAACATGACTCTAATACCAATGTTAGATTTATTCTCTACATGTGCATGCACAAGCGTGTAAAATAAATAAGTCAAAATTTTTGGGTAAATACCTTAATATGTAGATCTCCAAAATCCATGAACCGCAAACTCGCTCGTACGGATCGTTCGATTGGGATGGTGATCACAAAATCAAACCACCATTGTAATACCACGTGTCTCAACACGGAAGAAATTTTCTTATTCAAAAATTTTTCAATCTCTCAATATTTTCTCACTAAGAGAATGTGTGCTCTCTCTTTGTCTACAATGTGTAAAGAACTTTCATATGTCCTAAAAACTCTCAAATTGCAAAAGATTAACTCACGTAGTAATTTCTCAGAGAGAGGGATAGATTATTTGGGGAGATGGGCCCATTATCCCATAATTTAAATTTTAAATTAACTTTAACCTCCTTTAAAATGCCTCTACGTGAGTATATTTACCAACATGGTATATTAGGGTTGCAAGAGTTCCATTTTCAATGCAGAGAAGAGACCATAAATGTACTTGAGGAGGGAAAGTGCTTTCTCAATTCTGTAGTTCACATGGTAGAAGAAAAGAGCATGCAGCTTCACCATGACAAAGAAAAGGATACTGGGACTCCTCAGAGTGATGTGAAGATAGAGGAAGCTAAGCATTGGATTCTACATAGTAGTGGCACTGACTTTGGTGTGGTGGACAAGGTCTCTCTCTCTTTCTTTCTGAATGGTTTTTATTCTTGTATCCCTTTTCCATGAGACTGTTAAGTCTCTTAAATCTTTTTTCCTTTCTCTTTTGATGGCGGCATCTTGCTTCTTTTCAACTGACGTCGTTTAGATCCCAGAGCAAATGCAACCTCATCTCAGAGGGGGTGGATGTTTTACTTTTGCTTTTGTTTTGTTATTACAATTATTATTTTCTTGTTTAACACATTTTGATTCTATTATTAAGTTTTTCATGTAAGCTGACAAGTATTAAATATAGGTTCCGGCATACTTGATGAACTCTTGTGTGTGCTCATGTAATTTTTTTTTTCTCCCTTTATATGTTATCTGACATTGCTTCTGGTGTTATTGAATTAGAATTCTCCTCAATTTGTTTTATGTTGGACATTGATAGAATGATTGGCACTAAAACACCGAAACAAAAAATTTGGAATGTTAAAATAATCTTTAAGCTAGATGGGCTATTGTAGAAGTATTAATAAATATTGCCTTAAAATAAGCCAATTTAATATATTAATGTCATGTCAAACTCATGTTTTAGTAAGAGAGCTATGCTAAAATGTTCAAATGTCAGAATCTTATTAATCCATCTTTTCTGGGATAAGGATTGTTCTCGGCATCTCTTCGGGTTCTGCCTGGGGATTTTTTTGGAGGAAGCTTTTCAAGATTTGAATGGAGATTAGAAAGCCATTTTAATTTGATGGGGCAGACACATGGTTCTTGAGATCATATTTGTCAACTCACATATTGTAGAATGTATCGATTTCCTTTTGTTTTTCGAATCATATACATCCTTCATAAATGTGTTACTAGCATTAAAATGAATAAACTCTTAAGCAATAACTAACTTTCCTATAATTAATGATATTTTCTAGCAGAGTCTAGCTTAAAATGTTCCTTCTTGTTGCATAGCTGTAAAGGCCTCTATTTTATATTGGGTCAATTTTGGATAGGGTATCACAGATTGGTTGTGTTGGAGGTGGGTTATGACTCTACAGATACTGACTCCTTGATGACTCGAACGGTTACCGTCAATAGAATGCAAGACCTGCAAAAATCACCGGAGGATGCTCCGGCGGGTGAGGCTCCGATGCTTAAGTTAGAAAGAGCGGTTTTCGAATCTAATGAAACAGATTGAGAGTTTTTTAGAGAGAGAGATTTCTTGTAATCAGTGTGTCCAGTGTGTAAGGCCAAGATAGCGTATCTGACTTAGAAGGTTTGAAGGTATCTTATACCTGATGGAGTCATATGCTTTCGGGGCGTTATAACCCTACTTTCCTTGCGGAGGAGCTCGAAGATCTCAGATTTAAGTATTCCGAAATGTTCGCGATCTTTATCATATGAGAAGTTACGATATTCAAGGGATTCTTTCCTTATGGGTAAGATCTCAAAACAACCGTTTTTAAGCATGAAACCAATGGTATGGGGACATTCTAATCCGTTCTTGGATTCGATTAGATCATCGATTTCCGATCGATTGTCAATCATTGTGGACCCTTCGGAGCTTATTCATTTGTTCGATAAGACCAGGGGCTAAGTGCCCATCCAGGGAGATAAATCCCATAACGTTATGAGGTCGGGGCGATTAAAGCCCTTCGGTAGATCGATTCGTTTAGGATAATCGTTCGGTAGCGCCAAGCTGAGAGCGTCCAACAAATGGTTCCATCGGTTCCCCCTAATGGGGTAGTCATCGCTGAGTTGTGGGTTTCGTTGTTTGGGGGCTTCTCAACTATGAGCTTAGTAGGCCTGAACTCTTCGAATATTAGTCCATTAGGGGACGTTCCATCATTTGCCCCTAACTCATAGCCTTCTTTGCAAAGAGGCACCATGAGTAATAGCTCATTAAGGTTATTAGTTCGAATTGAACGAGGTGTATATGATACGTTACTAAAGCATAGGACTGGTGGGCTTCTTCTCGATCATTCCACCCTTTTTCATGAGGGCAGGTGTGTCTCATCGGAAGTGACTCCTTTATAGGGAACTGGAGAAAATCAATTGCTCTATTTATGATGCGTTATTCTCTCCGATTTGTTTCACTTGCTCTGAATTAATCAAAGCCAGTTCCCTTGCGAGTATAATTAGTGACAATGGGTGCCCGTTCCTTCCCACAGAGAATTGAGGCTTTTCTTTCTTTCTGAGAGTTCTTCTATAATGAGAGTTATCTCTTTCCGAGAGCCATTCTATAAGACATTTCGGTATGCAGAGCTTTGCAGCTTGAGTAGTTTCTGCTAGAGTGAGATCTTATTAAGGAGGGAGACTACCAGAATAAGACCTCATTATGTCGACCGCTAGTCGATTGGCATGGTAAGGTCATCCAACACCAGTGGAGACATGTCTCGCATCGGTTTAGGTTAACTGTCCGGCTTTCCCTCGATCATCCAATTACGGTAGGGATACATCTCGCACCGTCTTTGGTTAGTAGGCAAGGCTTGGGTTGTTTGGGGGTGACAATACCCAAACTCGTATCCTCTTTTATCCCTAACACTATATAGGAATTACTGTTTTTATACTCTCCAGTGTAGGGATTGTGGTTTCTTTATCCAGGGACAACCCTGTTATGTACTTTCTTGGTATAATCGGTCCGACATAGGGACTTGTATACTAACTCATGTAACCAGATGTATTCCTTGTGTAAGAGTAAAAGAAAAGTTATGCTTTACTTATTTGATTTCAGCTCTTGTTTTCTTTCGATTCTCTTACTCATTTGATTGTATAAATTTCTTTGGCTCTCGTCAGAGTAGATCTGCTTCTAGCTTTAGACTCTGTGTGGAAACACTAGGCAATATTGGCCATTTGGGCCATTAGACTTTAAGTAAGGGACTCCGTTCGAGAAGACTGGGTGACACTATACATTTGGAGAGTTTCATCCCAGTAGGATTAGGGTGACTTAGACCCGACGTTTGAAAAAAACATTAGATAAGAGGGTCATATCCACCTGTTCGTAGAGTTACATCCCTTTTGACGACACGTTCGATCGATAGAAAACTTTAGATAGGAGGGTCATGTCCACCCGTTCAGGGAGTTCCGTCCCTTTTTGATTACACATTCGATTGATAGGAAACTTTAGATAGGAGAGCCGTGTCCACCCATTTGTAGAGTTCCATTCCTTTTTGATGATACGTTCGATCGATAGGAAACTTTAGATAGGAGGGCCGTGTCCGCCCGTTCGGAGAGTTCTATCCTTTTTTGATGACACGTTCAATCGATAAGAAACTTTAGATAGGAGGGCCGTGTCCACCAGTTCAGGAAGTTCTATCCCTTTTTAATGACATGTTCGATTGATTCGATATAGGGAACTTTAGATAGGAGAGGCGTGTCCACCCGTTCGAGGTGTTCTATCCCTTTTTTATGACACGTTCGATCAATAGGAAACTTTAAATAAGAGGGACATGTCCACTCGTTCGGGGAGTCCATTCCTTTTTTATGACACGTTCGATCGATAGCTCCTCTTTAAATGAGCAGTAGGAAACTAGTCTGGTAGTCAAACAAGAATAAGGGAGAGAATCGTTCAGTTCTTACTGAGCTGATTCTTCGAGTTGCAGGGAGCAGTGGAGTCTACTGATGGTATATGCATAGGTTTTCTGAGTTCCAGGTCCTAGACACGGCCGATCCGACTAGATTGTTGAGGTGATAGGTTTCTGGTCGGACCACGAAATGCACTTGGTATAGTCCTTTCCAGTTAGGAGTGAGTTTGCCTCTGGATTGAGACTGACCGGTGGCTTCCACTCTTATTAGCACCTACTCGCCAGGTTTGAATGTTTGGTTCTTGACTCTTCAATTGTGATACCGTGCCATCTATTGTTGGTAAGCAACTGTTCGCACCGATACGGATTCCTGTAGCTCTGGGAGTAAGTCTAATCTCTCACGTAGGGTATGATCGTTTTACCTAGTGTCATATTGGGCCACCCAGAGTGAATTAATTCCTATCTCCACAGGTATGACCGCTTCACTTCCATACGTTAGACTGAATGGTGTTTCACCAGTTGTCTTTTGGGGCGTAGTATGATATAACCAAAAGATACCATAGAGTTTTTCAGCCCATCGTCCTTTAGCATCGTGCAACATTGTCATTAACCCTTGTAAGATTGTTCAGCTGGTTATCTCAGCCAACCCGTTGGTTTACGGATGAGCGACCAATGAAAATCGATATTGAAACTTGAGCTTCTTGTAGAACTCCCGGAATCACTTGTTGTCGAACTACTTTCCATTTTTCGTGATGAGGATATGTGGTATGCCGAACCGAGCAATGATATGAGTCCATACGAAGGACTGGACCTTGGCTGCAGTGATCTGAGCTAAAGGTTCGACCTTCACCCACTTGGTGAAATAGTCAATGGCCACTATGAGAAACTTTCGCTGCATAAGGCCGGAGGGAATGGCCCAAGAATGTCCATACCCTATTGAGCGAATGGTCAGGGGTTGGCTATAGGATTGAGCTTAGTGGAGGGTAATTGAGGCACCGAAGAGAAGCGTTGACACTTGTCGCATCGTTTCACGTAGTTGTCAGTGTCGACCTTCATAGTCGGCCAATAGTACCCCTAGGGAAGAGCCTTGTAGATCAGGTTTCGAGCACCTAGGTAATTACCATAGATCCCCTCATGGATTTCTCGGAGGATGTAGTCCCCTTCTTTGGGAGTTAGGCACCACAGGTATGAATGAGTGAATGACTTCCAGTAAAGGATTTCATCGATTATGGCGTAATGTACAGCTCTTCGCTTTAGTTTCATTGCTTTTATCAGTGATTCTGGTAGGCGATCATACCTCAGGTATTCTTCTATGGGATCTTTCCAATTAGGGGATTGATCGATAGTAAAAGCCTCTCTGGGCTCATCAATGCTGGGATACGGCAGGCTCTCGATGTATACCGTTCGGCCAAAAGTAACCAAGTCGGAACTGGCTAGCCTTGATAGAGTGTCGGCTCGTGCGTTCTCCGACCGAGGAATTTGTTGGATGTCAAATTTATCTAGTTGTTTTATCGTCTCGCGCAACTTACTCAAGTATTTGGCCATAGTCAAGTTTTTCATTTCATAGACCCCTTCATTTGTTTGACGACAAACTGGCTGTCAGTGAATACCCTGACGTTCTGTGCCCCCATGTCGATAGTGATCCGAAGGCCCGCTAGGAAGGCGTCATACTCTGCTTGGCTGTTGGTGGTCCGAAAATCTAACCGGAGGATGTACTCTGCCTTAAAATTATTTGGGCCCACCAGTATGAGCCCAGTACCGCTTCCCGAGGAGTTTGATGACCAATCAACTTGAATGGTCCACTCTGAAACCCACCATTCCTCCTAATTATTAGGAGTTTCGTCTCCGAGCATCATTGGAAAGGTACATTAAAGGATGAAATCGGCCAATGTTTGGCTCTTTATCGCTAGTCGCGGTCGATATTAAATATCAAACTTGCCCAATTCCATACTCCATTTGATGAGCCGACCGAATATGTCTCTTTTCTGGAGGATCTACTTCAGCGGTTGGTCGGTAAGCACCACGATGGCATAGACCTGGAAGTACGATCAAAAACGTCTTGCTGAGACGATCAAGGCATATGTTATCTTCTCGATCGGTCGGTAGTTAACTTCGGATTCCTTTAGTATACGACTGAAGTAGTAGACCATCTTCTGGGTAATGGACTCCTGCCTTACCATCACAGAGTAAAGTGCTCGATAGGAGATGGAGAGGTACAAATAAAGCTCTTCTCTAGGGACCGGTCATTAAAGCAATGGCGGCTCCATTAAGTATTCTTTTAGTTGTTCGAAGGCCGCCTGACATTCAGGTGTCAATTTGAACTGCTGAGACCTTTTCAGTGCATCAAATATGGACTCGTACTTTTCACCAACACTTGATATGGATCAACTCAGAACCGCTATCCGGCCGATAAGATGCTGCATTTCTTTTAGTGTTTGAGGAGGCGACATGTCTAATATCGCTCGTATCTCTTTGGGATTTGCCTCTATCTCTCGATTGGTGATCATGAAGCCCAGGAACTTTTCAGAGGCGACTCCGAAGGTGTACTTCGTCAGGTTCAACCACATATTATAGCATTCTAATGTATGAAAGGTTTCTTCAAAGTCTGTAACATGAGTTTCTGCAGTGTTGCTCTTGACAAGGATGTCATCAATATACGCTTCTACGTTTCTGCCTAACTAGTCCTTGAAGTCTGTGTTTACTAGTTATTGAAAAGTCACTCCAATGTTTTTTAAGCCGAATGGCATGACTCGGTAGCAATATGTGCCGAATTCGATAATGAAACTTATTTTTTGTTTATCCTCTGATGCCATTCTAATCTGATTGTAGCCTAAATCGGCATTCATGAAACTCAAAAGCTGATGTCCCGAGGAATTATCCACGAGTTTGTCAATGTTGGGAAGTGGATAACTGTCCTTCAGACATGTTTTATTGAGATCGGTGAAATCCATGCATATTCTCCACTTTCCGTTGGCCTTTTTTACCAAGACAACGTTAGCTAGTCACTCGGGATATTTAACTTCATAAATGAACCCAGCCGCCAATAGCTTTTGAACTTCTTCCTGTATAGCACGTCAACATTCGAGAGCGAATACTCTCTTCTTTTGTCTTATCGATTTGAAACTGGTGTTGACTGTTAGCCTATGGGCTATGACGGATGGATCTATTCCTAGCATGTCTTCCAGGGTCCGGACGAAAACTTTGGAATGCCGTTGCAGACATGCGACTAAGGCTTTTCGTAAGGAAGTTGATAGGTTGGTCCCTATCCGGATAGTTTGATTTGGGTCGCCTGTTAAGGGGACCTCAATTGTTTTTTCGACTGATTCGGGTTTCGATCTCAGCCCGGTGTCATCCCTGAGTTCCAGGGTATTGATGGAAAGATTTCTTGCGCATCATGGGCCGCAAAGAGGATTCAAGGATCAGGATTGCTACGGATGGTAATGACCCTTTGCAGCATTCTGAACTTCACCTTCATATGTCTCGTGCTTGGTAATGCTTCCAGTTCATCCAAACTAAGTCGATCAAGAATGACGTTGTAAGGAGAGAACAGTTTCACCACATAAAACAATATATTGGCGGTCGCATTATTAGGAGATTTTCCAAGGGTCACGGAAAGGGAGATAACGCCTTCAGGATAGACGTGCTCATCTGAAAGTCCTCTGAGGGACTGGTGGGTGGCAGAAGTTGAGCTGAATCGAGGCCCATTCGACAGAAGGCATCCTAGGTAAGGAGATCACAGTCGGCCCCTTGATCGACAAGAACCCTCTTCACGATATGGGATTCTATCTTGAAGGTAATGATTATGGGATCATCGCGGCGGGGATCAACCCCTACCTAGTCGTCATCATCGAAGCCTATGACTGGCTTCTTCCTCTTGGCAGGCGTTACGTTAGGATTGATGGTTGTAGATGTCGACATGAATTTTCGAAAGATCAGTCTGTTTCCTACAGACGGCACCAATTTATTAGAGATAGGTTATGATTCCACAGATACCGACTCTTGATGACTCGAACGGTCACCATCGATGGAATGCAAGATCTAAAAAAACCACCGGAGGGTGCTCCGAGAGAGGAGGCTCCGACGCTCAAGTCAAAAAGAGCGGTTTTCGAATGTAATAAAACAGACTGAGAGCTTTTAAGAGGGAGAGATTCCCTATGACCAGTGTACTCAGTGTGTAAAGTCAAGAGATCGTACCTGAGTTAGAAGATTTGAAAGTGTCTTATACCTGATAGAGTCGTATGCTTTCGGTGCATTACAACTCTACTTTCCTTACGAAGGAGCCTGGAGATCTCGAACTTAAGTATTCCAAAATGTTGACGATCTTTATCGTATGGAAAGTTACGAGATTCGGAGGATTCTTTCCTTATCGTTAAGATCTCAAGAGAACCGTTTTTAAGTAGGAAACCAATGGTATGATGATGTTCTAATCCCTTCTTGAATTCGGTTAGATCATCAGTTTCCGATCAATTATCAATCATTGTGGACCCTTCGGAACTTGTTCGTTCATTCGGTAAAACCAGAGGCTAAGTGCCCGTCTGGGAAGATAAATTCCAAAACGTTCAGGGGTCGAGGTAATTAAGACCCTTCGGCAGAGCATTCCGTTTAAGATAATCGTTCGGTAGCGCCAAGCTGAGACCGTCCAACGGATGGTTCCATCGGTTCCCCCTGATGGGGTAGTTATCGTTGAGTCGTGGGTTTCGTTGTTTGGGGGTTTCTCAACTATGAACTTAGTAGGTTCGGAATCTTCAAATATGAGCCCATCGGGGGATGTTCCATCAAGTTGTAAACCTTCTTGTCCCTTTTCTAAATGGGAGGTCTGTTTAACACTATTTGCTTTTTACATATGACTATTTGCATTGGCCGTAAAATTTGCTTTTTACGTATGGAATGGAGTTATGGTAGTGTCACCAAAATAGTTTCTCTAATATATATATCACGTCAGGCATTGCCATGTTCTCTTTCATACTTCTTAAGTCAATTTTGGATCCTTAGATTTAAAGTTTTCTCATTTTTGAGTCAAATTGTTTGTTCCACTTTCTGATGCTAGCTAGAATAATCAAGTGTCAGTAAAACACATATTGATTGGGCATCATAAACAGTAATGGCAGTCTCTTGGACCTCTAATGATTGCCAACTTCTTGCATGTGGATTGGACGAGGCTATAACACATTGGGATGTTGGTTCGGGGAAATGCCTTCATGTTTATGAGAAGCAAGGTGTTGGCCTGGTTTCTTGGTTGGTTTCCTAATGGGAAAGGCATATTCTGTGGATTGATTGACAGGAGTGTCTACTTGTGAGACTTAGATGACAGAGAGATTGAATGCTAGAAAGGACAACGAACCCTTAAAGATGATGAGCTTGACAATAGTTATTAGATTATTGATAATGGTTTAGTTTATTGATGCATGTTTATCGATTAAATGCTTATTTTGAATTTGAAACTTTTGATTATAGGTAGATTTTTATTCACGTTATGTTTATTTTTATAAAAAAAACAAACTTTCGTTTAAATGATTAAATTTAGTTTTATGGTTGGATGTGTGGATGAGAATTTCATGTGGATTTAGTTTAAGGACGGATGATTTTGTGTGAATCTTGTTTAAAGCAAGATTTGTGCGACTAATTAAATTCAGCAATTCAAAATTTTTTTCGAATCATAAAAAAATCTATCGCTAAATTCATGATAAAAAATTCGTCGTTAATTTGTGACGAACTTTGCAACAAATGTTTACAAATTTGTGACGAAAAAATAAAATTTTTGTCACTAAATTTTGTGACACCATATTAGTCTCGGATTTTTTTCATTGCAAATTTTTTTTGTGATGAATTTTTATTATTTTTTCGTCACTAATTCCATAACTAAATAATAACTTTGTTGTAGTGAAATTCATCCGTATACAGTCCAGATTAAGAGAATATAAATTACAAACGCCTATAGAATATGGATTTTCATTCAATTTTCAACCATAGTACATTTTAAGAAATTACTTTATACATTATATTTAGTGCTAACTACATGTACTAACTTTTATTGAGTTCTGATGACATATGATAATTAAGGTAAATCATCACTAACTAAAAAAAGACTCACAAGTTATAACTTATCCATAATGAAATATCCAATTTCATCAATTAGCTATAAACAATTTACTTTTGATTGATATACTCATAACTTTTGCATCATGTGTGTACTATCAATATGATCATATACATAAATCAAACATATCAAATAATTTGATTTCATACATACATATAAATGCTATAACATATAGATTTATCTATTTCTTTAAATGAAATACAAATACTCATAAGATAAGATATCAAAAACACATAATTTTTAGGGTATCCTAGAAATATTTCTATAAAAGTGGGAATATTTCTAATATACTTGGGAGACAAAACTTATTACATGGCTTGTAAGTCTTGTAATTAAGCCAAATAATGCAACAAAATGATATACATTATTTTCCTTCCATTTGTGTTGAAACAATTTACTAGGCTGAATAACATATACTACTAAATATAACATCCAAACTTATATTGTTACCATGATTACATGATGACAGTGGAAGTAACTGAAACCTATATTCTATCCCTTCACAACGAGAGTAAAAGTATTATCTAAATTACTCATAATGATATATTTCATGATCAAATGAAACATATCGAGATCGATTGTTACTCAATCTATCAACATTTACTCAACGGAGCACTTCGATTGGGTTTTGTTTGCTCCAAAAATCAACCTGTTGAATATTTTTTTTTTTTCAAAAATTCTAGAAGTATTAGCTACTCATTTACTATATTAATATCAAATATCAAAATATTTTTAGACAAAAAAGAAAAAAGGGTCAAATGAGTACACATTAACCGAAATTAAATTATGGAAAGTAGATATGACTCTTATTTATATTGAGCAATTAAAAGTGGTAATGTTGTTTCCATATACATACAAGAAAGAAAAATAAAATAACAAAATAAATAAATAATTAATAAAAGAACAAAGTTAATAATTGAAAGAGTTTGGTTCTATAAAAAGAGAATTTCCTTTTATGTGGTTTACCCGATTTGGAGCAACCAAGCCAACTCTACCAATTCCATCACAACTGGTTGGGGTCCGCTCGCTGGAAACGTCAATGGAGACAACGAACACAAACAAAGACAGTTAAGATTAGAAAAAGATATACACAAACGTCAATGGAGGATGAGAGTTACTTATTTTAAGTGCCATAAGAGAAACAAAAGGGAGAAAATATATAGATATATATATATATATATATAAATTTTGGTAAGATTTGTTAGTTTATGAAAATTGGAAAATTTGACCTACAAATCACAGTAGAAAAACAATATATTAGGTCTTTCTCTCTCCTCTCTCCTGTCCCTCATCTCACAATCTCTCTCTCTCCGTCTCTCTCCAGACTTTCTTTCTTCTCTCTCCTCTCTCCTCTCTCCTCTCTCTCTCCAGAAGGGCAAAACATCCCAAGTAAGTCTCTCTCTCTCTCTCCCTCTCTCTCCCTAATTTATCCCTTTCTTTCTCTCTCTCTCTACATAATTATATTTCCAACCCTATGTACTTTCATTAGCACCCATTGGGCTGATTTGATATTTAAAACTGTTAAAGATTTCTCCTAACACAGATCTACACCACCGGGATGAAAATTTCAATTTTTCTATGCAAAAATTTTCGAATTCACAGACACAGATCTAGGGTTCTTTTTTCCACTTAATTCTTTTTCAAAATAAAGCGCGAAATTGGAAAAATTTTTCTGGGTATATATTGATTTGTTCTTTGGGCTGATCTAATGGCCGTGTTTTGTTATTCAAATGCGTTGATTTCATGTAATCTGCAGTTTTCTGATTCTAATAAAGTAGTGTCGATTCAGAACATGATAAAAGAAATGGATTTTCATTCGGGTTTAATGTTGGATTACTATTATGTACGTAGAGTTTGTGATGGACGATGGTGGCGGGTTGGGCGTGAATCAGAACCTGAGAACTTGGGGGCATTATTATGTGGGAGGGTCCGTTAAAGGGCATCTAGGTCTGCAGCTCATGCCTGAGCGAGACACCAAAGCGTTCCTGCCAACGCCTGATCATACGGTCATGATTGGTCCCAATGGAAGAGCTGCTTATCATAATAATCACAGAGATATGATGGTCTCCGAACCTACTGTTGTTCCAATGGACTATGTTAGGGACACTTGGATGCACCAGAGAGAAAAGTTTCTCAATATGTTACCCGGAAATCCAAACTTTGCTATCCTTCATGAGCCTTCTGCAGCTCATGCCCCAATTCAGATGATACAGCAACAGCAACAGCAGCAGCAGCAGCAGCAGCAGCAACCCGAATCGTCAAAGGATGAGAGGGTTGCTGGAGTAGAAGAATCGGGTGTTAAAAGGGAACCTTCAAAGAAAAGGAATATTAATGCTGTTCCGAAGACCCCAAGACCTAAAAGAGCTAAGAAAAGACCTTCAATGCCTAGAGAAAATGGCAATTCTACGGTTCAGCGAACAAAGGGGGTGAAGAAGAGCATCGATGTTGTCATAAATGGTATTGAGATGGACATTTCTAGCATTCCAATACCGGTTTGCTCCTGCACTGGAAATCCTCGGCAGTGTTATCGGTGGGGCTCTGGAGGTTGGCAATCAGCTTGTTGTACAACAACCATATCAACGTATCCATTGCCTATGGGCACCAAAAGGCGCGGTGCTAGGATAGCTGGTAGGAAGATGAGTCAAGGTGCATTCAAGAAGGTCTTGGAGAGACTTGCGGCTGAAGGCTATAACTTTGCTAACCCAATTGACTTGAGGAATCACTGGGCAAAACATGGCACTAACAAGTTTGTCACTATCAGGTAGAATCTACATTGCGGATACTGTCATTCACACTCCTCTTGCCTTGTTTGTTTTTCCTGTATATATGGTGGTGATCTTTTGCTGAGATTTATCAGATATTTAATGGTCCATAAAATTTTCAGTCATGATAGATCATTTCTGAATATCAATATCTGGTAAATTTGTCCTTTACTTACTCAGCTTTTGTATGGTTTCTGAGCATCGGGAAGCAAGCAGGATTAGGATGGCTTTATGAATTATATGCTTTTGGGGAGATTTTTATGTCCTTACTTGGCGGAAATTAGTGTTTTCTTTTTTCATTTTTTTCTGATTCATGCCAAGGTATTTTCCTGTATCGAACTGCAGATTTTGTCTTAATGAAGACAGAGCTGATATTAAAATATAATTTGTTTGTTTAGGTTCATTCGAAGTAGTCTGTTGTTTTTGACTTAATGAAGATCTTTGAGCTTAGTTTAATACTGAATGACAGATTTCTATTTTTCTGTTGCATAATAATTCATAAATTCAGTGTCATTGTTTTCTTGTTCACTAGGTTTAGGAACCTATGAACTTTTATTTTGCCCCAGGAATAATTTATCTGATATAGAACATCTTTTTTTCCCCAGACAGGCCATCTATAATGCCCATCAGCACTATACCCCTCGTGTATGGTTATTTAAGACTCACTTGCATACGTCTTTCTCTAATAAGTTAAAATGCCATGGAATGATAAAAAAGAATTAAATTGTAAGTGGATACAAATTTCATGGGAAGAAAGGCAACAGTCAGGCCAACTTTATATATATACACACACACACACACACACATATGTTAATCAAAAAGCAACTTCCATTTGGAAGTGTCCATGCTTAATGGTTCGAGCTCGACTCTAGTTCAACTTGTGAAGAGCATTTGTTACAAGTCAAGATTGATCTCAATTTTAGAGCTCATTAATTTAAAGTGTTAAGCTTGAATTTCATATTGTTTATCTCATAATAATAGTTTTTAAAATTTTGCCAAATTACTAGAGCTTCGGTGAAGCATGACCTGCATAAAACTCATTCAAGCTCAGAATGACTCATTTTCACCCCTAGTAACAAACTATGATTGGTTATTCTTGTTGATAGCTTGAAAATAAAACCTTGAGCCCCATTTGTTCTCCTAATTGGCCATCATTTTTTAATTGTTTGTCTGATAACTTTCCAACAACAGTAACCTGAGCTTTAATCCCAAATTTTGGAGTCCGCTTGTTTGATAACATTCCAAGCTTGTTGATTATGGAAGTTTGGAGCCTGGATAGAATGATATTGGAGGTGGCACTTGCAAGCACATTTACAGTCCTCTGAGCAGATGGTAATCAAACAAACATGGGTATAAGCAACTGCAACTGAAGTTGGTGTATTCAACTAAGCTCAATAGATTATATGTTGAAGTCAGGCACATTTCCACACATGAAGCATGCCTGTGCTGGATCCATGAAAATAGGTCGCAGCTGAGATGAAACTTGAGAAATGGTCCACGTGCTTTATTTTTCTGAGTGGTTATTGGAGATGGTTTTGAAGAGTTGAATGGTGGTCAATAATGGAACAAAGTCTAATTAGAATGAATTTAATGGTGGGCAAAGCTAGTCTGTCTGCTCACTTTTAAGGTTATTTACCAGATGATACATGAGGGTAAGAAGGGGATTATTTGCTGCAAGGATAGTTGTGACGAAGGTTATTCTTTGATGCCAAAGTGATGTAAGAACTAACAGAAGGGATGAGGAGGACATAAGAGGAAGAGAACTAAGGGTGAACAGATTGATTTTAGTTAGGCTTGGGAGAACATCATGAATTCAGAGATGGAAAACCAAATAACAAGATATCCCAAAAACTATTCAATTGAAATAGGATTTGCTTGTGCATACACAATATGTGTGCTGTAAAGAGATAATTTAGGAGGTTAAAGATGTGAATAGGATGTTAATAGATCCTTATCCTAGACGTAAATATTTGTTTACCATTCTTATCCATTATAAATTTGGTGGCAAAATAAAGCAAGCACCTGTGAGGGCATTATGTCACTTTGAAATTACTGTAGGGTCCAATTCTCTAAATAATTGTTAAGGATAATCATTTCATTGGCAATAGTATTACCAATAATTAACCATAGGTCTAGATATATCAGCTACAAGTCTTCAAGTTCGAAACAATGAAAGTAGAAATTAAATTGTTGTGAAAATATTCTATACTCCAATAAATAGGAATCCCAAATTTTATTTTCTTTTGATGTGTCAATGGGTTGATATGTTGTGCCAAAAAAGGATTAACAAACCATCTCCCACCTAATCTAACAGTAGATTTTCAATCCTTGCCAGCTTCTTTCCAAGTCCACTTATTTCCAATGCCTTGACACTGCCAACCTCTCTTTCACAAAAATGCACCATAAATCTCTATTTGACAAATGCCGAGTGAAGTTCCCTGAAAGCAAGTTAATCACACGGCATTCTACCTTAGTTGGATTTTGACTAAATCCCATCTTAGCTCTCTCAACTTATGGTCATTGCTGTTTCTTTATTTCTCTCTGTGGCTTGTGCATGCAAATAATTTGCACTTATGCACTAGGCGAATAGTTGGTGTCTGAATGAAAGAAGATTTATAAGTTTATAGAGAATGATGCCCAATTTAAATAGAGGGAAAGGCTTCATCCTTTTGATTTCAAAGTGGAAGGACCAGTTTGAAGTTAAAGAAGATTGACGAGAACAAAGAAAGTAATGCTTGTTGTGTCACAAGTGCTAAATCAATTCGAGAGGATCACTGCCTCCATGCCTTGGTTGCATCGTAGACACGCACCGGAGGTATGATATACTCATTCTGTTGATGATTCATGATGCTTGCAATTATCATATGGTCTATTTTCAAAGATAGTAGAATATTTATGCGGCTCATCTTGTTACCGCTTACCTAAATGATTTTATTCTTAGTTCATTCTCATGTTAAATGTATGACATTCTTCTAGTCTCATTTTGTAAATTGAAAAATATAATCACTTTTTAATGATTATAAACTAAAGTCATTATGGAGTCAATAGTTCATAGATTTGAAGGCTTTTTCTGATTGTTCTATATTCTACGTTTGCTACTTGCTCAAACATACTGTTGCATCTGTGTGTCATTATGGTAGATGAACTTTGTATCCATGTGATTTGCCAAAATCAGAGTCAGTTACTCAAAGTTTTTTAAAAATGGAAATCCAAATTTGGCCTCCAATTTGTGCATGAACTCCCATTCTTCCACCTTTTTCCTATCACCAGCCAAAGTTTACAACATTTTTTGGTTAACGCATTTAGGATTCAATTTCACAGTAGTAAGGTGCTTATTCTAGCGTGGCTTTTCGACCTGAAATTTTTACAGGAATTCCATATTTTATCTCCAGATGGACCTTTCCTTCCTCTCTCTCTCTCTCTCTCTCACGAATGTGTTCTTTTTCGGTAGAGAGAGCAGGAAGAGAGAGACGTTTTCAGGTGCCTTGCACGTGACCTTGAAGTAGTAGGAATTCCAATTTCATCCACTTATGGGGTTATTTGACCTTTATTTTGAAAGTTTAGGGAACAATTGATTGCAATAATTTTGGTGGGCTATTTGAAAGTCCACCCAAAGTTTAAGTGGTTATTTGTGGTTTTAACCTAGATGATTTAACAATAGGATAATGTAAATAAGATAGGATCAGTTTGAGGGCTATTATCAATATAAGCTACACCAACATATGTGAGACCATACTTTTGAGGCTTTTGTGTATGGTGGAAAATGATTTCCTATGTTTTTGATCCTTTATTTTCTTTTCCAAGTGCTTTCCCTTCCTACAAATTTCAGTTTGCTTGACAAGTTGTTTTCTCAAATCCACCTAGATTTAACCCTATATTACTTATCGACCTTTGGCTTATTGCTTTTCCTCTTCCGGTTTCCTTGTTTCACTATTGCACTTAAAAATTATGATGCCATCAACATCAATTCTTTTTCTATCATTGATTTTTTTTTTTGGGGGGGGGGGGCTGTAGAATACTGCATCCACTTTGCCTGTCTTCTTTGTTTGCAAATTTTGGTATTTAATACAATCTTTTGTGTCAGTTCTTTTTTTTTTTCCTCTTTAGTACCGAGATTTAATACATCCAAGTCAAATGTGAGCATTAGGTTTTAGGCACTTGATTTGGTTCATATGAGTATTTCTTCCTAGCATACTCTCTCCGGTGTCTGAGTAGGGAATATAAGCAAGGCTATGGAATAAGATGTTGGTTTTCACATAAGTGGTTCCTTCTCTCTCAACACCCTCCCCCCATTTAAGGCAATTGCAATGATAGCATGACTATTGGAGAAAGACGAGATCAAAGTTATGTATGAGGAAGTGTGCATCAGGAAGGGTGTGAATTTGTGCAGGATGACTATGGTGGACCACGTTAGACTTTTGGGAAATGATAATAATGAAATTTGATTATTATACCACAAAAATAATAGCTTGAGCTCGAAATCACACGGATAAAAAGTAAATTGTGGGGAAAATTGTGTTGGACCTCTTTAGTTGTGGCAAGCTTGTAGTTTCCATGCAAGCAAGAGATACTCCATAATCAATATCTTGGCATCTCCAAAAATCAGACTTAAATTTCTCTTGAATGTAAGTGACCATGTTAAATTTCACTACTATGTGCAAAGGCAGTATCATGTGGTTCCGTAGAAGTCCAGTCTCCCATCTGAAAAATGGCATGGTATACACTTCCATTATTTTTGTTAGATTTTGGCTTGGATTTCTGCTGTCCATAAGAGTAAAATCTTTGATCCTGTAGTATCTCCCTGCACGCCATGTAAATGATACTTCTCCAACCCTAACAGAGGCCCTTTAAGGTCCTCTTTGCATCATTGCATTCTCAGTATGATACAATTGACTGCTGAAAAGACCCACTTCCTCCTATTTTAGATGCATCACTAGAGGCAACCTGAATTGTGATGTGTCCCTAGATTAGTGACATGCTGAAATATCCTGTTTCTAGTTTGTGGATTTTCTTTCCCATGTAGGCCTACAAATAATACAGTCAAAGTATGAGACTATGCCCTTGGCAAATTGCAAGAATAGCATAATCTTAAAGCATTGGGTTTCTCACATTGAAATGGAATGAAATGAGTGATGCAAGCTTGTTGCGGCAAAGACCTTCGGGCATATGATAGGGTCTTTACAGATTCAGCATTTGATGTATCATATGCTTGATGGAATGATGTGCTGGAAAGCCTGTTCCTTTTCTGAAGCTTTGTGTTTGACTTTGTGGCTATTACATTGTAGTTATTTTTACCTACAAACCGTTTATGCTAAAGTTCAAAGTAGTGTACTACGGTATGCATTGAACAATGTTCATCGGCTCTTTGACTAAGATATTGTTGTAGTGAGGCAGCACTTGTTATTGCCCGTAAGAATTGTCAGCAGTGACCCTCTTACTAATGATTTCGATTTTATGAAAGGGGGGGGGGGACAGGTTCGGTGCCACTTTCTTTAGAAGTTATGGTTGAGGTGATGTGAGAAAAATGCGTAGCTCAGATAATCCAACTAGATAATCCAACTGATATACAGACGAAGCCCCTTCTGTTGCTCAAATTCATGCATTGCTTTGCATGGGGCTAGTCTATATTGGCCTTGAAGTTTAATTTGGGGACCCATGTCTGAATTCTATTTTCTAATTTGTGGTGGGCACCAACATGACAAAGTAGAGATTTGTTACAATTAGATATAGCCACATTTCCAGTTCCATCGGTTCCGGTTCTAGAATCGTGGATTCTCGATTTCAAATTTAAATTAATCGAAATCAACCCTTGAAAGGGAGGTTCTGGATTCAGTCCTGCACGGGTTCGATTCTTGTGTTAGAAACAGAACGAAAGAACAGAAAAAATAAAAATAATGAATGATAAATTTTTTTTTTTTTAAAAAAAAAGGAGGAAATGATTGAACTCAACTTTTGTTTCTAAAAATTGAGTAATTCACGTAATTCAATGGACATACATGAAGGTTTCGGTCATCTTTATAATTTTATTAAGTATAGCATAGTTTTAATAATTTTTAATTAAAAAAAAAAAATTGTCAGTTTGAACTGTTGGTACTCGGTTTTTCAAAATGAGAAATCTGAGCTGAACTTTATGAACACGATTTCATTTTCAATTTCAAAATGAGCCGGTCAATGGTTCAAACCGAACCAAGGCTGTATCTGGTTTGGATTGGGTCATGAAGCTTATTCTATAACGCTCAGTTTATTAAGTCCTTTATGCAGGCAGTTTATTAAGTCCTTTATGCAGGCCTCTACATTTGGGATCAACGACATAGCATATGCTTTTCTTTTCTTTTTTTTTTTTTTTTTTGTTCAATAAGAGATTTTTAAATTTAAAGTTACACAATGAGAATTTCTTTCTCATACAATTATAAAATAAACTGGAGTCGCTGTGAGGAGTTAAAATTGCTTGTTGCTGGTCTTTCCATACATGGCATAATGTTATAATTGGGACTCGTCTGAATTCTATTTTCTATTTTATGGTGTACGCAGACAATATTAATGTGGAGATTTGTCGCAATTTAGTCATGAATTTAAGTCTCCCAATTTATGAATTCCTCCCTCTAGCCCCCTGTATTTGGGATTTATGACTTTTCCTTTTAATAGGAGACCAAGTGGTTATAGAAGTCTCTGTTGACCCTCCTATAAATGGTTGGCATTCCAAGATACCTCTCTAGATCATTAGAGGGGGTAAACTTACTCATAGCCATTAAAAAAGTTTTAGTTGTCCATGGGGTCTTCAGAGAAAAAAAAATCCTGGATTTGGTGTGATTCACCTCTAACCCGCACCCATTAGAGAACTCTCTCAAACACTCCAAAATAGCACTCAAATTTAACGTCTCTGTTTTGGCAAATAAGATAAGGTCATCTGTAAAAAAAAGATGAGAAATTGGGGGGCTATTCCATGTCACTTTAATTGGATTCCATCTCCCCTTGTTAATCATTTCCTGAATCATATATGAGAGTCTTTCCATCACCAAAATAAAAAGGTAAGGGGATATGAGGTCCCTTTGTCTAAGCCCCTGCCTAGTTTTCATGTAAGGCATCACCTCCCCGTTCCAAATGGGTGAGATTTTCTCGTAGGTAACCGCATGTATTATCAGCCTAATCATAGCAATGGGAAGGTTGATGTCCAGAAGAACCCTTCCCAAATAAGACCAGGAGATATTATCATAAGCCTTCCTTAGATCAATCTTTAGAATCATACTATATTTCCTTCCTTTGGAAGATCAATCTTTAGAATCATACTATGATTCCTTCCTATGGACTTGCACAGAGAGTAAAGTACTTCCTAGACAACCACAATGTTACCAACAGTTCCTTTGCCCGGAAGAAACCTACTCTGATGATGTGCTATCACATCTTGCAAAAAGGGCCTTAAACGCTGTACTATCACATTGGACAACACCTCACAGGATGTATTCAAAAGACTAATGAGTCTAAAGTCACTTATTGTGCTGGGATTCTCGGTTTTGGGGATCAGAATCATGTAGGCATCTGCAAGCTCATCGTAGAAAAAACCATCTTTCAGAGTTTCATTCACAAACTTCCACAGGGAGTCCTTAACAATCGACCATTGCCTTTGATAAAAGCTAGGTTGGAGGCCATCAAGTCCTGGGGCTTTTAATCCTTGTATGGTAAACATAGCTTGCTTAACCTCAACTTCGTCCACTGCTTTGGTGAGATTATCATACTGACTCTGCTCTATTTTTCGAATGCAGCTCCTGAATCTATTACTAGGATGCTCAACTCCCTTCCCTTTGAAGAGATCAAAAAAGTAATTCCAAACATGCCTCTTGATCAGAATCATGTCTCTTAATCCTTTCCTAATCAGTACTCCAGCTCTCATCCCAGCTCTCATCCACCTTAAGGGCTGCAATTCTATTGCTTTGTCTTCTTATCTTCGTAGTAAGAAGGAAAAATTTAGTATTTCTATCGCTTTTGTTCGTCCAATTCAACCTAGACTTCTAAAACCAAAAGTGCTCCTCTTACTCAAGAACTCTATTGTACTCCTCTCGAAAAGTAGTCTCCAACTCCTGGAGATGTCTGGACTTGTTAAAATTCTTATTTCTCTGAATACCCGTTAGCTTGGATTCCAATTTCCTCTTCCTATAAAAGATATTTCCGAACACCATTTTATTTCATACCTTCAACTTCTCGACTGTATTCTTTACTGCCCTTGTTAAGAAGCCCTTTCCTCCTTCCCCGGCTTTAGGAAACACCTCATTGAAGTCTAGGTGCGAAAGCCACGCTCCTTCACATCTGAAAGGCTTATTAATAGATTTAGGAGTGACTGACAAGCTAGTGTGTAGAATCACACGACCGTGATCCCCAGGAAGACATGGAAGATTGATAGCTTTCATTTCAAGGAAATTTGTCTGTTCTTTTAAATTAGCAAAAACTCTATCCAGCCTCTCTTGGACCACAATTCTCCCCTCTTTTCTTCTAGTCCAACCGAATCTATTACCATTGGAGATGTAGTCCTGCAGGTCATAATCCAACCACAGGTTCTTGAACTTATTGATTCTTCTCCACTCTCTCCTATTTCAATTGGTCGTCTCTTTAGAACAAGCGATGTCGTTGAAATCTCCCATCACGAACCAAAGGTCAGATATGCCTGAAGCTAATTGTTTCATATCCTTCCAGATCACTTCTTTGTCTCTCTCGTAAGGTTGCACATAGGCATAAGTGAGCCACCAACTGCGGTTACCTTCCCTTACTCTCACATGGGTCCACTAATAAGATTGAAAAGCCAACTGAATCTCAACCCTATCCTTTTTCTATTTGAGCCAAAGACCACCCCTAAAGCCATTGGAATCCACCATGTAGTCACCTTCCAATCCTAGCTTAGATAGAAAACTCGGGAACCTGTTGGAGCCAGCCTTAGTTTCGAGAAGATAAATAATATTCAGATTTTAACTATACACCAACTCCCTACATGCTCTTCTGAATTTGCTATTCCCCACTCCCCTACAATTCCAAGTTATTATTTTGCAATTCATGATGAAAAACTAGGAAAAAAAAAAGACACCACTCGCGCTTCAATAGATGTCACATTCCATTCCCTCCTCCTTATGCTTCCCCTCGTGGTTTTCTCCATTCTCCCCTGCTACCCAACCCATCTTTCCTACTCTTCGATCTCCCATATATTGAATTCTTGAGGAAGATTCAGTGTCTGTTTGATTTAAAATTACATATTCTCTAAATGGGCTCTTTTCTCCAAGATCGATTGGGAGCATGCCCATCTCCTTTGGGCTTTCGCAATTCCCTAGACTTCCACACCACCTATCATCCTCTCCCCTCTCATGAAGGCCCCTATTGTTATCTTTATAGGCCACCAGACCCATTATTTCCTCTATAGTTCCTTCTAAACTCACATCACTTCCCGGTCTAGCATTTTTCTCAACCCATTTATCTAAGCCGATAGCAAAAGGCCCACTATCTCTCACTCTTTCCACATTAAAGACACCCTTCCGACTCGTCCCTATCACCCTTCTATCTTTTTCTCTCATAACTTGCCCCTCTCTTCTCGAGCTTTCAACCTCACCAGCCAAATATCCTACTTTTTTCCTCCTCTTATCATCCCCTGACTCCCTTTTTCCTTTTCTGTGCTTGGTTTCTATGACTAGTCCCATCTCTGAATCCATCACTAAACCTTCGATTGCCTTTTCCTGCTGCGGCTAAACATCCTCCGAGGTATCGTTGACTTTTTAAAAGTTTGCAAAATGATTACTCTGGTCTGCTTCTTTTCCTTGCTCTCTTTCTTTGGTTTCCAAATCTGGTTAATCTCTGTTTTCGAGCTATAATCATCCACGGCCCCAACCCCTCGTCTCTTTCCCCCTTACTAATCACCGGAAACCCATTTCCACTGGGCACCTCTAGTCAGGTCTCTTGATGACCCACTACTTTTTTTGCTCTATTTTCCTCACAATTTTCACTTCTATGACCCACCCTTCCACACAAGAAACAGATGGTATGAGGACCCTTATATTCAACCCTTTGAACCCTATTTCTGATGCAGACCCTTGAAACCAGAGGCTTGCTTAAGTCCACCTCAATACATATTCTTACAAATTTACCCCTTAGGGCATTTGCTATGTTCTCGTCTATTTTTAGAGGTTTACCGATAGCACTATCAATCTCGAACAAAATCTCTTCCTCAAACAATTCTATTAGCAATTGGGAGAGCCGGACCCATACCGTTGTGGATATTATTTTGGCTGATTGAGCTTGGAACCTGGGATGCCACTTTTTTACCATTAGATAATGATTATGAATTATCCAAGACCCCCTTGTCAAAGCATGGTATTGATCTTTATATTCATTAACTGGTATCCTATATCCTTACCCAACAATTTGATTATCAATGAGTGTTTCCATGGTCTCCATAGCTCTTTCAGCTTCTCATTTGAAACCTGGATGATGGGCATTTGACCCCTATGATCAACTGTCAATTCCTCTTCAAGATACTCCTCTATTTCATCTTTCCTGGCTTTCTCTACTACTTTGGCCCATTAAAATATCCCTGAAGGATATCTTAGTTGACGCACCTTCTGGCTCTATGGTCTGTTTAACTTTCTTACTGCTATGCTGTGACAAATCTCTTACACCTTTGATCCCTCCAAGATCACCTTGGCTGACGTTTTTCACCTTCATCTTCCATTTGCATACACCCCAACCTGCTCTTGCTTTCTTATTCAGGAAACTACTCTCTCTCTCTATCTCTCTCTTTCTCTCACCTTGGCTGACATTTTCACCTTCATCTTCCATTTGCATACATCCCAACCTACTCTTGCTTTCTTCTTCAGGGAAACTACTCTCTCTCTCTATCTCTCTCTCTCCAAAAACGGAGATTCTCCTCTCTCTCTCTCTCTCTCTCTCTCTCTCTCTCTCTCTCTCTCTCTCTCTCTCTCTGAATTTTATTTTCTATTTTATGGTGTGTGCAAACAATATTAATGTGGAGATTTGTTGCAATTTAGTCATGAATTTAAGTCTATAATTCCCAATTTATGAATTCCTCCCTCTAGCCCTCCTGTATTTGGGATTTATGACTTTTCCTTTTAATGGGAGACCAAGTATAAGTCTACAAAATGTGAGTTAATCCTCCCCATATAACTAAATAAATTAAAGTTACTATGAGGACTCAAACTTACTTGGTGCTTGTCTTTCCACCCATACATAATGCTTTTCACGGGACAATACAAATTGTAATTACTTTTTGTTACTTCTTGCTTTCATATTTTCTAATTGTATTCTTTTATTTATTTTTTTAATCAATCTTATGAAGATTGGATGAGTGTTTAAGTGATAAATTTTTTTTAATAAATTATTAATATTTGATAATTATATTATATTTGATTAAATTTAATTTAAATAAATTTGGTCTATTACTGTCACGTTTATTTTTTTATATAAAAATTTTGAATTTGAAATATTATTTAAGGGTCGATATTCAGCCACCGCCGTACAATTAAGAGATATGTATTTGTAAAGAGTAATTCATGGATGTACCATCAAGAAATCTGTCGAGACGAGAAGACATATTATTAACATTTGGAAGGAAAGGAGTATGACCGGTACTTGTTCTGCCTTGGAATTAGTGCTATTACATCTTTCAGCCGCATCTAATGCCAACGAGAGTGGCAGATGGCGAGACTTTTTGCTGTGGGGACAGATCATCTACACCGTAGTACAGAAAGGGTTAAAGGAAATGATGGTGAAGATCGGCCAACATTACATTGGAGTTCCAAAGAATGTCCTCTCGGGATGAATCAATCCACAACTGTACCAGAATCTATGGTTCTATCAAACTATAATGTGATCTCAAACAATGAGGAAGAGGCAGAGGAAGGCCCTGTGGACCTGATTAGTCCACACATCCCCATTTCAGACAAGAAACTACGTCTTCTCCGGCTCCGGTGGATGACATCGATGATTGTGAAACTTTGGGGAAAGTCCGTAGGGTATCACTTCTTAAGAAATCGCATCTTAACACTTTGGCAAGTCAAGGGAGAGCTAGATTGAATCGATATGGGGTATGGCTTTCACCTACCGAAACTCTCTGACTAGGTGATTGCTATAAGGCAATGACCGGTGGTCCCTGGGTTATCCAGGATCACTACCTGGTCATGATGAAATGGGGGCCTTAGTTATAGCATCAGAATATGCCATTCGCCAGATGACAGTTTGTGTTTGTCTCCCAAGCTTGCCGATAGAGTTATTCGATGTGGACATCCTATATGGAGTTGGCAAAGAACTGGATTGACCCATCAATATCGATGTGAATATAGCAAATGCATCCCGAGGGAAGTACACCCACATTTATGTTGAAATTGATCTGACAAAGGCACTAATTCCATCGGTTAGGATAAGGAAGAGGCAGCAACGAGTTGAGTATGAAGATCTACATCAAATCTGCTTTGGTTGTGACATGGTCACCCATTCAAAGGAGCAGTGCCAAAATGGAAAGGTGGAGAAGAGCCCAGTTTCCATTGACTCTTCGGAGGAAGATATCTTGGAAGTAGGGTCCTTTATTTTGAAGAAAATTGGATTGAGTCTGAAACGGGTTCGGACCTTGGATATAAGTTCGGTGGAGAATGGGCGTCATGGTGGCAAATCGATCAATTCGGAAAATCAAGGTGGTGGTAAATTAAATATCCAATTTGTTCCACTGGATGCTATGGCTGATGGTGAGGATCATGCTACTGCTCTCATTCATGTGACAATTGTGGAAGACCACCCGAATGATTGTAGCACGGGTCTGGACCGATGTCGTGGGTCAAGAATGGTGAGCACTAGATATGGAGGCCCAAAGGGCAAAGAGACTACACAAAGACCCAGTGGTGCTTGATTCCCCTAGGCCCAACTACGTTATGTCCGTAGTTATTCTGGGCTCAACCTTGCCTGCCCCATTCTAGGCTGGTCTCGAAAACCTCTGGCCCATGACTGCCCTAGTCTGCTTCTCGTCTCCCGGTCCACTATTGCTACTTTTGCACTTCCTTCCGGCCACATTCCTTCATCGGCGATTCGATCAATACTGTTGTTAAAACCAAGTTCCGATTCAACAACACCGACGTCCTCCCTCAGACTGTCAGGTGTTGTTTTCTCGTCTGCATTCTTAGGAAGACGATTCTTATATGCAGGAGCCTCCCACGCTGATGCTAACAGAGGTTGAGGAGACTCCGGTGAAGCTGATCTTGGTGACTCTTCCAAACCCGTTAGATCACTATCAACTGCTTCCCCGGCTAGTCCAAGACAAGAAGCTCCTGTGGATGACCCGGGTGGAGCTGTTGATGTGGCTGTGGGTCCAGACTCTGCTGGCAAAGTGAATGCAGATGATGTGGTGATGACAGAGGGCTGCTGAGCCCTCGGGTATAACTTCTTAACTTTTCCTAGTTATTTTATTTCTTTAAATAAAAGATTATTTGCTTGGAAAGTGGGTGGAGCGCATAATCCGCACCTTCATTGAGTAGCGAAGGAATATATTAAATTGTATAGTTTTGAAATGGTTTGCTTAACCGAAACTAGGCGTAGTTCTCAACAACTCCTAGGATTTCTGAAATGAATGGGATATGACTGGGAATTCATTGTTCTGGCTTTAGAGTCTCAAGGTGGTCTATGGTCGAAAGAGGTTCGTATTGGGGTTTTTGTGATCTTTAGTTCAGATAAGCTGATTCACTGTTGGATTCAGTTGTATAATATAATAAATTTGTCACTTATGTCTATATTTAACCCTGTGGTGCAAAGAAGTTTGAAGCTTGACAAGACCTTTGTAAGTTGACAGTGGGACTTGATGAGGCGTGGTTTATGTTAGGTGATTTTAACGAGCGTTGGTCAGAGACCAGCAATTTTGAGGTTAAGGTGGTAAATCAAACTAACTGATTTGCAACCTGATTTGCAACTAGTGACATTAATGTAATCTTCATGACCTTAGTGCTATTGGGAGTTAGTCCACATGGGTTCAGAAATAGAGTTCAGAAATAAAGTGGCATTGTTATTCTCAGGGAATGTTTAGATCGAATTCTTGGTAATTTTCATGGCAATATCTCCTTTCCAGATGCATGGGTGGTTAATTTAACCAAGCTTCATGGGGTCCACTATCTGATCCTTCTGTATGCATGTATGACATCTCCTCCTCTGCAGGAAGCTCGTCCTTTCCTATTTGAGGAAGTGTGATTTAGTCATCCTCAGTTTCGTCAAGTTTTGTCATCGGCCTGGTGTAGTGGAGATGGTGGACAATCCTTACTGATTTCAATCTAGTCTACCTCTTCAGCATTGAAAATTTGGAACAAACAGGTTTTTAAAAATATATTTCACAGGAAATGCCGACTTGAGTCTAGGTTTTGTGTTATTCAGAGAGCCTTAAGTCATGATTACTCAGTTTCTTTTCGTCTCCTTGAGAGCTATATTATGGAGGAGTACCATCGAGTTCTTAATATGGAGGAACCTTTTTTTTTTTTTTTTTTTTTTTTTTTTTTGTTATCAGAAGACTCAAGTTAGGTGGTTTTGTCTGGGGACAAGAATACCAGGTTTTATCATTTATCGACTCTTACCCATCGTTATCGTAGTTGAATCTCTCAGCTAAGGATTAATAGGGAGTGGTGTTCAAATCAAAATGTTCTCAAGGAGCATGTGACCTCATATTTCTCCGACCTTTTTATGGGTGTTCCTCTTGGCCGCCAATCTGGCAGGCTTATCAGATGGCAGCAGGTGATTGAGTCAAAGGACAAGATTTAGTTCTGCCGCCCAGTTGAGCTATTTGAGATCAGGCTAGTAATGTTTTCCATGAAGGGGCTTAAAGTCCCTAGTCCTCATGGTATCCAATCCCTATTCTATTAGAGATGTTGGGATGTTACAAACCCAAGTTTATTCTAGTTTGTGAGTGATGCCTTTTGGGTTGGGTCTTTTCCTCTGGAGGTCTACATGTTCTCATTGTGTTAATTCCTAAAATGGCTTCTCCAAGTGTTTTAAATGAGTTTTGACTTATTAGTTTGTTGAATATAGGGTACTAGTGCTAGCTAAGGTGTTGGTTAAGAGGTTTTGGCCTATTCTGCAAAAGGTGGTTAGACCTTTTTAGAGTAGCTTCATTTTTGGTCGGAGTCCTGTGGAAGACATCATTGGCACATAGGAAGTCATACATTCGATTTATATGGCCAAGGGTTAGCTGAAAGGTGATTATGAAAGTGAACAACAAACATATGATAGTGTTAGTTGGGCTTTTCTGGGACTAACCTTGCAAGATTTACAAGTACCTAAGATGATGACCCAGTTGATCATGTTTGTTGTTACCCATGCATGATCAGCAATGTTATGGAATTGAGACTTCCCTATTTTGAGCTGGGGAAAGAATTGCAATAGGGTGACCCTTTGTCCCCCTATCTAGTTATTATGGTCATGGAGCAACTTTCATAAATGATTCAGGAATGAGTTACTGAGGTTCATTGGAGGCCTATTCGAATGTTTTGTTCAAGTCCAGCCATTTTCTACCTGGTGTTTGCAGATGACCTTTTTAGCAAATGCTACGCCTTGTGTTATGGATATGGTTTTGGATTATCTCTGGGAGTTCTCAGAGTGGAGTGAACTAGTTTTGAATCCTCAGAAGTCCAAATTGATCATCTCCCCTTGGGCGCCCTTGGCACTGAAGAGGTGTCTAGCCGCTTAGAGTCAGTTCTATTTGATAGACGATCTTGGGATGTATTTGGGAGTTCCTATTACGTATGGTCACATCAGTAGGTCACTGTATCAGTTCTTGGTGGAATCAGAACCAAATCTCAGGTTGGAAATCCAGGACCTTGAATATAGAGAGGCGGAAAACCTTATTTCAGTCAATCACCTCTATGGTACCGGGGTATGCTATGCAATCGACCCCGCTCCTAGAATTAGTTTGCTTTCAGTTAGATCCTTTGAATTGTCAATTCATTTGGGGAGATTCAGAGGGATCCCACCGTGTTCATAAGATTTGATGGGATAGGGTATGCCAATCGAAGGAGATAGACAATTTGGGGGTTTGAAAGACGAGATGCTAACAGGGCATTTCTTGTGAAACTTGGGTGGCACATCCTCTACTCAAACCAAGCATTATGGTGCCAGGTTATTTGTCATAAGTATCCCTGCTAGGGAGACTTCATCCACCATTGTAGTCCCTCTGGTTGCTCTTTATTCTGGCGGGACATCATCGAATTTGGGATTTTCTCATAAGTGGGCTATTGGTGTTTGGCCAATGGGAGGTCTACCTATTTCTAGGAGGATAATTGGATTGGTTCAGGTCCAATATCCTAGCGATTATATGGTGGTTCCCCAAATAAATCGACCGCAGTGTTAGTGGATCGCTTTATCACTTCAGATAGGCAATGGGATATCAGAGGCCTCACAGCTCTTCTACCACTAGATATTGTGAATGAAGTATGGGCTATCATGATCCCTCAAGATTCGAAGACCCGAGATTTAATTTGTTGGTCAGGAGATCCTTCTGGGGTCTTTTTGTTAAGGTCAGCCTATGCCACTTTTTGTCGTTCAGGTGATGAGGATCATTCTTCCCCTGGATCTCGGGGTTGGATTTGGAAGTTGAAATGTCCGAAAAGGGTCAAATTCTTGGTGTGGCAACTGAGGCACAGTAAGTTGATAACTAACAACTATTGATGCCATCGGGTTCTCACAGATGACCCTTTATATCCTATTTATGGGAGTTTCCATACACCTATAGCCACCGTTTTAGGGATTGCACCATAGTTCATCAGGTTTGGATGCGGATTCTGGGTACATCCTACCTTCTCGATTGGTGTTAGGGAATTAGCCGGTGGGGAAGTGGTTATTCGTAACTACTTATCAAATGCCATTCAGAGGGGCCTTCCATGGTCTGCTTACTTTGTTTATACTCTTTGGGCTATATGGAAAGTTTGATGTCGATGTGTGTTTGTGAGTACCCCCTTATCCTTGTTAGTGTGGCCTCATTTGCTTCCTGTTACACTCATTAGGGATGCCTGGTTTTGGGTAGCCGTCTAAAGCACGGCCCCCGGTTCAGGTAGTTGGATTCACTGACCCCCCTCCCACAGGCTTCTTTATGTTGAGTATGGATGGCTGTTCAAGTATTCCTTCTCGCTCGGTGGATGTTGGAGAGCTTATCCATGATGAGTTTGGCTTAGGGATCTATGGTTTTATGGTCAACTTGGGGGTGGTAGACCCTTTTACCAGAGAGTTGTGTGGTGTCCAAGAGGGATCGACTCTTTTGGCCTACACCAAGCTATTCCCTGTTGTTTTGGAGGTGGATTCTGCTGAGCTTGTGGAAGTTCTGTCATCTGAGGCAAACCACTTGCATTTCCCCGATTTCACATCATCTAGGGATGTCATGTCCTTATTTGCCGAACTTTAATAGGTCAGGTTCAGTTTGTCCATGAAGGGGGAAATAGTTGTGTGGATCTCCTTGCTAATTGAGTATGTCCGTCCCTCGAGGGTCCCATGAATTACCGTCTCCCCCAAGTGAGATGTATCATTTGCTAAAAATTGATATTAGGGGTATAGCTTCATTTAGAAGCCAGTCTGTTATCCCCCTTCCCCCCCCCCCCCCCAAAAAAAAAAAAAAGACATTTAGAAGGAACCTCTATGATTCCTTGTTTTCACACTTCAATGTTACGTTCTGGCATGGTCACTATACACAAAATAATTAATTCACCCCTCTTGCCGATTACAAGCATGCCAACAAAAGTCACATACAATGGAGTAACACTTAGCTGAAAGGCAATTTGATTTAATGATTAAAACCATTTGTTCATTGAATAAAATTCTCAAGTTTGATTTGAAATTATTCTTTTCAAGGTTTCTATCATACACTAAAAGTGAAACCTGATAACCAATCTAAAAGAATAGATCTGAATGCGATTCAAAGTCTCCTTACTGGGTTAGAAGAGTTTCCAAAATTAGAAAAATTTTATTTTTGAAAGGTGCTCCAAAATTATAAAGTTTCTGACACATGATTTCAAATTTTATTTGCAATTAAGATAAGTTTTTAAATTAGAAAATTTCGAGAGTTTTCTACTTTTAGAGAAAGGCCAGAAATGAGGTTTGGATATACCTTGGGTTGTGGAATATGGCTTCTAGAAGTCCTCATGTTATAATATACTTAAAAATATATTTTATTTTCTAAATTTTGAAGTCTTTCTGGGTTGAATTTCTATAAATAAATTAAAAAGTGAAAAGTATTTTTATTTTCAAAATACTAAATTATAATTTTTATATTTTAATTTCAACTTTAGAATTAATTTCAATAAAATTAGTAGATTTCAATTACAATAAAAGAATTTGTCTATTATCCTTGTACAATTGCTTGAAAATATAGAATTTTTAAGAATTTAATTAAGGAATCATTACTAAAATAATAATGATGATAACAAGAGGTTTTCAGTGGATCTGAACCACACATATCTATCTAAGCCCTTGGTTTTCAGAGTTGGAACCTTCCTTTTCTATCTAATCTCAGTCGTTGATAAATATTATAAACCAATATCCGTCTCTTCCTCCTTAAAATCAAACTCCACATTCATCTCTCTCTCCCGCTCCAATCAAAACCTACCTCTGTGTGTGTGTGTTTGTTTCTTCTCTAAAATTTCTCTCATCAGCCCTTAAACCTTCAAACATTATTACAACCTTAGTCTATTGTATCCTCCACCAAACTATTTGTCGAACCAAGATCTGACGATTTAAACCACCCAATCACACCAATTTTTCATCACTGCACTTTTAATCCCAACTTTTAAGCCTGATTTCACAAACCCAAGTTGAGAAATTTGGAATTTGAAGCATGAAATTTATACAAAGCCCTCAATTTCACTGGGTTCTCACCATGAAATTTTGATGTCTTCTTGGCAGCTATGGCAAGGATTCTTATTGCAGTCCCAAAATTGTTTTAATTGATCCTTTGATGTTTGTTTATTGACATGGATTCTCATATTTTGATTCCCTTGACTTTGATACCCTATGTTAGAAAATGGGTACCGAGTCGCTCGCGATGGTTTGACCCGACCCAACTTGCTTTGAATTTAAATGATAAGAGATAAAGAGGGAGTATGTAATATTTCTCAGAAAACCAACTCTCAACTCCTCCCTTAGTTTTTGAATTTCAAAAATATTGTCCAGTTTTGAAAATATTGGGAAAGAGAATGTAACAGAGAGATGGTGAAATAAAACATCACTCACGTATATGGTTTGAGGGTTTGAAAAGTGTGATATTTTGTGTTATCATTTGGAAGATCATACCACATTTAAGTCATTTGGATTGTGAAAATTAAAAACTGCTCTATTATTGTGACAGTTTTTGTGCTAATACGTCAAAAGAAATTTAGTGATTCAGTCTCAAAACTTGGGAAATATGATTGTGATGATTTTTGGCATGAAAATCCATCAAAGGGTATTTAAAAAATATTCGTTGATATCAAAGCCATAATAGGTTGTGATCCCTTTTTTTGATATTGAAAAATAATATGAACATGTACACAAAAGCCATTTTTTAAATCAACCCAAGTGCATGATTTTTTTATGGGTTGTAGATGGTAACTTCTATTATGGTTGACATAATGCTCTCGTATGCCTAATTTCATTGCAAAATAGTGATGAATTCTTTTCATTATTAAAATTCATTACTAAATTCGTGTTTTTTGTAGTGCTAGACCATGAGATTTAATTCTATATAATATCGTGCTCGATATTTTGAGAGAGATTCAAAACCCTAATCAAAAACTCAATGTACTCATATTTTATGATACCATATTTCATGTTTCGATTTGGTTAGATTTCTTATGAAACATGCTTTTCAACCATAGAAAGAATGCGAACAATTGTTAAGAAATGAGAGAGAGAGAGAGAGATGAGCATTTGAAAATAGCATCAATTTTCAGATTTTTATAAAATATTGAAGAAAATGAATAGTTGCCCAGCCCCATTCCCACTCTCAGTTGCACGTGTGTGAGATCCAAACCTTAGGCTTTAGATGTCTGATCTGAAAGATAAGACCACCATTGGACTGGACGATATTGACAATAGAGGATAGCCAAATTCCCATTGTCGAAAGCCATCGAGAAGGTGGCGTATTGCATACACGCAATGGCTAGGGAGAGTGGGCAAGTGTTCAAATACAAAGAGCCCCTCCCGACGGTGCGTGAAGGCAGTAAAGCTTCAGTTCCAATTAAAATTTTTACTAAAATAATTTTTATTCTTCTATGGATTTTTTTGATGATTTGTAATTTATTTTTCGAAGTCAAAGAATAATATTTATAGATTTTAAATAAAAATTGTTAATAAAATTACAGAAAAATCAATTTTTAGTTTCAAAAAAATTTTGAAAAAAATTTATGAGTTAAAAAATTATTTTCATATTATTGGTTGCTTGAATGAATTTTTTTATACCTATTTGATTTTATACTCATTTATTTATACATGAAAAAATTGTCTTTTTAACATAAAATTAATTAGAAATTAAGTATATTCATTAGAATTGGTATTTTAAAATTTTTGTGCTTGGCTTTGTATCCAATCTAATATTGATACCTTGTTTCTTTAGATATGGTGAATATCAAACACACTTTTAGTGTTGTCCAAAGAGTTTTAAGGTCTTCAGAGCATTTGGCAAAACTAAACAAAATGATGAATTATAAAATGAAGATTGAAGACTATGCACACTTTGTCACATCGCTTAGAGATTATGAAAGAAAAACACATGGAGTTTATTCATTTTGGTCATAAGTTTGGGGGCAATAAAGCCGACATTAACATAATCATAAATTCTTTGCCTCATGATTGGGTCAGTATAGTTGACAAGATAACAGATGGGAATAATCAGATGAATCCTGGGACTTTCAGAACCACATTAGTTAAAATGTGGAGAGTTAAAAAAAAATAGAAATCAAAATGTAGAAATCATTATCTTTTTAAGGATAAACAGTTCTAACTCACATGCCATTAGGAGGTTTGCTCCTACTAATAGGATTTCAATAGGAATGATCAAAATGATTGCTCACATGCATATGGTTTGAAAAGAGATAGTATATTTGTATTTTTTTTTTCTTTCTTTGAAACATAACTTGTCATGTACTATGATCATCTCTTAAGGAAGCTTGTGAACATGTTATGAAAACTCTTGTCCTCTTGAGTATGTATTTGGAATGTAAATGGTTTTAACATTTGATAAAAATGCAAGCCTATATGATCATATATGCATGTGAAAAGATGTGTTCTTGTATTACATGATTCAAAATACTTTATGTATTTAAGTGAAAGATTTTAAATTGGAAAAATTTGAGTAATTGTCACATAAAACTTATTTAATTTTATTACTTTAAATTCAATTTATGGTGATCAAAGATTAGGATCATGGATCATGATTAGAAACTTTGTGAACTTTCGAATCAATATCTTATGTTGGTATATCTTAAATGTTATTTTTAAATATAAAATTGTGTGCGTATTATATGAGTATTAAAACTTATGATCACCCCTCTTGAAAATCCATACCATGGCATCAAAGTCTATAATTGTGGACCATAACAGGGTGACAAATTCAATAAGCAACTAAGACATTTGGTGCCATAAAATTTGGTATGTGCTGGAAGAACGAGATACCTTATAAGACATTAATCATATCATGTAAGATACTGGTATTGACAACATTACACAATAAAGACGAGATCAAAAGGCTTACCAGACATGGAAAAAGAAAGATTCAATTGCTCATGATATTCTGGTCGTAATTGCTAATCTCATTTACGAGTGAATAATATCATACTACTTATGACATCTGGCATATCTCATGGAGAAATATAGAGGTAGTAGTATAACTATTAAGTTTGATACATACAAAAAGCAAGCTAACTATAGTATTAAATAGTTTTTGAGAATAAGTCAGTAGGTCATGTCCTTTACGATGAGCAACAAGTTCAAATTTTATGGAGGTACCAATATGACTTGATTGAAGCAACTAACTATTAAGTTTGATACGTACAAAAAGCAAGCTGACTATAGTATCAAATAGCTTTTGAGAATCATGTCAAACATAATAACAAAGTTGAAGTTAGCTAGTCAAGTCCTCTATTATGAGCAACAAGTTCATGTTTTAATTTGATCTCTTTTAGATAAGTGGGAGCACTTGAAAGTCAATTTGACCTACAATGATAGCATTAAAACTTTCTTTGATACTATTCACCATATTGAGTTTGAGGATGAGGGATTTGGTGTCACAAAATCTATTGCTGGTACTTTTGTTACTAAATCTAGTTTCAAGAAAGTTTCGAGTTTTAAGCGTAAAACAAACAGGAACAAAGGCAAATAGGGAACGTGGTTGAAGAAGGGTCCAAGAAAAACAACCCCAAGCACACGAACAAACATAAGCGGTTTGGAAAGAAGAAGAATAAAAATAAGCTGAAGTGCTATAATTGCCAAACACTTGGTCATTTTGCTCATGAATGTCTCGAACTAAAAAATATAGCACCTAATAATGCTTCTTTAAGTGTCACATGCGTCTTTAGTACTATTTTTTTCCTAAATTTTATCTTGTGTGGATTATATACTCTAGAGCAACAGATCATGTGACAAGAGATCGGGAAGCATTTATGGATTTTTGTTGACTTTCTTCTAACACAAGATGAATATATGTAGGGAAAAATATAAGAGTAGAGGTCAAATGGATTGACACTTGTAAACTCAAATTACAAAGTAGTCAAACTTTTATTTTACATAATGTTCTCTATGCATCAAAGATTCAACGAAATTTGATTTTTGTGGTTATTTTTTTAGGATTTGGTTATAGTTTGAACTTCTATCATAATAGAGTCAATAGTTATTATGATGACTGTTGAATGGTTTTATGTTATTAAAATATGACAAATAAATATTCAACTATTATATTAATCATTGTGTTTTGTTAAATATTTGTTTTTCTAGTAATACAATTGTTAATGATAAGATATGACGTATTAGATTTGATCACATTGGGCAAGATAGAATGTATCGATAATGAAAATATAACTATTAGGTTTACTTACTAAAGTTGATTTACCACTTGTCAGCATTGTTTTGTTAGAAAAATGAGACGAAAACCATTTGAAAAGACTATAAGGGCTGAATTTCCATTGCAATTATTTATTTTGACATTTGTGGTTCAATAAATATCAAGGGTAAACACGGAACGTCATATTTCTTTACATTTATAGATAATTATACGCAATTTGTTAATGTTTATTTGATTTTGTCACAAATCTAAAACAAATGAGTGTTTTAAATGTTATATGAATAAATTAGAGAATCAAATGGATGGGACAATAAAAATCTTAAGAACAGATTGAGAGCATGAATATATATCAGACACTACAAAATAAAAGCTCTATCCAGACGGATGAAAACTGTTTGTAAAACCTATAAAAATCGTCAGTAGAACGTCCTTTAACGGATGAGCCTTCAGTTGGCTATACACATGTCGGGATAGGTCTATACCGACAGTTGTGGTAACCGTTGAAACATATCTTGATATATACTGATAGTTAGAAAACCATTGATAAAAATTACAGACTTTTATTGTTGGTTATACAAGTGTTAAGAAATATTACATTTTGTATCGTTAGTTAATACATGTTAGTATAAATTATTGTCTTGTATCGTCGGTTGCTATGTGTTACTATAAGTTACTGTCATGTATCGTCAGTTACCAAATATGTTGCTATAAATTATTGTCTTATATCATCGATTACCATATGTTACTATAAGTTACTGTTTTGTATTGTCAGTTATCAAATATGTTACTATAAATTATTGTTTTGTATTGTTGATTATCATATGTTACTATAAATTACTATGTTGTATCGTCGGTTTCCAAATATGTTAGTATAATTTATTATCTTGTATTGTCGGTTACCATATGTTGCTATAAGTTACTGTCTTATATAGTTTATTACCAAATATGTTATTATAAGTTATTATCTTGTATCGTTGGTTACCATATGTTACTATAAGTTATTTTCTTGTATCATCAGTTACCAAATATGTTACTTTAAATTATTGTTTTGTACCATTGGTTACCACATACATTAATATAAGTTACTATGTTATATCGTCAGTTCCCACATATGTTACTATAAGTTATTATTTTGTATTATCGGTTACTATAAAAGTTAAGAAAATGAAGTGTCTCTTATTGTTAGTTAGACGAGTGTTAGAAAGTGTTAGAAAATATTATCATGTATCGTCGATTAAACAAGTGTTAAAGAAAAGTTACTTTTATTGTCGATCAGTAGGTAAAGTTACCATCTGATATTGTGGGTTACCACAAATCTGTCTTATATGTTTTGTGTCGTTGGTTACATATGTTAGTATAAATTACTATCTTGTCTTGTATCGTCAACTATCACAAGTGTTAGGAAAATATAGTGAGAAAATATTGTTAAGAAAATGTATGAAAATATATATCTTTTATTGTCGGTTACACAAATATGTAATTCATAGTCATTTGTTTATTATAATACCAAGTTCACCATCAACATATCTTTCACCACTCTTACAAATGTTATATTACAACCCAAGATAACAACCAAAGATAAAAATGTTACATTACAACCCAAGATAACAATCAAAGATAAATGTAATGCAAGATATTAATAATATTAATGAAAAAGAAAAAAATACATACAAATACATTAGTAACATCTCGGATGGTTAGACTTCTTTAGATCCACCTGGATTCATCTGAACAAAGTGATGAAACAGTGTGTTTAAATATTACAAGAGAGTTTCAGTGACCTTGAGTAAGAGTTTTGGATAGGTATGGATGCCGAAAGTATAATATATATTTTGGTTGAGTAAGAGTTTTTGTTGATTATGGATTATGAATTATGGGAAATGAGAAATAAGGTTACATGTTTCGATAGATTTTGAAAACTTTAAGAGGATAAGAAGATAATGGATTTTAAGACCTTTGATCGGAGAAAAAGAGAGCTTTCGAGGGAATGAGAAGTAATGAGAATGAGAGCTTTTGAGGGAATGAGAAGCAATGAGAGAGATTTGATGGTTTTAAGGGATGTTGACCGTCATATTTTCACAACCAATTTCAAAACCCACCTCTTGTTAAAATTTTGTCTCTCGTCCTACACTTTTACTTTTACATGTTAGTTTCCGTCTATATTTTGAGTTTTAAATTGTTAAAAACTCACTATATGTCACGAAAGTAATCCAAAATTGGTTCATTTTCTACCACGTTGTCAATCCAAATTAGACAAATTACATTCGACGGCTGGTTTGGGCTAACTCTAAAATATAATGTCCAATTAATCAAATGGTTAATTACAATTTATTTATTTATATGTTTTAAAAAAGGGAAGATGAGAGTTAAAAAAATAAAAAAAAAAAGTTAAAAAAAATGTAGCAGGAAAAAAAAGGAGAGAGAGTTAAAAAAAAAAAGAATAAAGAAAGTTAAAAAAAAATGTACGACATTGGGTAAGGAAGTATATAGGATGTGAATTTAGATAATCTTGTTCTTTATATATATATATATATATATATATATCTCTATCTCTCTCTTCTTTCGTCTCTCATTGTTACTCATAAAGTCATAACAATCACATACCTCACGGTTTCACCATCTCTCCCACGGTTTCACCGCCTTCCATTATCATTTTTTAAGTCATAACACAAACTATTAGTTATCATTATTTACTACCACTATATTATACCCTAAGGTTCCACCCAGTCTCCCACGGTTCCACCGTCTCCTATTGTCACTCTTAAAATCATAATACAAACTTACTACTAGTTACCACTGATTACTACCACACCATCTCTCCCATGGTTCCACCGTGTCCCATGAATTTCAAAACCCATATTTTTTAAAAATTACCTCCCGCATTTTTTAAAATTATCTCCCACATTTTTTACACTTTTAAGTTTTTTAGTTTTTAATTACCCACCCTTTTTAAAAAACAATCCAATTAATTCATTTTCTGAATTATCTTCCGCACTTTTTAAAATAAATTTTTGATAATATTTTTTTTCATAAAAAAAGAAAATAAAATGAAAAAAATGAATTACATGATAAATTTTCAATAAAATTAATATTATCAAAAATTTTAAATTGATGAATTTATAATAAAATTAATATTATCAAAAATTTTGAATAAATTGAATTAGAAGCAAAATGAAAAATCATAAAAATAATATTACAAAAAAATAATATTTTTTTAATTTTAAGGTAATTTTTTATTTGTATATTTAATTTTTATTTGTTTATATGAAAGTGAGTTAAAAAAAAAGAATGTAGGAGAAAAAAAAAAGAGAGAGAGAATTGAAAAAACAAGAATAAAGAAGAGTATAAAAAAAAAACCCAAAATGTCTTCCACCGCAGGGCTCTGTAAGGCTTGAAGAGGCACCCGTATGTGACATGCTTGCACCCGTGAGGCTTGGACTTGCACCTGCGTGAGGCATGGCTGCACCCGCGTGAGGAATGGCTGCTCCCACGTGTGGCGTGGTTGCCCCGTGAGGCTTAGACTTGTATCCACTAACATATCACAACTTATCACTTACCACTACTTATCACTAACGTATCATAACTCACCACTAATTTACCACTACTTATCACTACTTACCATTAACTTACCGACATGTTTTAATTATTAATATTATTTATCATGTATTTATTAATTTATGTTAAATTAATATTAATATTTATAATTTTGTTAAATTGTCATGTGAATTTTATTATTTTATTTAAAAAAAATAAAATTAAAAAAAGTTTATTTAAAAAAAAATTATAAAAATTTAAAAAAAAGCTTTAGATGCTTTAATAAATTTTCTTTTTTTTTTTTTTTTTGTGTTTTTTTTTTTAGTTTTTTTTCTTTTTACGATTGTTTTGTTTTTATTTTTTTAAAAATTGGAAGTTACATTTTTTCTTTAATTTTTTTACCCTACTTTTTTTTATATTTTTTCTTAATTAATTTGTTTTTTTTTTCCTTTTATTCTTTTATATTACTATTACTAAATATTACTACTACTATGTATTATTACTAGTTATTATGTTTTTTTATTCTTTTATTTTTTTAGAATATTAAAATATTAAAATATTAAAAAATAATTTTACAAAAAAAAATTATTACAAAAAATTACAAAAATGAAATGAAAAATAATACCAAAAATTAATATTAGAAGAAAAATGAAAAATCATAAAATTAATATTACCAAAAAATAATAATTTTTTAATTTTAAAATAATTTTTTATTTATATATTTAATTTTTTAGTTTAAATTAATATGTCACAGTAAAAATCATACCGAAAGAAACAAAAAAGATGAATATATTTGTCTCAACTTAATTTAAACTTTAAATTATTTTCAAATTAAATTTTTATCATCAAAATCTAATTTTTATGAGTTGTTAAACGCCTTCATATCATACGTTTATTACCACTTATCATCACTTGTTATAATACATTATATTACCACTTGTTACCATGCATTATAGTCGTATTACTACTTGTTACCACTTATTATCGTGCATTAATTACCATTTGTTATTATTTGTTACCATACATTCTATTACCACTTATTACAACTTATTACCGTATATTATATTACCACTTGTTGCCGTTTGTTACCATATATTATATTACCACTTATTATAACTTATTACCTTACATTATATTACCACTTGTTACCATTTGTTACCATACATTATATTATCACTTATTACAACTTATTATCATGAATTACATTATCATTTATTATGACTCATTACATATATTATGGGCATATTACCACTGGTTACCATTTGTTATTATCACTTATTACGACTTGTTAGTATATATTATAATTATCATTACAACATATAGATATGTGCACATCATTTTCACAAACAAATTTTTACAAAACAAATTTTTAAAACCCTCACTTACTTACCTGCCAATTTTTTTACTATTCACCTGCCTTTTTTTACTATACATTTTTTTATTACCCGCAATTTTTTCTTATTTTTGTTATTTACATTTTATTTAAGATTCATTCACTTTTTTTTTTATTATTATTCACCCGCATTTTTTTTATTAGATATATTTTTTCATTACCTGCTATTTTTTCATATTTTTGTCACTTACATTTTATTTGTAAGATTCATCCGCTTTTTTTTATTATTCACCCGTATTTTTTATTATATATTTTTTTCATTACTCGCTATTTTTATTATATATTTTCATATTTATAATGTAATTTATTTTAATTAATTGATTTTATAAAAACATTTTATTTTTTATTGTAATCAATTTTTATTTAATTTGTTAATTTATTAAATTAAAATGACATTATAGATATAAATTTTATATTTCAAATGTATTATTTATTTTATATACATTATTTAATTTTACAGTATTATCAAGAATCATAATTTTATTGATTTTATAAAATTTTTTGAAAGAATATTAAAAATATATTAAAAATGATTGATTTTATATTCTTTTTTAATATTTTTAATGGCTTTTAAAATTTTATTTTATAGATGTTTTTATATTTTAAAGAGCATTTTTTAATATTTTTATATTATAGATGTTTTTAATGGAAATTTTTAATATTTGTTAATATTGAAAAATTTTTTTGATATATTTTTTTATATTTTTATATTTTATATATTTTTAATTTTGTGAAATCGATTTATATATTTTTAGATTGATGTATTACCCCTACCTATAGTGTCACATTTACTGATGACAACTAATAACTATTCTATATTATCACTTGTTATCATTTGTTACCATACATTTTATTACCACTTATTACAATTTATTGTTGTGCATTATATTACCATTTGTTATTATACATTAAATTACCATTTATTATAATTTATTATCTTATATTATATTACGATTTGTTACCATACATTATATTACCACTTATTATAACTTATTATCATGAATTATATTACCACTTATTACGACTCATTACATACATTATAGCAATATTACAACTAGTTACCATTTATTATTATCACTTATTACGGTTTGTTATCATACATTATAGTATATGGACATGTGCACGCTATTTTCACAAACAAATTTTTACAAAATAAATTTTTAAAGCCCTCACTTACTTATCCGCTCATTTTTTTATTATTCACCCATCTTTTTTTACTATACATTTTTTCATTACCCGTATTTTATTTAAGATTCACCAGTTTTTTTTTATTATTCACCCGCCTTTTTTTTATTAGATATATTTTTTCTTTACCCACTATTTTTTCATATTTTTGTCACTTATATTTTATTTGTAAGATTCACACCCGTTTTTTTTTTTATTATTCACTCGCCTTTTTTATTATATATTCTTTTCATTACATTCTATTTTTATTATATATTTTCACATTTATAATGTAATTTATTTTAATTTATTGATTTTATAATTACATTTTCTTTTTTATTGTTATCAATTTTTGTTTAATTTGTTAATTTATTAAATTAAAATGACATTATAGATATAAATTTTATATTTCAAATGTATTATTTATTTTATATACATTATTTAATTTTACAGTATTATCAAGAACCATAATTTTATTGATTTTATAAAAAATTTTGAAAGAATATTAAAAATATATTAAAAATGATTGATTTTATATTCTTTTTTAATATTTTTAATGGCTTTTAAAATTTTATTTTATAGATGTTTTTATATTTTAAAGAGCATTTTTTAATATTTTTATATTATAGATGGTTTTAATGGAAATTTTTAATATTTGTTAATATTAAAAAAAAAATTGATATATTTTTTTTATATTTTTATATTTTATATATTTTTAATTTTGTGAAATCGATTTATATATTTTTAGATTGATGTGTTATCCCTACCTATAGTGCCACATTTACTGATGACAACTAATAATTGTTTTAATTCAACATCTTTTTTACAAAATAGATGATATAGTTTAGCCATTAGTAAAAAAAACTTAATATTAATGAAGAAGTTATACAAATGGTATTGTAAAGTAGACAATAAAGAAGAGTTATATAGAGGCTATTTTCAAATTGTCTGATAATCGTTAGAATTAAACATCATTTTTACAGTTTTTACAGACGGTTTTGCTACTTTATGGACAGTTGATAAATTTCTTATGAATAAAAATTTTTATACCATCGAAAAATGTATGTATTTCTTAACAGTTTGATCAAAAGTGTCTCTAAAGATCATAAAATTAAAACGATTTTTTCAAACTGTTCCTAAAATTTTTTCATATTTATTGATCACAAATAATAATCGTTAGAATTAATTAAAACTTATGAAGATGGTATGTATAAGTAGACAATAAAAAGAGTCATTTTAATATTGTTTTCAAACCGTTCCAAAAACTCTGCTATATTTACTGACCACAAATGATCAACGTCGGAATTAAACAAAACTTTTAAAGATATTACAATATATGAGTTAGCATAGATATAGAGGTTATGCAGACGGTATGGGTAAGTAGATAGTAAAGAAGATTCATATAGTGACTATTTTAAAACCATCTCTAAAACTTTCACATTTACCGACCACAAGTAATAATTATGATAATTCATCATCGCTTTTTATAAACGGTTGTACTATCTTTATTAACGATTGCTAAACTTTTCCCAACGATCAATTTTATACCGTCATAAAATATTACTTTAATTTTGTAGTGATCGTGACTGTTTTCAAATAGTTCTTAACACTCGGCCATATTTACTAACCACATATGATAAGTGTCAGAATTGAACATAAGTTTTAAAAACTGTACAATGAATAAGTTAGTATAGATATACAACTTATGTCCACAGTATGGTTAACTAGATAGTAAAGAAGAGTTATTTAGAGACATTTTTCAAACCGTCTCTAAAACTTTGTCATATTTACTAACCACAAATAATAATCGTCAGATTTGAGTGAAACTTATGAAGACGATATGTTTAAGTAGTGAGTCAAAGTAGTCATATCGAGACTGTTTTCAAACCATTTCTAAAACTCTATCTTATTTACTAACCACAAATGATAAGCGTCTGAATTGAACATAGCTTTTAAAGACTGTATAATATATGAGTTAGATTTAATGTAGAATTTATGCAGACGGTATGGTTAGGTAGACAGTAAAAATAGTCATATACTCACTGTTTTCAAACTGTCCTTAAAAGTTTTATATTTACTGACCATAAATAATAATAGTAAAAATTTAACATCGCTTTTTATAAACGGTTGTCCAACTTTTATTGACGATTGCTAAACATTTTCTAACGAATAATATTATACCATCGTAAAATATATATATTTCTTAACGGTTTCGTCACAAGTATTATTATACGCCATAAAAAATGGTCGCTACATGTCACCGCCTATAAATGTTACCGTCACCTCAACGCTTTAATTTTGTAGTGAGATTAATTTAAAGATTTAAGTAATGGAAAATGAATAATTAGACAATTGACTATTCCTTATATACCTCAACAGAACGGTATTACTGAAAGAAGAAATAGAATGTTGTTGGATATGACAAGGTCCACGATGGCATGAGCGAATTTACAGATTTCCTTTTAGGGAGATGTTTTGTTAACTATGACCTAACATTTTGAATAAAGTACTTTCAAAATTAGTACTAATTATATCATATGAACTTTGGACCGATAGAAAATTGATTCTAAGTCATCTAAAACCTTGTGGATTGGTTGCTTATGTTTAAGAATCTTTCAATAAGTATGGAAAGTTAAGCCCCATGGAAAGAAATGTATCTTTATTAAATATTCTAATTAGTCCAAAGGTTATATATTCATCGATGAACGCGATGATGATACTATTACTAAGATTGAATCAAGAAATGTGACACTTCTGAAAAATAATTTTCCAAGTAAAGGTGAAATAATGAAAAGAGAGTCTTTGTTTGAATTAATCAATTCAGACGATGACTTTATGCAAAATGGATCATTAGTATCACAAGAAAATAAATTATTAGATGATCCTAGTGGGAGGGATTCATGTTCTAGCAATCCAACCCAATTATCATTTTGGAAAAGTGTTAGAAAGTAGTGTCCAAACATTATTAAGAGATTGAAGGGTACGTTTTTATTATTTTTCTAAAAGATGAATAGGAATTTAAAAATATGAATGAGACATTGTCTTGTCCTAACAATGATGAGTGGATAAAAGTAATGGAAAACGAAATGGAATGATGGAATCAAACTATATTTGGAAATTGGTTGAACTTCCATATGGACACAAAACTATAGGGAACAAGTGGGTTTTCAAAGTAAAGCATAAGCCTAATGAATCAATTGAGAGATATTAAACTTGAATGGTGGCAGAATTTTATACCTAACAAGAGGGTATTAATTATGAAGAAATATTTTCACCAATAGTAAGATTTGTCTCTATTCACCTTTTTTGTGTATAGTAGCCAATTTAAACTTGGAATTATATCCGATGAACATAAAAACTGCTTTTCTCAATGAAGAATTTGAAAAAGAAATCTACATAGAACAATTAATAGGTTTCATGGTTAAAAGACAAGAAAAAAAAGTTTGCAAAATTTATGACTTTAAACGGTTTTTGAAACAATGGTATTTGAGATTTTACAAAGTTGTAATCTCTTATAATTTCATGATGATAGATGAAGACCATTATATTTATGTGAAGAAATCTAATAACAAGTATGTAATTTTATCACTCTATGTCGATGACATATTGTTGGCCAGAAACGATAATGAGTATAACCAAAATATCAAGAAATGATTATCGTCAAATTTCGAGATGAAAGACGTGAATGAGATAGATTACATACTGGGTGAAAAGATCTATAGAGATTGTTTTAAAAGATTATTGGTATTATTTCAAGAATTTTATATCAAAAATATTCTAAAACAATTTAGAATGGATAATTGCAAATTCATGGATACTTCTGTGACTAGAAGTGAAAGTTTAAGCCATGAAATGTGTCTAAAGACCACTGAAAAAAAAATAGGAGATATCAAAAGTACCTTATTCCAACGTCATTGGAAGCATGATATATGCTATGATGTCTACTCGTCTTTCCAATTGTTATGCCATGGGTTTGATTAACACGTATCAATCTAATCCAGATATGAAACATTGGATTGCAGTAAAGAGAATTTTAAAATTTCTAAAAGGAACTGTAGATTATTTCTATAGTTATCAAGGAAAGAATGGTACATAGATATTGATTGAGGTGGTGATTTGAATGAATGCAAATCCACCTTCAGTTATATTTTCTAACTAAATGTTGGCGCCATCCCTTGGAGTTGTAAGAAACAAATATATGTATCACTATCTACAATAGAATTAGAATTTGTGTGTACTTCTGCAGTTCAAGAAGGTGTTTGGTTGAAAAGACTTTTGCAACATTTGAGAATTGTAAGCAATTCAGTAGAAGTTGTGATAATTTATTATGATAGTCAATCATATATTATTTACATGAAAATTTTTGAATATAATGACAAAATCAAAGACATAGATACAAAATTAACTTTATTAAAGACCTTGCTAAAAAGAGGGAGGTGACATTGAATTATAAGCCTATAAATTTGACCGTGACTAATCCTTTTATAAAGCCAACACTTAGAAATGTATTTTTGAAACATGTTAAATCTCTTAGATTGTGTATGATGTAATTGTAATTTAACACATAATGACTGTGATATAATGCTCATGTTCATGCTTTATGACATTTGATGTTTTTTTTTTTTTTTTTTTTTTTTTGCATTTATAAGTTCTTATGTCTTAATTTAAAGGTATTTCAGACAAGTTTTGAGATCGGCTCTCTCTCACACTATCAATTGTCTCTAATATTGAGTAATATGTAGAGATAAGATGATATTGATTTTTGAGAATGATCAATATTTATGCTACCTTAGTAAGTCACTAAGATAAGATTACGACTTATATATTCTCTTAGTAATCAATATAAATTTCCCACAAGCCATTAAAGATGTCTAATAGTCAGGTGTGCTTTTCTTGACATTGTGATATTTAGAGGATTTATAAGAAAAAAACTCAAGTCAAGTATTATAGTACACTTGAACTAAAACTTGTACCATATATTATTTTTTTTAAAAAGAAGATATACGCTTCTAATTGAGAAAAAAATATATCATAGTACATGTTTCATACCACGTATATTGATATGACCACATGGGTAATGAGTTGGTGAATCCCTCTATGTCTCATTGTGTGAGATCTAGATGTTTATATTTAACCTCATTTAATACTCTTAAAACTTTCAACTATTTCTTGAAATTTTATTTTAGTGTTACTATTTTATCATGTCACCAATAAACCATAATTGATTCAATTTTGTAGTCTATATCTAAGAAAGCAGATATAATGGAGTTGATATATGATAGTATGAAAGGAAAATTATTTTTTAACTAACATATTATTTTGTATTCATAGTTCGACTAGTTATGTTTTTGACAGTGTTTTGAAACATAATTGTGAATACATAATTTGAATTAAGTTAAATACGCTCTCACTTATATTGTTTGAATGATAAGAGATACGTTGACTGTGTGTAATAAAAGAAATTTAGAGTATAGTGAGCTATGATATTCTCATTGTATTGAAATGTTAGCTATTGTATATCCTTAATTGGTATATAGTACAGAGCTCTTGAGGTACTCATCAATCACATGATTTATTTGCTTATGTGAAATTGGTGATATATGATAATGATCGAATTAAACGCAGATCTAGCCCTAAAATGAGTGGGAGATATTAGAAAATATGTATCATTGTCAATGAGGGTTTGACCCGACCTAACTTATTTTGAATTTAAATGATAAGATATAAAAAAGGAGAGAGTAGTTTTCCTGAGAAAACCAACTCTCAACTCCCCTCTTAGTTTTTAAATTTCAAAAATATTTGTCTGTTTTTGAAAATATTGGGAAAGAGGACATAACAAAGAGTTGGTGAAACAAAACATCATTCACGTATATGGTTTGAGGGCTTGAAAAGTGAGACATTTTGTGTGATCATTTTGTAAGATTATATCACATTTAAGGTATTTGGATTATGCAAATTAAAAACTGTTTAATTTGTATGATAGTTTTTGTGCCAATACATCAAAGAAACGTTAATAATTCAATTTCAAAATTTGAGAATTATAATTGCCATAATTTTTGGGATGAAAACCCATCAAAGGGTGTTTAAAAAAAACCTTCGCCCTGCATTTCACTCTTCCCTTGCACAATTCTGGGAATTCTGAATATTTTGATTACACCAAGCTTCCGACATTTGATTATGGGTTCAAATATGATAGTTGAGGAATTGATTTGTTTTTCTTTTCCAGAACTTATACTCTCCTGTACATAATCCTTCCTTTGTCTGATCTGCACTCCCCACCTGAAACTGCTGTTCTCTTTAAGAAGAAATGCTGAGCTAGTTTTTGGAAAAATCTTATATTATAAACATCAAATGCTTGGCCAAGAAACAAAAGTGATTTCTGTTCTTCTTTGATCATTGTTTTACTAATTTAAATGCCACTTCTTTCTAATTATTTGATATCCAATTATGGAGCTTTGAGCAACTTCAAATGCAATTTCAAAAACCATGGACTAAAGTTTAAAAATCATATTTTTCTTCCCTTGCACCTCTTTTCTCGTAATCTTAACATTCAGATCTTAATTTTCATGTAATTTTGAACTCAGTTTTCAGAAAACAATTTTTGAAAACTGATCCTTTTGAGTTTTTTTTTTTTTTTTTTTTATTTAAAACTTGATTGGTGTTCCTTTTAATCAAACAAAGTGGGTTAAGAAATTGAGATATGTTACAGACTTGGTCTCTCTCTATTTGCAACTCAAGCTCCAATCTACATAATGAGTTGAAACTATTTTATAAATCTGGGGAATTCCATTCTATGCCTAGGAAAATAGAATAATCTCAGAAATTTCAGAGTTGGAGTTTTTTTAGGAAAAAAAAAAAAATAAAGTGGTTTTCTTTTCACAGTGTTTTGTAAAACTGTTCAGTACCCAATGGTTTTAACACTTAAACTTTGAATTCGTTGCCAAAATCAATCCCAGATTTTCCAAGGACTTCTTTCCAAAGAAGCAAAACTTTTTTTTTGGGGGGGGGGGGGGGGTGGGGGATGGGGGAAGTGACTCCTGAAAAGTCCAGGAGGTGAGGTCAAAAACTTTCAAAACATGGAAAGACAACAACAACAATACAATAACAATGAGATGCTTAATTCCAATAATTGTGATTGGCTTTGCAGTGGGTATATATATACGCAGTCTTCCCTTTACATCTTTGTAAAGAAACTGCTTTCACACCTCGAACCCGTAAACTTGAGATTACTAAAACAACAACTTAACTATTGCATCAAGATTTGCCTAAAAAAATGATTTTTTATTGAAATAATGAATGTTATAATTCAGAGATACAGTTTTGTGCCATAATTTGTCTCCATCTTTTAAAAGCTGTAAACAATTGAGAGACCAACATGCAAAATTTATTATATGGCTTCCTTTTAACACATATCATAAAACTAAAAGGAAATTTATGCGCGAAGTTAAAATTCTTTCACATTGAACCAATTTTTAGAAAATTGGGTTCTCGGTCAATTAAGGGAGCTTTTTCGGAATTTTGTATATCCAAGCATTTTTGCATGAACATAGTTAGAGGGTAAAGATTTAAAATTAGGAAGAAATAATAATATTGTGTGATTAAATTAGAGAGATTCATGTGGAAATTAATAGAGTTAGAAATGTAAGTGATGGCTTGATTTGCTACGGATTTGAAGATTAATTATTTGGAACATGCTCTAAGGATTTTTTTGTGAAATATTGATATATAAGTATTAAAGGGTTAATTACGTGTTAAATCCTTGAATTTTATGTCGAAATCACTATTAAGTCTCTAAATTTTAAAGTATAACGATTGAGTATTCAAATTTTCAAATTTTTAACAATTAAGTCATTCTGTCACTAATAGCCAAGGTGGCCATTAAGTGTTAAGTTAGCGCGACGTGACATGTGAGTTGTATTTTTATATTATGATATGGTATGCATGAGAAATCACATTAAAATATTGACACAACACTAGTACCACTTCAACAAGTGATGACATGATATAGTATATATATATATATATATATTTTGTACTTACTGAGACTCGAACTCAATTCTATTACAAGAGTGAAAGATGAGATGCCACTTGAATTGATGCTTATTGGCGACGTGATATAGTATATACTCACAACACTTACGTTATATTATTGAAAGGTGTTGATGTGACACGGATGAAATTATAATTTGATGTCAAGTTCATAGACTATAAATCCAATTGATTCTAAATTTCAAACATTAATTTATTTGAAAATAATAATTCACTTCCAGTAAAATTATTGAATTTAAAATACTAATTTAGTTGAAAACCACAATTTGATTCAAAAATTAAATTTAATTCAAACTCTAATTTTATTTGAAACTTTAATTTAATTCAAATCTCCCAATCTAATTCAAAATCTTGATTAACCCCTAATTCGATTTGAGATTCAAATTTAATTCAAATTCTCAATTTAATTTGAAAACCCCAATATAATTTAAAACCCTAATTTGGCTTAAAATCTTAACTTAATTCGAAATCTTAATTTAATTTAGTTCAAATTACTAATTTAATTTAATTTAAATCTTCAATTTAATTTGAAACCCTAATTTAAATTTAATCTAAAACTCTTAATTGATTCAAAACTCTAATTTAAATTGAACGTTGATTTGAAACCATAAATTAATTTGAAGTCCTTAATTACTATAAAACTTTAATTTAAATTAAATTGAATTGAAAATTAAATTAAATTAAGGTGTTAAATTAAATTAAACAAATGGTTTGAATTAAATTAATAGGATTTGAAATTAAATTACGGTCTCAAATTGAATTAAAATTTTTAAATTAAATTGGGCTTTTAAATGAAATTAAAGTTTCAAATTGAATTTGGGGATTTAAATTAAATTAAGGTTTCAAACTAAATTGGATTTAAATTAAATTTGGCTTACGAATAAAAATAATTATATTTAATTAAATTGATATTTTGAATTTAAAAACTTTATTGAAAAATTAATTATTATTTTTAAATAAATTAAGATTGAAAATCTATTATCAACTATATGTCAAGTCCTTGAATTTTGCATCAAATCACAGTTTGATCACTACTACGTCAGCAGTTCTTGATGATGTGGCATAAATATTGTGAAAATATACTTACGTGATATGTACTACATCATCACTTACTGATGTGGTATTAACATTGTGTCAATATGATGACATGGTACATGCAACATCAACAGGTGATTCCACTTGTCATACCACATCAGAATGCAAAACTGAGCATTTAATGGTTATATTAGTGCCGTTAGTGACGGAGTAAGATAATTGTTACACTTTTGAAAGTTTGATTACTTAATTATTGTATTTTAAAATCTAGAGATTTAATTATAAATCGAGTGCAAAAATCATAAACTTGACATTAATTTTACTTTTAGAGTTGCTTGAATTTTTGGTAACTTTATTTTTTTAGAGTTCAAAATATTTTTAAATATAACTTTCCACAATAAGTGTTGATCTAAATTAGTTTTGAAAAATACTTTTGCTAATATAAAAAATATATATTTTAAATTTACAGCAATAGATGATAATTTGTTTAAAACCGTGAAACTTTGTTCATCAGATAATCCAAATAACTTATAAAATTTGAAATAATTACTTGAATAAATAAATAATTTATTCATTTAATAGTTTGATATTATGATAATGTGACCATTGTAAATTTGGTTAAGTTATTTGCATGAGTCAAAGATATAGATTTGTATAAGTTACGAGGTGTCAATTGTTTTATTTTGGCAATCTGACCATTGCGAATAATCAGACCACTCTTTATCCCTCGGGCTATTTGGTATTTTTATTTTTATTTTTCAGATAATCTAACCACTCTCATATTATCAAATGTAATAGTAATTGAATCAAGTTCATGAATATCTTTTGCTCACTTATATTAAAAACTAATTATTTTGTCATTAAAACAAACCAACAAATTTTAATTTTTCATGTATAGAATTCTGAAATCTTAAACATGTTAGAATCATTTATTTTTTTCGATGATTATGTATTTTAGATATAGATGAGTGTCACAAAAATTGAATCATCTTCTTTGTTCAAAATCTAAATACTTTTGGTGGAGATGAATAACCATGTCAAGCCTTCTCACAATTTTCTCTTACTCTTATAGTCCAATTGGATTGAGGGTTTTGGTGGAAAGAGGGAGGAAAATGTAGAGTTTTTAAAGAATCCACCCACATTTAGCAAAACAATTAATGGGAGGGAAACATTTGGAGGATTTCATGAAACCCTTCAAATCTAATTTTTTAATTCCACAAATTGGTGCGTTTTAAAAGGGAGAAGTTCCCTTTTAAAATTATAAATGTTAAATTTACTTTTATACTCTCTATTTTAAAAACTAATAAAAGCAAAAAGGATAAAATAGTAAATTTGTTCACTTTTTGATTATATTCCCTTTCTTTACCTTGTCTAAGCAAACGTGATTTTTTATTTTGCTTCTCTTTCTCTCATTTTTCCATCACATATTTTGCTATCAAATGTGGTTTTTAATTTTACCTCCATTTCCTTTCCTTTCCTTTCCCATCTTTTCCCTTCCTTTCTTTTGCCTCCCTTTCCCATAAGCTTGCCAAACACACTGTTATTCTCTCTAAATGCTCCCTTCCATTCTCACATATCTTGTTCTCGTTAAAAGAATTAAAACCAAAAATGGGAAGTCATTCATTCTAAGAGGTTAACAAGAGAGAGAGAGAGAGAGAGAGAGAGAGAGAGAGAGAGAGAGAGATGAGAGATGTGAGGGAGTTGGGGGTGCTTTCTTAAAAAGCACTCCCCCTATTCATTTTTATCTCATTTTCAAATTCAAACTTAAAAAGGTTTTGGGTTGGATCTACCTTCATAGATAGATTCACACTTATTTCCAACATATTAAAGATTATCAAATACTTGAATTTAATATGCGATATTTGATTTAATGTCTCTTGTTGAAAATGAGTGCGGGTCTGCCCATGAGGATATACCTGACCTAAACCTATTTGATTTAAATTCAATTTTGAATTTGAAAATGGGAGAGAATAAGGGGTGGTTTTTAGGAAACCAACCCTAACCCCTCAACTCCCCTTCTCTCTTTCTCTTTTTAAACTCCCCAAACTTCCCATTCTCTTTAACGTATATGAAAGAGAAAAAGTGCATGGTGGGAAGTAACAAGATAAGGTTTTTCTTTGAGAGTGTGAAAGAGAACTAGAGTGAATATCTTCTCACATTCGAAGAAAGGAAAAAAGAGCTTTGAAAAGAGGGTTGATCATTCTCTACTGAAAGAATTTGGATTAAATTATTTATTCTAATATATTTCATGAGCAAATAAAATATATGGAGATTAATTTCCACTTGAGTGCTGATAATTACTAATGTTACGCATTTTGGCCATATCTATTTGATTTCTCACAAGTGTTAAATATTTGAGTGCTTTAGACATTATATAAATGAGGTCGATAATCAAATAAAAAGGACAATAAAGGCCATAAGAACAGATGAGAGCGTGAATATCTATCAGATAAATTTAAGAATTTTTATAATAAAAGAGTCATAATCAGACAATTGACCATTCCTTATATACCTCAACAGAATGGTGTTGTAGAAAGAATGAATAGAGCATTATTAGATATGACATAATCCATCTTGGCGCAGGCTAACTTGTCGATTTCCTTCGTGGAGATGTCTTGTTGATTATAGTCTATATTTTGAAAAAAGTGCCTTCAAAATCAGTATCAACAATATCATATAAACTTTGAACTGGTAGAAAATCGTGTCTGAGTAATCTCGGACCTTAGGGGTCCGCTTAATATATTCTAGATATTTCTAATAAATTTGGAAAATTGGATCCCCATAGAAGAAAGTATATCTTTATAAGATACATTGACCAGTATAAAAGTTATGTATTTATTGATAAATGAGATAAAGGTATTGTAACAGAAATTGAATCACGAAATGTTAAACTTTTGGAGAATAAATTTCGTAACAGAGATAACTTGAAGGATATATACCCTTGTTTGAATTACTTAATTCAGATGATGACTCTATCTATGGTGAACCATTATAATCGCGAGAAAATAAGTCAGATGTCGATCCCAATGTGAGAGAGATTCAAATTCTAGTGATCCAACTGAATTACCAACTTGAAAAAATTTTAAGAAGCTATGCCCAAGAATTATTTTGAGATTGAAGGTCATGCATCTATTGTTTCTCCAAAAAGTGGAAAAGAGTCTAAAAACATAGATAAAATTCTATCTTGACATGCCAAGGATGAGTGGATAAAGGCAATGAAAGAAGAATTTGAGTCAATAAGATCCAACCATATTTGTGAATTGGTTAAATTTCTACAATGGTATAATGTTATTGGGAACAAGTGGATTCTTAAAACAAAGTGTAGGCAAATGGAACTATTGAGAGGTATAAGAGTTGACTGGTGGTAAAATGTTACACTCAGTAAAAAAGTATTGATTATGTAGAAACCTTTTCATTGATAGTGAAATTTACCTCTATTCGCCTGTTGTTGGCAATAGTAGCCAATTTAGATTTAAAATCATATCAGATGGACATGAAGACTGTCTTTCTCAATAGAGAGCAGTTTAAATGGTGCAACCAAAAGTTTTTGTCATTGAAAGCTAGGAAGACAAGTTTGTAAATTGAACAGATCAATTTATGATCTTAAACAGTTTTCGAGACAATGGTATTTGAAATTTCACGAAGGAGTAATCTCTCACGATCTTGTCATGATAGACAAAAACCATTGTGTTCATGTGAAGAAGTCCAAAGACAAGTTGGTGATTATATCCTTATATATTGATAACATATTGTTAGCTGCGTATAATAATGAGTATATCCTTCATATCTTGAAATAGTTGTCTTTCAATTTGAGATGAAGGATATAAATGAGGTAGATTATATATTGGGAGTAAAAACTCATATTGATCATTCCAAAAGATTTCTGGGATTATTTTAAGAGTCTTACATTAAAAGATTCTGGAATGATTTTGAATGAAAAATTACAAATCTATTGATATTCTTGTGGTAAAAGGTTATGATTTAGGCCATGAAATGTGTCCGAAAGCTCTTAAAGGAAAAGATGTAATATCCTAAATACCATATTCCAATGTGGTTGGGAGCTTATTGTACGCTATGTGATGTGTGATTCTGAAACCACAATTTCAAAAAAAATATATCCTAGTCGAATATTGTGTATAGTGATGAAGTATCATTCCCAGGAAAATATTTTGTATTACCAATTATGAATAAACCTACTCTAAGTTAGACAAATCTAATAAAAAAGATGAGGATAATAGATATTACTAAAATTAAAACCTATGATTATAAAAACTCTAATCGATATGAAACTTCTAATTTAATAAAAAACTCTAACATATCGATTCATCTGTTTATAATTTTTCACATGGTTGAATTTTTTCAAGTCCTTTAAATTTTATTCGCTACATAATTATTACTGATGATAACAGATTTTCTCTAAATTAGATTCACCTAATGGTCATGCAATGAAACCCTAATTTAGTTAACCAAAACCCAATGGAAATGCAATTTTGATTTAACCCAATTGCATTAAGATCTATGAAAAGGCCTCACATATAGAATTAATTATTTGTCGATCTCATATCCGTATATGGATTTTATTGTATCAGACTGATTTCCTACAATATTCTCTCGATCTCATACATTCAATCTCAAATCATACAAAATGCAGGGCTAAACATTTTAAAACATTAAATTCAATAATAAAATCTCATCAAACAATAATCATGTTAATAAATATTTAAGAAAAAGAAATAAATTTAAATCATGTAAATAAATTTAAACCATATTATTAAACAAAGAACAAAATCTATCGAGTCCTAGGAGCAAAAAAATTTAGCTACACATTGAATAGAAAAATAAGAAAATTAAAGGAAACATTATAACACTTTTACACATGATAAAGGAAGTGGAATGAAACTGCTAGGGTTCCCAAGTTGTGGAACGAATGAGGGGATTCATGAAGTGAAAATGGGAATGTGTAATGTATGAAGGGAGGCATAGAATCAATGTTCTGGTAGCCCTAGGGATGTTGAATTCATAGGATTAAAGAAACCTAAAATAGTTAGAAGTTTTTTGATTTTTGAAACTAGGGTTTTGTGTTTGAATTGGACACTTGCTGTTTTTGTTGGATAAAGATCTCTTGTTTTTCCAAAACTTGAAAACTTCCATTTTTCTTGAATTTGGAGACTTCTGAAGTAATTGGCAACACCATTCCGAAATTCCCTCATTCATATGTTCAAGTTTCTATTTTTAGCATTTTGATTTTTCAACACTACAACGCAATATCGAACCCATTTTTGAATAAGCTCTTGCCTGAATTAGCTTTTAGGTTCTTCACAAGATTTGTAACCCTCGAAATCTTCTCTCTAATGCATTAAGAATCACCTCAATCGATATCGGAACAGAAAGTTATATCCAAAATATTGAATGTTATTCGTCTAGTCTAAAAATTAGAAAGTAAACTCCATATTTCTTAAATCATTAATCATGAAATAAATCAGTGTAAAATCATAAAATATGATTTAAAATAGTCCTAAAATTCATAAAGAAATACTAAAATAAATATAATTCAAGTGTATTTAAAATATTCATATCAAATACCCCCACTCTTAAATATTTGTTTGTTCTCAAACAAGAAAAATATCAAAACAATTTTCTTCCAAAACCAATTCAATTTTTTCAAGTCCCTAATCATATATATGACAAGTTTAAATTGGAATTACAATCAAGATAATTAATACTTTGCAACATTTAATACTAGAGAAATCATTATATCTCCTATAGCCTCATCGAAATCAAGAGCAATGCATGATTCAAACACCCTCACATTTGGTTCACTCACTGCAAAGAGAAATATGATAAAGAAAATAAGATTCAACTATTCTATGCACTCAATTTTATGGAAAGGTATGTGTATCACTCAAATCAATACAATGAGACGACATTACCATAAATTTACTAATATATCAAATCTCCATCACTCATGTATAGACGTCCATGTACCAATCAAAATGTTTTTTATTTGGATATAATGGGGTTAGTGCAAAGAGTAGGATAATAGGTAAAAATATTAGATTAAAATAATTCACTAAATATACTTAAATATCAAGATATGACATTCTTTACATCAAGGCATAGAGGATACTAACTTCCATAATTTTTCATCCCAAAAAATATATAAATCACACCAACTCTAAATATGTAATGCATCACTCTCCCAAAACAACGAATAAGAAATGGAACTCCAATGTAAAAGTGAACAAACTCAAGAATGAAAAATGTTTTTTCTCATTATTTTTTTCTCTTTCTTTTTTTTTTTTTTGAATTGGCCTTTTTTTAAAGGGAAGAAATACATCGACATGATAATGCCCAAAAACTTAAAAAGAACATAATTTCTAAAAACATAATATCATGTTATCAACTATAAATATATTAGTTAATTCGGGTTCAAAATCTAGAGTTAGAAAAAAAAATAATAGGTTATGGGGTAAATTATGTGGGTATGTTAAGAAAGAAAGGTCTACACTCAAATGGATTAACTAAGGGATAAAAATATTAGGGATGATATTTTTTGAAAGCCAAAAGTGTATAAAGCTAAATGTCTTAATCATTTGAGTGCATGAAAATAAAAAATGTGGTCTCAAAATGCACAATAAAGCAAGTTCTAGAATGTTTATTCCATGTGTAATATACACTCAGCAAGAAAAGCGAGAGCACAAAGAATTGCTCTTTAAGGCTCAAATCCTTGTTTCAGTAAATTTTGTGTTGAATCTTGCATGTTTATCTTTCAAATCAACTATAAAAAGATAAATAGTTAATCATGGACCAAATAACTACTAGTACCAATCATCCTTCATATAATCCAATTCAAAACAAATAACACACAAGAACTAGAAAACTTAAGAAAATTTTGTTGGTATGAAGAAAAATCCTTCAGCAAAAGCTATCGAGAACAAGCAAAAATTCAGTATTCAAATTTTTCACATTTCTAAAAAAAGAAAAATCGGCCTATATATGCTTCTTCCCACACTTAGACTAAGAATTATCCTCAATGTGCTAAATAAATAAAATAAAAATAAAGAGAATAAAAAACTCGCCTAAAAATCTGATAAACCTATAGCCTTCTCTTCAGAAGCACTTTCTCTTCCTTTTGTGCAAAGGGTTTCTTATGCTCATGAGTTGTTTAAGGAAATGGCGGACCTTTCCTTCATGGTGGTCCCATCCTCATAAATCTTCAAATGATGTTCATTGACTTTGAATTTTTCTCCTTAATCGTTTGAAAGCTTTATCGCTCCATATGGGAAAACTTGTGTCACCATGAACAGTTCATTCCATCTCCATCTCAACTTATATGGAAAAAGTCTCCAACGAGAGTTATATAATAAAACTTTATCACCAACCTCGAACTTTGATCCTCGCATCATGCCATGCCTTTGTCCTCTCTTTATAAATGCGTGTATTCTCGTATGCCTTGTTACACCATTCTTGAAGCTCATTTAACCTCAGCTTTTCTTTTTTGACTTGTAAAATTTAAGTCAAAGTTAAGATATTTCATTACCCAATTTGCTCTGTGCTTTAACTCAATCGGTAAATAACATGTCTTACCATAAACCAAATGATAAGATGACATACCAATTGGAGATTTAAATGCTATCCTATAAGCCCAAAATGTATCATCCAATTTTATAGACCAATCCCTATGAGAATAAATGTTCATCAGGGAAAGAATCATTTAGAGGATGATCAGTCATTGTCTTAATAAAATCTCTCTACAAACGAGATAAATGGTCGGCGGCTGCATAATCAAATCTTTTTTTATCTACTATCTCGATGTCAAATCCTACAATAGAAGTATCCAGTGCAATAACTTGGGCTTTGCATCTTTTTTAAATATCAAATATTTAAGTCTGGAATGGTCAGTATGAATAATAATATTAAATAACAATAAATAAGACCGAAATTTCTCAAGTGAAAAGATTACAACAAGTAGTTCTTTATCAGTGGTGGTGTATGATTAAAAGCTCAAAATGCAAATCCCATCTAGGTGTGAAATTTCTACAGTTTCATCACTGGTATTACAATAAATCTCAAAATGCAAATCCTATCTAGGTAGTTGGACAATAAGAGTTTCAATCAATTTTGTCTTTAGGCAATTAAAAGCATTCTGACAAGACTCATCAATCACAAAAGGTGGATCTTTCACTAAAAGATTAGTCAAAAGTCTAGCAATTTTTGAAAAATCCTTAATGAATCTATGATAAAAACCTACGTGATTTAAAAATTTTCTAACATCTTTTAATGATTTAAGGGAAGGAAGTTTTGCAATTAGTTCAACTTTTACCCTATCAACCTATATTCTCCTAGAAGATACTTTATGTCCCAAAACAATACATTCTTTTACTATAAACTGACATTTTTTCCAATTTAGCACCAAATTGGTTTTCTCACATCTCTTTAAAACTCTTTTCAAGTTATTCAAACAATTATCAAATGAGAAACCAAATACAGAAAAATCATCTAGAAAGACTTCTATAAAGTCATTAATGAAATCATCAAATATAGATATCATGCATCTCTGAAAAATAGTTGGAGCATTACAAAGACCAAAAGGCATACGTCTTAATGCAAAGGTATCATATGGACATGTGAATGTGGTTTTTTTCTTGGTCTGCAGGATCAATAGTAATTTGTAAATAACTAGAAAAACCATTTAGAAAGAAATTTATTTTATGGCCAAGTAATTTTTCAACAAGTTGATCAAGAAAAGGGTGAGGGAAGTGATTTTTCATAGTGGCATCAATTATCTTTCTATAATCAACACAAACCCTCCAACCCATACGTGTAGGGATCAATTTATTCTTTTCATTCTCAACCACATTAGTCCCACCCTTCTTAGACACAACTTGTAAAAGACTCACCTAAACAGAATCAGAGATATGAAAGATAGCACCTGTATCAAGCCATTTAATGATATCCTTCTCTATTATCTCCTTAAGATGCTCATTCAGCCTTCATTGTGATTGAACTGTGGCTTTGAACCCATTTTCTTACAAGATTTTGTGTATGCAAATCAAGGGATCTATGCGATGGATATTAGTGATGGTCTAACATATTGCTTTCTTGTGCTCTTGTAAAATGCGCAACAACTTCTCTTCCTCAACTTCTGTCAATTTAGAATATACGATTACTAGAAACATTAAAAAACTATCAAAAAAGATATATTTCAAATGAGAAGGTAGAGGTTTAAGTTCAGGTGCTTGAGCGGCTGGCAGTGGTTTGTCACTTTTCTCCTCAACATTCAACAATTCTTGTAAACTTCCTATTTGTGTAGGAAAGGTTTGAAATCTACCTAAATTCTTATCTAAAGAAACACACGCATCAACTTGTTCACTATCTAGAAATCATGGTTCACATGCAAAGAACTAGCAATGCAATTTTCAAGAGAATCATTAGAATACAAATCATATTCAGCAATCCTCTCGATAAAATCAACTCTAAAAACATCTTGCTTATCAAATTTTTTTATGTAATGGAAAACATCAAACTCAATTTTCTTAAAATCAACTTTCCATTGAAATATCAATCAATACACGTGCAGTGACAAGGAAAGGTCTACCTAGAATCAATGAAGTACCCTTATTTTCATCATTCATATCCAAGATGACAAAATCAACAGGAAAAACAAATTTATCAACTTTCACAAGTATATCCTCAATAATACCCATTGGATATTTTATATTTTTATCAGCTAATTATAAAGAAATATTAGTTGGTCTACATTCCCTTAACCTTAACTTTATCAACACAAAATATGGCATAAAATTTACACCAGCGTCCAAATCACACAAAATATTAGAAAAATCTATGAAACCTATAGTGCAAAGGATAAAGAAACTCCATGGATCCTTAAATTTCAGTAGTACCTTCCTTTGTAGTATTGCATAATATTCCTCCATGAGCTTGACCATTAAAACTTCATTTAGTTTCCTCTTATTAGTGATCACGTCCTTGAGGAACTTCCCATAGCTTTGTATCTCTTTGATTGTATCTAAAAGAGGAATGTTAATATACATTTTCTTAAAAATTTTTAAAAATTTTTCAAACTGTTTTTCTACATTTGCTCTTAAAAGTCAGCTAGGAAAAGAAATAAAGGGTTTATATTTACTCAAAGAAATACTTTCCAATTTCATTTGTGATGCCTTGAACTTCTCATTAGTCAGCTAGTTGATCTCGGCCTCTTGTTTCACCTTTTTATCCTCTGACTGAATCTACTCCTCCTATAATTCTTTACCACTCCTCAATGTTATTACCTTAGTCTACTCTCTGGGGTTCTTCTCAGTGTTACTTGGCAATCTACCTGGCATACGAGAATGAGCAGTGTTAACCAATTGATCAATCTTATTTTCAAACTTCTCAAACCTTTCATTTATTGTTGTTGCCAAACATTTGATTGCCAACTCCCATGATGCCTAGCTTTCCCTTTGTTGTGGTTACAGATTTGAGTTAGCCCTTAGTCGATTATTTGGTCTTTGTGGTGCTTCTTGACTCCATGAAAAATTGAAATGGTTTCTCCACCCAGGATTATATGTGTTAGAGTAAGGGTTGTTCTGAGACCTATCCAAGTTAAAAACATTATTTGCTTGTTGTACCTGCGACCACTCAGAAGACTTATGAGTAGAATCACCATACAATTCCCAATATAAAACCTGATTATACATAGCACTAAGTTAATTATTTTTCATGGTACCAATCAAGAAATCAATTTTTGCATTAAGTATAGTAAAACTATCAATCTCATACAAATTAGCGTTTTGTCTAGGCATTTCATGCTCATTAGACCAATCATATTGATTAGATGTCATATCATCTAACAATGCATATGTTTTGTTATATGACTTACTCATGAATGCACCCCCAGCCACAGCATAAATGTTAATCTTAACAGAATATAAAAGTCTACCATAAAAAGTTTGTAAAACTAACAAATCAGGTATACCATGATGTTGTCACTTCCTAATCAAATCTTTAAAACGTTCCCAAGTACTATATAAAGATTCACCATCAAATTAACTAAAACTAATAATATCATTACATAGTTTAACAGTCTTATAGAGTGGGAAATACTTAGTTAAAAATGCTTGAGATAGGTTTCCCAATTAGTAAAATGATTGGCAAGGAATGAATTTAGTCATGCTTTTGCCTTTCCCCTAAGAGAGAAAGAAAACAATCATAAACTGATGGTATCAAGACTTACTCCATTCAGCTTGATTGTATCATTTATCTCTAAAAAGTTCTTTAGATGACTATTTGGATTTTCAAATATCTCTCAACCAAATTGATTTGCCTGCACCATACCAATAAGGCTAGATTTTAGATCAAAATTTTTTACTTCTACTACAGGACGTGCAATGCTAGTTTGAATATTTTGAAAGTAGAATACTCTCTCATAGCTCATTCTCCTAAGCCATTGTTATGTCTTCCCTAGCTTGTTTTTGAATGGATCTCAAAGTTCTCTTTATCTCAGGATCAAATTCAACTAGATCCAAACTCTTCGATCTTAGCATTTAACTTGTACAGATACAAAAGTAGGGCAAAATTAGATGTCTAAAATAAATAGTAAAAATCACTTTAATAAATTTATATTACCTATATGAAAGTAGAAACCAAAAAAATAGGGCAAACAAGTACGAAAAAGACATCTAAACAGTCAATCGAAAAATTAAAAAATCATGAAAAAATTAAAAAAAAAATACAAAAATCTATGAGAGGATGGAATTTGACCAAAATAGTGTGGTGCCTGTGGTTAATCCACTAGTTTTGCTCAGCAGCCTAAAATCTTTTGGAAACAGTGCTGTCTAATCCTAAATCAAAAATTTTTTCTCGGACCCAGAAAATCCCCAAAAATTCTTGTCAAATTTCCAAAAATCTAACTCTAAAATAGCAACTATATAATCCTAAACCTTAATCTGAGAATGAATGAAATAAGCAATATTAAAATCCAACCTCAAATAAGATTATTCTGATTGATATTCAAAAATATTTCTAACAACGGTACTAAAAACTTGATGTGCGATTTTAAAACCATAATTTGGGGCAAGTATATCGTAATCGAATGTTGTGTATAGTGATGAAGTCAAGTATCATTCCGATGAAAATATCCTGTATTACTAATTATGAATTAACCTAATCTAAATTGGACAGACCTAATCAAAATTATGAAGATAATAGATATTACTAAAAATAAAACCTATGATTATAGGAACTCTAAGCGATATGAAACTTCTAATTTAATAAAAACCCTAGGACATCGATTTCATCTGTTTTTAATTTTTCACATAGTTGAATTTTTTCAAATCTTTTAAATTTTATTAGCTATAGAATTATTACTGATGATGATGGATTTTTCCTAAATTAGATTCATTTAATAGTTATGCAATGAAACCCTAATTCGATTAACTAAAACTCAATGGTAATGTAATTTTGATTTAACTAAATTGAATTAAGATCTATAAAAAAATCTGTAATTTAGAGTTTCCCATGAAAGTCTTACACACAGAATTAATCATCCGTCGTTCTCATAACCCTGTTTGGATTTTATTGTATTGGTTTAATCTATTGCAATCTTCTCTCGATCTCATGCATTCAATTTCAAATCATACAAAATGTAGGCCTAAATGCTCTGAAGCATTAAATTCAATAATAAAATTTCATCAAACAATAATCATGCCTATAAATATTTAAGGGAAAGAAATAAATTTAAACCATGTTATTAATCAAAAATAAAATCTATCAAATTCTAGGAACAAGATAATTTAGCTAGACATTGAAAAGAAAAACAAAAAAAGTAAAGGAAAAATTACAACCCTTTTACACATGATGAAGGAAGTGGAAGACGGCTGCTATGATTCCCAAGTTGTGGAATGAATGAGGGGATTCATGGAGTGAAAAAGGAAATGTGTAATGCATGAAGGGAGGCATAGAATCAATGTTCTGGTCGCCCTAGTGATGTTGAATTTATAGGACTAAAGAAACCTAAAGAATTAGAAGTTGTGAGATTTTTGGAAACTAGGGTTTTGTCTTTGAATTGGACACTTCGATTTCTTGTTTTCCCAAAACTTGGAAACTTCCCTTTTTTTGAATTTGGAGACTTCTGAAGTAATTTGCAACTGCATTCTGAAATTTCCTCCTTCACATGTTCAAGTTTCTATTTTTAACACTTTGACTTTTCAACACTGTAGCAGCTATTTCAGCCCAATTTTTGAATAAGCTCCTACTTGAATTAGCATTGGGTTCATTACAAGATTTGTAGTTCTCGAAGTCCTTTTTCCAATCCAACAAAAATTACCTTAATCAGATATCGGAATAAAAGTTTTACCCAAAATACTGAATGCTATTAGTCCAGTTCAAAAATTAGAAAGTAAGTTCCATATTTCCTAAATCATTAACCACAAAATAAATTAGTGTAAAATCATAAAATATGATTTAAAATAGTTCTAAAATTCATAAAAAAGATGTTGAAATAAATATAATTCAAGTGTATTAAAAATATTGTTATCACTATGGTGTGTACTTGTGTCGATATTTGTCATGCTATGAGTTTGGTCAACAGGTATCAATCCAACCCAAGGAAAAATGATTGGATTGTCATGAAAAGGATATTGAAATATCTGAAAAAATTGCACATTATTTCCTTTGTTATCAAAAAAAAAATTTATTACCAAATGAACACACGGATATTGATTGGAGAGATGATTTAGATGAGAGAAAATCTATCTCTGGTTATATTTTTTTCTTAATGATAGCGCTATTTCATGGAATAGTAAAAAACAAACATATATATCACTTTTTACGATGAAAGTAAAATTTATGGTCTGTGCTTTCGCAGTTCATGAAGGAGTTTGATTGAGTAGATTTTTACAACATTTGAGAGTAGTATTGGGAGCTGTGACTATTTATTATGACAATTATTAGCTATTGCTTACTCTAGAAATTTCAAATATCATGGCAAAACCAAACATATAGACACAAAATTCAATTTTATCAAAAATATGATTGAAAGGAGGAAAATGATACTGAAATATATACCTACGTATTTGATAGTAATTGATCCTTTTACGAAGCAAGTACCTAAAGAGATGTTTGTGAGACAAGTAAGAATAATTAGGTTGCATAGGTCGTGATAGTATTTGTGATTGTATTTGTGATTACGATTGTAATTTTAATCATATACAAGACATATATAATTTAATGTTCATATTTATTAACATTTGAATTTTGTTGTTGCATCCAAAATTTTGTGTTTACATTTGAAAGTATGTCAAATAAATTTTTGAGATTGACTCTCTCACACGAGCAATCATATTCAAATTTACACCTTTAGAACTTTGAAGATGATTACTCGTGTGAGACATTGAAGATGGTGTTGCTACTTTAACGAGATGGTGCATCCCTCTTCGTCTCATTGTGTGAGATCTGGAGGTTCATATTCATGTCAATTTACATCTTTACAACTTTTGTCTGTATTTTAAAATTTTATTTTAGTGTTGCTACTTTAACGTATCACCAAGAAATCATGCTTGATTTGGTTTGGCTATGTATGTTTAGAAAACCAGTTAAAATAAAGTTCAAAATTATTAATATGAAAGGAAAATTGTCTTTGACCTACATATTGCTCTGTATTCATGGGCCGACTAATTATATCTGTGATTTAGTGTTTAAATATGTAATTGTGGATACATTAATGGACATGAGTCAAGTATCCTCTTGCATTATTTTGAGAGATGAAAGATATGTTGACAATATTTAATTAAAGAGGTTTGGGATATAACGAGATACGATGTTATCGTTGTCATTATCACAATGAAAGTGAGTTACTATATATCCTTAATCGGTTTATAGCTCTAGAGTTCCTAGAATTCTCATGGGTTATACGATCCATTTGTCGGTATGAAATTGGTATTTAATTGTAATGATCATGTTGTATGTGAGTCTAGCTTTTATGTACGAGTGAGAAATATTGGAAACGGGTGTGGGTTCGTCCATGAGGTTAGACCCAACCCAAACCCATTTGATTTAAATTCAAGTTTGAATTAGAAAATGGGAGAGAATAAGGGGTGGTTTTTAGGAAACCAACCCAACTCCTCAACTTCCTCTCTCTCTCTCTCTAAACTCACTTTTTCTCTTTAAGGTATGTGAATGAGAAAATGAGCATGGTGGGAAGTAACAAGAAAAGGTTTTTCTTTGGAGTGTGAAAGAGAACTAGAGTGAATATCTTCTCACGTTCAAAGGAAGGAAAGAAAGGGCTTTGAAAATAGGGTTATCATTCTCCATCAAAGGCATTTGGATTGTGAGCAAAGAAGGTGATCCGATTTGTAACATCTTCCAGACCTAAAATACCCAATCATTGAAAGAGATAAGTGATTCTAACCCATTCTAGATCCAAAAAATTTATTCATAAAAATTATATTTGTTGATTTTTTTTTTTAAAAAAAATCGACAATCTCTGTTAAATTATAATTTATTTTGAGATAACTTTGATTATGATAATTACTAATGTCATGGGAGTAACCCCAAATTTGTGTACTACGCCACTCACTACGACAACAGAAATGCTATCTGAATTATTTGTTCTAATATATTTCATGAGCAAATCAAATATGGAGATTGATTTCCACTTCATCTGTGAGCATTTGCTTAATCGAGCCCCGATTGGTTTCTGTTCACTCCAAGAATTAACTTATTGATTTCTTAGCCAAAAATCATCTCTGTAATCGTTTCATTGATCTCATTTCTAAATTGAAGTTGAGAACCACTTTATCACATTGAATTTCAAAGAGGATAATAGTATATATTACTAAGTCACGCAATTTTGTAAAATTTTGTGATTGAATATCATTCAAAGTCAATAATTGAAGCATGATTTTAGCAATTTGTCTAAATTAATTAATTTCAATCATTTGTAATTATCCGTAAATCATACCATATGTATGTGAATTTTTTTTGTATAACACTTTTATTGTGTCAGATCCAAAACAAATAATTATATACAAAGTTTTCAAACTTCTCTCTCTTTTAAAATAGTTGGTATAATCCTCAAAATAATTAACAAGAGTGATACTCTTTTTTAATATATATATATATATATAAAGGATTGGTACTCTTTGAGTGATTCACTGAATTGAAAATGCAAATAGAAAAGACAATCTGATGGGGAGTTCATTCTCAAAAAGAATCTCAACTCTTATAGAGTCTCTTTGGTTTAGATTAAATATCATTTAAGTAATTAAATTTCGAATGAATACGACTCAATCATGGTTTTTTATTAAACTATCTTTCACAGTCTGACTACAACTTCTTTATTATGAAGCTTTATTAGGAAAGTGCGCTACTCATTTCTGCTTCCGCTTTATTCATATACCTCTCTCTTCTTGATCTCTCTATATCCATCTGATGTGGGATAAAACTCTTCATTTATACACATATTTTATTGTTCTTTCTATATCTATCCGATGTAAAATAAAAATGTCACATCTCTCTCCTTGTTCTCTCTATAATCTATATTCATATGATGTGAGATAAAAATATTTTGATGGATAAAAATGGTACCTCTCTCTTCTTGTTCTCTCTATAATTTATATCCATCCAATGTGGAATAAAAATATTTTGACATTTCATTCAATTGGGTTCAAAAATCTTCCAAAAATTATTTCATTCAACTGATATTATACAAAAAATGTAATACATGTGATTGTTTTGTGACAAATTTTTCCTTTATTTTTACAAGTCATAATTTTGAAATCTTTTGATTTTTCAATTTATCATTTACTAAATAAATTAATACAAGCACACTTGGTCCGAATGTAGTGTCCCTACATTTTGGAAATGTTATTCTATTTTTTTTAATTACAAATACGATTTAATTATTTTATTTTTACTTTTTAATATGAATTTTATGAGTGATTAATGGTTTTATATTTATTAAAATTTTATTTTTTATTCAATTGGGATAAAAAATAAATTTAATATATATTTATTTTGAAAATTAATTTTATATATTTTTTAATTATTATTAAATTACTAGTGATTCGATCATATTAATTCACGATTAAAACAATTAAACTAAAATTTTAAAATTTATGAGTCAATATATAGTACGATTTTAATAACATTGTATACAAGGCTCATCAACTAGCAAGCTCTTGGAAGCACAATCTCTCTCCGGTGCATCCACAATCTTAAAGGAGCTCATAAGAGTACAAAAGCAAATAAATAACCCCAAAAAGTTATTTTCAAGAAGAATTGAAAAAATATTTTTGATCCCTCACAAATTACCCCCAAAATGCCAAATATGAATAACAACATCAACTGATCCTTCGTCACACTAAGTGAGATCGACTATATATCATATCATATATTCATCTGTACTAGACTATTAAAGAAAATTTTGGCAAGTTATCGGACAAGCATTAGCTTTTCATTTCCTACACTAATATCAACTATTAAAATATTTTTTGACAAAAAAGAAAAATAGGGTAAAATGAGTACACATATACCCAAAAAAATTATTCAAGCAGACATGATACTTATTTTCATTTATTTCTTTCTCTCAAATATTGAGCAATTAAAAGTGCTAATGTTTTCCCCGTGCGTCGATACACATGCAAAAAAGAAAAATAAAATAACAAATAAAGAAAATTAATAAAAGAGGAAATTAATAATTGAAAGAGTTGGGGTCTAGAAAAGGAGAAGTTCTTTTTGTGCGGTCGACGTAATTTGGACCGGAACAATGAAACCTACCCTACCAAATTCATCACAACTGGTTGGGGTCCGCTCGGTGGAAATGTCAATGAAGACGACTAACACCAACGATGACAATTAAGATTAAGACATCTTGTAAGAAAGAATTACTAAATGTAATAATCAGTAAGTAGAAAAGTTAGAGAGAGAGAATGAGAATTGGTTGGTTATACGTGCTCGTGCTGATTGAGAATATGGGTGCTAATAGTTGGGTTTGATTTGATTCGATTTAGTGATTAAATCAACTTAAATCAAAAATCAAATTTTTAAAAAACCTCTAAACTAATAATCAAACTAAATTTAATTCAATTTGAATGAAACCAAATAGAAATAATTCCATTTGATTCGATTTGGTTCGATTTAAACTGAATTTTTTATAAAATTAAAATTATAATTGTATTGTCCAAAATATAATTTGTTTCTTTTTTTTTTTGGTACTTAGTCATCACCCGGAATTTAAAGTTGTGCCCCACTAAACCAGATCGACTTTCTGTTAGGGCCAAAATAGGAAGAGGCCTCCCACCGCGATTATTTTACGTTATCAAGGAGATTCAAACCCGATCTCTTGGAAACAGAATGTAATGCCCTTCTCATTGCACCCAACTTGCTGTGGTATAATTTGTTTCCTTTCGATAAACATGTAAAAAAAAAAAAGTTTATACATTGTGCTCAGCCTAATGATCATGTAATGAACAGAACACAGCAATGAACATGTTAAAAAAAAAGTTTATATCATGTGTACATGGTATATTCATTTCACAGATTAGCAGATAACACGGGGTGAGGATGTGGAAAGAGCATAGCTGAATCTGTTCAATTTTGATCACAAGTGAAATGTTCATCTATCCACCTATGAAATGTCCATCTGTCCATCTGTCCGGTAATTTGTAAATGTTCATATGTCCACATGTGAAATGTTCATCCCACAAGTCTTGAAGAATACATCTTCCGGTTCTAAATATTTCAGTCCACTGTGGCAATAATTGTGGAAAAAATAAAACACTGGGTGGGGATGTGGAAAGAGCAGCTTACATTGAAATATAAATCAGAATACATGCCTATTCATTTCATGCATTTTTACATCACGAGACATTAAAATCAAATTAATCAAAGCAATTAAACTTACAGACAGAATATCATTTTACATGAAATAAACCCTAAAAAGTATACTTGTGAGAGGTACAACGTGAAGTATAAAATCCTAAACATACTTATGAGAGCAACAAACATAAGAACCTAATTTCAGATGAGGCGAAAGTAAAAAGAAAAATCCTTACTGTTCGTAATTGTTATGCAGAGAAAGGAAGAGAGAGAGAAAAAGAGGAGGAGAGGAGAGAGAAATGAGAGAGGAAACGGTGCTGCGCGCAACTATGATAGGGAGGAGGAGATGGTGAAGGCGGCGAAGGGAGCAAAGCAAAGAAAGTGGTGAGGTAGGGTTTTACTTTCACCTCACTTCACGAATGAGACCGAGACTGAGAGACGAGACTCACGAGATAGAGCTCTATTCTTTTTTTTCTTTTCTTTTGTTTCCTCTGCTTTGCGTTAGCAACTTAGTGCATTTCTCATAGGCTATTAGTTTTGGACTAAGTTTGTTAAAAAATTAGTTTTTTCTTAATTCGATTCAACTCAACCTAAAACAATATTTTTAAAAAAATTGAAACTGAACCAAATAATTTTAGTTCTTCTCAATTCAATTCGAATTAATTTTATTTTTAAAAAAATTAAATCAAATAAAAAATTTTAATTTAATTCTGTTCGGATTTTCGTTTTAATTGAAACCACCAATGGTTCTACTCGTGAAGCAAAAGATGAAATAAGAAAAAGGAAAAAAAATAGATACGCCTAGGATTTTTTAGTTTATTAAAATTAGAAAAATTGTAAATTTTGACCTTACACAACCATCGTAGAAAATCAATATATTAGTTCTTTCTCTCTCCTCTCTTCTCTCTCCTCTCTCGTCTCATAATCTCTCTCTCTCCGGACTTTCTTTCTTCTCTCTCCTCTCTCCCTCTCTCTCTCTCTCTCTCTCTCTCTCTCCCCCCAGAAGGGCAAAACCCTAAAAGGGCTGTTAAGATTTTACAACCTCCCAAGTAAGTTACCTCTCTCTCTCTCTCTCTCTCTCTCCCCCCCCTAATATATCCCTTTCTTTCTCTTTCTCTTTCTCTCTACATAATTCAATTTCCGCCGTCCCCATTTACTTCCTGTAGCACCCATTGAGCTGATTTGATTCTTAAAACTGTTAAAGATTTCTCCTAACTCACAGATCTACACCCCCAGGATCAAAATTTAATTTTTCTTCACAAAAATTTTCAAATTCGGTGACACAGATCTAGGGTTTTTTGTCCACATTTTAATTCCTTTTCAAATTAAAGCGTCAAATTAGAAAATTTTTCCTGGGTATATATTAATTTGTTCTTTGGGCTGATCTAATGGCCGTGCTTTGTTATCCAAATGCGTTGATTTCATGTAATCTGCAGTTTTCTGATCCTACTACAAAAGGTTCGATTCAGAACATGATAAAAGAAATTAATATTCATTCAGTTTTATTGTTGTATGACTATCATGTATGTAGAGTTTGTGATGGACGATGGTGGTGGGTTGGGCGTGAATCCGAATCTGAGAACTTGGGGGCATTATTATGTGGGAGGGTCCATTAAAGGGCATCTGGATCTGCAGCTCATGCCGGAGCGAGACACCAAAGCCTTCCTGCCAACACCTGATCATACGGTCATGGTTGGTCCCAATGGAAGAGCTGCTTATCATCATAATCACAGGGATTCGATGGTCTCTGAACCTACTGTTCTTCCAATGGACTATGTTAGGGACAGTTGGATGCAACAGAGAGATAAGTTTCTCAATATGTTACCCGGAAATCCAAACTTTGCTATTCTTCATGAGCCTTCTGCTGCTCATGCCCCAATTCAGATGATACAGCAACAGCAGCAACAACAACAGCAGCAGCAACAGCATCAGCAACCCGATTCGTTAAAGGATGAGAGGGTTGTTAGAATGGAACAATCGGGAGTTAAAAGGGAGCGTGCCCCTTCAAAGAAAAGGGAGGTTAATGCTGTTCCGAAAACCCCGAAAACCCCAAGACCTAAAAGAGCTAAGAAAGGACCTTCAGTTCCTAGAGAAAATGGCAATTCTACGGTGCAGCGAACGAAAGGAGGGAAGAAGAACATTGATGTTGTCATAAATGGTATTGAGATGGACATTTCTGGCATTCCAATACCGGTTTGCTCCTGCACTGGAAATCCTCAGCAGTGCTACCGGTGGGGCTCTGGAGGTTGGCAATCGGCTTGTTGTACTACAACCATATCTACGTATCCATTGCCTATGAGCACCAAAAGGCGTGGTGCTAGGATAGCTGGTAGGAAAATGAGTCAGGGTGCATTCAAGAAGGTCTTGGAGAGACTCGCCGCTGAAGGCTATAACTTTGCTAACCCAATTGACTTGAGGAATCACTGGGCAAAACATGGCACTAACAAGTTCGTAACTATCAGGTAGAATCTACATTGCGGATGCTGTCATTCACACTCTCCTTGTTTGCTTTTCCTGCGTATATGGTGGTGATCTTTTGCTGAGATTTATCAGATATTTAACGGTCCATAAAATTTTCAGAGTCATGGTAGATCTTTTCTGAATATCAATATCTGGTAAATTTGTTGTTTACTTACTCTCACCTTTTGTATGGTTTCTGAGCATCGGGAAGCAAGCAAGATGTGGATGGCTTTCTAAATTATATGCTTTTGGGGGAGATTTTTATGTTTTTACTTGGCGGAAATTATTTTTTTTTTTTTCCTTCGGGTTCATGCCATGATATTTTCCTGTATCTATCTGCAGATTTTGTCTTAATGAAGACAGATCTGAGATTAAAATATAATTTGTTGGTTTATCTCCATTTTAAGTAGTGTGTTGTTTTTGAGTTAATGAACTTCTTTGAGCTTAGTTTAATGCTGAATAACAGATTTCTATTTTTCTGTTGTATAACATTTCAGAAACTAAAGTCTTCAGCTTGAGTATATGTTTCTTGTTGCCTGTTAGATTTAGTGTCATTGTTTTCGTGTTCACTAGGTAAGGAACCTATAAGTTTTATTTTGTTCGAGGAATGATTTCTCTGATATAGAACGCCTTCTTTTCTCCCCCACACAGGCCATCTACAATGCCCATCAACACTGGACTCCTCGTGTATGGTTATTTAAGACTAACTTGCATACCTCTTTTTCTGTTAAACTAAAATGCCATGTAATGATCAAAAAGAATTATATTGTAAATTAGATCAAAATTTTATGGGGATAAAAGCAATAGTAGTGCCACCTATACATACATACACACACTCGCACTCATATATATGTATGTATGTTAATTAAAATGTGTCATGTCATCAACTTCCACTTGGAAGTGTCCATGCTCAAGAGTTCAAGCTCAACTCTAGTTCAATTTGTGAAGAGCATTTGTTACAAGTCAAGGTTGATCTCAACTATAGAGCTCATTAATTTAAAGAGTTAAGCTAGAGTTTCATATTGTTTATCTCATTTGCATAATTTTTTTAGAATTTTAGCAAATTACCATAGATTGGGTCAAGCATGATTTGCATAAAACTTGTGCAAGCTCAGAACGATTCATTTTCACCCTAGCAACAAGCTATGATTGGTTATCCTTGTTGATAGCTTGAAACTAGAGAAACCTTGACCCCCATTTGTTCTCCTAATTGGCCATCCTTTTAATTGTTTGTTTGATAACTTCCCAAGCTTGTTGATTATGGAAGTTTGGAGCCTGGATAGAATGATATTGGAGGTGGCACTTGCAAGCACAAGCAGAGTCCTCACAGCAGATGATGACCAGACAAACATGGGTATAACCAACTGCAACCGAAGTTGGTGCTATCCAACTAAGCTCAATAGATTATTTGTTGAAATCAGGCACATTTCTAACATGAATCATGCCTGCGCTGGATCCATGAAAATAACTGAGATGAAACTTGAGAAATGGTCCATGTGCTTTATTTTTCTGAGTGGTTATTGGGTATGGTTTTGAAGAGTGGTGTGGTGGTCAATAATGGAAGGACTGATTAGAATTAATTTAATGGTGGACAAAGCTAGTCTGTCTGCTCACAATTTAAGGTTCTTTACCAGATGATCCACGAGGGTGAGAAGGGGATTATTTGCTGCAAGGATAGTTGTGTCGAAGGTTATGCTTTGATACCAAACTGGTGTAAGAACTAATAGAAAGGAAGAGGGGGTCACATAGAGGGAAAGAAGTATCGATAGACAGTTGGCCTAGCAGTAGACAGTTGGCCTAGCAGTAAGGGTGCCAAGTCTCTTAATTAAGACTAGGGTTCAAATCTTAAGAATGGAAAGAACAACATTGGGAGAGATCTCTCCTAAAATGGGCTCGACAAAAATTCGGATCGGATTAGTTGGAGCAAAGTTTTGGATCAATTGATCCGGTACACACAAAAAAAAAAAAAAAAAAAAAAAAAAGAGGCAAAGAAGGGGAGAAAAAAAGAGGGAAAGAAGTAAGGGTGGACAGATTGATGTTAGTTAGGCTTGGAGAACATGAATTTAGAGATGGAGAACCAAGTAACAAGATATCCCAAGAAACTATTCAAATCGACTGGGATTTGCTTGTGCATACCCAATGTCTGTGTTGTAAAGAGAGAACTTAGGAGGTTAAAGATGAGAATAGGAGGTTATCTAAAACTGTAGATTCTTATTCTAGACATAAATATTTGTTTACTATTCTTATCCGTTATAAATTTGGTAGCAAAAAATAACAAGCTCCTCTGAGGGCATTATTTTACTTCTAAATTACTTTAGGGTCCCATTCTCTAAATAATAGTTGGAGATAATCATATTGTTTGCCATAGTATTATCAGTAATTAACCCTAGGTCTGGATATATTGGCAACAATGAAAGTAGAAATTTAATTGTTCTGAAAATATTATATGCCCAATAAATAGAAATCCCAAATTTTCTTTTCTTTTGATGCATCAATGGGGTGACCTGTTGTGCCAAAAAAGGTTTAATGGACCGTCCCCCACCTAAACTAATACTGGCTATTCAATCTTTGCCAGTTTCTTTCCAAGTCCACTCTTTTTTCTTTTGGTTACATTGCGATTTAAATCTAAGATCATCGGATTAAAGGAGGAGGATGGGATCATTAGGTCCTCTTGGGGACTAATTCCACTCATTTTTGCTTCGGCCAATGCCTTAACAACGGCAACCTCTCCTAAAACCCGCACCATAAATCTCTATTGGCAAATGCCTACTGAAGTTAAACTGAAAGCAAGTGAATCTCGCAGCATTCTGCCTAGTTGGATTTTTACTAAATCCCTCTTATTTCTCTCTGTGGGTCATTGTGCATGCAAGTAATTTGCGCTTATGCACGGGACAAATGGTTGGTGGCCGAATGAAAGAAGATTTATGGGCTTATAGACAATGATGCCCAATATAAATACAAGGGTCCATCCTTTTGATTTCAAAGGGGAAGGACCAGCTAGAAGTTAAAAGAAGATTGAGAGAGAACAAAGGAAGTAATGTTTTGTATAATGCCCCCTGCATGTGAATTCTATTTTCTATTTTGTAGAGTGCGCCAACATATTAATGTGGAGATTTGTTACAATTGTGTCATGAATTTTGGTCTAGAATGCTGATTTTATGAAGTCCTCCCCGTTGCCCCCCACATTTGGGATCTAGGACTTAGCATATCCCTTCCCCCCTCTTGATAGGAGACTCTTGAATTTAAACTTACAGGACAAGGGTTAACCTTCCCGATATAATCATTAAATATATTAGAGTTATGAGGATTTAAACCTACTTATTGTTGGTCTTTCTGCCCATGGCATAATGTTTTATGGCGCACAATATAAATTGTTATTACTTGCATTCACATCGTCGATTTCTAACATTGTTTTAACACTTATTTTATCTAGAAAGCGGGTATGAAAAATCAGAGAATATATTTTCTACTTTGGTTCAGAAGTTTTTATATATAATCAGGAGAAGAAGGGAGTCAGAAGATTTCATTTGATGAAAACTTAAAAATGTACCAAATTTATTTTTCTGCCAACAAAAATTTTTAGAGAGAAAATGTTTTGTACCTCCCTACTTCCCCCTAAAAACTCTGAAACAACACATTAAACATTATTTTATTCCAGGAAAATCACTATCTAAGAAATTCCTATGGAGAAAGGATTTTTATGGAAAATATTTTGTCACTTGGGTAAAAAGGTTGATTATCCCCTTTTATCAATTTGCACAGTTCGCAAGGTCTATCACTAGCAGCAGGTGAGGGGAGAAGAGGGTCTTCCACTTTTTTCCAAGTCATTTTCAAGAATTTTCAAATAGATTTCATATTGACCTGTGGACAAAAAATAAAATTTTAGAAAATTATCAGGAAGAATAAGATGGGTTGATATAACTTCCATAGCACAGAACTTGATTATGGCAGAGAAGGAAACTGAACAATGTCCGGCTCTCACCGCTTGCAGTGAAATATATGTGGGATTTCCTCATTACTTGGAATCCTAATGCAGCGAGTATGCATCATCATACCGGTTCAACAAATTTCACAAATATCACAAGAGATATTTCTCTTTCCATCATCATCCTTTGCTCCACAAGGGCAATGCACAATGCAGCTCTTCAAACCACATTCATATATGTCTTCTCCTTCACTAGTTCTTCCCTCAAAAACAAGCTTAGATCCCGGTTCAACCATACCAAATACCAAGTCTGAACCCTTGGAATCCAAGTGAGCTATTGATTCCACAAGCAAGCTCTTCATCCCCCAGTACTCTTCTTTGTAATATTTCTCTACTTCTAGCTTTAGTCTCTCAATTGTAGCATTTTCTTCTTCCAATATCACACACTTGTATGGCAGCATTGCCATCCTTTGTCCTTCGTTCTGTTTAAGCAAAACAGAACGGTATAGCTTTGGGGTTGAGGTCTCTTCAACTTGCTCTCCAAAACAAAGAATTTGGTGTCAAGAATGATCCTCGCTGCCTTCAACATTAGCTCTTGGAGAATGTATTTGTACAAGTAGGAAATGTCTTTCATGAGTTGAGTGCTTGTGATCTTGTACCTTGGCCTCACTTCCCAATCATTCATGACCAACCCATCATGTTTGGACGTCTTTCAAGCAATACTCAAATACTTTGGTGATTGGATTCAAGCCACAGTGAACCAAGTAGTTTCCAACAATGTGTTTTCCCAATGACTTAAGCATGAAATCGAGCAACCCTGTATTGCCAATATAGCCACAAGCGGCATCTCTAACCTCGTCTTGATACCCACCAAAACTATGATTTTCTCAAGGCTTCAACAATCACTCTTGTTGCTAACTCAATGCGCTTTTGAGACCATCTACACGTAGTTTCAACTCAGATTCCTTGTTTGAAAGAATCAATACACGTCTCTTTCAAGAGGTGGGACTTTAGTTCCATCGTGAAATGGAATAGATCTTCCATAGTAGCAGAAGAATGGTCTGATAATAGTTGATATCTTGAGACAATGAGTGGAACATCATGATTGTTGTTGTTGCCAAAATGATTGACTAGTGAGCGTACTGTGATGTTTTGGACCACTTCTATGGCTAACTTTCGCGACCAAAACTGTTACTGCATTTCCCAATCCAAGGCTCACCATAGGCTACCCCTAGATCAGCCTCAAATGAATGCTTGTTTTCATTGAGTAGTCACACGAACTTAGGTGATGTTTGGTTTGCATTTGGGAATCAGTATTGGATTCAGAATCAAATACCTTGATATAGGTTTCACAAAACTCATATTTTTATTTAGGTTTTACAAGCCCTTATTTTTAGAGTTTTATTCCTAAACCTTTATTCTCATTCCATTAATGCAAGTATTCCCTTTAACTAAACACCCCCAACTTTCTTATGGCTTACTTTCTTATATGGGAAAGCACAAAAGTACATTAATGATAGGTTAAATTAATTTCTAAAACTCTAAAGATAGATGGCTCAAGATCTGAAACCTTATATTCAAACTCAATTATATGTCTGAAAATGAAGACCTAAACCCTTCCCAACCATTTATTTGAAAGAGAAAAAAGTTTAACCCAATCTGCAAAAATAGCAGACAGTTTGAGTAGCTCCACACTTAACGTTTATTATTCATTAGCAAAAGTGGTCCTCACATGAGAGAGACCCATGCAATCACATGCAAGCCCTTGCAGCCCCTCTACCAGAGGAGGATTATCTATAGAGGAGTACGAAAAAGATCAAAGGTGGTGAAAGCATAGAGGTCCAGCCGCAAAGGGTCTCCTTCAAGGAAATCTTAGTTGGTCACACGTCAGAGGGGTGGAGAGAACCAATTGAATGGATGGAAGAGGAGTCAGATTTAAAATTCCTTGCTGATATGGAAGCAGACATAGAGAGGATAGACCAAAAATCCTAATAGTTCAAGTCTTAAATGAACAACTGAGGAGGCTGTGGAAGCCTTGGAAATAGTTAGCCTTCATCAAACTACTGCGGAAGAGCATAGGGCACCAATTAATGTTGACCAAAGTGATAGTGATGTGAAGGACAGAAGGTGATTTCGAACTCCTTGAGCATCCTAACAGAGGGTCCTTGGATGATTTACGATCATTACTTAGTCATTAGCAAGTGGAAGCCTTGATTCTCTCCAAAAACTGCCTCCATTGATAGAACTGTAATCTGGGTTAGGTTTCCTCACTAGCCCATAGAACTATTCAATGAGGAAGTCCTTTTTGAAGTTGGGAAATGCCTAGGAAAGCCAATTAAGGTGGACAACAACACTGCTAATGCTACTAGAGCAAAGTATGCTAGAATTTGCATCGAAGTGGAGTTGAATAAACCGCTCATGTGAGAGACTAGCCCTCAAGGTATTGTCTCCGTAGACCCGGCATCCGACTCTCCCCACACAGGATCGCTGCAGCTCCTGCGGGGGTCGGGAGTCGAACCCGCGACCTACCCCTTTACACCCCCCTTGAGGGGTTGCCTCTCACTGCTAATGCTACTAGAGCAAAGTATGCTAGAATTTGCATCGAAGTGGAGTTGAATAAACCGCTCATGTGAGAGACTAGCCCTCAAGGTATTGTCTCCGTAGACCCGGCATCCGACTCTCCCCATACAGGAGCTGCAGCGATCCTGTATGGGGAGAGTCGGATGCCCTGTATGGGGAGAGTCGGATGCCGGGTCTACGGAGACAATACCTTGAGGGCTAGTCTCTCACAAAAAAGTGTCACGCCCCGAACCAGGATAGTGAACAATCGCCCGTTGCCCTAGATGCCGACTGTATTTCTACAGAAAATCGGATAAAACCTCCCCATAAATCGGAGGTCTCTCATGTACAATTCAACCTGTTTAAACCTGTATAATTCAAAATCATCCTTAAAATAAAATAAATGGCCATCCCGGCCTCTCCAAAACCCATCAACCACAGCAGACATCCAGAACAACGCCAGGCTAAGTAAATCACCAACAGTCCTAACCACAGACCTCTACTGTCATGCCCAACTAGAGCATGAGCAGCCGCCACACCGAGCGGACCTAAATTTTATATAATATACAATAGTTTCCCAAGTAAAAAGTTTAAATGTTTACAAATGCCTCAATGCAAGTATAATATGAGAGTTTCACAACAATGTCCATAATTATTACAGTCATCCCATAAAAATGTACACGGTCAACTATGGACCTCAACAAGACCTCGCAGGGTCGAAAATAAAATACGTAATTCATCTTTCAAATTTAAACTTAAACCTTACCGTCGAGAAGAACCAACCCGTCTAGGATGAACTGAAATCTCTAGACTCTGAAACGTCGCTCTAGCACAACAATCCTGTCTAAGGGAGGAAAGAAGAGGGGTGAGTATCTATGGGAGGATACTCAGCAAGTGAGGGGAAGGACATCGTGCTAGCAATATCAAGTGTGAACTTGAAGTGTCAAAGCATATAATACAATATCGAGTATATGAAAACAGCGTGCAGTTTTAAACATATCTCAAGGCACACACCAGAAAATAACATATGCATCCATCCAAGTATCAAATCACATGAGAAGAGCGGCCGAATAAACAACCCCGGCAATGGTCTACCTCGACCAAGGACGGGCGCATTGGGGGTTTTCACAATGCAAATGTCAAAAATGACTCTCTACCCCAATGTTGGCCACAAGCTACTCCAACTAGCCTGTAAATAATAATAATAATAATAATAATCATATACGTATAAATAGTCAACCGTGTATGATGTCCCCGCCCAGTGCTAGACAAAGATAACGTCCTCCCCCGATGAGGGTTCAACCTGGGACAACCATACACACGACAATCTGGCGGATACCTCCGGCCGAAGCGTATCCAGACACAAGGGGTGCCACTACCAGACGTCCTTTGTAGCTACGGAACAATATCAAATCAGCCGGGCACGTGGCCCCATGCATCCCAACACCATTTCAGCCGGGCATATAGCCCCATGCATCATATCATAATATCAGCCGGGCATACAGCCCAAATGATACGTATAAATCCATTCAAAACCATATGCCAATGCAAGTGAAAGCATTAAAGCATATCAATATATCAAAAGGGTGGCACAATATTCAGTTATCAAACTCATGGATGCATATCAATAAAATCAGCAGTTGGGACACTCCAATGGTCACAAAAATATGTACATATACTTATCAAAATCCAAAAATTCAATTTTCACACGTATAGAAATCATGTCATTTGAAAATCGGTAAAACATGATTTATCAATCAATAGTAGATGTCGTAGTCCCACTCACCGTATGAGGGAGGGTAGTGCACTCCCCAATAATACCACGAATCGAACCAAACTCGACTCCTCGAGTCTCTAAGAAGTCAACCTAATCAAATAATCACGAATTTCATCAATTTTCTAACAAAATTCTGGATTTATCATTTTCCTTAAGTTCGTACAAACCCTAAACTCTTTAATTTATAAATGTACTCCAATGTAATCAATTTCATTCCATTTATAAATAAATAACAAAATCCAAACCAATCTAAATTCAAACACCTAAAACCGTTCAAAATCGAAAACCAATCTCAAATAAATAAATTTCCTACAAATTGGAAAAATCCTTGAAAAATCATATACTTTTCATTTCTCATCCGATTTCTTCAAACCATATGTCATTTTAAAGGTATTGAAGCCTATTTTCATAATACGTAAATTGTATCTTGATTTCCTATATGCAAAACAAACTATAATATAAAACAACGCATCAATCCTTAAGCTCCAACCCTAAATCCAATTACTTTCATGCATATTTTGAATTAAACTCTAGAGAAACCATTCAAATCAATGAAATTCGATTTCTATTATTCCTTAGCATGCTTCTTCCGTATCAACCGGCCTAATTTACGTAAATGTCTAAACTTAATCCTAGAGCTTCAGAAATGCATTCAAATCAAATCTAAATATATCCTAAACATATAAAGATCTCTCCATCCTAGATTCACTCAATTTATCAAAGAAATCAGCATTTTACCTCACCAAGGGTTTCCGGATCACAAACCCAGCTTCGGTGCGTTGTTCAATATAGTCCGAACCCTGCAACACTATTAAACCGATGTAAAGTTTAGTAATTTAGCCTAATCATCAAACGAGATCGAAACCCTAGAACTAAAATTCTGTACTCAGCCCTTACCTGCAGAGAATGGAGTTTGCAGGCAATCTAGGGTTTCTGGGGCTTCTGCACAGATTGCAGGAGCGCTCTCTACCAAGGAAAACAAGGCTCACGAGTGCACGAGCAAGGAGGAGGCGCTGCAGCCGCGCACGCTAGAGCTGTCGCGCGCGCAGGGACTGTCGCCTGCTGCAGTTGCGCGCGCAGAGGAGCCGTCGCGCGCTGCAGTCGCGCGCTAGAAGGAAGGCCGCAGTCGCGTGCGCGTAAGAGGAACTGTCGCGCGGGCGGGGAGAGAGAGATAGGGAGAAACAGAGAGGGAGCCGAGGGTAGAGAGAGAAAACTGAAAGGTCGGCCAATCGTGGGTGGTGGAAGGAGGCGGTTGATGGTGGTGACGGTGGAGGAAGACCTCTCGCAGCGGTGAGAGAGACGAGAGAGAGAGCGCCGCGGGTGAGAGGGAAGCCGAGAGAGAGGAGAGAGATAGAGAGATGGAGATGGTGGCTGCGGGTGGTGACGAACACGGCGGAGGGAGGTCAGTGGCCGCGGCAGCGGAGGGCGGCGGCAGTGGGAGAGTCGCGTGGGAGAGGGAGACGAAGGGTCGCGGGAAAGGGAGAGAGGAGAGGGGAAAAGGGAAGGGAATTAGGGCTAAGCCCTAATTCCGATTTTTTTTTTTTATAATTATTTAAATTTATTAATATATATATTTCTTTTTATAAATAAATTTATAAATAATTAAATGAGTAATGTATAAATTATAAATGAAAAAAAATCATCTATATATTTTTATACTCACTTTACTTTACAAATCGAAAATACGGATACTTTAAATATTCCAAAAATTTCAAATTACATACCTCAAAATCGAAAATTAATAAAATTAAAAATTTCTCTCTATATATAAACTGAAAAATATTTTATTTCATTTCATGAACAGGAATACTAGTACGGACTGCGCGGTGTCGGTGTTACAGCTCATCCCAAGCATTATAGTCCATAATAGGATCCAAAGGGTTAAATCGACTTCATATATTTCAAGTGTGGAAGAATAGGTCATAGTTTTGAGATTTGTGAAAGAGATTTAGATGTTAAACACTTTATGGTAATAGAGAATGATGAGAGGAAAATTTTAATAAACTCTAGGGCAAAATATCTACTCTTATGTGCTATTTTTCACATAAAATTTAACCTTGTTTCTTGTTGTACCACAACTAAAGATATTTGGGATGAATTGTGCATTACTCATGAAGGAACAAACTCTGTAAAGGAGACAAGAATTAATATTTTAATGCAGAAATATAAACTCTTCAAAATTCAACTAGGAGAATTGATAAAAGACATATTCAATAATTTTACAACTATCACAAATGAGTTGGATTCACTTGGAAAGACCTTTTCAGATGCAGATCTTGTCAAAAAAATTTCTACAAGTTCTTCCTAGAGCCTAGGATGCAAGGAAGACAACAATAGAGGAAGCCAAAAATCTGTCCAAATTGTCACTGAATAAGCTGAAAGAAAAACTCATCTCTTATGAAGCAGATATCTTCCATACTGTTGAGAATGAAAGCAACAGAAAGTTGATTGCATCTCCAGTAAAGGAGGAAGAAGAATCTGAAGATGAAAAATCCAACGATGAAGAAGTGAACATATTGGTAAAGAGACTATCTAGAATACATAGAAAGAGAGGTAAAAAGTCTGTTAAATTTTAGAAAACTAATGTCTCTTGAAAGTCTAAATATGATGCAGGAAACAACAACAATACAAAGGAAAAGAAGAAAGAAATTGTCTGCTATGAGTGCAATAAATCAGGACATATCAAGTAATAGCGTCCTGTCCTACTAAAAAAACTCCAGAAATTCAAGAAGAAAGGAAAGACAATGATGGCAACCTATAGTGAAAAAGAGTTCACAGACTTTGACTCAGGATCTGAATAATCAAAAAGTGCAGAAGAAGCTAATTTTTTTCTCATGGCAAAGTCACAAGTTACCTCTGACACTGAGTTTGAAAGTTCTACAAATTCTCATTTTGATGCTAAAAGTGTGATTAATGTGATTACTAAGCTAAAATGCAGAATAGTTGATCCAAAAAATGAAATGATATTTTGAAACAAACAAATCAACTTCTGAATTTAGAACTAGAGACTATAAAATTTAAAAATTTTGTTTTAAATTCTGAACTAACTACAAGTTTGAAAACAAAGCTGTAAAGATGGAAAATTCTGCTATAAAAGAAGAAATGTGTTTGCTGAAAGCAAGAATGAGAGAATTGTCCAAGTATATAGAAACTATCTTCCAAAAATTTAATGAAAGTGATGAAAAGCTAACAAGACCTCTTGCAATTCAAAGACACGACTTTTCTAAAAATAGTTTCAGGTATAATTCAAAAGTTAGAAGTGGTTCTTAGTCCAATAAAACTGTTTTTATTAGTGCTAAAAACAAAAAGTAGAAAAACAAAGATACAAAAAACATACAGATTGTAAAACCCAGTCATAGAAGTAAAGGTTATAGAAAATAGCTTATAGGGGTAGAAGAAATCATGAAACACTTTATTTTCATAGAAATTTCAGAAATTTTTCTGAAAATCAAAAATCTGATTTTTTAAATGTAAAATATAGATACAGGGATATTTTTTAGAAAATGAAAAATAAATTTTCATGCTATTTTTGTTATAAACATGGTCATATCACAAAATTTTATTTTTTAAGATTGAACAAATTTGGTGAAAAACAAGATAAATATAATATAGATACAACTTTATTTTCTAGAGGACCCAAACTTATTTGGGTTCCTAAAAACAAATGATACTCTACTTTATTTGTGTAGGAACATAAGGTAAAAATCAAAGGAAAATGATATGTGGATATTGGATGTTCACGTCACATGATGGGAGATGGCTCATTGTTCAAAGGGCTAGAAAAGAAAGATCATGGAGTGGTGACCTTTGATGATAATAAGAAAGGAATGATCATTGGCAAATGTACCATTAGTATAAATTATATATCTATTAAAAATATTTTATTTGTAGATAAATTGATACATAATCTTTTAAAAGTAAGTCAATTGTGTAACATGGGTTATGATATGTTATTTAAAAGAAATAAATGCATTGTTTTTAATGGTGAAGCATAAGAAAAGATTTTTGAAGGAATTAGAATAAGAAATATTTATATAGTAGATTCGACAATTTTAGATAATTTAAAAGAAAATTGCATAATAACCTCAAATAAGGACATTTTTACTGGACATAAAAAATTAAGACATATAAATTTATTCCAAAAATCTCCTTAAAAGAACACATAAATTGTAATTTTTGTTCATTAAATAAATAAATAAAAACCTCTTTTAAGAATAAAGATTATATTTCAGTTTCTAGACTTTTAGAATTTTACATATGGATCTTTTTGGACTTGTTAGAAACCTAAGTTTAGGAGGAAAAAAATATGAAGTAATAATTGTAGATGAATTTTCTAGATTTACTTGGATATTATTTCTAGAAAATAAAAATAAAACTTTGAGTCTTTTAAATTTTTTGGTAAGAAAATTCAGAATAAAAATGGTCTAAAAATAGTCATTTTAAGAATGGATCAAGGTAGAAAATTTGATAATATAGAATTTTTTAGAATATTATAATAAAAATAGAATTAATCAAAATTTTTTGATTCTCTATATACCTCAACAAAATGGAGTGGTAAAACGTAAAATTAGAATAATTTAAGAAATGACTAAAAGTTTGTTAATTAATAATAGTATAGGAAAATATTTTTTGGTTGAAATCGCTTCTACGATATGTTATATAATTAATAGAGTTTATTTTAGAATTATGACTAATAAAACTCCTATGAAATTTTTAAAAATAGAAATTATAGTGTTTTATATTTTCATACATTTGGTTACATATATTACATTTTGAAAAATAATTTAAATGTCCTATATAAATTTGATGAAAAAGTTATAGAAGAAAGTTTTCTAAATCATTCATTAAATAGTAAACCATTTAGAGTGTTTAATAAAGAATTTAAAATTATAAAAGAAACAATTAATGTCAAGTTTCATGAAAATAAATTTTAAAACTTAGAAAATGAAAAAAAATAATAAAAATATAAAAATACAAGAACCATCCCATGAAAGTAATAAAAATAAAGATATAGAAATTAAAAATAAATCTAGTGAGGAAATCATTAAAATCTGGAAATTTTTATTTAGTCACTCACAAAATGATATTATTGTGATATAAATGAAAACATAAGAATTAGATCAACTTATAGAAATACAGAGAACAATTTGTATTTTTGTCATACATAGAATGAAAAAGTATAGAAGAATCTCTTAAAAATGAGAGTTATATTGAAACAATGCAAGATGAATTAAATCAATTTAAAGAAATAATGTATAGTGATTAGTTTCAAAACCAAATGATAAGACAATAACAGAAATAAAATAGGTTTTCAGAAATAAAATAGATGAAAATGGAAATAATACTAGAAATAAAATTAGATTCATTGCTTAAGGATATTCACAAAAAAAAGGAATTGACTATGATGAAATATTTGTATTGGTAGCTAGATTAGAAACAATTAGATTACTTTTAACCTATATATGCTTTAAAATTTTAAATTATTTTAAATGGATGTAAAAAGTGTATTTTTGAATGGATATATAAAAAAGAAAATTTATGTTAACCAACCCCCGAATTTGAAGAATCTAATAAAGAAAATTATGTTTATGAATTACAAAAGATATTCTATGGGTTTTTCTACCTGCAAACATAATTATCTTAAACTAAAGCTCTCATTTCTTTCCTCTTCGTGAAAAAAAAGAAAAAAAAAAAGGAAGAAACCCAAAAATCTTCCCTCAAAATCAGAAAATCCAGAAATGCCTCTTCGAAAATTTGAAAAATAGCTTTCAGAAAAGTTAAGAATCCTACTGTTTCTCATGTGGATCTAATAGAAGATACTTCATCTGAGTTTGAATATCTACCTGATGAAAGAAACACAGTCAAGAAAGTTAGAAATCGACAACAATTTTCTGCATCAAGGACAACCCAAAAATGCATATAGGTATCTAGGGTTCTTGACTTCGAATTTTTTAAAGAAAAGGGCTTAGAAATTAAGAAGTTATTGGATAAAATTGGGGCTTTCAGTTTGTTCAACACAAAAAGATCAAATTTGGTTCATACAGTAGTCGAGTTTTATGAGAATCTGATCATGGGTAACACTGAGATGTTAAATTCAAAAATAAGGAACCACATAGTTTAGATTACAAGAGCTGATATTTCTAATTGTTTGGGTTTAAATTCTTATGAAAATGATGAAGTCTCTAAGATGAGCAAAAAAGAACGTTATGAACTTCTTGGAGCAAGAACTAATTTCAGACAAGGATACTTATATGAAGGTGATTTTTCTCAATTGATTTGAATAATCCACAAAGTTGTGATTTTAAGTATCATTCCAAGTAAAGGGAGTCATACCTGTATGACTGTGGAAGATGTAAGGATCATTGCTACCATGTTTGGAAAGAAGCTTGATTTGGTCGGAGTCTTCATGAATCATATTTGGAAAAATCAAAACTTAAGACCCTATGGAAATGTTCTGATGACTCTTCTTGAGTTCAAAGGTCTTAATGTTTCAAAAAGCAGGGAAACCATAATTGAAGTAGACTCTTTAGGGGAAAGATGCATCAGTCATGAGGGAATTACAGTGATTGAGCATGATATTTGGAGGCACAAAGATGGAGATTTTTGGAAAGGGAAATATAATGAAGAAGGAGGATTATATGGTATATTTGGAGATAAAAATGTAATTGGAGAATCTTTTGAAACTCTTTGACTTGATCATGTAATTGGAGAATCTTCAAAGAAGAAGTCTGCTTGAAAGAAGAGAACAAAGTTAGACTCAGTAGTTAAATCTCCTTGGGTTAAGAGGTTAGAAGCTAAGCTCGACAATCAGGACTCTAAGATAGATCTCTGCCTGCAATACTTCAGGGAGATTCAAAAAGACATTTCTGACCTCAAGGAGCGATTTCCAGATGTCTAAAGATTCTGAAATTTGATTCAAAAACCTTTGCATTCTCTACTTAATGACTATTCTGTCTTACTCTGAAATTTTGTGTTTTTCTACCCTGTTTTCTATTGTTCTATGTTGTTTTGAGATTCAATGGTCTGTAATTTTTGAGATGTTTGGTGATGTGTTCTTCTGACTATTTTATCAAAAGATAGTATCAATGATCTATGCTCATACTTCTATGTTATGAAAAACTTTATGATTTGTTCTGTGCTCACGAAAGAGGCTGCATTGTTCTGAATTTGAACAAACTTTGGATAATTTTCTGTGATCTTAACTTCATTACGTGTATATTTTTTATGAAACAAAAGGGGGAGATAATAAAAAAATGGGTAAAAAGCTAAATATGCACACATTAATAGGGGATATTAAATATTAATGAAACAAAAAGGGGAGAATGATGAAATTGAGAATGTAAGTGAATGTGTGTGAAAAATTTTTTATTGTTTTGTTGTCATTAAAAAGGGAGAGATTGTTAAATAAAATGTTGTTGAATCCTAATATTTTAATGATAACAAAACCTTACATATATTACTAATCAATTTATTAAGTGTATAGGCTTTTAAAAAATATTAATTTTTCAAATAACATAATCTTCTATGGGTAGAATCTCAGATTCTATGTAAGTTTTCATAAAAACAATTGCTGCATAGAAAATGTTGGTATAAAAGGGAGAGATTGTTAAGGAAAATGTTGTTGAATCCTAATATTTTAATGATAACAAAACCTTACATATATTACTAATCAATTTATCAAGTGTATAGGCTTTTAAAAAATATTAATTTTTCAAATAACACAATCTTCTATGGGTAGAATCTCAGATTCTAACTTTTCATAAAAACAATTGCTGCATAGAAAATGTTGGTATAAAAGCTATGCTTCTATGGGTAGAAGAAATCAAAAATTAGAAATGAATGGTAGATAATGAGCTGTTGTGATTTTAGTTCAATTTCAAGACTTAACTCAGCTAATAAAGTATAGATTGGGAACTGTGCTTAAGCATGTTTAAATGAGTTAATCAAGATCAAACTATTTGGAAAATTTAATTCCAAGATTTTACTGAAGGTAAAATCAAAATTCAAAATTTATATGTTTTCTAAAAGATAAAGGCCGATTTTAAGATTTTAATGTAAGAGTTTATTCCCATAGTAATTCGTGAACCATTGTCTGACAATGTCAGCTATTTTATCATTAAAGTTTACAACATTTTTAAACATGTTTGCTCTAGGGTGCTTGACCTACGAGAACTTAAGTAGCTGGAGACATTGGTTATGCAAATTTTGTGTGAGATTGAAAAGCTTTTCCCTCTTTTATTTTTTATAAGTATGATGCACTTGATCATGTACTTGACAAGTGAAGCAAAAATTGGAGGATCAATGACATATAGATGGATATATCCAGTTGGAAGGTTTATTTTATTATGATTATTTATTTAATAATCATGTTCATTTTATTTAACAATCATACACATATGTGATACTTGCTTTGCATCTATTGTATGTAATACAATGTATATATATGGATATACAAATACTTGCTTCAACTCAACTCCTATGTACATAATAGAGTACGGTTTGAAGGTTCAACCATGGAAGGGTATATAACAAAAGAGTGTTTGCTATTTTGTTGAGGTATTTAGACAGGGTTGAAACAAGGTTCAATTGTCCATTGTAGAATGATGACAACCAGATTGCATTTTAAGAAGATGAGTCCACTTTAAGAACTATTGGAAGGCCTTTAGAAATAAGGATACGCATATCTGTTAAAAGATGAAAAAGAAAAAAGTACATCTCAAATTTGTTTGGATGAGAAATCATTGCAACAATGCCATAAATATATATTATTTAATGGTAACTCAATTGCCTCATTTAGAGTGTGAGTATACATTGTGATGATAATATTTATGAATATTAAAGTCTAACATCATATAATAATATATATATGTGTTGTTTTGTATAAAGGGAACATATACAATATTTTCAAAAATTAAATCGTGGGAAGAAGTTAAATACTTTCCAAATTGAAAGGCTTCATATTAAAGACTTCAATACTTGGTTTAGTCATTCTGTAAGTATATCAATAGTCAATTCTTTTAGTGTTATTAATTTCTTCTATTTACATTACAATAGTAATATTTCGATTTCTTTTTCAGGTTATGAATTTAAAATACTTTGGAGAGATTACAAATGAAGTTAAATGGATTGCTCGTAGACCAAATCCATTCGTTAGAAATTACAATAGGTATGAAATCAATAGATATTGATTCCGTGTAAAAGATTGTAATAAGTGCTTTCAAACTCAGAATTCAAAAGTTGTGGTAGCAATGGATGATATTAGGTATGCAAGTGCGAGAGATAAAAGACCCATTGAAGGTAAAGTTAATTATTATAGAATGTTAAGGTAAATCATTCAAGTAAACTATAATGGAATGCTTACGTTTATGTTATTTTGGTGTGATTAGGTCAACATACAATGAGGATACAAGGAGGATAGATTTAGCTCAACACTTGTAAATTTCTCTTATCTAAATTATACGAATACTGATTTGTTGGATGATCCGTATGTGTTGGCATCCCAAGCAAAAAAAGTATTTTATGTGGCTGATGAAAGGCATAAAGGATGGTTTGTTGTAAAGCATGTCAAAATTTGAGATGAATTTGACATAGGTGATGAAGCAACGAGTCAATATTTGAATTCAGAAAGTAACCCATCCTCAAACAATCAGGTGAGGGTTCAGACTAATGTTGATGAAGATGGATCAAATGTATATACGTACGAAATGTAATGAGATTTTATTATTTACACATTATGCAATCATTGATGTCTTCTCTATTTTATTCAGTGCATGATATGTAGCGATATGGCTATAATGTGTAGTAATAAGTCATAAAAAGTGCATGATATGAAGTGATATTGTTATAACGCATGATATGAAGTATGGTAACAGGTGTATTCTTTTTTCTTATTTATACTATTGACAAAATTAAGTTTTGATAATAAAAATTTAAGTGAAAACTAAATTTGAAAGTAATCAAAAAATAATCTAATAAATTAGATTTAAATTTAGCTGCCAATATCAATTCAATCCTAGATGGTTGAACTACAAATGCTCAGTGGCTGATGTGCAAAGCACAAACAGTCAACCGTGAGTGTTCACGTGGTCAACCATGAACACCTTGTGTGCTCGTTTGCATGGTCAACTGCACCTTATGCATTCGTGCAGCCAACCACACACACTTTGCGGTCAACTACGAGTGCATAATACGCTCAAGCAATTAATCGCGAGCACAGGCAGTTAGCTAGCAGTGCTCCAGTGGCCAACTGCGAGCACATGCAGTTGACTCTTAGTATTCTTGTAGTTGACCACAAGCATAGGTGGTTGACCCGCAGAGCTCCAATGGGAGACCGCAAGCTCAAGCGGTCAACTTGCCATGCTCAAGCAGCTGACCACCATGCTCAAGCAATCTAGCAATAAGATTACAATGCACCCCTGGCCAACCGAGACAAGCCAAAGACCAACTTGCATTATTTATTTTGCTCTCTCTGCAAATGATTTGTATATTGATTTTTTAAATTGTACATTAAAAAGATATTCTTTTACTAATCAAAATTGGTGACATGCTAACATTCTTTTCAGCAAAAATCATTTTGAATTTTCTATAGAGAGGATTTGCTTACCCTAAAGCTACTTCAAGAACATGTAACGGATAATTACATTCAATTGCATTTAACAAAAAACAGCTGAAGGAAGGTGAAGAGTAGATAACGGACAAAAACATTTAATGAGAAACAGCCAAAAATTTTAATTAAGGAACGTGAAGAGCATTTATTTCCAACATTCAAACTCACTTACCGCTCAATAGCTCTTTTCAAGAGAGACATAAATGTCAAATCAGCCAAGAGAAATGTAGTTGTTGCGAACTCAAATGATCATATTGAATGCTCTTTGACAAACAAACCGAGCAATAATTTACTACACAATCAATACTCTGCTCTCACTATGAAACACATTCTGTTTTTCATTCCAACCTTATTTCATGAGTGTAAATCTATTATAAGTTTATAGATTGTCACACCTGATGATCAAAACCTCATTATCTATATCATTTATTCTATTCTGTACAAAATTTCTTAGTGAACACTATAATAGTCTAACTTCAACCTTTAATCAAGTTTGTATTCTTGTTATATTAGTGAAAATCCAGGAAGGTGTCCTAGGAGTGGACGTACACTAAATTTGATGGAACCACTATAAAAATTCTATATCTTCATCTTTATATTCCTTTGCAAACTTCAAACATATTTACTCTGTCTTAACCACCACTCTCTAGATTCTATTTAAATCTACAATTAGTGCCAAAATAATTCAAATAAACCTATTCACTCCCTTTAGGTTCTTTTATATACAAGGTACAATACTCTATTGATTTTGTTGATGGTTAAATATAGCAACTTTATGTGACTAGAACTATGTAGTGATATTAACTTAACATGATATGTATTGATATATCTATAAAGAATGGTAACAAGTCGTAAAAACTGCTTGAAATGTAGTAATATAGCTATGTAATGCATGGTTAAAGTGATGATTTTTTTGAACAACCTAAATAAGACACAATAATTGTGATGATACGGGAAAGACACATGGCGGGTATTGACTAAAAGTGTGGAAAAATATGAGAAATTAAGAACAAGGTGGGTAATGACTAAAAGTATGGAAAAAAGTGTGTAGTGAAAAAACAAGCGAGTAAAGAGTAAAAGTGAGTAAAAAAGGGCGAAAAATTTATAGGGAGACAAAAGATAAAAAAAAAAAGTGCGGGTTTTGAAATTTTTTGTGAAAATAAGGCGGTCAAATGAATAAACTCAAATATTTTTTAAATCCTCTTCAAACCATCAAAGCTCTCCTTCCCTCGAAAGCTCTTCTCCCCTCAAAGCTCTTAATATCTATTAAAAGTTTTAATTCAACCAAACATATTTTTAGCCTCATTCTCCTAAAATCTCTCATAATCTATTGAAAACTCTCACTCAATCAAACATATTTTCAACTAAAAATTGAAAGTTTTCCTTCCCCTAAAATCTATACAATCAGCCAAGTTTATTTTTAGTCTCAAGATGCATCCAAATCTCTCACTTAAGCTCTCACTGAAGCTCTTTATAACATATATTCATACACTAACAAATCTACAAAATGAACAATGACTTTGTAAAGTTTTATCAAAAGATAATCACATTCTTTCATAAAAAAGTCTGTTGTGCTATGTTCTGTTGGGTTCTATAGGTAATATATTTGAAAGATTTCAAATTTTTTCAGCTATAAATATGGGATGAACTAAATGATGGATGAGCATTGTAGCTTACCATGAAGAATCACAACCATCCCAAGAACAAGTTCAGTTTAAAGAAGTCCAATCATCCCAAGATGTTAACCTAAGTTTAAAAATAAACAAATCTATTTAATTTGAGATTTAATATTAACATGCTATCAAGTAATTATCTATTTTTAATTTTTTTTTATTTTGAGTAGTTGTAAAGAAACGTAGAGGCTTAATGCACTGTCAAGATGTTTGGGACTTAGAAAAAGGAAAATACATGATGGTTGAAATGAATGAATTAAATCAATCAATAAGAATTGATGGTACAATCTTTACTAGATTCCTTAGCTCTATAGTTAGAGTACATTCGATTGCTCTAATAAAGTATAGAACTTGGCGTGACATGCCAACAAAGTATAAAGATAGAGATTGTACAAGTATCTAGTTTTATTACTCAATAGCATAGATGAGAAGTTAATATATCTAATTTTATTCTTTACATATTTCTTTTATTTTAATTGTAGTCAAAGGTTACTTTCAAACCACTCACAGATGACATCAGCAAATGGGTTGTTGGAAACTTATGTGACAAATAGAAAAGTTTTAAAAATACTTTGAAATCAAAGTGGTTTAATGATTCACTTGAAACATATGAAAATGTCAAGAGAATGGAAGATGAAAGGGTTGATTCAAATCAATATAGGGAGCTTGTTACTTTCTAGTTGTATGATAAAGGAAAAGTACAAGTTATCAATTTTTCTTACTAACACTTTATAATGCAATCCACCTGTTGTTCTAATACTTTTTTCTTTATGCTAGGAAATTAGTAAAAGAAATTCAAAATGTCGTACAAAGTTGACTGATCTACACTGCTTAGGATCGAAATCGTTTTCCAAGCTCAAACATGAGAAGGGATAAAAAATTTATATTTTATTTTACTTGCAATTAATTTTATTTACATAACACTTCAAAGTGGTTTATTTTTATTATTACAGATAACACAATCTGATGAGACGAAATCTTTTAGAGCTGAGCTTTATATTACAAATAAAATATGATCAAATGACAGTTTAGTTTCTACAAAATCATTAGAAGTTGTGGTATGGATGATTATCTTTCATGTAATTTTTATTGATATGTTTATGGCATATTGAGGTTTAATTCAATTTACTTCTTATAAGAACTCATGAAAAGTGGAATAGAGTCTATTGGTAGTAAAAAAAGGTAAGTAGAAAGTTTGAATTTGTTTTGGGAAAGTGGTATCATATCTAAAACTAAAGGGCCTGATTCAAGGAGAAGAATCAGATGTGTGGGGAAGATTACAACTCCATTACAACGTAAATTTGTGTATCAAACCAGACCTGAGAATAAAGATATAACTGTTATGATGGAAGGATTAATGGAACAAAATCATAATCTTACTAATTTAGTGAGCAATGTTCTTATGCATGTTGCTATGTATACTAAAAATGGACAGCGAGATGAATTGATGAACCTGATTAATGAAGCAAGACTTATTACTGGTATTTAGATACGAATGTCATTTCTCTGATCTTCAGCATAATCTTACTAATTTCACATTTATTTTTGAATGATGAACCAAATTATTTGTATTGTTAGGTTCTTCCAATACCAAATATTAGCAGTGCACGTAGAAACCAACCATCATCACCACTACCTGACTCCATCCCAGAAGGTAATATTTTCATTTAAAACCATTCTTCACAATATCATAATGTAATTATATTCATTTCATAACTAGTTTTTATAAATAAATTGACATGAAGGATTGTGCATTAAATTGGTCACTACTATTCAGTTATCTGTTTAGTTTTGGAATTATCTAGTTTTGATACTGGGATTGTGTCTTCAAATTGTGATAGCAACATTTTTTGTGATCGAAGTGAATATTTTTTATTTGAATATCTCAAAAGAAATGTAGTTGTGCGATATACAATCTTTTCTTTCTATTTTTTTATCTTAGATGTATTCGTCATTCTACTTACGAATCAATTTATCAATCATTCTTGTATTATTAATAAAATCCTTATTATGTTTATATTATTTTTGTAATTTTTTATTTTATAGTTTCTCAATTTACTTATAGTAATTCAAATCTAAACCATTTTAAAAAAACCATCATTATTGATATAATATGGCAACTGACAATTAAGGTAGTAAATTTTCCTGTCAGTTGTGCTAACCGATGATAAAATACAGTAACATTTCCTAACAATTGTGGTAACCGATAATAAAATGTAATAATTTTCCTAACACTTATAGTAACCGATGATAAAAGTCAGTAATTTTTCCTAACATTTATGGTAACCGATAATAAAAGATGGTAACATTTTCTAACACTTGTGGTAATCGACCATATAAGACAATAAATTATATTAACACATGTCATAACCGATGATAAAAGATAGTAATTTTTCTTAATACTTTTCTAATTGATGATAAAAGGTAGTAACTTTTTTTAACACTTGTGGTAACCGATGATAAAAGGCAGTAATATTTTTTAACATTTGTGGTTACCGACGATAAAATTCAATAACATTTCCTAACACATGTGATGACTAATGATAAATGGTAGTAACATTTCTTAATAGTTATGATAACTGATGATAAAAGACAATAATATTTTCGAACATGTGATAACCGATGATAAAAAGCAGTAATATTACTTAACATATGTGGTAACCGATGATAAAAGGGAGTAACTTTTACCAATGTTTTTCAAACCAATGATGAAAGGCAATAACCTTTCGTAACACTTATGGTAACTGATGATAAAAGATAGTAATTTTTCCTAACACATGTGGCAATGGATAATAAAAGATAATAACTTTTACCAACATTTTTCTAACTGTCAGTATAGACCTAGGACATACTTCAACGACGACCAAAACTGGGATGGACATATCCTGACTGGTGTATAACCAACTGAAGTCTCATCCATCATAGAAGGTTCTGGCAACGATTTTAGTATGTTTTGTAAACGGTTTTCATCCGTCTGGATAAAGTATTTAATTTGTAGTGGCTGTTAAGCTAGTTACAATTGGGATAGTCGCTGCCTGGTTTATTTAGAAGACTAGATACAAGTATATCTTTCAGTAGGTCACTCCTCAGGTTCGCAAAATGGCAAAAAAGATTAAGAGGCTAGCTCATGAATGCTCCATAGCATTTGCCATAACCAAATATTCCTCCTTAGACCAGCTTAGATGGGTAGGCTTAGAGATGGGTGGGGTATGGGCTAATTCTGGTCCGGAAACTAGCATGGTCACCTTGTGAAAGCCGGCACACGAAATTAGCCTATATTACAGTGAGTTGGGACCAAATCGGCTCGGCTACAAAATGCGGGCCAGTTTAGTTCTTATTTTTTTGAATTAGGAACCAGCTCGACATGGCATTGGGACCTGCATTGAGCTTGCCTAGCCCAGGAACTAGCTAGCCAGTTCCAAGGGCTAGTGGAATCGGCCTGGCTAGGCCGGTTCCGATGATCAATTTTTTTTTAAATTTTTACACTTTTATCCCTTCTAACAGCTATAAAATGACTAATTTGAATGGTATTTTGATCCATAAACTCAAAAATGTTGCCTATAAATAGGCCACAATTCATTTTCAAATCTCACATAATCTTTTACTCTCTTTAGTTACAACATCTTCTACTCTCTCACACAATCTCTCTACTTACATATCTTCTGCTTACATTCTCCTTCCTACTTACAACAACTCTCAAGATTTGACAAAATTTCAAAATTATAAATTCAAATTATTCAAGATTTGGTGATAAACAACCATGATTATCGTCAAATCAGTAATATCTTAATTTTTTTTAGTTGTTGGTTGTGTTTTCTTCATCTTTAATTTATTATCATTAAATTTTAAATTAATTTTTTTACATATAATGGGTGGAACACATTCCTTGTAATCTTCTCAACAATCTCTCTCCCCCTATTTATAATTTCTGATAAGCACATTCCCGAATATATAAATGTTGATATTGATTTAAAAGAAAATTAACCTAATAATATACAATTTTTCATGATACGCAATAAATAAGATTATTTTAATACATGAGATTATTTTGTAAGTGTTAAGAAAATTATTATCAAACCCTAATATTTTGATGATAATAAAACCCTATATGTGTTACTAATGATTTTACTAAATGTTCATGTCTTTAAAATGTTTATTCTTTCAAATAACACATATTTGACAATTTCTGTAAAAATTTAAAAGAACAGAAGTTGGGTAAAAGCAAAACTGGGTAAAAGCAGTAAACTGGATAGAAACGGTCAAAATTTAGAACTACTTTGTCTACTGCATTTTTAATATATTTCAAGACTTATCTCAGCATATTAAGTGTAAATAAGGAGTTACACTTAATCCAAAATTTGTTCAAATTGGTGATTCGAATTCAAATCATTTGGAGAACTACAAGCTGATTTTTAAGGGAGGTTTTATTTCCTATAACTTTTCCAACGGTTAAGCTTTTTAAAATTTAAATTCTCCACACTTTAAGGAGATTATTGGTACTTGAATTTGAAAAATAATAGTAGTAAAATTCAAAGACTTTGGTGGAGAAAATCAAGCTCAAAGTGAGAAAATTAAGCAGATTTTTTTATAGTAGTAAGTGTGCTGGTAAGCCAAATTATAGCCTTATATCTTCATATTCGTGACCAGTTTTGGGGGCTAATTTTTTAGGATTTAAAGTGCTCTATACAGAGAATATACAACATATTTTATAGAAAAATTTTGATGTGTTGGGAGTGATATATTAGATCTCAAAGTAGGCTAAAAATAAGGATCAAAAGCTATTATAGTTTTGGAAAAGGGCTGGTTCTGAGGGGTTTTAAGAGCCTTATGTCAACTTGATACTTGCAGCTTTGACAGAACTTTGAGTGGATCTTAAAGACCAATATACAGACAATACTCAGTACTTTTACAGTGATCAGTTGTGCTTTGGATTGAGAGAATTTTACTTGCAAAGACACCCTATCGATCACAATTATTCTGATATTCTATTGTATACTCTTGCTGTCAATTGTGATTTTCACCTATGTAACCTTTTGTTTATCGATTGTGTAGTCTCACAAGTTTGTGGAGAGTGTGAGGAATATTCTCTTGGGTTGATAGGCTAGGTGTAAGAGAGTTTGGTTTGGGTGAGTGTTGGACTAAGTCATCTTCAAGGGAGAAGGTACAGATTGTCAACATTTTAGTATTGTACATGCATTTGTAACTCTCATTATATAGCGAAAACTAGCTATCGCTGGACATTGACTTGCTAAACTGGAAGAATGGAAGTATGAACAAGGTCGAACCACTATAAATCGGGTTTGATCTCTCTATCCATTCTCTTTAACTTTTGCACTTACATTCGCATTTTACATTTAGTTTGCCCTTAGATTTTAAGTGAAGTAAAATCTATTTCAAATTCAACCCCTCATCTTGGTTGCACAGGGACCAACAGTAAGAAATTATGAGGAGTAAAAAACAACATATAAAATTTATCAACAAAAATATAAATTTATGAAGAGTTGGGGAGTGAGAACACTTAAAAGACACATAGTAAAAGATCACTCAGATTGATTACCTTAAACTTGGCAAATAAAAATTATCACTAGGGGAATGTCTCGGGTACATTTAGATATAATCTAAAGGCACAAAAAAAAGGATAAATAGAATGGATAGCATGTTAGGAGTTACCACTTTATAGTAGAATGTGAAGTATTTGAGGAGTATGTACAAAAATATTTACAACTGAACTATAAAAAAGTAATAGAAAAATAGGTAAGAGGAGGATACTTGAACAATTTCAAATAATGAAAGATGCTTTAATTATAAATTTTATGACCATATCTTCTAAATTGTCTATAATTTCGGATAGTTGGAAGGGACGTCAAGGTGAAGATTATATTGTTGTGACATATCATTGGATTAATGATTCATGAGTTCTAGAAAAAAGAATTTTAGCTTTTCAATGTTGGGAGCACCCACATTCGAGTTCTACTATGACTATAATAATTATTAATGTTTTTCATGAATATGGTATTAGTGATAGTATATTTTTTTATTTTGTGAGACTTTAGATAATGCATCAACCAATGTTAGTTTTGTTAGTACTTTAAAACATAATATAAAATCAATATTAGATAGAACATTTTTTTATAATAGGTGTGCATATCATATATTGAATTTATGTGTTAAAGTTAGTTTTTAAGCCACGGAACAACTTTTAAAACATATTCACGATTTAATATTTCAAATTAGAAATTCTTCACTCGAAACACAAGAAATGAGATATTTATATAATTTACATAATATAAAATATAAATGATTTAAATAAACATATGACATTGGATGAACTCTACTTATGTTATCTTACAATGTGAAATTCCTTTTAAACAAGTTTTAATTGAATTTGATAGTTCTAATTATGAATATGGTTTTATTGGTATTATCACATTTGATTTTGCAAATACACTAATTTAATTACTGAAAATTTTTTATATATGTACAAATTTATTTTTCGAATTTACTATCTAATAACTCATTTGATGTTATCTAGTCTTTGTTGTATTTGTTACGCATTTAGTCAATTTGAATATGAAGATAGGTTTAGTAATATTATCCAACTAATAAGAATAAAAAATTTAAAATATTAAGAAGAAATTCCACTGTTATATTTAGTAGCCAATATTTTAGATTTACGTGTAAAAATTGATAGTGTTGAAACTTTAAATGATTGTTTTGTTGATTGTTTTCCTACAGAAATATATATTAGTGTCGTTCATTTAAAATAAAGCATTTCTCTTACTTTATAAAATATGTTTGCATTATATCAAAAGAAATATGATAATGTAGGTGATAATGATGAAGGTAATATAGTACATCATTTCGTTCATCTTTAAGTTTATTTAATCATTATAATATGTTAGGGAAAAAAACAAAAAACTTCATCCTTGTCTCTGTCATTGATTGAATTGATTTTATGCCAACAAACATATAGATTAGAAGATTGTGATGACGATAATCATTTTGATATTTTAGGTGGTGGAAAAAGAATTCAACTTATTTTCTAATTTTGGCCATAATGGTCAAAGATATACTAATTCGTTTACTGTCCGCAACAGTATTGGAAAGTGCTTCTAGTACAGATGGTCAAGTTTTGTCGAAGAAGCATATAAAATTGGCGGACAACACTTTGAAAGCGTTGATTTGCCTTGAAGATTGAAAGGATGTAGCAAAAAGGAAGCAAGACATTGAAAATGGCTTAGAGACGGAAGATGAAGAAGAATAATGAATTTGTAACTAAAATCTATAAATCTAATTGTCTTTACTACTTGAGAGAAATAGTAAAAATTCAGGTGGGTGGCTGGAAGTGGACATACACTGATTTTATGGAATCACTATAAAATCCTATGTCTATTATTCTTCCTCATTTTTATTTTCATTTTCATTGTCAATTGATTAAAAAACCATCGAACCAACAACCTTATAAAAAAAACAGTCGAATCAGACCAGTATGGCTCGACTTAGTGGGCTGGGCCAGTTCCGACTAATATTTTTTAGAATTGGCCCGGCATAGCTTGGCATATGCCTCGGAACCATAGCTGAACTAGCCCATGGTTCCTAGGCTCATTTTGAACTAAACTAGAACTAGCTCAACCTGGCCCGGACCCACCTATGTAGGCCAGAACCCCAAGAAGACGAGCTTTAAATCTAAACTCTGATGGGGCTTTAGGTGGGTCCAGAGGAAAAGCAGGTAGCCTTATTAGGGATCATGAAGGTAACTGGATTGTAGAATCCTCCTCAATAGTGGAATGCAGCAACATTCTTGCAACGGAGATTAAAGGTCTGTGGGAAGGTCTTATGATGGCCAAAAGGCATAATTTGAAAGGTGTTGAAGATGAAGCAGACTTAGCTGATCTAGTGAAGATGGTTACTGAAGGAGCAGACTTGGGGAATAAATTTCATAGGCAAATCGTAGAATGTAGACAACTTATAAAAGAGGTTAAGGTTTTAGGACTATAGCATATGCTTAGAGAAGACAACTGGTATGCTGACAAGCCAGCTAAAATGGGGATGAGGGGCTTCTCAAATGTGACTTCCCTAGACGATCCTCTTAGTCTGATTGAAGACCTGCTCATGGAGGATGCGAGGAGTTTTCTCCACCTTAGAGCTTAGTTGTCTTTTATTAGGCTTGGGATGTTTCTTTTGTCTCTTGTTCACCAAAAACAAAAAAAAAAAAACAAAAAAAAGTGGTCCTCAATTTTTTTATTGGGTTATGATACTCTTGTGTAGTAATAATCAATAAAGGAGTATTATATTAACTATGAGTATTGTCATGATGAATAGTATTTCTCAATCTAAATGTAAATACTAAGTGATGGTAAATGTAAAGACTAGAGACTACCAAGTCTATCGGGATCATAATCATAAAGTCCACATAGACCACCAAGGGGATTTCTTGATAATCACCTAAAACGACTGAGCACACTCTCGGTCTAGTACCCTTTCGACCACCTCAGTTAAACTCTCTCAGGTAAGCTGCTTGCTCACCTCTCGATTGAATTTCTCTCGGCTTTTACTCACCTCTTGGCGAATAATGCTCACATTTGGCAAATCAAGATCATGGTCACCCAAGATTTGAATCTCCCTCAATTCCGGGTGTAATCTCTCCCGATAAGGAAGGAAATCTCTATAACCTTCATAATCTCTCTCGATAAGGAAGGGAATTTTGGTGACAACTTAAACTTCCCTTAAACTATAGGATTCTAAATTTTTTAAAAATTTTTTACTACAATTCCTGTAATCTCAAAAGATCCCTAATGATCTCTCTACAAGAAAACTAGGGTTTCTACGCCCTTAAACAAGAGACCTACCATGCATATACATGCTATATATACCAAGCATGGACAATCACCAGGTACATTTTTTATGTTCAAGAACTCCTCACTCTATCACATAGAGGTTACACAGGGCTATTCTATGACTCTACTCAGTTTGTTCTCTTTCACTATTACTTATCTTTCTGATTTGAGTGTCAGAATTTTCTCTGTCAGAGCCACTTCTGGCAGTATTTGTAGGTCTCTTTATCTACGAAGGCCTAGAGGGTTCACTAGCATTGGTTCCCTACTCGGGTTAGCAGAACAATTACCTGTGGAGCAAAACCCATCTTCAATACTAAGTATTAGAAATGTTATGTATAAAAATAAAATAAATTATTAAAAAATATTATGTTTAGAATATATCATTAATTGATTTAATTTTGAACATATTTTGAATTTCTTTATTTTTATATTTATATATTCATAACAATGAGTTTTTTTATATAAATTTAAAATATTTTAATATCTAATTGAAACAATAAATTATTAGGATTCAATTTTCCATCTCCAATACAGTATTAAGCCCGCTTTACACAAAAGGATTAGGTTATGTGTCTATATTCATTGCTATTCATTAAATTGCCTACTAACCATTTATTATATACAAAATAATTTTTCTATTAAATGCAATCACACAAACAAGAATCAGACATTCAGAAAACATTTTATGCACAACCAGAAACCTCTATAAGAGCCACTCGAAACTTTAAAATAATTTTTCTATTCAGCTCCTCTTTGTCACTACTCTATAGAGCATTTGTTACTATTTATCATAGTCTTTCTGTCGTTGCACTTATCAGAGCTTATGTATCACATTTTCCAAATTCAAATGGTTATCATTATATTATATTGAGTTTGGAGGATATAGGAAATATTATGTAATAAAATCATAACAATTATTAAAGAATATTACAATTAAAATATATCAATAATTGATTTAATTTTGAACATAATTTGAGTTTCTTTATTTTTATATTTCTATACTTATAACAATGAGATTTTATATAAATCCAATTGAATATAATATTTAATTAAAATAATAAATTATTAAAGTTTAGCTTTAAATCTTCATTACTGTTGAAGCAAAAAATGACTCCACAGTAGCTCGTCCTTCTGGCCTAAATAGGGAACCAGTGAGGAGGTGTCTGTTGAATTGTCTTCTAAAAAGTATCCTGCAAAAAACTCACCAAAGGTGGCTCTGATGGAGAAGACTCCGATACCCAAATCATAAAGAGCGGTAAAAAGGGAAATACCGAAATAGTTTAAACCCTGTATAGTCTCTTTATGTAGTATGTAAAGTAAAAGATGCGTCTATCTAGTAAGTTACTTCTGTTTAGTATATATAACCTCTATGGGAAGTGTTGTATGTGCTTGGAGGTGTAGAAACCTCGGTTTCCTTATAGAGAGATCATAGGAGATCCTCTAAGATAATAGGAATGTGATAGTAGACTTTTCATAGATTCGAGGTCTTTTGAGATAAGAGAGTTTTTATTGCTGTCATCGAGACCTGTGAAGGTTTGGTTCACTAAGGGATTTACTTCCTTATAGGGAGAAATAACAATAAACTCTTATTGGATTAGGAGAGGTTTAAACTTGTTGAAAATTTCTTTTCTTATCGTGTAATTATGACTAGGACTCGTTATGTAATATGAGTTGACTTTGCAAGGACCGAGAGGTTGGAAAGCCCAGAGGCTAAAGGGTCTAGTGAATAGACTGTGCCAGGAGAATGATCAAGTAATGTGAGAACCAAAGAGGTCCTATCGAAAGGCTTGGTCGAGAAGAAGGCATCTGTCGAGAGGGTACCTTCCTAAGAGGGGGTTGGTAGAGGTTAACCAAGAGGTCGCTTAGTACCCTATAAGTTGTATGATTATTGACCTGCTAAGTTCTGTGATAATGGACTATTGGATCATATATCATCATTTGCCCCCACTCCTTATGTCATTCATTAGAATGGTATTAGGAATATGTTCAAGAGGATAAGAATTTGGGAAACTGAATGGGCACAAAAGTGGAGTGGTTTTGAGTAAGTGGAGAGGTATGATAATGAGTATTAATTGCAGAATGTGCTGCTTCACTTTTCATGAATCTTCCTCAATACGCTTTTTATCATACAGTTTATGATTGTTACAAGCACTATAATGCTTTTAGTGCTTTCTTTTGTTGAGAGTAAGAGAGTTCTACGATGTAGGGTTTTTTAAAATTTCTAAGATAATCGCCATGACCAGAATAAGCGAAATCAAGAGCGTAATGACCAATGAGGAGTTGGAAGGTGTTGTGTGGGTAATGGGTCTGGGGAATGATTTTTATTTGTGACTACCCTCAGAAGATGAGCTGGCAAACATGACATATGAGACTTCTTTGTGATGTATAAGGAGTATGTCAGGTACAATTAAAAGTGCCCTATCTAGACGTTTTGGCTGACATTTTGAGAGGTTGGAATACTTTTCTGACTATGTTAATCCCTAGTACTTGGCGATTAGTCATGGCGGTAGTGAGCCTCTTGAATTTCTGTCACTTAGATTTTAATTTTAAAATTTTTATCTTCTAGTTTTTTGTTTGTAGGGATGTTCTACTAAGGGCTCTACCAAGGGCTAATTTTGCATTCAAATAAGGTCAAGTTCTGACTAGAGGTTCTTTTATAAGGAGAGTATAAACAAACAATGGATGATTAAGGTTTTTTTTTTAATAGAGTTTGAGAAGAAGGAATTAATGTCGATTTTGCTAAGAGCCGATAGGGAGCCTACAGTGGCACCAAAGGCTCCAACCTATTCTCGACATTCCAATTTCATTCATTATATTAGGGATTTTTTTCAAAAGAATAGTAAGTCGATTCGAGTGGACGTTCTTCTTAATGATTAAATGTTAAAGATGGTTGACTTGCTGCTTAATGAGAAGATGAGGATTAAAAGGCCTCCCTGGGTAAAGAAAGCAGCAAATAGGCTATTTCGTACTCTGGATATTGTTTATAATGGTGATCTCAGTGTGATCACTGTAACACAAAAAATTTGGTGCTTGAAAAATTTTCATTTAATTTCTTTGTAAAATACTTGGAGAAATCAGATTATAATTAATTTTGGACTTGGAGTGTAACATCGTAAGATTTGGAGTTTGAAATTTTCAATCTTTTTGTTCTTTTATGGAACTAGGAAAAGACTTACAATTAAATTGGTAATAATGTATTGAAAGAGTTGAATGGCTTTGTGGTGTAAAACTTTTTGGAGAGTGTTGAGTGTATGGGTTCAAATCCACTTGGATGCATTGACAAGGAGACAAGTTGATTTAAGCATTTGTAAGTTAAATGGTGATTGTGAGAGGCAAGTTGATTTGTGGGGATGACAAATCAACTTGTATGAGTAAATAAAGGTGTGGCAAATAGACTTGTATGCATTTGTAAGTTGATTTGGCAATTGTAAGTTGATATGAGGATTGTGAGAGATAAGTTGATTTGTGAAAGTGACAAATCAACTTGTGTGAAGAGATGGGAGAGAGATAAATCAATTTGTATTTGTAAGTTGATTTGGCAATTGTAAGTTGATATGAGGATTGTGAGAGATAAGTTGATTTGTGAAGGTGACAAATCAACTTGTGTGAAGAGATGGGAGAGAGACGAATCGATTTGTATGGGGAATTAAATGAGCCAAATTGACTTGCAAAATGGGACAAGTCAATTTGGTAGAGTACATAGTATAATCTCTGAGGCCTTGACTTGATAAGTTGATTTGTGCACATAGACAAATCCACTTGCCAAGTATGCAGAACAAGTTTCTGAGGTTAGGTCATGACAAGGCGATTTGTGCCATTCTGCAAATCGAATTGATTAGTATTACAGAAGGCATTCTGGGGCTTGACTTTGACAAATCGACTTAGCATTAATAATGAAATGCTAAAGTGGATTTGGTTACACAATTATAAGTCGATCCCTATACATCATAAGCCGATTTGACCCTTGAACACCTAGACACAAGAATTGATTTGTGAGGCACTTGTGTATATGGAAAAATTGTGAAATGACCGAAATGCCTTCCAAACACAAATGAAACCTAAAATTCATGAGAGACAAGATGGTAATTGCATCCCTACAATTAAATAGGGCTTGAACAAACCCCATTTCATTTACTTGTCTCTTTCTTCTCTCCCGAAGTCTCATCTCTCTCTCTTTCTCTTGCTCTCACCCAACTCTTCCTAAATCAATCACTCCCCTACAAAATCACTCCATTAATCTTTTTTAAACCCCAATCAAACCTGCAGAAAGGAAGATTTAAGAGAAAATCTAGGGTTTGCTCTACAGAGGAAAAAGTTAGGGTTTTTAACACCCAACGTCCATGGCTCAATCCAACTTCACAATTAACGTAATTTTCTCTCCCTAAACTTGGATTTAGCTTCCTCATTAATAAATTAAAATTTATTATTGAGATTTAAGGAATTTTGTTGGAGATTAAAACCCTAGGGTTTGTAAATAATGAAAATTGGAAAAAATTATGAGTGAAAATTTTATATAGATGCAAATGACATATAAATAATGGAATGAGAATATAGATTCATGAATTTGAGAAATTAGGGTTGTGTTATGATGGGAAAAAAAATCATAAACTCTAAAAATGGATGTGATTTAACATTAAAATTGTGGTTGTTGTCTTAGGTTAAGACAATTACAATTCAGGAAAGAATTTTCTTAGAAATTGGTTGTGAATTAGGAGTGTTCACCCTTTCAAGAGGTAAGTGATTCAATACTTATACTTAAATAAGAAAATTTATTTTATTGAATTTTCTAAATGATTTAGAAATGATCTTATATGTTTAGAGTATGTGGAATATCTCAAAGAATGATTTTGAAATACCTATGCATCCTGTATATTTTGAATAAAAGAATGTGCCATGTTGATTTACCAATGATGAATATGTTGTCTTGATGAGTTCTAATGAGCAATTGTTGATTGATGGCACATGAAATGGAGTAATAATTTTTGAGAAATGATGCATGTGATTTTACTAGGAATGTGAGCCTGAACCCCTATTAAATGACTAGTTATTTCCCCAACACGACACAAACCGTCGGGTGTGTGGTGGGGATTAATAGACCATGGTATCTAGCCGAACACATGCGGTACATTTATGGTTGGATATAGTGTCCACAAGTATAGGATAGTTAGGTACACCCCCAACAAGAGTCCATAGACAACACCAAGGATGGGAGCAGTTTAGAACGTAAATTAATAAAACTCTTAACGGTCCCACCCTAGGTCGTGGTAGACCTTTGTTAGGAAAACGGATTTTTGGTCGCCCTGTGTTTGAAAAATACAAATTGTTAGATGCATATGAGACTGATTTATGATGATTGTGAATGGAGATAATTTTGAAAACATTGGTTAGAAATTTGTTTTTATTGAATGGAATTTTGAATACTATGATGGTTTGAAAAATATTTGTTTGATATCCACTACACAAATTCTTATTTTTGTACAACTTATATATTACTCACTGAATATAGTATATACTCACCCTTACTCCCATTTTTACAGAGGAAGCTTAAATTGAGACTTGTGGATGTTTAGAGTAATATGAAGGAGCTTGCTTTGTTGGACATCCATCGGGTATAGCCATCTTTTGGTTAAGGTATTTTGTGGACCCAAATGGGAGACAAACTTTGTATTCATTATTGTAAACTCATTTTGCACTATGTTATTTGCCCTGTAATTTAAATATGGTTTTGTACACTTAAAAATGAGGATCTCTCTTTTTATTTCCTTAGATTTTTCTCTTAGAAGTATTTTTGATGGAATTTGGTATGGATTCTTTAAGTAGGGACTTGTTTTAAAATTTGTAGATTTCCTTGGAATTGAATGGCCGAGTTGGCCCGTTGCATGCATGTTTTGAACAGGAACGGACCGACCTAGTTCTTTGGTTGTGAAATTGATGCATGCTTCTTTAATTTGAATTGTTGAATTATTTTAAAAATTGATAGATTTCGATAATTGTCTTGTGCTATCTCAGTGTATAGGTATGGATTACACATATGCCGGGGTAACGTGGCGGTTGTCACGAGTTCAACTCGAGTGTCGGGGCATGATAATCACCGTCGAAAAGGTTATGAGGTCCCAAAATTAAAAAAAATATATATATATATAAAACATTAATGATGGGGAAGTGCTTCAAGAGAAAGGGCCAGTAACCATGCTCTATTGCTTTAGGAGAAAGGACCGGGAAAAGGAGAAGGCTGGTGATCTCTAGAGCCAATTGCAAGGAGTTTAGAGACCACTGGGAAAGAGGAGTCTTCGGCACCAATTTTGGCTATTGTGGTCATCAAGAGATCAGATCTCGCGGTTGGGGCTGCTAATGTTAAGGGAGAAAGTACCTCTCCTAGTGGTCCAGGTGTGGATGAGGAAGAAACCAGGCCGAGAGACGAAACTTGATCGTTTAGCCCCCTTTTGGAGCATGTGTATATCCGAAAGGGCAAGGGGGTCATGTCCAATCAAACAGTTCCTCTTCTCTTGGTTTTTGTAAGGTCTTTTGATTAGTTAAAAGATTTAAAAGAGAGAGGGACTATGGCAATTAGCTATGGTAGAAACTATTTTAATTACATAATATTGTTGATGCAAGGAGGTTTGCTGATAGATTGGATTTCCACCACTCTAAGTCGAAGCTGAACCTTTTAATGTTGTAATAGGGTGATGAGGCTGTGTTCGCCCTCGGTCTCTAGGTATGCTTCTTTCTATTAAGTTTTTTTACGAGTTTAGTGTTATGATTGTAGCTTATGTAGGTTATCATGTTATTTCTAATCTGCTGTTATGGCTAAATTTTAGTGGTTAAGGAAGAACCAACTGGTGGGTCACTTGGAGGACTTGGCGAACCCAGGGGGAGGAGGTCTCATGACTCCGAGCTATCTTGGCCCAGAAGGAGAGAGAAGGGGAAGAAGACAAGGTAGCCAATACTACTTTGCTTGAGAAAGAAAAAGAGATAAGGTGGTTGAGAACTGCCTGGGCTTTGACGTTTCAGCAATGCAACGCTACCCTCATAGAATGAGAGAGGTTGGGGGCTTTGTTGAATGAGCTAAAGTATAGCGCCTATATGCCGAGAGGTCAGCTCAGAAGTTAAGCCTATCACTTTCTATCTCGAAGAAGAAGGTCACAGATCTGGAAGAAAGAATTGTCATGCTTCAGGAAGCTATCAGCATGATCTCTACAAGCTTAATGAGAAGTTACATCATGCGGAAGGAATCATCCGTAGGGCTGGACTAGTAGAGAATTTAATAGATAATGTCGACAGAGAGGACACCAGAATGGCGGGCCTGAGTCTCACCAATAATTCTGGGATGGATTTTTCTCGAGAAGTGGTTGATGCAAATTCCTGTGATGTTGTTCTACGAGCTGGTTTCAAGAGTCTACAATAGAGACCTACTCCTTCTCTATCCCCCGGTCGAGAAGCATGACCTGCATTATTTCTTTCCTTGGTGTATTTTGTTCTTGGGTCTTACACGGGCCTCCTCGCTTGGTTATATTTTTTATGATATAAAATAGACTGAAATTTTCGTTTTTCTTTTTTTCGGTACTTCGATGGTATAGAGTGTGAAATACTTAGTTACTTTTGGTGACGATACAATTCCTTTTGTGATGAACATGCAATGTATTCGTATAGGTTGAAAAAAGAGGAGTTAATCCCCATCCATGTATATAGTTTCCTGCTACATGTAAGTATAAGGAAAGGAGGAAGGGAATTAAATTTGTTCCGCATAATAAAATCAAGTGCGTTAAGTGTAACTCATGTGAAATGCATAAATCCAAGAAATAGTGGGTACCACCTATGCGGGAATTCGATCTCGTATGCTAGCTAAGATGGATGCGGAACCCACGAGAGTGGCACGGAACCATGAGATATAGTGTGAGCCACCCGCTTAAGAGTTTGATCCTGATGTTGACTAGGGTGGGTGTATAACCCATGTAAGGCATGGAGTCAAGAGATATAGTGGGAGCCACTAACTCGAGAGTTCAATCCCGTATGTTGGGTTGGATGGGTACGGAACCCAAGAAACCGAGAGATATAGAGGGAGCCACCTACTCGGGAGTTCGATCTCATATGTTGGCTAGGATGGGTGCGATATGAAAGGCACGAAGCCAAGAGATATAATGGGAGCCACTCGCTCGGGAGTTCGATCTTGTATGTTGGCCAAGGGGTGCGGAACCTATGTGAGAGGCGCAAAGCCGAGAGGTATAGTGAAAGCTACCCGCTCAGGAGTTCAATCCCATATGTTGGCTAGGATGGGTGTGGAATCCATGCAAAAGGCACATAGCTGAGAGGTATAGTGGGAGCCACTGCTCAGGAGTATGATCCCGTATGTTGGATGGGATGGTGCGAAACCCATATCAAAGGCGCGGAACCAAGAGGTATAGTGGGGGACACAACAAAATAAGGGGGCCTTGGGGCCTTGGCTGTTGTGATTAGTGAAGACATTGTAAAGAAATAAAATCGACATATTATTATGAATATGAGTCTAGAGTCAAGATAGCATAGTAGGAACAATAAAAAATTATTATAACTAGCAGTGAGTAGGGGTCACTAAGTTGAGGTCTTCGAGGGGTCCGAATTGTATTCAAGTGTTTCGATACCAAGAGATGTCCTGAACTTAATCTTCATATACCTGGTACTCAGCAAGGCTTTTAAGTTATCTAGGCGGGGGCGACCCAATATGGCATCATAGGAGGACATCAGTCTCACCACATTAAATGTAACTATTACAGTGGCTTGATTAGGTGGTACTCCTAGAGTTACTAGAAACCGGATGGTACTTTCGGGATATACCCATTTACTAAAGAGTTCTTTTAAGGGCTCAGCATGAGATTGAAGATCGGTGCAGTTGAGACCTATCTATTTGAAAGCGTCCCAGTAGAAGATGTCGCAAGCCACTCCTTGATCGATAAAAATTCTTTTAATAGTGAACTATCTTATCTTGGCATTGATAACCAAAGAGTCGTGTTGCCTCGAGGTAGCCCTCGTCAATTCTTCATCGTCAAAACCTATCATCGGCCCTTTTCTCTTTTGCTCCCTCTTGACGCGGGTAGTGAGTACCTCTTTGGATGGGGGCTCTCTATCCTCGAACATGATAAGGGGCCTTCCCTCTAAACTTAGAGGATGACTCCCTAGGGTTAGTTCCAGATGGCACTTGTGACTGGGGGCTGCACGAGTTCAATGTGGCTGGTTTCTGGTTGGTCTCTTTCTCTCTGCCTCTCTAGGGGGTTACCTTCTTGTCTTGTGTCAATAAACCTTCGTAAGCTTCCTTCCCTGATTAAGGCTTCAAGCTCATCTCTTAGCTTTTCAGCATTCATTTGTCATGTGGTCATGTTTCCGATAGAAGATACAATATTATATTTTGTCTCTTTTGGAATCATCTCCTTTTGAGGGAGGAGGCTAGTTGACATAAGTTCAGTTTCTGATTTGAATCAATATCGGTTCAGGCATGTCATTCAAAGGGTTGTAATTAGTAAACCTATGAGAAGGTGGAGGTCCTGTTTGAGTCCTTTTCGGTAAAGGCTATTGTGTCAGGGGCAGACTGCAATCGTTCCTTTCACTCCCACTTTGACGTATGTCGAATGCCTCAACTTCCTCAGCAATGATGTACTTCTCAGCTCAAGCATAAAACTCTTGAATAGAGTTCGGAGGATTCATGATAATTGAGATCTTTATCCCCAAAGGTTGCAATCCTGTCAGTAGGGCTGCTAGTGCGATCGAATAATCTAGACCTGAAATCTTCATCATCTCGATTTTGAATTTGTCGAGAAAATCCCTCAAAGGTTTGTTGTTTTATTGCTGGAGGGACACAAGGGAAATAGACTTACTCTTAGCCCCTTGGCTAATCACAAACTGGACCTCAAATTGTTGTCGGAGTTGGTAGAAGGCTTTGATGCTAGAAGGTGGGAGCGAGTTGAACCGTGTTAACATATTCCTCTTCAGAGCTGTGGGGAAGTGTTTACACATGGTTGCATCTGACATGTCTCTCAAGATTATGACCATAACAAAATGAGTCGTGTGGTCTTGGGGATTGGTAGTGCTATCGTACATCTCCATATAGGGAAGAAGAATGTTACAAACCATCGATTCAGCAATAGTCTCAAAGTCGAATGGTAATGAGTTGAAAAAGTAAGGATTGGGGTCATTTCACCTTACGTTAGCTTTTTGGAGCTCAACTGCTACAAGTTCTTCAACTTATTTTCTCAAATTCTTCGACTCCTATCGAGATGATACCGAGTGTACTAGGCGTGTGCAAGGTTGGAGTCCACGTGAGCATAAGTGCACCAAATTTCCAGAGAGAGATGGTGCTTCTTGTCGAAGAACACAACTAATGTCTTCTAGGTGCTTACTCATCCCCTAAATCTAGGATTCCAATTTCTCTATCCGAGAATGATGAACCTGGTTAAGAAAGGCCCAAGCAAGGGGAGGGGTAGGGCAAACTGGAGGTTAATTCGATGAAGGTTGAATCGATAGAGGTTGAGTTATTGGAGGTTGATGGTCTCCCTGTAGGGGTGGTCCAGCCTGGTGCTATGAGTGGACGATTGAGGTGTCTAGCTATATAGCTAGGAGCGTCATCGGGGGTAAGTTCACGAGTTTGGACATCTATCTTCTTGCCTTGGATGTCATTTTGGAAATGTTATCTCTGTTCTCTTTTTTTGGTGGCATGGCGGTAGGAGAGGGAGAAATATCAAAATAGAATATGAATATTAGTCAGTCGTTTCTCACAGATAACACCAATCTATTGATGTCAAAAATGACTCTACAGTAGATCCCTTTCTGGCCCTGACTTGTCTTCCGAAAAGTATTCTCTACAAAAACCTATTAGAGGTGGCTCTGACGGAGGAGGTTCTGATGCTCAAATTAGAAAAACGGTAAAAAGAGTTTAAGTTTTGTGTAGTCTCTATGAATAGTATGTAAAGTAAGAGAGGTATGTTCCTGGCAAGTTGTCTTTATTTAATATATATAGCATGTACGGGAAGTGTTGTATGTGTTTGAGGACATAAAAACCTTAGTTTCCTTATGAAGAGTTCGTAAGAGATATTTCGAAATTACAGGAACTGTAATAGTACCCATAAATTTGGGGTCTTTTGAGATAGGAGAATTTCTATTGCCATCATGGAGACCCGTGAAGGTCTTGGTCACTAGGGAATTTACTTCATTAGCGGAAAAGATTGCAATAAACTCTTATTGGACTAGGGAAAGTTTAAACTTGCTGAAAATTTCTTTCCTTATCGAGTAATTATGACTAGGACTCGTTGTATAATGGGTGTTGACTTTGTAAGGACCAAGAAGTCGAAAAACCTAGAGGCGAGAGGCGAGAGGCTAAAGGGTCCAGTGAATAGACTGTGTAAGGAGAAGATCAAGTAATCTGAGAACCGAAGAGATCCTGCCAAGAGGCTCAGTCGAAAGGTAGGCATTGGCCGAGAGGGTACCTTACCAAGTGGGAACCCATTTGCATTCCATGGATACAGAGCAAATGTACAGACCCATTAGAGTGAAAAACGCCATGCAAAGCATGGCCTTGTGATTCCACGAATTCTGACTTATCTGTAGTGATATGTGCCCTTACACGGTTGCCTTGGCAATTTAAACCAGCTCCATTCATGGCTGCGGTCCCTTTTGACGGCACCACAAATTGATATTCTTTGTTGGACATCATATGGTGTCCCCAACCTGAACTATTGCAAAATCAACAAATATGATTCGCTAATCCACTCCCACCTATATTCATGAAGGATTATACATGAATGTATCAATACATAAATATTCATTTGGGTACAATAAATGATGCATAATTACTGATAGAAAAAAAAAATAATAAATATATATTTAGTAAACAAAAGTTTGGTACCAAGTACTATAAATTGATATTTTCATTGGCGGAAACAGATTATGGTATAGATCAAAGCTTCTTCTTCTCATATGACAATAGTATTCTTCTTTGTACTCCGATTAGGGGCAAGGGCAAAGCCCATGGTGGGGGTGCATGGGGCTGCCTTCATGAAAATTTTACCTTTCAAAATTTAATAGAAAGTTCAAATTCCGGTTGACTGATACTTCAATGAATGATGCTAAAAGTTTTACAAATATTACTGAGGGTAAGCTTGGTTCACGGGGAGGGGAGGGGAGGGGGAGGGAGAAGGGAAGGGTGAGATTTATTTTATTTAATAAAAATAAATATATTTTCTTTATTTTTGTTTATTAGAGACGGAAGGAAAAAAAATTGGTAGTATTTATTTTTTTGTTTGGTGAGAATGAAAAATGAAAGGAAATACTATCTTAATTTTTTAACTTGACTATTATACCTTGTTAAATAATACTTTTTAATATTTTTTATCACATAATTTTTTATTTTTTTAATTTAAAATATTTTTCTAAAAATATAATATTTTTCTAAAAATAGCTATTTAATATATTTTTTTTATTTTTTACAAATTATTTTCATTATTACTTTAAGTTAACTAAAAATGGAATAGTAATGTAACAAAAAAGTAAAATTTCCAATGAAAAAATAATTTATCCAATAAAATTGATGAAAGAAATTAAATCTTATTATTTTATATTAAATAAAATTAAAATAGAAAAAAATTAATGGATAACTTTGTAAATATCAAAGAAGAACAAGAACAAATTTATTTAAAAATTTCATTTTCTTCTCAATCTGTTCACTTGGGGACAAAAATAATTTTTTTAGGGGAAAGGATTGGGATTACAACCCATCTTTATTTCCTTTTCACATTTCCTTATCAAACGAGTGAAAAGAGCCATTTTACTCTATTTTTACTTCTTCTCTTTTTCTTCTACTTTACACTCCACCCAAACTTATCCTAAAACTCCCAATGAAAAGTACAAAAAAATGTCTTATTATCTAAAAATTGTAATTTATGTCCACTTTTATTTTCTACATATTGTACTTTATCCTTAATAAAAGTTTCTAATTTCCCCCATGAACTTTTCTAATAAAAAGTATTGGTATGCCGCTATTTGTTAGTATAGTATGGAAAATAAAGTTCAAGCCTAAACGGATGCATGTGAGATTTTATCATTACCTACATACTGGCAATGCTTGCAGGTTGGCTCCACAGTTGCGAACAAGAGGATAAGGAGAGGTGGGTGACACCTCGAGCTGGAGCGACCAACTTGTCATTCCACGGCAAAAAATTACTCTCCATGTCCCCAAACTCGACAAGTGATTTTACATTCCTACGAAAGACGCCGTTAAACAAAGTGGGGTGTCCTTGTTCACCAAATGTCTTGAATCTAAAGGTCCTCTCTCCTCTCTTTTCTTGCAGCTACTTAGCACCAAACTTGACGTTTCTTCGGCAAGGGAGAGAGAGAGAGAGAGAGAGATCCCAAGAAGCTAATGAAATTGAAGCCAGAAAGGCTTAGATATAAATAGTTATTTAAGGTTTGTTCATTCACACACTTCGTGCTTGGAAATAAAATTGGAGGGAGGAGCACCTTAGAAGATGTATCAAAATCACTAGCTATCCGCATGATTTGTTCCATAAATAGGAGTCTGAATGCAAACGTGTCGGGGGCATGGACACCGTGTGCCACAACCAGACTTTTTGATGTGAATATATTGAACCATGCTTTTGATCTGTCAAAGAAAAACTCGGCTTCTCTTATTCCGCAAAGCACAGAAAGGAAGAGACATTAACGGAAATTTCTTGGCCACCTACCTTGTCCAGTTTAACAGCTTAACAAGGGTAAAAATAATTTTCACATTTATTAAAAAATCTCATTGCTGCATTTTTTTCTTTATTTTGTATTTGACCCCTGCTATCTAGATTATCGGAAGCCCAATTTAGAATCTTTTAATATTTATTTTTTTATTTTTAAAATTTATATTAAAAATTTTGATTAAAATAATTATCGTATCACTTTTGAATATCAACAAAGGAAATTTAGATATTTAAAGAGAAAAGGTAGAACATGAAGATGAATGAAGTGGGTGCCTTATATTTGGCCCAAAAAAGATAGAATCATCGGATTGTTTGACATCTACTAAGAAAAAAATTGTTGATTTCCCCAAACCAACGAGCCTTATAAAATTTGGGGAGAAGTGGTGGGTTGGTTCGGGCGGCGATCCCAAGGAAGACAACTGGCATGGCAATGGAATAATATTGAAAATAAATATGTAACGTTCGATGAATTAATAAAAAAGAGTTATTTATTATTATTATTAATGGTTGGGAAGGGGATAAGGAAAAAAGGAGTTACTTGGATATGTGACATGGAATCTGGGCCCATAGAAAGGAGAACTGAAAAGATAGATAGATAGATATGGTTAAGATTTGTTGTTTTTATTAAAGAGGTAAATTCTCAAATACATTGGACAAGCATATTATACACCCAATTTTAGGTCTTTCTCTCTCCTCTCTCCATATCTCTCTCTCCCCCCAGATTTACATCTCTCTCCTCTCTCCTCCTGTCTCTCTCTCTCTTTCTCTCTCCTGAAGGGCAAACCCTAAAAGAGGGCTGTTAAGATTATCAACCTCCCAAGTAAGTTCTCTCTCTCTCTCTCCATAATATCTTTTTCTTTAGCTCTCTTTCAAAATTTACATTCGTGCCTCCATGTACTATCATTTCTGCCACTGAGATTGAGCTCCGATTTTAAACCAAATTAATGATTCTTCTAATTGAGAGATCTAAAATGCCAAACATAACATCAAAAGGAATTTCATTGTTCTCATAGAATAAACTTCCAATTTTTCAGATCTGGGGCTTTTCGTTTTTTTGCCTTTTTTTTTCCTCCAAATTAAGGCATAAACTTTGAAATTTATTTTCTGGGTATGTATTAATTTTTTTTTTCAAGCGTGGGGTTCTGTAAAATACGCCATGAATTACTAATTATTTTTCGTTTTTTATTTTAGCTACAATGACTGTGCTATGTTTGTCTAATTAATGGCTGTCCTCAGTTTGGGCTTTTTTATATGGGTTCGATAACAAACACGATGAAAGTGAAATTTTTAATGTTGTGTAGTTTCCTTGATGGAGGGTGATGGTGGGATGAACATGAATATGAACCATCAACGCACCTGGAATTACTATGGAGGCCCCATTAAGGGGCATCTTGGTTTGCAGCTCATGACTTCAATGGCAGGCGAGCACGACAGGAAACCGTTCATATCGAGGCCTGATCCTACGCTTATGGTTGGTGCCAATGGAGCTTCTTATCATCACAATCACAGGGAGACAATTGTCTCTGAACCACATGTTGTGCCAATGGACTACATTAGGAATAGTTGGATGAGCCAAAGAGATAAGTTTCTCAATATGTTACCAGGAAATGCAATTTATAGTTCTCTCCCGGAATCTTCTACTGCTCATAATCCAATACAGATGATACAGCAATCCGATTTGTCAAAGGATGAGAGGGTTAACAGGGTACACGATGCTAGTGTTAAAAGGGACCACAGTCCTAAAAAAAGGGATGGCAATGGCTCCTTGAATACCCCAAAACCTAAAAGACCTAGGAAAGCACCTTCAGTGTCAAAGGCTAATGGCAATTCTACAGTTCAGCAGGCAAAGGGTGCCAAGAAGAATGTGGATGTCTACATAAATGGTTATCCGATGGACCTCTCTGGCATCCCAATTCCGGTTTGCTCATGTACCGGAAATTCTCAGCAGTGCTATCGGTGGGGGTCAGGTGGCTGGCAATCAGCATGTTGTACAACAAGCATATCAATGTATCCCTTGCCAATGAGCAGCAAAAGACGTGGTGCTAGGATAGCTGGGAGAAAAATGAGCCAGGGTGCATTCAAGAAAGTCCTAGAGAGACTTGCTGCCGAAGGCCATAATTTTACTAATCCAATTGACTTGAGGAGTTACTGGGCAAAGCATGGTACTAACAAGTTCGTCACTATCAGGTAGAATCTACATTGAAGATACTGATATCTGGACTTCCTTACCATTTCATCAGTTTTGCGAGTATATATGTTGATGACCTTCTTGCAGAGGTTTATTGGGTATTTATGGTCGATAAAAGTTTCACAGCATGATAGATCTTTTCTGAATTTGGACATCTGGATTTACCAGAGTTGTTGTTTTACTTACTTTCTTCCTTTCAATGGGTGCTGAGCATCGGGAAGCAGGATGTGGGTGGGATTCATTAGTTGGATGTTTTTGGGAACATTTTCCTTCCTTTTTTAGTACATTTTCCAATTCAATGCGTTCTTTTAAATTTATCTATGCCATGATGCTTTCTTTAGTGGGAATGAATGCCATAATGTTTTTCTGTATCTAAGTGCAAATTTTGGTGTATTAAATGTAAATCTGGTGTTCTGATACAATTAGTGTGTTTATTTTCATGCTCAATAATCTGTAACCAGGTCATTGGATTACCTTGGTGAGACTGTAAAATTCACCATGAGAACTTTTGACTTATGTTATTTATACCACAGCCATTGTGCTACTGAACCGGTCTGAAGTTAAACTTAAGCTTGAGCATACATTTTTGTTTCCCTCATACTGTGGAAGCTGATTTTTGTTCTACTAGGCTCACAATAGGGAAACCATGAATTTGCACTTTTGGAGTGTACGACTAGATGGAATTTCTAGGAAAATTTTGTTGACATCAAGTAGACAAATGATGCCTCTTGAAACTAGCAAAGACTCAACATGTGTGTTTGTTACCAATGTTGGAACCTCAACATATATTTGATGTACTCTCTAGTTTGAGTCTGGAGTTTTGTGAGCTGAAGTGCATTATATAAGTGATTGCAAAAACTATAATGTTTTTGGCTTTATTTCCTTCCTAGATAAAGCCCTTGGTGACCTAAGAAGCTCATATACTTCAAAATGGGTACTATATCAGTGGTTGACACAAATGATCACATGATTCAATCAATACATATGAGTGTGCAGTGGAGGAGTGTCGATGTCATGTACCCTTTTTCTTTTTATTTTTAGAAATTTTCTTTCAAAGGCACTCTGGCTTTTGCCAAGGAACTCTGGCGCCTTTAATGAGGCACCTGTGTTTTGTGTCGAGGTGCATCGGTTGTAAGGCACTAGGCAAGCGCCTCGATGATAAATAAGTTTTTTGGTTCTAATAGTAGTAATAATAATAATAATAATAATAATAATAATAATTATTATTATTATTATTATTATTATTATTATTATTATTACTACTATTAGCTTCTTTTGATCTCTGTGTGTGTGTCTGTGTGTGTGTTTGAGATTTAATTAGATGGATATATAGACAATGCTTAGTTCCTTGCAAATGACATTTTGTTAATATGTGAGAATCGTGAATGGCACTACTTACAAGGAAGAGAGACATTTTTCTTTTTAACATTTTTTTTATAGCAATGCATACATGATGGAATATCAATTTTTCTTTTTGTGGAATTTATAATGGATATTTTGTTTTTGAGTGTTTTAAGCTTTAATTACTCTTATTTTTTCAAAAATAATATTTATATCCATAAGCTCTTCACTTCAGTTTGTAAGCACCTATCCACCGGCAATACTTTCGGGATATCTCAAGCGAACTTTTTACTTTTTCTTTGGGAAGAATTATATTCAATCACAGCATGTGTGTAATCTCTTTATTTAATGATGAAACTTTGAATCTTTAAATTTCTACCTACTTGTCATAGCTCATTACTACTTTCCAAATATTTAAATTTCTTGATAAACTAGATTTTTTATTATTATTATTATTATTATAAAATATAAGTAAAAATGATATAGGAAACGGTACATGTAATTCCTTGCTGTGCTGTTGCCCCTTTTCTTGCTAAACTTGGTCATATCATCATATCTGTACTGTGTTGTGTTTGGATTTGGGTTTCATTGTTGGCGTCCTTAAACATATGTCCAATGATCGGCCTATGATGCAAATCTGTGAGAATGGTGTTTAGATGGTACTGTGGTTATGGAAGTATTTGCTAGAGAGTCTACTTATGAAAAGGAAAAGTCTGCCTGTACCTTGTAGTGAAGGCCTTGTCTCTTACAGCATTAATAAGATACAGACATGGCCATCTATGTGGTTTAGAACATGATCATTCCATCTTTACTAAAATAGTGAAGCATATTCCATTCCATTAGTAATTGAGAGAAGGGGCTGGTTATTTCTTTAAACTCCAACCCTATGTATACAATCTTATAATTTTATGTATGCTTTGATTCTTCTATAGAATATTACAATATTAACCCAATCATTTGATCTTACCTCAGAATTTTCCAGGCTTAGTAAGTCACTTGTTGACAGACCACAAGCCAATTAGAAGCCTCAAGCCCTATTCATCTCCTAGTTGGCCAATTTTCTGCAATCAGAGTCCTGTTCAATAAGTTCCCAAACAAAAAGTTTGACATAGAAGGAGATTAGTTAGGTTTAGAACACTTAATAAGTTTCTTGTTAACAGAGCCACAAAACAAATAAAAGCCTTAAGCCCTATTCATGTCCTATTTGGCAAATTTGCTCCAATTAGAGTTCTTTTCAATACCTTCCCAAGCAAAAAGGTAAACATACACGGCGATTAAGATTTTCATATCATTCCCATGGAAGGAGTATAACATTTTCAGATCATTCTCCTGAAAACAACCCTTATATATTTTTAGTCCGAATTAGTTCTGATATGAAGCGATCGCCTCTCCCGATGTGTTATTCTTACTATTGTTGCTTCTCACAACATGCATGATGGAGTGGTGAAGAGTTTTAAGGAGAAAATTCATAAACTCCACTAGTTTTCAACCTGACACAAGCTTAATGAAGTCGTATCTTAGTAGAAGTTTTTATCTCAAAGCCTCAGAGACAAGTAGAGCATATGCAGTTCATTCAGAGTCACATTTGCCCGCAAAGCTGCATGCAGTCCCTGAAATATATGTCCATGTATGTTAATGAATTTAATACGTTTGGTTCACATTGGGAAAGTCTGTTCTGAACCCTTTTCAAGGTTATATACATTACTAGCTCTTTAGTTTGGATTCAAGTGAGTTTGAGTAGAGTAGACTGAGAATGAAGGAGAAAAAGGATCAAGTGAATGAACAATGTGATATGCAGTAGCTCACAAATTGTAAGGTGTATTTTTGGCTGCAGCAACTGATTTCGTGCTGTGTTAATAGGAAAGAATTGTAGAAGCAATTTCTTATGGAATTTTAGCGAGGCATGTTGGTTTCTGATCTACGATATGTGTGTTGGCAGAAAGCAATGCTATGCAAAGTAGATAATAAGATGATGAACTGGTTTCAGAAGGGGAGATAAAGGAGAATATAAAAACAAAATGCCTTGCAGGTCTGGGCCCTGGTGAACTTATCCGAATTCAATTTAGACAAACTGCATCACACTCATTTGGTTTATATTTATGAAGTTTGGATGCATATGGCTTCCCTGAGGTTAATGAATTTTGTACCTTGGACAGAAATTCCATTTCTTGGGATTTTTCTTGTAAATTTCAATGACAGGGAAGCCGAGGATCTTGTTTCTTTCGGTACTTCATTGTAAGGTGTTCATTCTTGTTCATCTACCTCTGACACAAGCTATTTATTTATAAATCCTTGATGGAGTCCAATGTTAATTAAATAAATATCATGGTATATGCTTTTCGTAGATGATATAGTTTTGGTTGATAAAACTATAGAGGATATCAGTATTAAATTAGAGTTATGGAGCAATACGCTAGAATTTAAAGGATTTAAATTGAGTAGATCTAAAATTGAGTATATGAGTAGATATTTTGATTCCATCATCCAGAATGATGGCAATATAGATGAGGATATAAATAATAGAATTCAAGCGGGTTGGACGAAATAGAGAAAGGCATCCAGATTTCTCTGGGATCACACAATACAATTACATTTAAAGAGAAAATTTTATAGAATCGCAATAAGACTTACTTTATTATATGACACTGAATGTTGGACGATTAAACAACAACAAGAGTAAAAAATTGTTGTAGCAGAGATGAGAATATTTAGGTGGATGTATGGTAAAACTAAAAATGATAGAATTAGAAATGACGAGATATGTAATAAATTGAGAGTGAGTTTGATTGTAGATAAGATGCCAGAATACCTTTTGAGCTGATTTGGACATGTGTAGCGAAAGTCTAAGGACGCACCTGTTAAGAAGGTAGAGAACTTAAATATAAGACATTTAATAAAACGTAGAAATAGACAATTGAAAACTTGGATGCAATGCATTCGTAAAGATATGATAGTGATGGATTTAGTTGAGGAGATGGTTTTATATAGGAATGAGTGGCGTAAGAGAATCCGCACAAACTAAATCATTTTGATTTTTTTTTTCATATGATCGACCCAAAATTTTGGGATAAAAGATCTAGATTGTTATTGTTGTTTCTTTTAACTCCTTTGATCTTTAAATATGATGTTCCTCCTGCTAGCTTCAGTTTGAAAAGAAAGATTCCTTTGTCTGTGGCCTTTCTTATGGTCTTTGGTCTTTAATAGAATTAATACAAACATCTGTTGCAAAGGAGACCTTCCAAAGAACTCGCTCCTAATGTTTGTGTTATAAAACATTGGTAGAGATGAATCCAGGGACTATCTCTTTCTTTCAACTGCTTGAGATGTGTCGAATTCTTTGTTTAGCATATTTGGTGAGTGTTGTAACCCAAAAAAAAAAACAAAAAAGCATATTTTTTGAGTGTGAAGCGTGCATTAATTCGTGTGAATGATCTAAATAAATTCTTGAGGTTGTGAGAGTGGAAAAGAGGCTGTTATCATGGAATATTGCCTAATGTCCTTATTCTGTGTGTTTAGAAGGAAAAGCATGCAGGGACCTTTGAGAATCAATTTGTTGATAATCCACGGCAGCTTTGGAGACCCCCATTCCATCTCATCCCTTAACCAAGGAATGACCATCACAATTTACAACAATGGGCCACTAGCAGTGACCCTGCAAGCTCTCTCTGTTTGATAATTTCTCTAACTTGACAGAGATGGAAGCCTACGTTTGCCAATTAGCTGTTATCTAAATTTTCCCTTTCTTCTGGTCACTCTTGGAGGTTTTAGGGTGCCATTTACCTTAGCTGTTATTTTTCTCTGTTATTGTATCTACTAGTCTTGCTGCACAATAATGGACCTTCTCTATGGTTTTCTTTTTCTAAAGTTTACTGATAGAAAATGCTAAAGAAATCAACTTGGAAGATCTGTCAATTTTTTTCTTTCTAATCCTGAGGGAATCCAAAGTTGTCTTCCAATCCGAATAACATTAGGTTTTAGCCCTTTTGTGCCCCGTTTTGTTCTTATAGTTTCTTATCTCCATTTCCAGCAATGGCTAGGGGACATAGACATTGTTGACTTAATAGAATTGCTTCTAAATGATGTTGAAACTTCTATTAGTGCAATCTTCCTTGCAGACTGAATATGATACAAAAATATGTCTAGTGGTAAAACATCGTATCAGGAGTAGCACTGGAAGACGGCTTCTCTGTTAATCTAGGGTGTCGTAGTGTACACCAAGCAAAGTTGTGGGAATTGTGTTATGGGGTGAAAATCGCTCATAATATGAACTTCAAGATCTTCTCATAGAGTTGCACTCTGCAATTATGGTTACGACACCAAACCAAAGCAGGATCCTCGTATAGACCCTTGAGAAGCAAACCTTAACTCTTTGCAGCTGTTAAACAATGATAGCCACCAAATCCTTACCCCTAGAGGAATATAATCCTTTTGGTCCTTTATTTTCTGTGTTTTTACCTTTGTAGTGGGTTCCTTTCTTTAAGGGCCTATATTTTGTTGGTATGGTTATACTCCTTTTGTTTGGATCGTGGGCTCTTCTCCCTTTATATTTTTGGGCACTTAATCCCCCTCAAATATATATATATATATATATATATATATATATATGTATATATATATATGTGTGTGTGTGTGTGTGTGTGTGCCATTGAAGAAGTATTAGTCCAAGTGGCTTGTTTTTCACCTTATTTGTTGTTTTATCCTTTCATTTGGATGATCCAGGAATAGATAAAATAACCTCTATAACCATATACATACATACATATATATATATGTATGTATGTATATGTATATATATTTTAATTTGATATCATAAATTTGTAATATATTACAGTTTTTTTAAAAAGAATTTATTGTACTTTTAGAAATTATAAATTATTATATAGAAATGTTTTGATCTAATTAAGAAATGTTACATATGAAATAGAATAAATACTGTTTGTAGAGATAAGTAAAGGAGAGTAAAGAAACCATCGTAGGTTGGGTGTAATGGGAAGGGCATTGCATTCTGTTTCTAAGGGTTTGGGTTCGAGTTCCCTTGACAACGTAAAATAACCACAATGGGAGACTTCCCCCCATTCTGAGCCCGATAGAAGGTTGATCCGGTTTAGTCGGGGTATAGTTCCAGATACCGGCTGATGACTAAGTCAGGACAAAAAAAATAAATAAAAAGGGAGAGTAAAGAACACTTATGGTTGTTTCAAGGTTTAGGAATAAAAGTTTATAAGAAGAATATCAATTCACTAAGAAGTAACGTGCTCAGCACAATCAATATGCTATTTCGTATAATCATATTAATTAATTAATTATTATACCAAAGCAAATCCTCTTCTCAGCTTTTTAAAAAATTAATATAATTAGACAAATTATATATTAAGCAAAATAGTTTATGATGATTAATGATTTAAAAGTTATATAGGTTTTTTATTTTTATTTATTGTTGCATGCATGTCAATGGGAGAGCAGAAAGAGAAAAACATTAACATAAATGGATGTCGTAGAATCTCGATTAATAGTTATTATTTTAAAAGAAAATAAGAGATATGTCTAAGATTTATTCATTATTATCAACATGTTGAACTAATGATAAAATATTAAATTTATCTGATCAAAATTTGAATTCAAATTTTAAAAGAATCGATTCTTAAATTAGATTCATAATTATTTAAATTAGATCACTCAACTCAACTCAGTTCAGATGACTCTCAAAGTCAATCCCATTTTCACACCCATGTTTTGGTTAAGTAAGTCCAAGATCCAAGCCACTCGTCAGCTCAGACCAACAATGAAGCCTCATGACAAGGCCATGGTTCAGCAAAGCCCAAGCCCACTCAACTCAAGCCCAAGGGAGAACAGAAGAAGCCAGTCTACGCAGCCGAATACCATATTACATTTTATTTTTTTAAACGACCATTTATATCCAAAATCATATTTTAATAAATTTAATTTAAATATCTACAAAAAAACTTATTTAAAGAGGATGATTCTCTCAGCATAATAAAATAAAAACTACATTATGTTCACTTTCAAAGAACAGAGAAGCATAATTTATTAGCTAGATTGTTGAAAACATATACAAAACAATACAAAAAATGATACTTTGTAAAAATACATGAAATGAAGATTTGTAAAAAGATATACAAATATATAAAAAGATATAAAAATTTTTATATAAGTATTAATTATTTTATGAAATAAATAAAATAGCCATTTTTTATAATAAAAATGTAAAATATTCAAATATGTAATTATAATCTATGATAAATAATATAAAAATAAAAATAAAAATTATAATTATATAAATAAATAATTCATTAAATATGAAAAATGTTTAAGTAAAAAATATATAATTAGATTTATATAATTATTAATTAATTTAATGTGTTAAACGTTTGAGAAATAAGAAACATTAGTGCTAAGAAATTTTTATGCATTAGAGTTAAGTAGCCAAACACCTTAAAGGAAGGACAAAGATTGAGAAAATCTTAAATATGGAAAGAAAATTTTGCTAGCATTCAAAAAGGAGAAAGGAAAGTTCTTGATATCAAATGTTGGAGACTAAGGGTGTATGTGGATCGAATATCCGGTTCACAACAAATTTTTACTATATGAATCTGCATTCGCATATTTTAAATTTTATTATCTAAATTCGTATTCACAAATGAGAATATTCTCAAGTGCGAATATCCACATTTAGCCGATTGGATTTGCAGATATTTTATCCGAAGTCACACTTTTTTCACTTATTTCTTATGCTACATTAACTTATAAAAACCACATTTAAAAGGCTCTAAACAACCTTCACATTTAAGAGAAGCATATTATATTCGATAGTCTCATCTTCATTTCCCAAACGACTTTCATTCATCAAAACTATGATACATTCAAAATAGAAACAAATGATATAGAAATTGTTCACCGAATACATTCTTAATTTAAAAAAGTACAACAAAAAACCATAATAATCACAATAAATAACAACCGGCAAACTCTAACATTAGGATATTCAAATTTCAGATTTAATTCCTCATTTTACAATGTTAATGATACGATACTCTTCATGTCCGGAAGTTTCTACAATTTAAAAAAGCAAAAGATTAATATTAAATTACATTAGGCAAAAATTACAATATGGTTATAAAAAGTTGAAATAAAAAATTTCTTACCTAATTCTAACTTTTCAAATTCTTTCAAACATTCTTCCAAGTGGAGAGATTCATAACTTACACGCAACCAATTCTGCGCACAAATAAGGGCTTCCACTATTTTTGTAGTCAAAGAGTCAAGAACATGACCTCCCACACTGAATGCAAATTCTAAGGCCATTGTAAATACTGATATAGCCAACATATCATGAGTCATCACAACAAGTATGAAATATCTAGAATTGTTTGTTCTCTATCATTTTAAGATATCAAATAATTTAATATTTCTATCTGCCCTCACCTCCAGTAAGTATATACTAACTCTATTTTAATTTTTGTGCTATTCAAATCACCTTGTTTCTCATCATACAAGGATGTTTAGGAAAATAGGTTTTGATAATAATTAAGAGTAATTAAAATAATTAGGTTAATTATTGATGAATTTAGAAAAATTGAAAAATTATTAAAATTAGAACCTTTGCAAGTAATTCGACCTGCACAACAAACAGGTTGACCTGCTCACTCGAATTGCCTTAGAACCAAGTAAGGAAGTCAACGTAACTATAGTCCCAAGTTGACCAAGGATTAAAAAATTTGAAATTTAACTAAATATAAAACATCACAAGTCGACTTGAGGTAGTGGGCAAGTTGACCTAAGGAAAACAAATATTAGAAACTAAGTCTAAAAATTTATTGAGTCGATTTGCATAGGAGACCAAGTCGACCCGAGCAATTCAAGCCTTAGAAGTTTGTTTGAAACATAACTAAGTTAACTTACTAGATGGATAAGTCAACTTAACCCTAGGACAAATGACTATGAGTCAACCCTAACCAGAAACAAGTCAACCTACTTGCCGCGTGATCTTAAGTTAAGTCGACCTCAAAATTTATATAGACAAGTCACCTAGAACTTAGCCAAGTCAAACCTAAAATCAAATAAATTGATTTGCCACATAACTGACTCGACCTAGGATTATAGTTCTCAAATTTTCTAAATATGAAGAAATACAAGTTGTCCTAGGTAGTGTATAAGTCGACACATTAAGAAGTCAAGTTGACCTAGGAACTTTGTGAGTCGACTTGAACAAGTTAATTCTAAAAAATCTAACTCTGTAATACAATTAAGTCGACTTGAGAAAGTTGATAAATCAACTTGTAAAACCTTAGTCTTAGAAACATATTCTAAAATATAGCTAAGTCTGAAATATAACTAATTCTAAAGTCTTAGTCTTAGAAATATATTCTGAAATATAACTAATTCGACCTAAGTATTTATCAAGTCGATCTGATCACACGCTAAGGCGACACAAAATCGACCTAAGGGATAGTTAAGTTGACCTGACTAAAATATAAGTCGACTTGATCTAGATGACAAAATGTCATAAGTCGACTAGGCCAATATACAAGTCAACCTAATCTAGAGATAAAATATCATGAGTTAACCTTGCAAAATCACAAGTTGACCTAGACCAACCTGCTCTCAGAAATGCAATTCTAAAACATAAGTCAGTTGAACTAAAGTTAGGACAAGTTGACTCAGGCATAAAATTTGTACTATATATCATGACCTAACAATGTTTTAAGGCGACCCATGCTTACATAAGCCGACCCAGGAGAAGAACAAGCCAACTTGACATTTTTAGAAAATGCTACCAAGTTGACCCACATTTATAGCAAGTCGACCTAAGCAATTAAAAATTCAAAGGCAAGTTGACACAAAACTTTAACAAGTCGACACACTATGAGTAACGGATAAATGCTTAAAAAAAACTATTCAAAAATTAAATGGAGCCCTAATTACTTTCAACAACTTCTGTGATTCATTTAATGGCATTAATGGTTGCTTAATAGCTAAATTAATCTCTCCAACTATAAATACAACACAAGGATGAAAGGAGAGAAACTTTTGAATGCTCTAAAAATCTCAAAAAGGCATTTGTTCAAACTCTATTTTTTATTCTTCTACTGTATTTTTATTTGTATTGTCACAAACATATCTAAAGTTTAAAAGCTTCATTTTGTATGTTCTTCTCACTCTGTAATTATTGTAAAAGATAAAAAAATTGGTTTTCTTGATTTTAGGTTGAAATTATAGTGAGTGGATAATCATTGGGTTTACTTGTTTCTGGGAAAAGCAAGTGTAAGTGTTTGAAAAAATACTTGTAAGTTCTGCTAGCACTTGGGAAGTTAGTCATGTGTACTATTTGTTGAAATAGTGGATTTGAAATCCAAATAAAGCTTGAGAATAGATGTACACCATAAGGTGGAACCACTATAAATATTGTATCGTTTTTGTTTTTCTCTCTCTCATCCTTTGCTTTCTTTAATCTTCTTTTAATCCTCTCTAAATATTTAGAAAAATCCAAAATTCATTAAATAATCTATTCACCCCTCTAAGTTATTACATTTAGTGTCTACAAGTAGTTTCAGAGCGGATTTTCTGGAAAAAGGTCTAACAACCTCAGAAGTAAAGATCTAGAGTTGACAATAAATGGAGATAGCGTTCTATTCGAGACTTGCTCAACCAATAGAGTCTCGTTCTTTAATGGGAATAACTATAGTTACTGGAAGCAAAGGATGAGAAATTTTATCATTACTCAAGAGGGGATTGTCTGGGAAATAATAGAAGAAGGAATAAAGTTTCCAACTAAGGAAGTAGATGGAGTAAGAGTTCCAGTAAAGATGAAGAATATGATACTAGGGGAAAAGAAAGCATACAGAGCAAATTGTAAGGTAGTTAATCTGCTCCATTTAGCATTGAGTCTCAATGAATATAATAATATTTCCTCTTGCATAACTGAAAGGAAATCTAGGAAAGATTGGACGCCATATATGAAGGTATTAACTAAGTGAGGAAGAATAAAATAAGGATTCTTAAGCAAGAGTATGATGCCTTTGAGATGAAGGATGGTAAAACAGTTAGAGATATGATCACAAGATTCAACACCATCACAAATGAGTTGAGGTTGGGGGCAAAGGAATAAGCCAAGAAGATATGGTGGGCAACGTTATCCAATGTATGCCCAAGTCTTGGGAAGCCAAAGTAATAGCTATAGAGGAATCTAAAAATTTGGAACACTCACTATGGACCAACTTGAGGGTTCTCTAACAACCCATGAAATAAAGATGAACTCCAAGGGAGTAGTAAATAAAGTAAGAGGAAAATCTATAGCTTTGAAGGTTGATAGTGAAAAGTGTAGCTCTAGTGATGATGATGAAGAGGAAAATCTCCTAACTAGAAAATTCCAAAAATTCATGATGAGAAAGAGAAGTAAAGAGAGAAAAGAGTTTAAGAAACCAGAGAAGGAGGAGATTAGGTGTTATGAAAGCAAAAAGCTTGGGCACATTAAAGCTATTGTCTAATGCACAAGAAAGCTGAGAAGAAAGAAAAGAAAGGCAAGAAGAAAGCACTTGCAGAATGGAGTGATAAAGACAACAACTTAAAGTGATAAGGAAAAGGAACAAGAATTGGCAAATCTTTGCTTTATGACACTTGGAGAACATTGCGATGATCAAGGCACATCTTCATCCAATTACTTTTTTGATTTCGATAATGAGCCATCCATGAATGGAATGCATGAAACACTAATGGAATCACTAAAAGACCTTAGGAAAATGAGTGACAAGAATGCTTTATTGAAAAAATTGTTGGCCGAACTAGAAGAGGAGAGGAATAAGCTAAAGTTAGAAAATGAAAATTAAAAAATGAGAATAGTTCTTTAGAGCATGATAAAAGTTGTCCGCATATTGAATTAGAAAACAAAAACAAATGAAATTAATAAATTGCAAGTAGAAGTTGATAATGTAAAAAATGAAAGTATGAATGATTGTAATAAGGAAAGTAAAAATGAAGATATAAAAAGGGACTAGAACTAGAGAAAGAAAAGAACAAAAGATTGAGTTCCCTATTACATAAATTTGTTCAAGGTCAAGAAAAACTTGACTTGATATTAGGATCCCAAAGGATAGTCTATGACAAGGCAGTGTTAGGATATAACCCTGCCATGACCCAAAAGAAACGTTTTAGTTTTTTTATTCATAACTCAAAAAATTTTAATCCAAAAACTAAATGCCACCATTGCATGAAATTAGGACACAATGCAGATCACTACAAGTTTAAAAAGAAGATCAACACCAATCAAACTAAAAGGCCTACAACTTATACTAGATGTATGCATTGTCATAGGATTGAACATAGCATAGATGTATGATGGTTTAGGAGTAGGACAACCACTAAAACTAAAATGTAATGGGTGCCAAAGGACTCTTTGTAACACCGGACAAGTCCGAATTTATAAAAATATACTCTAAATGTTATTATTTGAAAACTTCTGTATTTTGTAAAATTTTGGAAGAGTAATTAATTTTAAATATAAGTGTGAATTTTTGTTCCTTGGGTTGTTTGAGAGATCCTCTAGATATTGGGTGGATTTTAAATATTCGGTATTCAGTAAAATTTTGGTGATTGGTTAGTAGAGTATTGGTTTGTTCGATAGTGACCGCTCCTGAGAGATTGTTATCTCTAGACCAATTATTTATTTCTATCGTTTGGTATATTTTGAATTCCCATCTTTGCCGCACTGATATGTTTAAATAATTATTTCTCATCGGTCCGTTGATCGAATAGCATTTTCAATCTCCAATCGGCATCTTCCATTCTCTTCGGCACTGTTGAGTAATTTCTATTCGGCACCTGAAATTTAAAATTTTAAATAATTCTTATCAGTGCCTTCCGATTTTGCTCCTACACCCGTTCGACATAATTTTCTTCATTGGCAGGACAATCCGTTTTGTTTCCCTTCGGATATTTATAAATCCTATTCGGTACTGTTGACAATAAATTCTTAGTACTGTCAAGAGCCTGTAGGTATACACTTGTAATTTTGAGAAGCCTGTATCCCTCTATTTACTGATCGGCTAGCCACAAGGAAGCACTCTCATTTGGTTGGCCGGTCAGTCTTCCTGGTCAGCCTTCCCAGGTGACCCAGCTGATCAGCCTCCCGAACGGCCTATCTGGTCAGCCCTCCTGGACGGCCTATATGGTCAACCTTCCCAGATGGCCAATCTGATCAGCCTTCCTGATCCGCTTTCCTGGATAGCCTATCTGGTCAGCCTTCCCGATCAGTCTTCTTGGACAACATTTCCTTTCTTTAACTGATGATCAGCTAAACCGATGAGATTTGACCCAGACACATCACAAATCACACTTTTCCTTAATAAATAAAATTTTTAAATATTTAAACTCATTATATTGAGTACCAAATTACAAAAAGGGACATATTGGGAACTTGTATAAGTTGGGAGAGAAAGGGGCAACTAAGTAAATTCATGAAAATAGGTTTATAAATAAAGTGTAGTAATGGGGCATTAGAACCCACAAAGGCCAAACTTCATTTTTCTTCATCTTCCTTTCTCTCTCGGTTCACACTTTCTCTCTCTCTTTCTTCTTGTTTCTTCCAAAGATCAATCAAAATATCTCTAGATCCACACTCTAAAAGTTCTTAAACTCATGACCCAACCTCTATCAAGTTAAATCCTGTGAGAGATTTGAGGTTTCTAGTGAGAGAAAATCTAGGGTTTGATCGTGATTTGCTTGAGATAAATCGGAGACTGCAATTTAGGTAATATTTTAATTTTATTTTTGGGTTTATTATTCCTCTTTCATGACTTTGGGGTTATGTTGAAATTTGATAAAAAAGAAAATGTGGGTTTTGAGCCACCATACCAGAGAGAAAGTTCGGGTATTCAATGTTACGATTTTGGATTTTCTTGAAAGAATTGATATTGATGATGGTGGATACTTGGTTATGTCCCTTAGGAGTTGTCGAAAGCTGAACAAGGCAGGACTTTCATTGCAGAGACGTCCGGGAGTGACTATCATTCGTATTACTGTGAGTGTGACTTTGATCCTATGTTTTCGATTGAACCAAACTCATGTTCTACAACTTTCCAAATAACATGTTTCATAGCATGTGTGAGCACAGATGATTTGAACTATGTTTTATAAATATTCTTTTGTGATTCATTAGAGTGTCCCAAAATGATTAATTTGAATATTATGCATCCACGGTTTGTAATGAAATGATATCGTGACACTTTTTGAAACCTTGACATGATTTATATGCTACCACTGTATTGCCACATTGATTTGATATGATTTGATGAAATATATTGGCACGCGGATTTGATATGATTTGATGATATATGTGGGTCGAATGCCTACCTATGATATGATGATATGATGATGTATCTTTGATGGATTTTCGTAGCTACGAAGGGCTTTGACAGTGGCACCCATTGTGTCCGGATATGCTTTGGCTGAAGGTATCCCCCAAACGCCATATGTATTGTTGCGGCCGGATGAACCATAAAGGGGAGGACATGTGTGACGCCACTATCTAGCTCCGGGCGGGATTCTATACGTAGTTAATGATTTATATGCACATAGATACGGGCTAGCCAAGTTGAATCGAAAGGGGAGGACATTCGAGGGCCACTGTCTAGCACTTGGTGAGACCCGTGGCCAACGTTGGGATAGAGAGATAAATTTTTACACTTGCATATGAAATACCCCCAATGCGCCCGTCATTAGTCGAGGTAGACCTTTGCCGGGGTTATTTTCTTGGCAAACTCTAAATGATTTTGGAAATAAAAATGGTTGCATACTTTGATACCATGATGTGTGATATGTGATCACCTGATTTCTGGAAATGACATGCTTGGTTTTGATATCATTATGGTTTTGGAATATATTTTGGCACTCCATATTCACATTTATTATTGAGAACATATTATCGATCCCCTTACTCACTGAGTATTTTCCCATAATACTTTTCCCTCACTTTCCCTGATTCCAGAGATAGATTGACAGGAAGACGTGTCGAGAGAATTTGACACACTTGATTCACATTTGAAGACCTTGGACTTTGGGTATGGTATTGACCATTCTTTCGCACTGATGTATTTGATGATGTTGGATGATATATATATATACGTATATTTGAGGTCTATAGTATGACTATTGTATATACTTATTGGGATGACTGTAATTATGTTGAGTAATGAAATTGAAACTCTAAGATATGTTATATTCTTATGCATTAAGGCAATTGTCATGCATTTTACATTCTTTATTTGGGAAAATGATATTTTAAGGAAACAGGTTTGATTTAGGTATTAGTGTTAGCCTTCGTTGCCTTGGTATGTGTGTCAAGTGGTGGCAACATACGGGACGGGCGGCTGTTCATGGCCTCAGATCGAGGATCGGGGTGTGACACTCTTTTAGGACTAACACTACCAGATCGAAGAAGATTTAGGTCTCAAAGGCCAACCTATAATTTTTTTTGTGCAGACTTGTCTCAAGGCCAAATTTCCTGGGAAATACATGGTTCTTTGATAGTGGATACTCTAGACACATGACTAAAGACTCCACAAAATTAAACAGTTTAGAGGAAAAAGAGAGAAGACAAAGTGGGTCTTTAGAGATAATTCAAAGGGAAGAATATTTGGCATAAGAAATATTGGTATGTTTCCCACCCAAATTGAACATGTTATATTAGTTAGGGGTATGAAGCATAATTTATTGAACATTAGTCAATTATGTGATAAAGGCTTTATTGTTATCTTTGATTGCAATTATTGTGAAATCATAGATAAATTAAGTAAAAAATAAAATAAAATTCAAAGGAAATAAAGAAGGAAATATATAACTTATACAACATGGAAGAACAATATGAAGCATGCTTAATGGCCATAGGAAATGATAATACTTGATTATGGCATAGGAGAGTAGGACATGTAAGTATGGATCTAATATCCAAATTAGTTAGAAAAGGCATAGTCAAGGATATTCCTAAGCTAAAATATGAAAAGAATAAACTATGTGATGCTTGTATGAAGGGAAAACATATTAAATTTTCATTCAAATCCAAAAACATAGTCTTCACAACTAAGCCATTAGAATTGCTACATATAGACTTGTTTGAACCTACTAGGACACAAAGTCTAGGAGAAAAATACAATGTTTCATAATCATAGATGATTACTCTAGAGGGGTCATATTCTTAGCTAGAAAGGAAAAATCTAATAGTGCACTCATTAGATTATGTAAGAAAAACCAAAATGAGAAGGGGTGCATAATTAATAGCATTAGGAGTGATCATGATAAGGAGTTCAAAAATAGGACAATGCGGGAATTTTGTGATGAAAATGGAATTGATCACAATTTCTCTACACCTAAGACTCCACAACAAAATGGAGTTGTAGAAAGAATGAATAGAACTCTAGAGGAAAATGGCTAGCACTATACTATGTGAGCATAATTTACCTAAATATTTTTGGACAGAATCTATAAACACAACTTGCTACATCCTCAATAGAGCATTGATTAGGCCAATCCTTAAGAAAGCCTCTTCCAAGCTCTATAAAGGTAGAAAGCCAAACATAGGATATTTTCATGTCTATGAATGTAAGTGTTATATTTTAAACAATGGAAAAGACAACTTAAGAAAGTCTAATACTAAGAGTGACGAACAAATTTTCTTAGACTACTCAACAAATAGCAAAGCTTATATATTATATAATAAAAGAACAATGGTAGTTGAGGAATTAATCCATGTGCAATTTGATGAGAGCTATCCATTAAGTAAAATTAGTTTTGATGATTGAATTAGAACCTATTCTAGATCAAGTAGATATAGAAAATAAGGAAATTAAAGAAGAAATCCCATAGGAAAGAGTAGAAAAAGTGCAGAGAAGTGAAGAAACTCTGAGCAACAAGAGATAAAATTCCCTACTATAAGAAAAAGTGTTAATATAGAAAATATATTTTGAAATGTGGAGGCAGGAGTTATAACTAGTTCTGTAGCATAAAATCAAAGTGAATTTATAGTCTTCATTTCTCAAATTGAGTCTAAGAACACTGATGAAGTTTTAGGTGATGAGAATTGGATATTAACTATGCAAACGTGCTAAACCAATTTGATAGAAATGAAGTATGATATTTAATTCTTAGACCCAAAGCACAATCGATAATAGGAACTAAATGGGTGTTTAAGAATAAATTAGATAAAAATAAAACAATCACTAGAAATAAGGCAAAATTAGTGAGTCAAGGATAGAGCCAAGAGGAGGAGATAGATTATGATGAAATCTATGCTCTTACAACTAGATTATAAACCATTAGAATGCAGTTTGTCTTTACCTATTTCATGAATTTGAAATTATACCAAATTGACGTTGTTATAATAAATGAAATAGTGTATGTAGAGCAACCCCCTGGATTTGAACATCCAAAACATCAAGACCATATATTTAAATTATCCAAAATATTGTATGATGTAAAACAAGCTCCAAGAGTTTGGTATTAAAGATTTAGCAACTTCTAAAGTGAGGATGAATTTGAAAGAGATAAAGTTGATACATCTTTGGTCATTAAGAGGAAAAGCAAAGAAATTTCGATAGTACAAATCTATCACTACAAAAAACATGGATTTGGTGACGAATTTTAACAACGAAAACAATTCATCGCAAATTTGTAACAAAATTAGTAGCAAAAAAGGAAATTGTCACAAATCAGTAACGAAATTAGCAACAAAAAAAATTTCATTGCAAAATTAGCAACAAAAACAAATTTCGTTACAAAATCCATAGCTAATTTTTGACTAAAAATTTTTATCGCCAAATTCGTTGTAAATTAGCGACAAAAATATAAATTCGTTGTTAAATTTGTAACAAATTCAAATTTCGTTGCTAAAATTGCAACGAATTTCAAAATTCATCACTAAATTTGTAACGAATACAAAATTCATCGCTAAATTTGTAACAAAATCAAAAATTCATCGCTAAATTTGTAACGAATTTTTATTTTTGTTGTAAATTTTGGGACAAATAATATTTTCATCACTGATTTCAGCAACAAATAATTTTTTTCATTGCAATTTGCAATGAATTTAGCAATGATACTTATGGTTTGTGAAAAATTTTGTGACAAAAAAATTTATTGAATGTACTAAACTAAGAACCAAAGAAACAAACTATTAACAATATTTGCCTATGATGCATACTGTAATATAATTATAGAAAATATTCATTATGTTGATTATTAATGAACAAATATTCCTATTTTAACTCTTAAATTAGTGAATCGAATACTTATATAAAATTTATAAGGTTTTGACTAAAATGAATGTATATTTTTATCATTATATGAAACAACTATAGCACTGTAAAAGATAACACTATATTACTATTCTTTTATATAAACAGAAAATAAATGAACTATTTTTGTTAAAAGTTATTGGTTTGGTGAACATCTTAAGATTCTTTACGCTTTCAATGCATGTCATTATTTTCAAATCAATTTTTTATTTTAGAAAATGTTACTAATAGAAATAATTAAAAAAGATACATAAGTGAGCGAAAAAATAATTTAAGCATAAACTCTCAAAGAAGATATTAAATTAGCAATGAATTTTGTTACAAATATCGTACATGTCGCTAATTGCCAACAAATTTAGCGATAAATAATCTCATTTTCTGTGACGAATTTTGAATTCGTTGCAAATTTAATGATGAAATTTGAATTCGTTGCAAATTTTTCAACGAATTTTGAAATTTGTTGCAAATTTAGTGATGAATTTTGAATTCATTGCAAATTTAGCAATGAATTTTGAAATTCATTGCAAATTTAGCAACGAATTCTGAATTTGTTGCAAATTTAGCAACGAATTTTGAATTTGTTGAAATATAGTGACGCATTTCTATTTTCGTCACTAATTTACAACGAATTCTGCGGTGAAAATATTTTATCGCTGAATTCCACTTATCCGCAATTACTCACTCTTCTTTTTCATTCTTACTTAGCGAATTTCTTTGATTTCTCTCAAACTCCTCTCATATTTTTGAAGATCTGCGAAGGGTGATCGGTTCGGGTGCTGCGAAGGGTGCAGATCTACATTGGTGAAAGGTAATTTCTCTCTCTCTTTCTCTTTCTCTCTCTCTCTCTCTCTCACTTTCTCTCTCTCTTTCTCGTGGCTGTGGGAAGGTGGCGTAGAATCTGCAAGGAGGAAGGCAGATCCTGCGGTGCACCGCCGAATCTGGGTTATACAAGGCAGATCTAGCGATCTAGCCACTGAATCTACCCTACGCGGCCCAGCTGCATGAAGGGACCGCTGGCCCCTACATGGCCCCGCTGCGCGAAGGGGCCGCTGCCCCATACATGGCCCCGCCTCGTGTATAGGGCCGTTGGCACCCGCGAGGCCCGACTGCGAGAATGGGGCTGGGCCCCTGTGCGGCCCAGCTACGCAAAGGGGGGGTTGCCCCCCGCCCCCTTCGCGGCCTTGCCGTGCAGCACCCTTTGCTGTACAGAATTCTAAATTTTTTTAATTAAATTCTTTTATAAATGTTATTTTAAAAAAATGAATTTTATAATTTTGTTTTAATAATATATTAGTTATTTATAATTATTTTTGTTGTCTCTAGGTTTGCCATTGTCGAACATTTGGATTGGAAGTTGTTGCTACTATTGATATTCGAGCCCATTGGTGAAATATTATTTAGTGGTGAGGAACATTTTAATTTGTACTGTTATAATAAGTAATTTAGAATTTTTGACATTGAAAAATATGAATGTGTTAATGTATATATTTGTATTACTTTTATTTTTATATTAGTTCCTTCATTTGTGTTTATCATAATTGTATTTAGAGGTTGATTTAATGATATTATTGGATTTGTTAATTTTGATTTTTTATATAAATTTAGAATCCCATGTGTTGATAATTGATTATTTTAAACATTAGGCTAACAATCATGAGCAATTTATAGTAAATCTCATTTCGATTAGTTAAATAATAAAATGTGTTAAATGTTCAATATTTAATACTTTATTTGATTATATGGTAATATTTAATGTTATAGTAATATTTTGTAAAATTAGTTTAATATTAATTAATTTTATATTATTATTTATTGTTATATTAAATTTTTGTGAAATTAACGTTACTATTGTTGATGATGTTGACTTTTGTGAAATTAACGTTACTTTTATAATATTTAATTTGTAGTGTGAAATTTTTGTGAAATTACCGATAATTTTATAATATTATTTATTGTTATATTTTGAAATTAACGTTACTATAATATTATTTATTAACGTTACTATTATTGATAATGAAAGTAACGTTACTATTAAATTTTTGTGAAATTAACGTTACTATAATATTATTTATTGTTATATCAACTTAGCTGGGATTAATGGTGTTACTATTATTGATGATGTAGTAGTTTTTATTTGTTGTAGTCTTTGTTAATATTTTAAAAATTTTAAATTTGGAAACAGGGAAAATGTAGAACAAAAGAAGTTTGATGTATAAAAAGAACTTACCTGACGTCAGGGTTTAACTGATGAGTTTATTATTGGGTTGGAACAATTTTTTGATTCTACTTGTAGTAATGTTGAGTTTATAAATGAGAATAAGTTAAGGTATCCATGTAGAAAATGTCGTAATGATAAATATTTTCAGTGTGATAAAGTTAGAGAACATCTTTGTACATTTAGTTTTACCCTGAATTACTATAATTGGACATGCCATAGTGAACCGTTCATATCTGATGAGGAGTATAGACGAAATATACAAGTCTTAGTTAGTGAGGATCAGAGTTATTATGATCAATTGAATCCATATCAGAGGATGGTAATTGATGCAGTGAGTCAGAATTTTGTTCCCAAACCGAGCGTTGCAAGTTCTAGTTTTGCTCCAACATTTGAACAAATGTATACTAGTTATGCATCACCATTGGAGGAGGTAGAAATACCAGGTGTTGATGAAAATGCGAATAATGAACCATCTCTCCAATTTCAGGAAGTATTAAGAGCTGCAGATGAACTTGGTGGACTGGTTGTGATAGTCACACTAAATTATCTCTAACCGCAAGGCTGTTGAATGTCAAGGCAAAGCATAATATGTCTGAGGATTGTTTTAATGATTTTGTTCAAGTTATTGGAGAAGTATTGTCGAGTGATCACATTATACCAAATTATTTCTACAGTATGAAAAAGCCGGTGAAAGAATTAGGTCTTCCGGTGGAAAGAATTGATGTTTGCAGATATGGTTATATGTTATATTAGGGAGATGATGAAAATGTAGATTTTTGTAAATTCTGTAATCAATGTCGGTACAAAAGTACTAGGAGGTCGGGTGTAAATCAATGACGTAAATTATACAGATAAATATTTTATTTGCCTTTAACTCCTAGATTACAAAGGCTTTATGCATTTAAGGTGACTGCTGAACACTGACTTGACAAGCAAAACATAAAATAGAAGAGGGGTTAATGTGTCATCCTTCGGATGCAGAGGCATGGAAATATTTTGATAGAACATATTCTAAGTTTGCAAAAGAAACTCGAAACCTTAGGTTAGGTCTCTGTATTAATGGGTTTGCTCCATTTGGCAAATCGGGAAGAACTTATTCTTGTTAGCCAGTTATCTTAACTCCGTATAAACTTCCACCTGGTATCTGTAGGAAGACACCATATATGTTTTTAACATTGGTCATGCTTGCCCGCAAAACCCGATGAAGTTAATAGATATTTACATGCAATCATTGATTATGGAGTTGAAACAACTATGGGATGAAGGTGTTCCTATATATAATGTTCATAATAATCAGATGTTTGACATGAACGCTGCTCTTCTTTGTACCATAAATGACTTTCCGGTTTATGGTATGTTATTGGGATGGAGTACCACTGGGATTTTAGAATGTCCAATATGTAATGAGATATCAAAGTCATTCAGATTGAAATATGGGAAGAATGCGAGTTATTTTGATTGCATGGATAATTTTTACCACCAAATCATAAATTTAGATGGAATAAAGAAGAATTCACTAAGAATAGAATTGAAAGAACACCTCTCCCATTGAGTTAACCAGTGAACAAATTTGGTATAGAGTTCTTAACTTTTCATCTGTTATTGAAGAGCCACATGGTACAACGTATGGTTATAGAAATACACATAAATGGACCAAACAGAGTATATTTTGGGATTTACCATATTGGAAGAGTTATTTGATTCAGCATAATCTCGATGTAATGCATATCAAGAAGAATGTTTTTAATAATTTGATAAATACAGTGATAGATATCATTGGAAAAATAAAAGTCAACTTGAATGCAAGAAAAGATATACGACTCTTTTGTAAACGACCCACTCTTGATGTCGATTTGAAGGAATGCAAATTGATTAGTTTGAAAAATCATGACTATCATATATTTATAGAAAGACTAATTCCTATTGCTTTTAAGGAACTCTTACTAAATTTTTTATGGGATGCCATTATGGAGTTAAGCATTTTCCTTCATGATATTTGCTCGACAGTGTTGAGACATTCACAAGAGGAGACGTTAGAGAAAGATATTCCAATCATTTTGTGTAATTTAAAAAGAATATTTCCACCATCATTTTTTGATTCCATGGAACATCTTTTAGTTCACTTGCCATATGAGGTCAAAGTTGGAGGTCCTGTCCAATATCGATAGATATATCCATTTGAAAGGTGAATTTTTCATCTTCTATACTTCGTTATCAATGCATATAAAATGACTAATTTGATTATATATTATTTTTTAATATTTTTTATTTTATTACAATTAGATTCCTATATCATTTGAAGAAAAAAATGAAAAATAAAGTACATGTTGAAACCTCTATTGTTAATGCATACATTGTAGAGGAAGTAACAACGTTTGCATCATATTATTTTGAGCATCACGTTCAGTGCAAGAGGCAGAGAGCGGGAAGAAATGATGAGGGTCCTATTGATCCCAATTTGAAGTCATTCTCAAATTTTAACTACTTTGGTCGACCAAGTGGACTATATAAGCATAGATACATAACTGATCAAGAATGGCGGGCAACCCACACATATATTTTACTGAATTGTCCAGAAGTGACGCTATATTTCGAGTTAGTATATATTTGATATTTTATGTATTTCTTTTGTCGTAAATTGCTTGTGTTAAAATTTGTTTTCTTTGATGGTAGAATTTTTCAAAACTTATATTATGAAATTTCGACACATGAGTTTTATCATTTCTACGATGAAAAATTTGTACCATAGTTCAAAAAATATGTAATTAGACTATAAATTATTTAAATCTTTACTTTAAAACATATTAACATATTTGATTGACTTTAGATTCATGATAATCAAGCTCAAGTTGAGCAAGAATTGCTAATCCATCTATCATGGGATCCAAAATCAATGGTACGAACTTGGTCAGTATATTTCATAAACGGATATAATTTTCATACTCAAGAAAATGGAATGGGGAAAACTACAATGAATAGTGGGGTTTTTGTTCAGTTATCCAATGATGGAGGTGCAAGAAATGATTTTTATGGTTTGTTGGATGAAATCGTAGAGGTAGAATACCCTGGACCAGAATTACGAGTTGTTTTATTTATGTGTCGCTGGTTTGACCCTGTCAAAGGGATGAAGGTGCATCCATAGTTTAATTTGGTTGAAATAAATCATAAGAAATTGTATAACAGATATGAACCATTTGTGTTGGCACAACAAGCGATTCAAGTATTTTATGCTTCATATCCTAGTTTGAAACATGACAAAATTGATTGGTGGGCTGTTTGTAAAATGAAAGCACGAAAAAAAATTAAGGAACATTGGAAAGACAGAGCATATCAATAAGAGGAAGTTACCAAGACATTTCAGATCGAGAAATATAATATTCCAACGTTACGAGATCCTAGCGGAGTAGTGATAGATGTAGATGCAGTAAAATTCATGAGGATGACGATGAGGAATCTAATTTTGAGATAGATGATGAGGATGAGGATGAGGAGGATGATGATAATGATGTTGAATAGTCTAATTTTGAGACAAATGATGAGGATGAGAATGACAATGAGAACTTTGATTTTTGATGATGGGCAAGTTTTGGTCTCTTAATATAATAAAAATCTGATATTTATCTTCATATATGGTAATCTTTTTTTTTAGTGGGTAAGTTAGTTTAGTTTTAATTCGCAAATCTCGTTATTTAATTTGTTGTTTATTTACTGTCTCATTCTTAAATTTATATATTTCATTTGTTAATATACTGTCTTTTTTTTTTTCTATAGGTCATTAGAGAGGATTTTTTGACATATTGGTGGCTTGTTTCACGCATTTAGTGTTTCAATTTAAATATGATAAGTTTTTCATGTTTTTCATTATGCATCAGATGAACATGCAATTTTTTTTCTTTATCGTTCTAACAATTATGATTGATAGTTTCGACGTGATGGTCATAGATGAAACACTAATGGAAGATCATGCTCTTCACCATCGCAGTCTGTTTTAGCACCTTCGCAATCTCATTCCCTTGCTGACAATGTACTTTCGCCCCCTTCAGTTATATGACATTCTCATTCTCAACAAATGACTAGTAATGTACCTTCGTTAGTCCCTTCGATGCAACACTCATATGTTAAGAGGGAAGACAACCGAGAGTTGATAGCCCCTTGCGGAGATTCATAAATACTAAAATTAAAAATTTCATATGTATTTTTTTTTATTTACAAAACATATTATTCTTTCAATTATCTTATTTATTTAATATTGTTTTTTTGTAACTTTATGAAAGATTTACAAATTCTGTACATGTTATTCATGATCTTAATAGAATAGTGAATAACTATTGAAAAGGGGTTTCGATGACATTCACAACCACTCCGGAAGAAACAAAAGAGCTATGGTGGAACGAGTTCAAGGTAAGTTATCCCAATCAGTTTATATATGAAATTAAAGTTAATATAATCAATTGGTTTTTTTCCATTGTAGCAAGCATTCACTTGAGATAAGACTGAAGAGTTGGAAATAAGAAAGATTTTTAAGAAAAAATATGGCGATCACATCTAAAACGTATCAAATCATGCAAAGACCAGCGAAAAAAAGCCAAACTGCATCACCAATAGAATTGAGACATGATTGTGAACTTTTGGGAATCCAAGGAGAGACGAAGGAGTGAACAGAATATAAAAAATTGAGATTATAATTCTGGGAAATCATCTACGACGTATGTGAGAGAGTCGATCAATATCAATGACCATAGAAATAGATTGGTAATTTTATTCAAATACTAATTTTTTAATCTAATTCAAACTATTTTATTATTTCTAATGGTCTTTTTTTAGGCCAAGGAAATAGGAACCGAGCCATTATTCATAGACACTGTCACACAATTTCATTTACAAAACAATTTCAATTCCATTTACAAATTCATTTCAAAACTCAATTTATAAATCATATTTAAATCATTTATTCATTCATATGATACATAATCATCCACTCACCTCTAGAGAGGGTATTCACTCTCTATTTATCAATGTAATCCGAATAGATCCCTTTCAAGTCCCCAAAAGATTAACCTAATCAAACATCACAATTTATCATCAAATGAGATCTCGTATAGTCATAATTTGCACATCTACAAATTCTAGACTCTCATTTCATCAACCTAAGACCATTTACTTCGCCAACGAACTTTAATTCTCAATATTTCCAATTTTTTCAAATTTTCTTCCAAATTTACATAATTATAGAACTTTTCATGCATATTTCAAATTAAACTCTGAGAAAATTACTCTATTCAACCCAACATGATTCTATCATCCCTTAGCATGCTTTTTTCTTATCAAACATTCTAATTCATATAAAATCCCATACTTAACCTTAATAATCATATATAAAATTTCAGAAAACACATTCTATTCGAATCTAATACACATTCTAACATATACAAGACTTCTTACCCTAAATTTATCATAAATTTAGTCAATTAATCGAATGGATCAGAAATCCCCTCACCTAGGGTTTTCACAGTTCATAGATCTAAGTTCCGTGCGCCATTTAACTCATTCCAAGACCTGCTGTGCTTCCAATTCGAAGCAAAGTTCAGTAATTAAACTTATTCACTATGGAAATCAAAACCCTAGAACTAAGATCTGAGCTCGGCCCTTACCTACAGAGAATGGAATTGCAGTCCCGAAGCCAAGGGTTTTCAGAGGCTTGATGGTGGGTTGCAGCAAGGATTGCAGGAAGATCTCTTGTCACGCCCCAATCCTCGGATCGAGCACGCGACAGTCGCCACGTTGTCTAGATACACGGGCAGAACCTCCCCCTACACCGGGACTCCACAAGGCAATACAACTAAGCTTTCAAAACCTCTAGTAGACAATTCATCAAAAATATGAAAAGCATTTAACAATACACATGCGAAGGACTCCTCTGGTCCATTCCCTATACATACGAGCATGCGTCGGCACATAATTGGAGAAGGGGCTCCTGTACATGCACGCATGCGATGTGGCCATCCTAGCCAACCAGTACAAGTAAAGCAATTAACATACAAGAAGTCCCAAATCATAGTTATAGGATTTTACCAATACTTGCCTGAAACAATCAAGCTAGCATCAGTAAAATCCAAACGATATGAGATATACAGAACTTCACAAATTCGAAAGAAAGCATCAAAATTTAGAATTATAGTCCAAATGTCGCAGTACAGATAAAACAGTTTTCCAAAAAATAGAGCAATCAAAATAATGAAATACAAATAAAAAATCGTCAGATTTTACCAATACTTGCCAAAAACTCAGCTAGTATCAATAAAATCCACACGGCATGGGATGTACAGATTCTCTTCCCATGGTTTGAGAATTACGAATCTCCAAAATCCTGCATTTGCCAAATACCTATACAAAACAGCAAAAATACTTCGCAAGCTCCGACGTCCAATCCTCAAACTAAGAATCCTCTGAAAAAGGTGGAGAGAGGGGGTGAGTATTGGGAACACTCAGTGAGTGGAGTGTAATGGTGCGATTGTGTTCATAAACAAGGGGTGAATGTGGGGCAGTCAAAGCATATCTCATAAATAGCAGTTCATATACATAAAACATTTTAATAAATCACAATTTCCAAAATATGCATCCACATCAATCATCTTTTCAGAAAATCCTAGGGTCCCATCGAAAACACTTTCGTCTTAGGGTGGCCGAACCCAGACGAAAGCCCACAAAGGGGTTTTTCCATCCAATGTTTCAAAACATACCCCTTCCTTGGTGTTGGCTCGTACCTCACCGGGGTGCACCAAATATAGCATGACTTCGACAGAGGGAGGGACGTCTAACTCCCCCACACATCCAAACCCCAAACCACGCCACCCCGTCGGGTCGCTTCGTGGTGGGAATGACTATAGCCATTTACAATCCAGCACCCTTTCATTTCTCAATCAATCAATTTCACAAACAATGTGCCATAATTTTCCATCAAATAATCAACAATCTCATGCCAAATCAATTCATAGAGCAATATCAAATAACAAATGGCACAGAAGCATTCTTAAACACAATGGATGCATTCATACTTTACAATCAGTTCAGACAGCCCACAGTCACAAAACAATTTATATAAAACATAAAAAACCTTTCAAAATCATTTGTAAAGCGATTTTAAAATAGGTTACTCATTCATGAACACAATGAACCATCCACTCACCTCTAGAGAGGGTATTCACTCTCTAATTATCAATTTAATTCAATTTGAGTCCTTTCAACTTCCGAAAATAATTAACCTAGTCAAACATTGCAATTATCATCAAATAAAATCCCTATAACAAGGGTTTTCACATTTTCCTAATTTAATTTACCCTTAATTACACATCCCAAATTTTTAAATGCTGATTTCATCACCCGAAGATCATTTACATCTCTAATGGACTTTAAGTTCCAATATTTCCAAATTTTTCTAATTTTCTTCCAATTTCACATAATTATAACACTTTTCATGCATATTTCGATTTAAACTTTGAGGAAGCTACTCATTTCAACCCAACATGCTTCTAGCATCTCTTAGCATGCTTTTTCCGTATCAAAGAGTCTAATTTATGAATTATGCAATACTTAACTTCACTAATTACATATAAAATATAAAAAAAAATACATCCTAAACTAATCTAACATATACAGATCTCTTTACCCTAGATTTAATCCTAGATTTGCTCAATTTATTGAGAGGATCAGAAATCCCTCACCTAGGGTTTCTCGATTCGCAGATCTAGCTCCCATGCGCCATTCATTTTAGTCCAGAACCTGTCACTCTTCCAATTTGAAATAAACATCAGCAATTAAACTTAGCTACAAAGAAAATTTAAAACCCTAATGTAATTGATCAGAATTGTCATCCTCACCTATGCAGGGGATGACTGCAGATCTGGCCTAGGGTTTTGGAGGCTTCCTACTGCTGTCGGTTTGGGGCTTCTGCAAAGATCGCAGAAGCGCTCTTAGCGATGGGAAAGCAGAATGTGCGAGCTCGCGAGCAAGGAAGAGATGGAAGGAGGGAGTGACAGCGGGCGAAGGGGAGAAAGTGAAAACCGAGAGAGGAATAGAGGCAGAAACAGAGAGAGTAAAGCCGCGCGCAGTGATCGGAGGTGGCGTGAGAGAGAGTGAGAGTGACGAACGAAAGAGAGAGAGTGAAACTATCGACCGAGACTGCCAAGAACAGAGAGAGAGAAAGAGAGAGAGAGAGGCAAGAGAGAGAGACGAAAGAGAGAGATAAGTCAGCTAGGCTATGATGACGGTGGTCGGAGGAGAGGGAGAGCGCGGCTATGCGTGGAGAAGGGAGGCGAGCGACGGAGTGCGAGAGAGTGTTCGAGAGAAAGAGAGAGAGTGGCGGGAGGTGAGGAGAAGCAATTAGGGTTTTCAAACCCTAATTGCATTTGGGGAAGTGCAACGTTTTGATTCAAAACGCTGTGCTTCCCTCTTATTTGTGTTTTTTATTTAACATGTATATATAATTAAACAAATAAATTATGTATATATATGTTTTCACACCCACATTTTACTAAAAATGTAAATTTCATTAAAAAGAGGCTCATTACATTCGTGAACACGGCATCATAAAACATATCAAAATTCAAATTAAATACCCCAAAATCGAAAATCAACAACAATTAAAATTTTTTCTTTATATTATGAAAATATTTACGACTCGGTGTTACAACACTTAACCCCCTAAAAAAGAAATTTCATCCTCGAAATTTATAAAAATAAAGTTTATACATCAAACAAATAGGGGTATTCTTTTTGCTTCAATTTCTTCGGTCTCCCAAATTTCCTAAAATTTAGTTTGTGATAAGTTTCTTAAGAAATCACTCTCGTCTCAAATGTACAAGTGCTTGATTGTCCTTTTGAAATTCCTAGATGTCTCATTTTGATTTGTTCAACCCTCCAAGCAATATATCTTTAAGCACCTAAACCTATTCTTATTCTCATTTACAGCTATGTAATTGCTTACTCGCAAATTATGATATCTTAATACATTGTATATATGTATACATGCTTATCACCTACACTCACTACCATATTGATAATAAAGTCTCCAATCCACCAATTTCAAACTACAAATACATTATCATACTCTATAGTATCTCCCAAAGAAATGATAAAAAAATCGTCTTATCCTGATATGAGTGCTTGGTAGGTGTTATTCTTTGAGGTTAAGGTCCCTCTAGTTTCCTTTTGCTAATTGCAACAAATAAAGTATAAAAATCCATAATCTCAGAATCTCCTTATTTATTCTAAAACCTTGAAACCTTTGTGTAACACCGACACTACGGTGTCCGTATATTATTTCCATTTTTGAATTTAATAAAATGATCCTCAATTTATATATATATGAAAAAATATTTAATTTTTATTGATTTTTGATTTTGGGATTTTTTTAAGTCGAACTTTTGGTATATTTAAAATGTTCGTACTTCCGATTTGTAGGGTGAGTATAAATATATATATACATATATATATACACACTGATTCATTTATTTATTTAAATTTTTACTCATTTACATAATTATAAAAAAAAGGAAGTCGAAATTAGGGCTTAAAGCCCTAATTTCCCTCTCTCTTCCCCTCTTTCTCTCCCTCATCGCCGCCCTTCCTCACCCGCCTCTTCACCTCTCCGCTGCCCTCCTCCGCTGCAGACGGCCGTCGCCACCTCCCTTCTCTCTCAATTGCTCACCCTCGGCCCCCCTCTCTCTGTTTCTCTCTCTCGGTTCCATCTCTCTACCTCCCGCTGTGTCTCCCTCTTGCTCGATCTCTCATCTCCTCCACTGCGACCGCCGCGGGTCGCCACCCCTCAACTCGCACAGTCTCTCTCTCGGCCTCTCTCACTCACTGTCTTTCAGTCTCCTTCAGTCTCTCTGGCTCTGCTCCTCCCTCTCCTGCGCACGCGCGATTGCTCACGCGACAGTCCTTGCCCCAGCGCTCGTGCGACAGCTCTGCCCCACTGCAGCGCGTAACAGACCCCTACGCGCGCGTGACTGCAGCGCTCACCTATCCTTCCCGTACGCGACAGCCCTGTCTCCTCACCCTGTACGCTCGACCACGAGCTGCTCACTATGGTGAGCCTTCTGCGATCATCGCAGAGCTCTAAGTCGCCTGCAGACTTCGTTTTCTACGTTGGGTAAGATGAGTTAGATTTAGGGTTTTGATTCTTATATAAATTAGGATTAACTACTGAAATTTGCTTCAATTTGAAGTATTGCAGGTCCGTACTGAGTTGTAGGCGCACGGACGTTAGGGTTGTGGACTGCGAAAACCCTAGGTAAAGAGATTTTTGGTCTTTTCATTAATTGAATGAAATTAGAGTGAATTTAGGGTGAAAAGGCTTACATGCGTTTAGAAATTTTGTTTGATTGGAGTAGAATGTAATTTTGAAAAATACTATGCCTAAATGTTAGGGTTAAGTTTAAAAATTTACGCGAATTAAGCTGTTTGATACAGAAGAATCATGCAAAGGAATGATAGAATCGAATCAAATTGATTTAATGGTTTTTTAGAGTTTAATTTGACATATGTATGAAAATAGTCAAAATTTGGGATTTTAGCCTAAGGATTGATGCGTTGTTTTACATTATAGTTGGTGTTGCATATAGGTAAGTCAAATACAATCTCTATATTATGAAAATAGGTTTCAATACCTTAAAAATGAGATATGGTTTGAAGAAATCGGATGAGAATTGAAAAGTGTATGAATTTTCAAAGATTTTTCTAATTTATAGGGAATTTATGTATTTAGACTTATTTTCGATTTTGAACGATTTTAGGTTTGAATTTAGCTTGATTTTGATTTGGTTATCTACTTATAAATGGAATGAAAATTGATGACATTGGAGTTTATTCATAAATTGGAGAATTAAGGTTTATACAAACTTAGGGAAAATGATAAACCTTAAGAATAATTGGAAATTTGATGATTATTGTGATAATTTGATTAGGTTGATCGTGTTGGAGACTCGATGAGTCAAATTCAGATTTATTTTGGAAATAGGGAGTGATTACCCTCCCTGGCATGTGAGTGAGACCCTAATCTCTTGCATGAAATGGTGAAAATCTGATTTTACCGTGTTTTAAACAAAACATGTTTTGATATGCATTGATTCGACGTGTGATATTAAATCTCAAATCTGTTTTGTGATTATTGGAGTGTCTTAAACTTATGTTTTCTATGACTATGCATCTATATTTGAAATGAAACAAAATTGTGCCATTACTTGAAAATTGGATAAGTTTCCTTTTCTACCGTTGCATTGGTATGCTGTTTTGAAATGATTTGATGAAATGTATTGGCTCATGGATTTGAAATGTTTGAGATCTGTGAGGGCACTGGGATGCCCACTTGTGATGATATGATTCTTATCTGCGGGACGTTGTGCCCTTGTGATACTGTGATGATGACATTGATGCTTCCGTAGTTACGAAGGGGCTTTGTAGAGGCATGGGTTGCCCGGATACGCTTTTGCAGGAGGTATCCACAAATGTCTAGTTTATATTTATTCATAGGTGCAGCCGGTTGAACCCACATCGGGGGAGGACGTGTGTGACGCCACCGTCTAGCACCGCGCGGGGTCCTATTTGATGAGTTTGGGTAAGCAAGGAGCTAAGCCCATAGCCAACGTCGGGGTAGAGAGCTACTTTTGAAACACTTTGCATAATAACACCCCCGATGTGCCTGTCCTTGGTCATGGTTGACCTTTACCAGGATCCTTTTGGCTTGCTCTATGATCTACTTGATTTTAAATGGATGCATATATGTATGATATCGTGTGATTGAATAAATGAGTTCATTTTATTGAACATATCATGATTTATTGCGAAACTTGAGTTATTATTTACGAATAATGCTATTTGACACTCCAATGTTCACCTACACTATTAGTACTTGAGATTAATCCCCTCACTCACTGAGTATCCTCCTATAGATACTCACCCCTCCTCTTTCCCTCCCCAGACAGGATTATTGTTGTGCCGGAGTGACGCTTCTGATTTTGGAGCTTTTGGTGGATTTGGGTGATTCACGACGGTGAGATTTAAGTTTTAAATAAAAATATGAATTTCGTACTTTATGTCAACCCTGTGTGGTCTTGTTGAGGTCCGTAGTTGGCCGTGTACTTATTTTGGGATGACTGTATAATTTATGTATGTTTATTTACGAAACTCTCATATTTCATTTGTATTGAGGCAATTGTATGTATTTGAATAATACTTGAGAAAATTATTGTAAATTGTATAAAAACTTAGGCCCGCTCGGTGTAACGGCTGCTCATGCTCTAGTTGAGCATGACAGTAGAGGTCTGTGGCTAGGTTTGTTGATAGATTTTTATAGCTTTGCGTTGTTCTGGATGTCGGCTATGGGAGTTGTTGGTTTTGGAGAGGCCGGGATGACCATTTGTTTTATTTTCAGGATGATTTTGAGTTATACAGGTTTAAACAGGTTAAATTGTACATGGGAGACCTCCGATTTATGGGGAGGTTCTGCGCGATTTTGAAATACAGCTGGCATCCAGGGCAACGGGCGGCTGTTCACGATTCCCGGTTTGGGGCGTGACACTTTGGGTATAAAAGGAGCAACACTTTCTAGATTAACACATTTCTCAACAACAATTGGAAAGTACCATGATCAAATTGTGAAAGTCTACCAAGTAAAATATGCTCAACATACATTGGCACAACATCACAATCTACCAACTTTTTGAAAGAAGAACCAATTGAGAAATTGACTAGGCACCTTGAAGAAACAAGAACCTGACTGTTCGAATTGAACCCGCGAATATGATAATGTTCCTTTTTTTTTTAATCTAAAGATACAGCTTATTGACCATTTCCTATGAAACCAAATTCTTATAGTTGTCCCTTTGATAATCACATAGCTTGCCACCAACAATGCAACAAGTCCTGAAGATATTCCTGCAAAGCCAGCTCTCCTCCTTAATAGGTAGAGCATTCATTAACCTCCGAACAATCAGCGCCTCACCTGATACATCAACCTCAAGCCACTCTTCTTCCTCCTCCTCATTCACATCTCATCTGGGTTCTCTGTCACATCAACTAAACCTTCCAATTTATCTGCCTATTGTTCCTCCACGAGATTAACATGATTATCAGTCTGACATTAGGGCACTCATTTGACCTACGACCATTATCTGAATATAGTAACACTTGATGCCTTGAGCAGGGATTGTGACTTTGGCCTGAGTAAATGTAACATTTGAGGTGCTAACTTGGTTGGATACTACGCAAACCTTGTCGGTTGTAATTGCTTTACTACAATCGTTACCATCCTATGTAGAGGAACAATTTGTTGCACTCCAACCTTTAAAGCAAAGCTGATATGCCTTAAAGATTTTATACAAATGCTACAAAGAAACCTGATCCTGTATCTCAAAATGAAGGCCATTGACATATCTGCCAATTCATTGCGCTTAAGTTTCACTAAGTTACTTCTCATAGTCAACCAATGGAATTTTTGGATATACTCCTTTATCGTTTTTCCTTTTTACCCTAAATTGGAATCTGCTGGTATAAATTCTGTTCATAATAACAGGGAAAAAAAAAACTAAGTCCTCAATTTCTCTTTCATCTTATCCCCTTTGTGAATTTTGCTCTACCACAAGCACTTGCAAGCATAACCTTCGTGACACTTCTTTCCATTCAAAATAGCTATCAATGTTGTCCAACCAGTCAAGGAACTCTTCAGCCTCCATTTCACCATAAAATTCTGCTCTATGGACTTGAATACCCTACTCCTTGCAGTTCCAGAGAGCATTAACAATGCAATTCTCCCAACCTAGTCTGTTTTGATGCTGCTTATCATTATTCAGATCCGATTCATCATCGAGAGAACCCCCATGTTCACTTTCAGAACTAGAAGTGCATTCTTCCTCTACAATTCTAGCATTCACAACACCTGGCCCGCCTCAACTTCATTTAACATTTTGATCACCAACCAGCTCTACAACTAGTAGGGTCAAGGTTTGAACATGTCCTTGCAACCCTTGAAGCATATTACGGGTAACCCGATTTCTACCTCTATGTCCTCTACTGCTACCTCCACTTCTACAAGCTTGTACACCCATGTTTCTTTACTCAAAGAGTAGCTTAAGTAATGAAAATGATAGCAGCCTGAGGAGAAACATGCTCGGATACCACTTGATGCAAACCAGAAAATTGAAAGCTGCATTAAACTTATAAACCTTGCATTCAGGAGTGAATCTACCAAATCTCATATATTATAAGTAGAACATGAGCACGAATTAAACTTGCAAAAGAAATCAAAGTAAAAGGGAAAAGATCATGCTTATTGCACAAACACCAGGAAATGGGGATCAAAAGGTACTCCAAGATTTACTCCTCAAAACCCTAAGTTTCCAATGCTTGCAAACCATTAGCTAGGAGAGGGGAGCATAGCTCTTGATATAAATTTTCTAGAAACAACACTCTAATGAAGATTTTCTAGCACAACCACCCCTTTTCTACTTAAAGCAAAGCTTCTCCAGCAAGCCACTTTCGAGACAGCCAAGAAGACTTCTCTAAGAAGCCAACAAAAAGTAATTATCTATAGCCCCTCCAAAATAGATTATGCTTTAACTACCCACCCAAGGATCTGACCACAATAAAACACTAAATACAGGACACTATTTATAAAATAAAACTACCGGCATCATTATTTCTTTTTTTTTTAATTCAATTCACTAGCATTTTCTTCCTTCTTTCTACTCTCTTTAGACTAGCCATCTACAAAACTCTACTTATAGACTGCCAGGCCCAAATCTTAACCATTAATTTTAATAATGATAAAATCCCAAATGCTAGAGACAACTATCAGCCCTCTTCAAGTTGCAAATCGAATTTGTTCAATAGCAGTTGAACTTTAACCTCACCAAGATATTAATACCACTAAACATATTTGCAAGATTCTATTAATCATTGTTACATATTTGAAGTCACATTGCTATTATCACATTGTTCATTGTTTAACTGGCAAATTGGGCACACTAATCCTTTACTAGCAATTCTTCTTCTATCAAAATCATAAACAAACATTCCGTCCACATCATGTCCATCATCACAAGTAACAAATAACTCAAATCCATCTAAAATAAGTCAACCATTTGTAGTAAAAGAGATAACCATAGCAGTTCAAATCCACCTAAAACCTATATTATGACTTAAGGCATGTTCATCATGAGCTACATTCTCATATGCCCATTTTAAGAAATCCAATGGTTAATTGCGTCTTAAATAAATTACCATAAAACTCCTACTCCCAGACTAATGATTCTCAATAGTTCATCCGCTCAAAATTACTTATTCTATCAAGGAAAATAAACCACGAAAACATTTATCAGACTCCAACAATTATTCACAAATACAACCTCTCAAGAATATTTTACCTTATATTTAATCATGAGCAATTCCCTGTTGTCATGCCTATTAAACAAGTGTGTCAAAATTCTAACATCAAAATGTTAGTCCAAAGGAATTACTACAAGGGTTCTCACCATTTAGTCAAACAAAACAAGGGAGATCTCCAATCATAATTGAGAAACTATTCATAAAATGATACATCACTCAGATTGTAGAGATGGAGTAAAAAATATCCTCTTCGGCTTCCAAGCTCTACAGGGAGGGTCTAAGCTTAATAATTTAAAATAAGTACTAACCCAAGTGCTTAACCCCCTAAAAAGAATATTTCTAATTTCTTAGAAAAACCATAGAAAGTCCTGTACATTCTCTAAAGATCTTTTAAAAGATCTTACATTTTTCAAAAGAAACACAACATTTTAAAGTCGTTTGAAAACTTTTGGGACATTTGGAAAACATTTGAAAACATCTCAAAATCATCAAACTCTTGAAATTGTAAACCTGGGCTCTGATACCAATAAAGCTGTCACGCCCCAATCCTTGGATCGAGTACATGACAGCCGCAGCGTTGTCTCGATACACGGGCAGAACCTCTCCATATACCGAAACTCCACAAGGCAATACAACTGAGCTTTCAAAACCTCCAGTACACAATTCATCAAAAATATGGAAAGCATTTAACAATACACATGCAAAGGACTCCTCTGGTCCATTCCCTGTACATACGAGCATGCGTCAGCACACAATTGGTGAAGGGGCTCCTGTACATGCACGCATGCGATGTGGCCATCCCAGCCAACCAGTACAAGTAAAGTAATTAACATACAAGAAGTCCCAAATCATAGTCGTAGGATTTTACCAATACTTACCTGAAGCAATCAAGCTAACATCAGTAAAATCCAAACGATATGAGATGTACAGAACCTCACAAATTCGAAAGAAAGAATCAAAATTTAGAATTATAGTCCAAATGTCTCAGTACAGATAAAACACAAAATAATGAAATACAAATAAAAAATCGTCAGATTTTACCAATACTTGTCAAAAACTCAGTCAGTATCAATAAAATCTGCACAACATGGGATGCACAGATTTCTCTTTCTATGGTTTGAGAATTACAAATCTCCAAAATCCTGCATTTGCCACATACCTATACAAAACAACAAAAATACTTCGCAAGCTCCGACGTCCAATCCTCGAACTAAGAATCCTCTAAAAAAGGTGGAGGAGGGGGTGAGTATTGGGGAATACTCAGTGAGTGGAGTGCAATGATGCGATTGTGTTCATAAACAAGGGGTGAATGTGGGGCAGTCAAAGCATATCTCATAAATAGCAGTTCATATGCATAAAACATTTCAATAAATCACAATTTACAAAATATGCATCCATATTAATCATCTTTTCAGAAAATCCTGAGGTCCCATCGTAAACACTTCCGTTTTAGGGTGGCCGAACCCAGACGAAAGCTCACCAAGGGGTTTTTCCATCCAATGTTTCAAAACATAACCCCATCCTTGGCATTGGCTCGTTCCTCACCGGGGTGCACCAGATATAGCACGACTTCGGCAGAGGGAGGGACGTCTAACTCCCCTGCACATCCAAACTCCAAACCACGCCACCCCATCGGGTCGCTCCGTGGTGGGAATGACTATAGCCATTTACAATCCAGTTGTAACACCGATACTACGGTGTTCGTATTGTACTCCTGTTTTTGAATTTAATAAAATATTCCTCAGTCTATATAAATAGAAAGAAAATTTTAATTATATTGATTTTAGATTTTTGGATCTTAAAATTGAAATTTTTGGGATATTTAAAGTATCTGTATTTCCGATTTGTAGAGTAAAGTGAGTATAAAAATATATAGATGAATATTTATTCATTTATTAATTTATACATTTACTCATTTAATTATTTAGAAATTTATTTATAAAAATAAATAATAATAATAATAATAATAATAAAGGATGGGTTAGGGTTAGAAAACCCTAACCCTTTTCCCATGTTCCCTCTCTCCGTCTATTCCCCTTCCCGTGACCCGCTGCCCCTGACCGAATCTCTACCTCCCTGCCACCTCCCTCCGCCGTGTCAACCTCCGTCGCCGCCCCTTTTCGCCACCACCCACAGCCACCGACACTCTCTCTCTCTACCTCATTCACTGTCTCACTCTCTCTCTCCCTCTTTCACGATCTCTCTCGCACTCTCCGCCCCTCTTCCATCCCCCTCCGTCGCAGCTTCTGCCGCGACTCAGTGCCACCACACGCCACCGCTCACCTCTCAGTTCTCTCTTCCTCTATCTCCCTCTGTCTCACTCACTGTCTCACTCTCCCGTCACTATTTCTCTCTCTATCCCTCGCGATTTATTTCGCGATCTCATCTTCGTCTCCCTCTCTAGATCGATTTCTCCTCCACTGCATGCCCACGCTCCGACCACTGCAAGTCTCTGTCTCTATCTCACTGTCTCTCAGTCTCCCTCAGTCTCTCTCACTCTGCTTCTCCCTCTTCCAGCGCGCGCGAACAGCTTTTCCTTTCTTCCTGCGCGCATGACTACAAAACTTTCCCCCTCTCCTTCACTCACTCACTTGCGCGCGCAGACTTGCTGCAACCTCTGTTGCAGCATAGCAGCAGACATTCGAAACCCTAGGCTATGACAACACTTCATCCTCTGCGCAGGTAACTGTTTTCTAATCCTAGTTTAGGGTTTAGATTATTTGAAGTAATTAGGCCTAATTAGTAAATATTGTTGCGATTAAGAAGCACTGCAGATTTTGGAGTGGATTGAGAAGACATTCGGACGAAAGCCGTGAACCGAGAAACCCTAGGTGAGGGATTTCTAACTCATTCAATTTATTTGGATGAATTTAGCGTAAATTAGAGTAGGAATGTATTGCATATGTTAGGATGAATGTTAGAGTAGATTTGAAATGCGTTGTTTGACATTATATGTTATTATTTAGGTTAAGTATAGAATTTTATATGAAATTGAGCTGTTTCGGATGATAGAATTGAGTTAAATTGATTTAAATGGTTTCTCTTAGAGTTTAATTTGACGAATGCATGAAAACAGTCGAAATTTGGGATTTGAGTTTAAGGATTGATGCAGTCTTTTCATTATAAGTTGTCCTACGTATAGGAAATCAAAATACAACTTCTGTATTAAGAAAATAGACTCCAATACCTTGAAAATGACATATGGTTTGAAGCATTTGGATGGAAATTGAAAAGTGTATGATTTTTTAAAGATTTTTCTATTTTATAGACAATTTATTAATTTACGCATGTTTCCGACTTTCAGTGGTTTTGGAGTAGAATTAGACTTGGTTTTGATCGTGTTATTTATTTATAAATGAAATGCAATTGATGACATTAGAGTTTATTCATAAATTGAAAAATTAAGATTTGTACAAAATTAGGAAAAATAGATAAACCCTAAAAATATTTGGAAATTAATGACGAAATTGTGATTTTGTATTAGGAAAATATTAAAACCCTTGTTATGGGATTTTATTTGATGATAATTGCGATGTTTAATTAGGCTAATCTTTTGGGAGACTTGAAAGGACTCAAATTGAATTAGATCCGATATGTGTAGGAGAAGTTACATCAATTTCTCTGTGACTGTACAAATGCAAATTCTGAATTGTTTTAGAAAATAATTTTAAGTGGAATTGATGTTCAATGCCTTAGGATAACATGTTTGGGTTCAAAGGAGGAATTTGATTTGGTTTGGTTTGGAATTTGGGAGTGCACACCCTCCCATATACAGTGAGAGAGACCCTAATCTCTTGCATGAAATAGTGAAAATCTGATTTTATCGTGTTTTTAAACAAAACATGCTTTGATATGCATTGATTCGACGTGTGATATTAAATCTCAAATCTGTTTTGTGATTATTGGAGTCTCTTAAACTTATATTTTCCATGACTATGCATTCATGTTTGAAATGAAACAAAATTGTGCCATTACTTGAAAATTGGATAAGTTTCCTTTTCTACCGTTGCATTGGTATACTGATTTGAAATGATTTGATGAATATATTGGCACACGGATTTGAAATGTTTTGATGAACTATGTGAGAGTGATTTATTTAAATGCTTTCTGTCTAATATGTAAACCATGTTTTACATCATTTTGATAAATGAGCATAATTTTATCGTGTGCTTGAAAGGTTTTAACTGGTTTTGAAACTAACTTTTTGTGAACCGTTGGAGTGTCCAAAAATTTGGTTGAATTATGAAAATATACATCCATGTGGTTGAAATGTATAATGTGTCATTTTATGCTATATGTTGCATTTGGTTTGTGAACCTGATTTACGGCACATGTTTGATACGATATTGATTTTGGCCTTGAGGGCTTTGGTATGTATTGTTCTGTAGCTACGAAGAACACCGTGAGAGGCTCTTGGGTGGCGTCCGGATATGCCTAGGCCTGGGGTATCCCATGAGTTGTCGAGATTATATTTACGACACGGTACTAGCCAGGTTGAACCCGAAAGGGGGAGTATTTGGATACTCTCTTCAAGTCTGACACCTGGACGAGGTCCGTTTCCAATGCCGAGGTAGAGAGCACTTTAAATAAAATAGCATATAACACCCCCGGTGCGCCTGTCATAGGTCGAGGTAGACCTCTGCCAGGACACTTTCGGCTAGCAGCTCTATGATTTTAATGACAGTGTTTTGGATACATATTTGACTTGATAATGCGTGCTAATGATATATTGTTGAAATGAAAAGCATGATGATTTGAAATATAATTTGTATACTTATGCTTTGACACTCTAGTTTCACACCTCATATTAAACGATTGCATTAACCCACTCACTCACTGAGTATTCTTCCCTGAGTACTCACCCCTATTCTTTCCCTCCCCAGACAGGATTATGGTGTTAGGGCGACGCATTTGGCTCTAGAGGGCTTGATAGCTTGTTCGTAGATTTGGTATTTACGATGGTGAGATTTAAGTTTTAATTGAAAATATGAATTTCGTACATTATGTCAACCCTACGTGGTCTTAATATTGAGATCCGTAGTTGGCCGTGTACATATTATGGGATAACTGTATAATTTTTGGACTTTTGTTTACGAAACTCTCATATTTCACTTGCATTGAGGTATTTGTAAATATTTAAAGTGTTAACTTGGGAATTTGTAATATATTTATATAAATTTAGGCCCGCTCGGTGTGGCGGCTGCTTTTGCTCTTGTTGGGCATGACAGTAGAGGTTTGTGGTTAGGATTGCTGATAGTTTATTTAGTCTGGCATTGTCGTGGATTTCTATTGTGGTTGGTGGGTTGTTGTGAGGCCGGGATGACCCATTTTATTTTAATTATAGGATGATTTTGAATTTTATAGGATTAAATAGGTTTATTTATACATGGGAGACCTCCGATTTATGGGGAGATTTTGCTCGATTTTCTGTAAAAATACAGCCGGCATCTAGGGCAACGGGCGGCTGTTCACGATCCCGGTTCGGGGCGTGACTGTTCGGTTGGTATCAGAGCCCTAGGTTGAGAGCTGTGTTTTATAAAATTGTTTTGAAAATATTCCCAAGTATGATTTAAAAGTCCTCAATGCATATAAGAGTTTCATTACAGTCATGGGATCCCAGTACATGGTCTTAGGCATATGAGTTATTCTTTTTAGGGGGTTAGATACGGTGCGTATCTAACCTAGCATATTGGTTCTATCAGTTCTTAAACTTATAATTTTATTCATTTTAGGGGGTTAGTTATTTCGCAACTAACCCTAATCTTTGAATCATATCTAATTTAAGTTCTTTCTTTGAAAGATTATGATTACTAGATGAGGTACTAGATTTGTACCTGAGACATCTAGAATACTCGAGGATGTTTCCTCGTCAGGTGTACCCTTCTAGCACTCTCTTAGCCAGCTATTATAGCTACTGTTCTATTACCATCATTTGATGCATTTATGCAGGTGTATGAGTTGTACACCTCCCATTGGATTCGAATGCCTTGATTCATAACTCAAATTCTTTTTAGGGGGTTAGTTACTCCGTAACTAACCCTAATCCTTGATTTTCACTTAATGAAAAGGTGCTCTGTTTGCAGAACTATGCCGCCTAGATGTGGTAGGTGCGGTGCACCACTAGAGAGTCCATTAGTGTCTGATGCACTTGTGGCACTCGAGACTTCACGAGTACCAGATGATGCTTCCTCTACTCACGCACCTTCACTAGTGCCACCCTCGGCACCTCCACCGGCTGTTACAACTGAGATTCCTCCACCACCACTCGACGCCTTGAGACAGTGGCAGGAGTGGTACAATAGATATGGGGTGCAGATGCCACCACCTCTACCATAGACTCGAGCGACCGCACCTGCGGTCATACTTGCTCTTACGACACCGATTCCTCCTCCAGTGACCGGTTCTTCCATTTCTAGTCCAATCGATGAGACATCGGTTACTTTGAGGTGCATCCATGAGCTTACTCAGTTGGAGACAGAGTTACGACAGCTCAGATACATAGACTTTTCAAGATCTAGTGATGTCGTAGCGGCGAAGCACTGGATCTATAGGATTGGCAGGATCCTTACTGATGTGGGATTGTAAGAGGAGCTCAGATTGAGAGTTGTTGAGAAACTCCTCAACGGTGATGCCCTCACTTGGTGGGAGGCTATTTGTGACGAGGCTATTGACTCACTGCGGTAGGAGGACTTCTTGAGGGAGTTCGACTGCAGATATTTTACAGAGTCCTAGTAGGACCATAGAGGGTTGAGACCCAGACGAGCCAAAGCTCGAAGTGGGGTAGGACTTCTAACTTTTAGGGAAGCCCCTTTCACTTTATATCAACACAGTTTGGACAGGGACCACGTCCCTAGAGTTTTAGAGTACAGGCCCCTAGTGCCTCTAGTTATTCCACAGCACTGCACCATCCTATCTGCCGCGACTGCGGCTGATGTCATTTTGGAGCTTGCAGAGCTCCCCTTAGATGCTTCTAATATAGGAAACAAGGACATATTTGGAGTACTTGTCCTGACCTAGGTTGCAGAGGTCAGGTACCGTAGATACACACGGGTAAATCACGGATGGGTTAGCAGGGGGTACCTGCACACTCAGTACACACCGCTCCATGGACTGCAGCCGGGAGCAATACTGCACTAGACCCTTCGCGATAGTAGCCGAGGGCATAGACCCGCATATATGGTATGACACAGGAGGACGCTGAGGTGAACCCAGATGTGATGGGTGATACTTATACGGATTCTATTATTTAAGAGTTTATAGATACTCTCCTTTTTGAAATCATGTATATCATGATAGCTATGTACCGTCTTGACTAGTTAAAGCTCTAGAAACTTAACTATTGTGATCCTCTTTTGAAACCATGCATCTCATGATGATATGTACGGTTATGACTGGTTAAACCCTTAGAGACTTGACTACTTGATATATATATACGTATATCTTTTGCATATCCTATATTGGTTCCTTTTTCAATTTCTCGCATCATGAGTACCATGAAAATATTCAGAGTCGATGCCCGTGTTCTTATTGACACTGGTTCAGATTATTCTTACGTGAGAGTATTATTTCGCTCGACAGTTGGGTAGACTGTTATCGTCGCTAGATGAGGAGCTACTAGTTATCACTCCTCTTGATGAGCAATTGGTCATAAAATTCAGTATATAGAGAGTGTTTATCTCTCTTGTTTGATGGGACCCCGTATATTAGGAGTTAGTTTGGTTAGTGATGATCGAGCAGCATTACTAGCTTGATTTGAAATGAGGCCGACCTTGCTCGACCGCATTAGAGAGATTTAGGGAGCAAATGAGGAGCTCCAAGGTATTCTTGATAGATCTGTAGAGATAATGACAAAGAGTTCTGAGTCCGTGATAACGAACTAGTAGTATATCGATAGCGGGTTTGCATTTCCGTCAACAGTGAATCTTCGTAGAGATATTCTAGAGGAAGCTCATTCCTCCATTTACGTTATGCATTTGAGAGGTACAAAAATGTACCTAATTATCAGAGATAGTTATTAGTAGTCTGGTATAAAGAGAGAGTTCGTTGCTTGATGCCTGGTTTATCAGTAGAGGTTGGCCAAGCATCAGTGACCCACAGGCGCTTTGCAGCCTTTTCCCATTCCCGAGTGGAAGTAGAAACACGTCACAATGGATTTTGTGACAAGGATTGCCGCGGACTTCAGCACGGCATAATGCTAATTGGGTGATCATCGATAGACTCACCAAGTCCGCACATTCTATTCCGATTCATGCTGATTATTCCTTAGAGATATTAATAAGCCTCTATGTTGACACGATTATCAGGCTTCATGGGGTATCAATGTCAATAACATTGGATGGAGACCCCAGATTCACTTCTAGATTTTGGTCCAGATTATAGGGAACATTAGGTACTAGACTGAGCTTTAGTATCGCATACCACCCCTAAAGCACATGCTGAGAGCATGTATTAGGGATTTCCAGAGTAGTTGGGATCGGTATCTTCCACTGGTTGAATTTGCATATCATAGCAGCTAATAGGCCAGTATCAGGATGTCCTATATGAGGCACTGTATGGCAGGGAATGCTGCACCCCGATATGTTGGGGTGAGGTCGTAGAACGACATCTCAACAATATTAAGTTGATTAGAAAATGAAAGATAAGGTTAGGGTCATCCGTGGGCGGATGAGAGCCGCCCAGGACCGGCAGAAGGTATATGTCAATCATAGACGACGATACTTTGAGTTTGCCATAGGAGATATGATTTTTTTGAGGATATTTCCTTTAAAAGGAGTTATACGGTTCAGGCAGCGGGGTAATCTGAGTCCCAGATATATTTGTACCCTTCCGTATCCTTGAGAGGGTCAGGAGTGTGGCATATAGATTGGAGTTACCAAATGAACTATCCCGTATTCATGATATCTTTCATGTCTCAGTAATAAGGAAGTACCTAGCTGATCCTTCTCATGTACCTGAGCCTCCGCCTGTTGAGTTGTGAGAGGACCTCAGTCTTCCGGTTCAGCCTGTGGCTATTCTAGATCGGCAGGTCAGAAAGTTGCGGAGCAAGGAAGGTTCATTGGTCAGAGTCTTGTGGAGGAGTGATCAAGTTGAGGAAGAAATCTCGGAGCCCGATGAAGCTATAAGGAGATAGTACCCTCCGTTGTTTACTGTTTAGCTTTCTTTTAGTTTCGAGAACGAAACTTATTTTTAGAGGGTTAGAAAATGTAACACCAATACTACGGTGGCCGTAATGTACTCCCATTCTTGAATTTAATAAAATATTCCTCCATCTACATAAATAGAAAGAAAATTTTAATTATATTAATTTTCGATTTTGGGATCTTTAAATTGAAATTTTTAGGATATTTAAAGCATCCGTATTTCCGATTTGTAGAGTAAGTGAGTATAAAAATATATAGATGAATATTTATTCATTTATTAATTTATATATTTACTTATTAATTATTTATAAATTTATTTATAAAAAGAAATATATATATAATAATAATAATAATAATAATAATAATAATAATAATAATAATAATAATAATAATAATAATAATAAAAAGGATGGGTTAGGGTTAGAAAACCCTAACCCTTTTCCCACTCTCCCTCTCTCCGTCCATTCCCCTTCCCACGACCCGCTGCCCCTCACTGAATCTCTACCTCTCCGCCACCTCCCTCCGTCGTGTCAACCTCTGTCTCCGCCCCTTTTCGCCACCACCCACAGCCACCGACACTCTCTCTCTCTACCTCATTCGCTGTCTCACTCTCTCTCTCCCTCTCTCGCGATCTTTCTCGCACTCTCCACCCCTCTTCCGTCCCCCTCCGTCACAGCTTCCGCCATGACTCGGCGCCACCACACGCCACCGCTCACCTCTTAGTTCTCTCTCCCTCTATCTCCCTCTGTCTTACTCACTGTCTCACTCTCCCGTCACTGTTTCTCTCTCTATCCCTTGCGATTTCTTTCGCGATCTCATCTTCGTCTCCCTCTCTATATCGATTTCTCCTCTGCTGTGCACCCACGCTCCGACCACTGCAAGTCTCTGTCTCTATCTCACTGTCTCTCAGTCTCCCTCAGTCTCTCTCGCTCTGCTTCTCCCTCTTCCAGCGTGTGCGAACAGCCTTTCCTCTCTTCCTGCGCGTGCGACTGTAGAACTTTCCCCCTCTCCTTCGCTCACTCACTTGCGCACACAGACTTGCTGCAACCTCTGTTGCAGCGTAGCAGTAGACATTCGAAACCCTAGGCTGTGACAACACTTCATCCTCTGCGCAGGTAACTATTTTCTAATCCTAGCTTAGGGTTTGGATTATTCGGAGTAATTAGGCCTAATTAGTAAATCTCGTTGCGATTAAGAAGCACTACAGATTTTGGAGTAGATTGAGGAGATATTCGGACGAAAGCCGTGAACCGAGAAAACCCTAAGTGAGGGATTTCTAACTCATTCAATTTATTTGGATGAATTTAGCGTAAATTAGAGTAGGAATGTATTGCATATGTTAGGATGAATGTTAGAGTAGATTTGAAATGAGTTGTTTGACATTATATGTTATTATTTAGGTTAAGTATAGAATTTTATACGAAATTGAGCTATTTCGGATGATAAAATTGAGTTAAATTGATTTAAATGGTTTCTCTTAGAGTTTAATTTGACGAATGCATGAAAACAGTCAAAATTTGAGATTTGAGTTTAAGGATTGATGCAGTCTTTTCATTATAAGTTGTCCTATGTACAGGAAATCAAAATACAACTTTTGTATTAAGAAAATAGACTCAAATACCTTGAAAATGACATATGATTTGAAGCATTTGGATGGAAATTGAAAAGTGTATGATTTTTTAAAGATTTTTCTATTTTGTAGACAATTTATTAATTTACGCATGTTTCCGACTTTGAGTGGTTTTGGAGTTGAATTAGACTTGATTTTGATCATGTTATTTATTTATAAATGAAATGCAATTGATGACATTAGAGTTTATTCATAAATTGGAGAATTGAGATTTGTACAAAAGTAGGAAAAATAGATAAACCCTAAAAATATTTGGAAATTAATGACAAAATTGTGATTTTGTGTTTGGAAAATATGAAAACCCTTGTTATGGGATTTTATTTGATGATAATTGTGATGTTTAATTAGGCTAATCTTTTGGGGGACTTGAAAGGACTCAAATTGAATTAGATCCGATATGTGTAGGAGAAATTACATCAATTTCTCAGTGACTGTACAAATGCAAATTCTGAATTGTTTTAGAAAATGATTTTAAATGGAATTGATGTTCAATGCCTTAGGATAACATGTTCGGGTTCAAAGGAGGAATTTGATTTGGTTTGGTTTGGAATTTAGGAGTGCACACCCTCCCGTATACAGTGAGTGAGACCTTAATCGCTTGCATGAAATAGTGAAAATCTGATTTTACCGTATTTTTAAACAAAACATGCTTTGATATGCATTGATTCGACGTGTAATATTAAATCTCAAATCTGTTTTGTGATTATTGGAGTGTCTTAAACTTATGTTTTCCATGACTATGCATTCATGTTTGAAATGAAACAAAATTGTGCCATTACTTGAAAATTGGATAAGTTTCCTTTTCTACCGTTGCATTGGTATACTGATTTGAAATGATTTGATGAATGTATTGGCACATGAATTTGAAATGTTTTTATGAACTATGTGAGTGGGAATTATTTAAATACTTTCTGTCTAATATGTAAACCCTGTTTTACATCATTTTGATAAATGAGCATAATTTTGTCGTGTGCTTGAAAGGTTTTAACTGGCTTTGAAACTGACTTTTTGTGAACCGTTGGAGTGTCCAAAAATTTGGTTGAATTATGAAAATATGCATCCATGTGGTTGAAATGTATAATGTGCCATTTTATGCTATATGTTGCATTTTGTTTGTGAACCTGATTTATGGCACATGTTTGATACGATATTGATTTTGGCCTTGAGGGTTTTGGTATGTATTGTTCCGTAGTTACGAAGGACACCGTGAGAGGCGCTTGGGTGGCGTCCGGATATGCCTAGGCCTAGGGTATCCCACGAGTTGTCAAGATTATATTTACGACACGGTACCAGTCAGGTTGAACCTGAAAGGGGGAGGATTTAGATACTCTCTCCAAGTCTAGCACCTGGACGAGGTCCGTCGCCAACGCCGGGATAGAGAGCACTTTAAATAAAATCGCATATAACACCCCCGGTGCGCCTGTCATAGGTCGAGGTAGACCTCTGCCAGGACACTTTCGGCTGACAGCTCTATGATTTTAATGACAGTGTTTTGAATACATATTTGACTTGATAATGCGTGCTAATGATATATTGTTGAAATGAAAAGCATGATGATTTGAAATATGATTTGTATACTCATGCTTTGACACTCCAGTTTCACTCCTCATATTAGATGATTGCATTGACCCACTCGCTCACTGAGTATTCTTCCCTGAGTACTCACCCCTCTTCTTTCCCTCTCCAGACAGGATTATGGTGCTAAGGCGATGCATTTGGCTCTACAAGGCTTGATAGCTTGTTGGTGGATTTGGTATTTACGATGGTGAGATTTAAGTTTTAATTGAAAATATGAATTTCGTACTTTATGTCGACCCTGCGTGGTCTTGATATTGAGGTCCGTAGTTGGCCGTGTACATATTATGGGATGACTGTATAATTTTTGGACTTATGTTTGCGAAACTCTCATATTTCACTTGCATTGAGACATTTATAAATATTTAAAGTGTTAATTTGGAAATTTATAATATATTTGTATAAATTTAGGCCCGTTCGGTGTGGCGGCTGCTCATGTTCTTGAATTTTACAGTAGATGTCTGTGGTTAGGATTGCTGATAGTTTATTTAGCCTGGCGTTGTCCTGGATGTCTGTTATGGTTGGTGGGTTGTTGTGAGATCGGGATAGCCCATTTTATTTTAATTACAGGATGATTTTGAATTTTACAGGATTAAACAGATTTATTTGTACATGGGAGACCTCCGATTTATGAGGAGGTTCTGTCCAATTTTCTATAAAAATACAGCCAGCATCCAGGGCAACGGGCGGCTGTTCACTATCCCGGTTCGGGACGTGACACCAGCACCCTTTCATTTCTCAATCAATCCATTTCACAAACAATGTGCCATAATTTTCCATCATAATTTTCCATCAAATAATCAACAATCTCATGCCAAATCAATTCATAGAGCAATATCAAATAACATATGGCACAAAAGCATTCTTAAACACAATGGATGCATTCATACTTCACAATCAGTTCAGACAGGCCACAGTCACAAAACAATTTATATAAAACATATAAAACCTTTCAAAATCATTTATAAAGCGATTTTAAATTAGGTTACTCATTCATTAGCACAATGAACCATCTACTTACCTCTAGAGAGGGTATTCACTCTCTAATTATCAATCTAATTCGATTTGAGTCCTTTTTAACTTCCCAAAATGATTAACCTAGTCAAACATTGCAATTATCATCAAATAAAATCCCTATAACAAGGGTTTTCACATTTTCCTAATTTAATTTACCCTTAATTACACATCCCAAATTTTTAAATGTTGATTTCATCACCCGAAGATTATTTACATCTCTAATGGACTTTAAGTACCAATATTTCAAAATTTTTCTAATTTTCTTCCAATTTCACATAATTATAACACTTTTCATGCATATTTCGATTTAAACTCTGAGGAAGCTACTCATTTCAACCCAACATGCTTCTAGCATCCCTTAGCATGCTTTTTTCGTATCAAAGAGTCTAATTTATGAATTATGTAATACTTAACTTCACTAATTACATATAAAATATATAAAAAAAAAATACATCCTAAACTAATCTAACATATACAAATCTCTTTACCCTAGATTTAATCCTAGATTTTCTCAATTTATTGAGAGGATCAGAAATCCCTCACCTAGGGCTTCTCGGTTCGCAGATCTAGCTCCCATGCGCCATTCATTTTAGTCCAGAACCTGTCACTCTTCTAATTTGAAATAAACGTCAGCAATTAAACTTAGCTACAAAGAAAATTTAAAACCCTAATGTAATTGATCAGAATTGTCATCCTCACCTACGTAGGGGATGACTGCAGATCTGGCCTAGGGTTTTGGAGGCTTTCTTACTGTTGTCGATTTGGGGCTTCTGCAAAGATCGCAGAAGCGCTCTCAGTGAAGGGAGAGCAGAGTGCACGAGCGCGCGAGCAAGGAAGAGATGGAAGGAGGGAGCGACAGTGGGTGAAGGGGACAAAGTGAAAATCGAGAGAGGAATAGAGGTAGAAACAGAGGGAGTGAAGCTGCGCGCGGTGGTCGGAGGCCGCGTGAGAGAGAGTGAGAGTGACGAACGAAAGAGAGAGAGTGAAACGATAGACCAAACTGCCAAGAACAGAGAGAGAGAGAGAGAGAGAGAGGCAAGAGAGAGAGACGAAAAAGAGAGATAAGTCGGCTAGGCTATGATGACAGTGGTCAGAGGAGAGGGAGAGCGCGGCTGTGCGTGGTGAAGGGAGGCGAGTGACGGAGTGCAAGAGAGTGTTCGAGAGAAAGAGAGAGAGAGCGGCGGGAAGAGAGGAGAAGCAATTAGGGTTTTCAAACCCTAATTGCATTCGGAGAAGTGCAGCGTTTTGATTCAAAACGCTGTGCTTCCCTCTTATTTTTTTTTTTTTACATGTATATATAATTAAACAAATAAATTATGTATATATTTGTTTTCACAACTACATTTTACTAAAAATGTAAATTTTATTAAAATGGGGTTCATTACGATTCGCTAACACGGTATCATAAAACATACCAAAATTCAAATTAAATACCCTAAAATCGAAAATCAACAAAAATTAAAATTTTTTCTTTAAATTATGAAAATATTTACGACTCGGTGTTACATCTCTCGGGAGTAAGAATACAGTAGTGCGCGCAAGCAAAAGAGGGAGAGAGCGAGAGCTCTGCTATTCGCGTGCGAGTGAGAGGAAGAATAGAGAATGAAACAGAGAAAGAAAGAGAGACGGTGGAGAGAGAAAGAAACAGAGAGTGAGAGAGAGTGCGATCGAAGGAGAAAGAGAGAGAAATAGAAGGTGAGAGTGAAGCAGAGAGAGAGAGACAGAGAGTGAAACAGAGAGACGATGGAGGGGGGTCGGTGAACGGTGGTCGGAGGCAAGGTGGAGAGGGTAAGCAATGACGAGAGGAAGAGAGAGTTCGAGAGGGTTCGGGAGAGTGCGAGCAAGAGAGACGAAGGGTAAGGGAGAGACTTAGGGCTTTTAGCCCTAATTGATTTGGGGGAGGGGAAAACGCAACATTTTCCTCTCATCTTTCTTTTTTTTTTTTTTTAGATACAGATAAATAAATAAATAAATAATTATATATATGTATATATATACTCACACCCTCTTTTCACTAAAATTTAAATTTTATAAAAATGAGGTTTATTACGATTCGCAAATACGACATTGTAAATATACCAAAAATTTAAATTTAATACCTCAAAATCGAAAATCAATATAAATTTAAAATTTTTCTATTTTATTATAAAGATATTTACAAAATATCCGACATTGATTTTGCAAGTATTACAAAAACAACCCAAATATGCTATGATACCAATATTAATATAAAACAAACCAACAAACCTATTTTCTCGTGCATAAAATTCCAGGATCATAAAATAGGTTAGAATCATTTACCTTATTCGACGATTAAGTATTCTAGATTTAGAATATGTCACAAAAACAAATCACCTTCTTTTGTTCCACAACCCAAATGTCATGGTAGAAAATGATCAACGTTCTTTAAAACCCTCTCACAATTTTTCAATTTTTACTCTATGTATCTCTCTCTCAAAAAAGAATACAATCTGCACTCCCTTATTTTTCTTTTTTACGTTCAAAACGAAAAGCCTATTAGGAAGTTTTCTTAATTAGAGAAAGTTAGAGAGAGAGAGGGAGTTGAGAGTTGGTTACCCAAAAAACCACTCCCTTATTCAAATTCAAATTTGAAAGGTTTGGGTCTTGGGTATACCCACATGGGCAAATACGTACCCATTTCCAACAGTTATAGTGTCACGCCCCGATCCTCGGATCGACCACGCGACAGCCGCCGCATTATCTCGGTACATGGGCAGAACCTCCCCATATACCGGGACTCCGTAAAGTTACAGAAACAACATAACAATTCTTTCTACACCAATCATCAGAAACAGAAAACATCACATAACAATACACACGCAAGAACCCATCCAGTCCATCCCTGTACACACGAGCACACATCGGGGAGAGGGAACTTGTACATGCGCGAGTACACATCAGCACACAATCGGGGTGAAGGAACCTGTACATGCACGAGCACACAATATGGCCATCCTAGCCATTTCAAAGTTCACAGTATAAGAAAAGCACTTAACAAACAAGAAGTCCCAAAACATAGTCGTAGGATTTTAATAACACTTGCCTGAAGTAATTAAGCTAACGTCAGTAAGATCCAAACGATATGAGATGTACAAAACTTCGTGAAATCGAAAGAAAATAACCATTCTCAATATTACAAACAAATGTCCCACTCCAACAATAAGCTTTTACTAAAAATAGGAGAGAAAGGAAAATAAATAACAAACCACATAAAAATTCCATCAATACTTGTTCCTATACTGGAAATAAGTATCGATTAAATCCGTACCAAAAGAATTGTACAAGTCTTCCTTTCCATGGAATTCAGTTCAGACCAAAATGACTATATTTCACTATATATATCTACAAAAGTCAGCTGGTAGGCCCTCCCCAAGCTCCAATCTCTGACAAAAGCCTAATCTTCCTCGAAAAAATGTTAAAGAGAGTGGTGAGTATTATAAATACTCAGTGAGTGGAGTGCAATGACATGATTATGTAATAAATAAGGGGTAAAAGTGGGGAATGTCAAAGCATACATCAAACATCATTTTCCATATCCAAACATTTCAATAATTCAACATCATTTATAAAATATGCATCATATCAAACATTTTCTCATAAAATCACAAGGGTCCCATCGAGAATACTTCCGCCTTGCATTTGGCTGAACCAAGACGGAAGCCCGCCAAGGGGTTTTCCATTTCAGTTTTTCAAAACTACCCCATTCCTTGGCGTTGGCTCGAACCTCACTAGGGTGCAATCCGGATAGTCCGACGTGATAGAGCAAAGACCACATACCTCTCTCGCATATAAACCCCAATCCACGTCACCCCGTTGGGTCGCTCCGTGGGGGGAATGACTATAGCCATTTCTCTCATGCACCATCATTTCACAATCATTCCATTTCAATCAATGTGCCATATTTTATCAATTCAATCCGAAAATCATGCTACAAGCATTTACCAATCAAGTAATCAAGACAAATGACATAAATTCATTTAAAATCACATAGGATGCATTCATAATTCAAATTCCTATTTCAGACATCCCACATTGACAAATCATTTCATATAAATCATGTGAAAATCATTCAAACCATTTATCAAATAATTTAAAGACGTTTTGCTCATTTATTATACAACGGTCCGTCTACTCACCTCTAGGGAGGGTATCCACTCCCTATTTCCGAAATCAACTCAAAAAGACTCCCCTCAAGTCTCCAAATGTCAACCTAGACCAATTAACACGAATAATCATCAATTAAAGCTCTATAAAAGGGTTTTCAAATTTTCCTTTTATTTAAAATAGCTTAAATTTGCACAACCACATTCTTACACTTTCATTTCATCAATTTAGGATCATTTCAAATCACCGACGACTTTAAATTTACAATATTCCTCAATTTTACTAATTTTCTCTCGAATTACATAATCTTAATTTAATTCATTCCAATTTCAATTCAAATCTGAAGGAAAACTACACAAATCAATCAAACAAAACTCTAATACTATCTACGACATTCTATCATGCATAGCAGTCAAATTTGTATCGAATTCTAGACCTAATCTCAATAATTTCATATAACTCTTACGAAAAGACATTTCTTACGAATCTAACACATTTTAGAATATATATAAATATAATTTCTACCTAAATTCAACAAAAATTAATTCAAAGTTTTTAAGGGATTGAAAATCCCTCACCTAGGGTTTTTCGCGGTTCGTAATCTTCAATCAGAAGTCTCCTCAGTCTATTCTCAGACCTGCAAAGCTTTTAATTTCAAAATTTAGTTCAATAATCCAGACTTATTACTAAAGAATTTTGAAACCCCAGAGTTAGGGTTAGGATTGATCTTTACCTTTGCAGGAGAAGAGTCATAGTCGGCCTAGGGCTTCCAATTGGGGCTTCAGCAAGGTGGCAGAAGAAGCTGCTCGCAGGAGACCGCGCAAGCAGGGAGGAGGGTGAGCTTTTCGCGCACGGGAGAGGGAGGAAGAATCGTCCATTCATGCGCAGAAGAGAGGGACTGAGAGATGATTGTGAGAGAGAGCGAGAGAGGAGAGATCGGGATAGGGAGAGAGAGAGACCGAGAGAGACTGTGATAAAAGAGAGAGAGACCGAGAGACTGTGAGGGAGAGATAGACAGAGAGATGGCACGAGACTGAGAGGTGGCGACCCGCGGTGGTTCGCGATGGCCACGGTGGTGGCGATCGATCGAAGCTGAGGGAGAGATGGTGAACGAGAGAATCACGAAGAGAGAGAGAGACGGGAGGCTGAGAGTGAGAGAGACGAAGGGAGGAGGGAGAAAAGATTAGGGCTTTAGTCCTAATCTTCATTTGGGGGAAACGCAGCGTTTTGCTGCGTTTCGTCCCCCCTTTTTTTTAACAATATATATATATTTAAACAAATAAAAAAAATTATATATATTCACACCCTTTTTACTAAAATTTAAATTTTTCATAAAAATGAGATTTATTACGGTTTGCGGACACAGAAATTTAAAATATACCAAAAATTAAAAAGTAAAACCCCAAAATCGAAAATCAATATAAATTCAAAATTTTCTACTTTATTATAGAAATGTTTGCAAAACATTCAACATTGAATTTCCGGTATTACATGTAGTCTAGATTGCATGTGTCAGCATGCTAAGCTGCATTTGAGGCATGCCATTCTTTTTATGATTGTTAATGTATTTGAAATGGTGAAGTTCCCATTAAGGAAAATTTTTAGTTAAAACTTTATTTATATTTTGAATCTGCATTATCTGTTTCGATAGGATACTTAATAACTATTTCCAAAACAACATTACTAGATCAATTTGCACTCTCCAGCTTACGAGTTAGTTGTAGGTGTAGTTTAGGGCTATGCTGTCCGAGGAAGAGCATGACACAAAGGTTGAGTGAGTGATATTGTTCATGTGTGAATGAAGAAGCATTTGTATGTGAGGTGTAATGAGGAAGATATGTTGAAGCTTTATGTGCTAGGCGTTGTAGGAGGAAGAATGATTGAAGCATGATCAATAGAAGCTTAGCACATAATGTTGGCGTATGTATTATATCTAAATAAAGAAGCTTTATGTTTTGGTATCAAATTCTATCCGAAGTCCCAGATAAGTTTAACACAAAATAAAGTAGGAGAAAAAATGGAGGAAAAAGTAATGCTTTTAGGGCCTACCTTGAGAGAGAGTCACCCACAGCCCCAGTCGTTGAGGAGCGAGAGAGCGAGAGAGAGATACTGACATTGTTTGGGCATATACATGTGACTACTAATTGCTCCAGTCATAAGAAGTGATAGCATACAAATGGAATGTGTACCAAGAACTGGAGGGACACATTAGAAAATCCTAGCAGCAGTTCTGAACCATGGATGTTAATGTTAACTTAACCTTTAAGATAACATTATATAGAGTTTAAGGGAGAGAATGTGAGTTCATGTAGCAATTAATTTGGAATTAAGGCTTGGTTTAGACTATAACTCTGCATAGCAGCTTGATTCGTAAACTGGCAAGACTTTGTTTATATTGAAGTTTTGTGGCTTTTTCTCCTCCATGATAAGATGCTTTTTAACAATTGTCTAAGTGGAGTCTCTTAAGTTGGTCCGGCAAACACTAGCTATTAATAGAAGTTGGATTCCGTGAGACCAAAAGTAGCAGCTGAAACAGGAATTTGCACAGATGAAAGGGACATGAGAGAGAAATTGTTATTTCCCTTTCATTCTTTAGTTGAGGGGACCTAAGTAGATGGAAATGGAGACATCCCTCCATCTCGGAAGAGAAGGAAAAATATTGGACGGAAGATCTCAGTTCCTTCCTTTCGCCTTTCCCTTACACCAAAAATGAAAAGGAAAAAAAAATGCCAAAAGACCTTTCCATCCATTTTACATTCCCTCCTCCCAATTGTCCTTCAAAAAAGCAATACCTTTGACGCGGTCAAGCTTGTAGTGTGATGAGAGTGTGAATCAATCTTTCGTCCATATATCTTAGCCCAAATTTCTTGTTAGATTATTCCTTAAATTTCACTCTTTGCCAAAACAGTATTAGTTGTCAAAAAGGACAAATATATATAGGTAGCATGAGGAATGACCAGAAAGCAGAATGCATTTTAATGTTTTATATCTTTCTATTGCCAATTGCATCGATTGCCTTTTTAGTAGATGTTGTATTCAATTTGGTTTTCGGCTTTGCATTGGATGTCAATGCAAATTTGTGGACTCACTCATTAATAATTTATTCCCCATGCTATGTAAACCTTAAAGCCATTTGCCATCAATTTTCCTTCACCAAAGCTACTACAGACCTGTTTTGAAGGCCAGTCATTGCATACTATGATGCCATAGAAATTACTGCCGATATTATCAGCTTCCTTGCGGAAAGGTGGTTGCTATCCTGGCATTCTGTTTGATGCTAAATAATCTTCCTCCTAGGTTAGTCATTATTTATTTTAAGTTCCACATTAAAAGCGGTTTTCTGTGCTTCTAATCAGATGAAATGATGTAGAAGTGACACAATTTTGTAGCTAGCACCATCTAGTCTAGAATGGTGTCTTTTGGTTGCAGTACATAAAGCACCGAGTGTTTTCTTGTGCCCGAAGAAAGCATGTGCCCCTAAAAGGAGAAATAGAAAACATCTTTTATACGGTGCATCCTCATTTTCACTGAATGCCCCCACAATTAGTAGTGCTTTTGTGAGTGTATAGATATAGATCATAAGTCATGCTTGGGATTTTTCCCTGGTAGTTGTTGCTCTTTACCTTCTAAACTTTGTGTGACGTTCATTTCTTTTGTCGCAAAATTTCTCTATAATTGAGTCTGAAGTGAGTAATTGCACCAATAAATTTTAGCACGGAGAAGAGTCCGGTTAGGTGTTGCATCCAAATGACCCAGGTTTGAACATTTGGTTCAGATGATGCAGGAATGATTGTTCCTTAAAGTTAGTAGTGGATGGGTCTGCTTACGGAGGTAGAGAATACAGATGACTTCACTTTTTCGTTGGGTTTACCAAATTGATGTTATGTTAGAGAGAGTAGATCATAGTGTTTACAATATAAAAAATTAATCATATGGATTAACTTTAGTATGTTTATATAGAAAATTTGTAAAATTTAATATATTTCATTATCTGAAATGAATTTTCCACTTGGCACCCCAAAGGAGGATTGAACTTTTCTTACAGAATTCTTGAGATTTTGAATCTTAGTCCTTTTTTTTTTTTTTTTTTTTTTTTTGTTTAGGGGAAAAAATTAAAGCAAAACAAGAAAGATTGCTAATATATGTAATTTGCGATCATTAGACCCTGCGTTACTAATAATTTGGGAAAATGGGAAAGGAATATTATTGAATTGCAGACTTTGAAAAAGAATAACAACATTTGATTTGGATTAGGATTAAAAATTGGGCTAATGGACCAGACTAAACCACACGCCAGACTTTAGACTTTAGACTCTAGACTCTGAGATCAGCCCCAATGGTGTGACTTTAGACTTCAGTTGGATTAGGCTTGGATTAGTACCAAGAATAATATCCATCTTCGGTGCTTGAACATGACCATGCTGATTTTGTGCATTCCCAAAAAAAAAAAAATAAATAAATAAAAAAATAAGAACCACCACATTAAACCTCAAAACCCCACATAATTTGTCATGCCCCGATTCTCGGATCGACCGCGCAACAACCGCCGCTTCGTTTCAGTACATGGGCAAAATCTCCCCATCTACCGAGGCTCCGCAAGACTATCAAATTCACAATAAATCATCAAAAGCATAAGACTCTTCAAAAACAAGAAATCACAAAATCAATACACATGCAAGGAGTCCATCCGGCTCATTCCTGAACATACAAACACACACATCGACACACATCGAGGAGTGGGATCCTGTACATGCAATCATACATTAGCACACATCGGGGAGTGGGAACCTGTACATGCACGAATACACAGCAGCACACAACGAGAAGTGGGAACCTGTACATGCACGCATGCGATGTGGTCATCCTAACCACTCAGAATTCTCAACACAAGAAAGCATTTAACAAACAAGAAGTCCCAAAACATAGCCGTCGGATTTTACCAACACTTACCCGAAGAAAACAAGCCAGTATCGGTAAAATTCTAACGGTATGAGATGTACAGAACTTCACAAAATCATAAAAAAATAGCAAAAGCCAACAATTATAATTCAAATGTCCCAGTACAGAATAAAACAGTTTTTCAAAAAAATAGAACAATCAAAATAATAAAGTACAAATCAAAAATCGTCGGATTTTATCAATACCTACCAACAACTCGGCCAGTAGCAATAAAATCCGCACAGCATGGGATGTACAGACTTCCCTTTCCATGGTTTGAGAGCTATAATTCTCCAAAAATCCTGCATGAGCCAAATACCTATACAATCCGCAAAAATACTGCGCAAACTCCTACAAGTAGTCTCCCAGCTAAGTCTCCTCTGAAAAAAGTGGAGAGACGGGGGTGAGTAGGGGAATACTCAGTGAGTGGAGTGCAATGGTGCAATTGCGTTCATAAACAAGGGTGAATGTGGGGCAATCAAAGCATATCTCATAAATCATTTCATATACATAAAATTATTTCAATAAATCACATTTCACAAATATGCATCCATATCAATTATCCTTTTAGAAAATCCTGGGGTCCCATCGAAAAACGCTTTCGTCTTAGGGCGGCCAAACCCAGACGAAAACCCGCCAAGGGTTTTTCAATCCACTGTCTCAAAACAGACCCCCTTCCTTGGCGTTGGCTCGTACCTCACCGGGGTGCACCAGATATAGTACGACTTCTGCAGAGGGAGGGACGTCTAACTCCCCCGCACATCCAAACCCCAAACCACGCTACCCCGTCGGGTCGCTCCATGGTGGGAATTTGATTATAGTCATCTACGACACCCTTCATTTCTCATTCAATCCATTTCTCAACAATGTGCAATGATTTTCAACAAATAATCTACAATTTCATGCCAAAACAGTTTATAGAGCAATATCAAATATCACATGGTACAAAAACATTTATAAATACAATGGATGCATTCGTATTTCACAATCCAGTTCAAACAGCCCACAATCACAAAACAATTTATATAAAACATGTAAAATCCTTCAAAAATCATTTATAAAGCAATTTTAAAACAGGTTTCTCATTTACGAACACAATGAACCGTCCACTCACCTCTAGGGAGGGTATCCACTTTCTATTTCCGAAATCAACTCAAAAAGACTCCCATCGAGTCTCCAAAGGTCAACCTAGATCAATCAACACGAATAATCATCAATAAGGCTCTATAAAAGGGTTTTTAAATTTCCCTTTTATTTAAAATAGCTTAAATTTGCACAACCACATTCTTATACTTTCATTTCATCAATTTAGGATCATTTCAAATCACCGACGACTTTAAATTTACACTATTCCTCAATTTTACCAATTTTCTCCCGAATTACATTATCCTAATTTAATTCATTCCAACTTCAATTCAAATCTCAAGGAAAACTACGCAAATCAATCAAACAAAACTCTAATACTATTTAGACATTCTATCATGCTTCGCAGTCAAATTTGTATCGAATTCTAGACCTAATCTCAATAATTTCATACAACTCTAAGGAAAAGACATTTCTTACAAGTCTAACACATTTTAGAATATATATATATATATATATAATTTCTACCTAAATTCAACAAAAATTAATTCGAATTCTTTAAGGGATTGAAAATCCCTCACCTAGGGTTTTTCGCGGTTCGCAATCCTCGCTCAGAAGTCTCCTCAATCGATTCTCAGACCTGCAAAGCTTCCAATTTCAAAATTTAGTTCAGTAATCCGAACTTATTACTAAAGAACTTTGAAACCCTAGATCTAGGGTTAGGATCGATCTTTACCTTTGCAGGGGAAGAGTCACAGTCGCAGCTAGGGTTTTCAGAGGATCTAATGGTTACTGGTTTGGTCGTTGGCCGAAGGAGATGCTTACAGTGTGCACCGTGTGAGCGAGCAGAGGGTTTCACGCACGAGGAGAGAAATGGAGAGAGGGAAAGAGTTACGGCGACCTTCCTTCGCTGTCTGCCGGCTATGGTGGTCGGAGCAACCCGCAAGAGGGCATCGCAGGCGCGAGAAAGACAGAGAGTGCGAAGGAGAGTGAGCAAGAGTCGTTCAATAGAGAGAGATAGACTAAAGACAGAGAGAGAAATAGAGAGTAAGTAGAGGGAGAGAGATGACGGTAGTTCACGGTGGGTGAGGGTGGCGCGCCGGAGGACAATCGTCGAGAGAGGGAGAGTGATGAACAGAGAGATCGCGAGCGGGAGGGAGAGAGCAGAGGAGAGAGATTCGGGAGTGAGTGAGAGACGAAGGAGGGAGGAGAAGAAAGTTTAGGGCTTTTAGCCCTAATTTTCATTTGGGCAAAACACAGCGTTTTGTTGCGTTTCGTCCCACCTTTTCTTTTTTTTTTAATTAATAACAATATATATATAAAATTTAATTTTTCATATTCTCATCACATTGGATGTTTTAAATTTACCAAAAATAAAAAAAAATATTGTGAATTTGTAACACGGCATTTCAATTATACCAAAAATTTAAAATTTAGACCCCAAAATCAAAAATCAATAAAAATTAAAATTTCTCTTTATATTATAAAAAAAAATTTCCAAAAACTCGGTGTTACAACTCTTAACCCCCTAAAAACAAATTTCGTCCTCGAAATTTCAAAATACAATTTTATACATCAAAATGATGGGTGTTGTTTCCATATTGTTCCTTCAATCTCTCAAGTTTGTTCTTCGACTTGATAATTCTCCGCCATACTTAAACCGTAGGAATGTACCTATTTCTCAACTGTTTGAAGTGTCGATCTAGTATTAACACGGGTTACACTTTGAAATTTGGATCTAGGTTCAACTCTATCGTAGGATTTTCAATTACATGAGAGGTTCTCGGCAAATATTTCTCATGATATATTAGGACTGACATATTTTGATTTCAGAATCAACAACTAAGCTATCAAAACTCTAAAACTATAAAAATTCCTTAAATTATCTTTCAAAAGAGACTTTAAATAAGAAATGTCCACTACTATGTCATGTCCATATCAATTGCAGATCCAAAGATAGAGAAAATCCTTATATCCTCATACTTGTGTGTGTCGAAATGTAAATCAATCTCAATATGGCCTAGACTAAGTGAGAAAATTTAATCCACTGACAATATTTGAATGCTTCCAAGTTTTAAATCTTCAATCCTTATTTAGATAACTCTTTTCATCAAGGTATTTCTATCATGATCATTCTCTATCACTTTAATATCATGCAATATCACCAATATTCTATCCAAATTAAATCTAGTACATATATTTCTATATCACTCGGTGTCTGCATTAATACCCCCCAAATCATCAAAGTAATAACCACTTCTATGTCTCTTATATTTATCACTATTACAATTTAGATATTACAATCTTTCTATCTATATACAGTGCTTTCAATATAACTTTCTTATTCTCTTAAAAAACCCCGAATTGATCGGTTTAGCCAATATGCAAATTTCTCTGCTTCTGAAACCAGATTACTTCTTTCCAAAGAAATATTTTCAAAAATACCAATTTTCTCGCATCAATACTATAATTCTAATTTCTGTTCATTCTATAATAACTCAAAAATTTCTATTAGAACCAATGCCTCCTACAAGCCATCATACAACTACGATTTATACAGTTACAAAAGATACATCACAAGAATTTGCTTTGCATTCATTTAATCTTCTACTGATCTTATCTACCTTGGTCAAAATTCCTTATAACTCTCAAGTATATTTAGCACATTGAGGATATCCTTTAGTTTCCTTTTTCTAATTGCCGCAAATAAAACACAAAAATTAATAGTCTCTGAATCTCCATGTTTGTTCTGAAACCTTGAAACCTTTGGGCATAAAAGAAGCAACACTTTCTAGATTAACACATTCCTCAACAACAATTGGAAAGTACCATGATCAAGTTGTGAAAGTCTACCAAGTAAAATATGCCCAACATACATTAGCACAACATCACAATCTACCGACTTTTTGAAAGAAGAACCAATTGAGAAATTGACTAGGCACCTTGAAGAAACAAGAACCTAACTGTTTGAATTGAACCCGCGAATAAGATAAAGTTTTTTATTTTTTATTTTTTTTATTTTTTTTATTTTTTTAACCTTAAGATGCAGCTTATTGACCATTTCCTATGAAACCAAATTCTTATAGTTGTCCCTTTGATAATCACACAGCTTGCCACCAACAGTGCAACAAGTCCTTCCAACCCTTGAAACATATCACGGGTAACCCAATTTCTACCTCTATGTCCTCTACTGCTACCTCCACCTCTACAATCTTGCACACCCATGTTTCTTTACTCAAAGAGTAGCTTAAGTAATGAAAATGATAGTAGCCTGAGGAGAAACATGCTCGGATACCACTTGATGCAAACCAAAAAATTGAAAGCTGCATTAAACTTATAAACCTTGCATTCAGGAGTGAATCTACCAAATCTTATATATTATAAGTAGAACATGAGCACGAATTTAAACTTGTAAAAGAAATCAAAATAGAAGGGAAAAGATCATGCCTATTGCACAAACACCAGGAAAGGGGGATCAAAAGATGCTCCAAGATTGACTCCTCAAAACCCTAAGTTTCCAATGCTTGCAAACCTTAGCTAGGAGAGGGGAGTATAGCTCTTGATATAAATTTTCTAGAAACAACACTCTAAAGAAGATTTTTCCAACACAATCACCCCTTTTCTACTTAAAGCAAAGCTTCTCCAGCAAGCCACTTCCGAGACAACCAAGAAGACTTCTCTAGGAGGCCAACAAAAAGTAATTATCTATAGCCCCTCTGCAAGTTGCAAATCTAATTTGTTCAATAACAGTTGAACTTTAATCTCACCAAGATATTAATACTACCAAACATATTTGTAAGATTCCATTAATCATTGTTACATACTTGAAGTCACATTGCTATTATCACATCACTCATTATTTAACTGGCAAAATGGCCACACTAATCCTTCACTAGCAATTCCTCTTCTATCAAAATCATAAACAAATATTCCGCCCACATCATATCCATCATCACAAGTAATAAACAACTCAAATCCATCTAAAATGAGTCAACCATTTGTAACAAAAGAGTTAACCTTAATAATTTAAGTCCACCTAAAACCTATATCATGACTTAAGGCATGTTCATCATGAGCTACATTCTCATATGCCCATTTTAAGAAATCCAAATGTTAATTACGTCTTAAATAAATTACCATAAAACTCCTACTCCCAAACTAATGATTCTCAATAGTTCATCCACTCAAAATTACTTATTATATCAAGTAAAATAAACCACGAAAACATTTATCAGACTCCAACAACTATTCACAAATACAACCTCTCAAGAATATTTTACCTTATATTTAATCATGAGCAATTCCCTGTTGTCATGCCTATTAATCAAGAATATCAAACTTTTAACATCAAAATGTCAATCCAAAATAATTACTACAAGAGTACTCACCATTCAACCAAACAATCCAAGGGAAATCTTCAATCACAATTAAGTATATATATATGTATATACTAAGTATCTTTAGCTCCTTTATTATCAACATCCTTTTTTTTTTTTTATACTCAACACCAATTCAAGCTTTGCATATAAGAATTCCTTGAAATGCTTAAATTCTAAAATATATGTAGTTTGCTCTCTTCAAAGGCAAAATAGACCTGGCTATCAAACTTGTAATCTCTTCCTACTATACCCAAAATTTTTCTTCAACAATTTGTAAAGTTAAAGCCTCTTTAGTAAGAAAATATCATTGACGACTAGAAAACAATTTGATGTTCTTTATTTAATACCAAAGGGATCTGTCAATCCATGCGTATACCATATATAAGAATCCTATGACTGCAATCTGTTAACTAAGCAAAGGTCCTACTTGGTTTCATGAGTTTTTGCCATCTACAACCACTGACAATTTGGATATACGCAAACACTTACTCTGTTTTTGTAAGTCCTGGGAAATATTAAAATCTAAAACTCACCATTTGACTTAGATCTAGTGAAAGATCATTATATCAATGAAAGAGTACAAAATCTTGAATAAGCCCACCATAATTTAACTGCCAACAAGATCTGTGGGTTAGGGTACTTGATTCACGTGTGGGGAAACTCGCTACCCAACCTCATTGGAGCAAAGTCAGTCAATATCTAACTCTCCTTATCAAATATATCAAAAATGCATGATTCTACAAAGAGGGTCTATTCTTAGCAAAATGACATGGGAACTAATCCAAGGGCTTAACCCCCTAAAAATGAGCATTCCTAACTTCCTAGGAAAACCATGGAAAGTTCTGTACATTCTCTGAAGATCTTTTAAAGATCTTACATTTTTCAAAAGAAATAAAACATTTTAAAGCCTTTAGAAAACTTTTGGGACATTTGGAATACATTTGAAAACATTTCAAAATCATCACACTTTTAACATCGTAAACCTGGGCTCTGATACCAATAAAGCTGTCACGTCCCGATCCTCGGATCGACCACACGACAACCGCCGCGTCGTCTCGATACATGGGCAAAGCCTCCTCATCTACCGGGACTCCGCAAGGCTATCAAATTGATAATAAATCATCAAAAGTATAAGACTCTTCAAAAACAAAAAATCACAAAATCAATACACATGCAAGGAGCCCATCCGGCTCATTCCTGAACGTACAAACATACACATCGACATACATCGGGGAGTGGGATCCTATACATGCAATCATACATTAGCACACATCGGAGAGTGGGAACCTGTACATGCACGAGTATACAGCAGCACACAACGGGGAGTGGAAACCCGTACATGCACGCATGCGATGTGGCCATCCTAACAACTCAGAATTTTCAACACAAGAAAGCATTTAACAAACAAGAAGTTCCAAAACATAGCCGTTGGATTTTACCAACACTTATCTGAAGAAAACAAGTCAGTATCGGTAAAATCCTAACGGTATGAGATATACAGAACTTCAAAAAATCATAGAAAAATAGCAAAAGCCAACAATTATAATTCAAATGTCCCAGTACAGAATAAAACAGTTTTTCAAAAAAAATAGAGCAATCAAAATAATAAAGTACAAATAAAAAATCGTCGGATTTTATCAATACTTGCCAACAACTCGGCTAGTAGCAATAAAATCCGCATGGCATGGGATGTACAGACTTCCCTTTCCATGATTTGAGAGCTATAAATCTCCAAAAATTCTGCATGAGCCAAATACCTATACAATCTGTAAAAATACTGTGCAAGCTTCAACAAGTAGTCTCCCAGCTAAGTCTACTCTGAAAAAGGTGGAGAGAGGGGGGTGAGTATTAAGGAATACTCAGTGAGTGGAGTGCAATGGTGCAATTGTATTCATAAACAAAGGTGAATGTGGGGCAGTCAAAGTATATCTCATAAATCATTTCATATACATAAAATCATTTTAATAAATCACATTTCACAAATATGCATCCATATCAATTATCCTTTTAGAAAATCCTGGGGTTCCATCGAAAAACGCTTCCATCTTAGGGCGGCCAAACTCAGACGAAAACCCGCCAAGGGTTTTTCAATCCAATGTCTCAAAACAGACCCCATTCCTTGGTGTTGGCTCGTATCTCACCGGGGTGCACCAAATATAGTATGACTTCTGCAGAGGGAGGGACGTCTAACTCCCCCGCACATCCAAACCCCAAACCACGCCACCCCGTCGGGTCGCTCCGTGGTGGGAATATGACTATAGTCATCTACGGTACCCTTCATTTCTCGTTCAATCCATTTCTTAACAATGTACCATGATTTTCAACAAATAATCCACAATTTCATGTCAAAACAGTTCATAGAGCAATATCAAATATCATATGGCACAAAAACATTTATAAATACAATGGATGCATTCATATTTCACAATCCAGTTCAGACAGCCCACAATCACAAAACAATTTATATAAAACATGTAAAATCCTTAAAAAATCATTTATAAAGCAATTTTAAAACAGGTTTCTCATTTACGAATACAATGAACTCCACTCACCTCTAGGGAGGGTATCCACTCCCTATTTTCGAAATCAACTCAAAAAGACTCCCCTCGAGTCTCCAAAGGTCAACCTAGACCAATCAACACGAATAATCATCAATAAGGCTCTATAAAAGGGTTTTCAAATTTCCCTTTTATTTAAAATAGCTTAAATTTGCACAACCACATTCTTACACTTTCATTTCATCAATTTAGGATCATTTCAAATCACCGACGACTTTAAATTTACACTATTCCTCAATTTTATCAATTTTCTCTCGAATTACATAATCCTAATTTAATTCATTCAAACTTCAATTCAAATTTCAAGGAAAACTATGCAAATCAATCAAACAAAACTCTAATACTATCTACGACATTCTATCATGATTCGCAGTCAAATATGTATCGAATTCTAAACCTAATCTCAATAATTTCATACAACTCTTAGGAAAAGACATTTCTTACGAGTCTAACACATTTTAGAATATATATATATATATAATTTCCACCTAAATTCAACAAAAATTAATTCGAATTCTTTAAGGGATTGAAAATCACTCACCTAGGGTTTTTCGCGGTTTGCAATCTTCGCTCAGAAGTCTCCTCAATCCATTCTCAGACCTGCAAAGCTTCCAATTTCAAAATTTAGTTCAGTAATCCAAACTTATTACTAAAGAACTTTGAAACCCTAGAGCTAGGGTTAGGATCGATCTTTACCTTTGCAGGGGAAGAGTCAGAGTTGCAGCTAGGGTTTTCAGAGGATCTAATGGTTGCTGGTTTGGTCTTTGGCCGAAGGAGATGCTCACAGCGTGCACCGTGCGAGCGAGCAGAGGGTTTCACGCACGAGAAGAGAAATGGAGAGAGGGAAAGAGTTACGGCGACCTTCCTTCGCTGTCTGCCGGGTACGGTGGTCGGAGCAACCCGCGAGAGGGCGTCGCAGGCGCGAGAAAGACAGAGAGTGCAAAGGAGAGTGAGCGAGAGTCGTTCAACAGAGAGAGATAGACTGAAGACAGAGAGAGAAATAGAGGGTAAGTAGAGGAAGAGAGACAACGGTAGTTCACGGTGGGTGAGGGTGGCGCACTGGAGGACAATCGTCGAGAGAGGGAGAGTGACGAACAGAGAGATCGCGAGCGGGAGGGAGAGAGCAGAGGAGAGAGATTCGGGAGTGAGTGAGAGACGAAGGAGGGAGGAGAAGAAAGATTAGGGCTTTTAGCCCTAATCTTCATTTGGGCAAAACACAGCGTTTTGCTGCGTTTTGTCCCACCCTTTTTTTTTTTTAATTAATAACAATATATATATAATTTAATTTTTCATATTCTCATCACATTTGAAGTTTTAAATTTACCAAAAATAAAAAAAAAATACTGTAAATTTGTAACACGACATTTCAATTATACCAAAAATTTAAAATTTAGACCCCAAAATCAAAAATAAATAAAAATTAAAATTTCTCTTTATATTATAAAAAAAAAAATTCCAAAAACTCGGTGTTACATAATTGATGATAGGAACATGAGCACACCTCGCAAATTTAACTAAAATAGATGATTCGGATAGATAATAGATGATTCAAATAGATCTGGGAATTACAAAAAAAGAAAAAAGATTAAATCCCAAAACCTCACATAATCGATGAATAGAGCAAGAACAAATCTACGTATAAGAAAAATAAAATAAAATAAAAACATTAAATTCCCAAACCCTCAAATCTAGGCATAATTGATGATACAAATAATAACAAATCTGGGTATAAGAAAATGATACATTAAACTCCCAAACCCTACATAATCCATGATATGAACAAATCTTAAAAGTGATACAATAATTTGAAGAAAAGATGTTACCTTCACAATTCTTCAAGAAATCTACATTAGTTTGTTAGGAGAAAATGAAGTTGTTTTGTTAGGGTTCTTTTAGTTATCCGATTTAAATTGGGGACAATTTTGAAAAAAAAATAATCTTGACCAGCTGATACAACTATCCTCGAGTGCTTCTCAATTTCCTTAACATCTCTCCAATTCCATTCACTTATCAAATTTTCTAAAACCACAGGGTGATAAGCAGATATTTTTAAACTATAGGGGTAATAAATGATTTTTGGAAAAATCACAGGAAATAAAATGTAATTAACCCTAATGATAATGATGATCATGATTCGTATTTTCCTACATTCATTTTTATCTAAAATCATCTTTTCAACTAAACTCCTGACACTTATATATTTATGAATAAATTACATCCAGATTTTTAACAGTTTATTCCAATATTTCACTAGATTTCCTACATTTAAAGTTATACACCTCCTAGGCGATGCATCTTTTGATATTCATTACATATGTTCAGACTATCTTAAGTAATATTCTTTCATCTTATCTATAAATGAATTCGCTCCCAATATAGTACGTTTCTCTTTATTTATAATTTTATTTTTTCTAATTTTATGATATATCCATTTTAGTATTATCATTTCAAGTACAACCATTTTATACTCTTATTATTAAATAATCCAACTAGATATCATACAATAATACAACTCTTACTATGGTTCTATAAAACTTTGCATTCAACTGCAATGATATCATGCGATTACAAAGAGTTCCAGATGTTCTTCACAATTTCATCCAAACCGTTTAGATTTTATAATTTACATCACTATCTATGTTTTCATCACTTTGAATGATAGACCTAACATATTTAAAATATTTACTTTTTGGTATATACTGTCCTTTTAACATAACTGTTTATTCATCATTCTGATAACTATTATCAAATATACATCTCATATATTTAATTTTTGACCGACTCATTTTAAATCCTTTAGATTCTTGTATATCTCTCCATAATTCTAATTTAATATTAATATTCTCCCTAATTTCATCAACCAGTACAATATTATCTGCAAAAAGTATACAATATGGTACTTTATTTTTGAATATTTTTTATTATTTTATTTATCACTATTACAAAAAAAAAAAGATTTAATATCAAATCTTGATAAAACTCAATTTTAATTGTGAAACTATCACTTAAACCTCCACAGTTTGTTACCACTTTGTCATACATATCTTTGATGAGATCAAAATTAAAATATTTGAACAAATACGGCTCCACTAGGGATCTGCCATATATATTTTTGATGAGATCAAAATTAAAATATGGGTTAATAATAATTTCTCCCCTTGTGATTCTGCAAAAATCACATATTACTCCTATAGTTCAAAAATATCCACTTATCTCCCTATAATTTTAAAAAAAAGTGGAAAGTGGTAAAAATGTTTAAACTTCGTGTAAAATGGGAAGCATGCATGGAAAATATTGTATTAACGCACAAAATTAATTTTTTCTCAAAATTACCCCAATCTTCTCACATTCTCTCTCTTCTATCTTTTCTCTCTCCTATATCACTAGCAACAGCTATGGCTATCATCAAAATCAAGCCCCACTCTTCTCTCTCCTTTCCCTTCCTTTGTCGCCTATAATAGCAAGCCTCTCTCTCTCTCTCTCTCTCTCTCTCTCCCCCCTCTCCTCTCCTCTTTCACCAATAGCAGCAAGCCCCCTCTCCTCTCTCTCTCCCCCCTCTTCTCTCGATGTCAAAAATAGAGAGACAATCATTTAAATTCAAGGGGGCCGATTCTATAGAAGATTAAGGGAATCAGCCAATATATATATATATATATATATATATATATATATATATATATGTTTATATACATATATATCTTCTCTCACTCTATGACTCGAGTACCCAAAATTCCCCAACTTGTCACTACTCATCGAACGATTCCCTCTCCTTGATAAAAGTATGTTTAAACATCAAAGAGTTCTTAGCAATTCATGCTCATTTTATGAATGCCAATCACATTCTGGACCCTCGCACTGTCAAGAATGCCCTTCACTTCTTTGTCTCCATAAAAAGCAACTATTACGCCTCATTAGTTTTTAGCCAAGTTTTTGACAATCAGACCACAATTTGAGATACTCTTTTGGTAGATCAACTCATAAAATCGGTGTGTAAAAGAAATGTTTCTGAGTATTACCTTATGGTTGTTGAAGGGATTTTGCTAGATATCACTGGCCTTTATTTTTTGGTTCATGCTTGTTGTGGCATCAATGAAATTTCTCTAGCAAATGAGGTTCATGGAAGAACTTTGAAACTTGGATTATTTAAAATGTCTTTGAAGACTAATTTTATGGGTTTGCACTCGAAAGTGTGAGATTGGAGGAAGTGTAAGTATTGTTTGAGAAATGTCCTGACGGAGATGTTTTTACTTGGCATACTATGATATCATGCTTTGTCTGGATGGGTTTCCTAAAAAAAAGGCCTTGGATTTGTTCGAGGAAATGAAAAGTTGTGGAATCTTGATTAGATAAGAACGATTAACCCAATAACTGGATATTTTTGAATTATAGAATGATTAGCCCAATTTTTTAAAACCATAGGGAGATAAGGGGATATTTTTAAATTATAGAGGGTAATATGTGGTTTTCAATAAAATCACAGGGGAAAAGTGTAATTAACCCTTAAACATGTGGTTTTCAATAAAACCATAGGAGAACAAAGTGTAATTAACCCTTAAAATATTTGAGTAAATATGACTCCACTGGGGATTGAATCTAGAATCTCTAGTTTCATAAACCAGCGTCTTATCCATTGGCCATGGAGCCCTTGTTTACTTTGAAAGAGAATAATTAAAAGTGAAAAATTATAATAAATTACAATAAATTTGTGTGTATGGTAAACATTGACCTAGATCTTAGATTAGTGTATGGCATTAGTGCAACTTGTGTGTGTGTGTGTGTATGCTGGATCCTATGGAAAATAACATAATAGATATCTTTTTTCTTCTAAATTAACATGGTAACAGAGCTACGTTTCTCTAAGGAAGACCAAACCCTAGTCACCAGTCTAGTTTTGGTTGTTGCCTAAGTGCAACACCATTATAGCTGCCCTGGTTGAGTAGTCTACATTTTTTGAAACCCTTGTTGAGCCTCTAGTGTTGCTATTGTTGTTGTCCTTGTGACCAACTTGCTATGTCGATCAAATATATAGCTCCATTTTGTGCTTTTCTCCATTTCTGATGAATTAGAAATGAAATTTATGTTCTCGAAAATTATTCCTACAACAACAAAGATCACAAAACACAAACTCAATAGTCGAAACTATTTGGAACTGAGCAAAATAGTGAAAATCTATCTTTACAACATTAATATGGATGACCATGTTGATGGTAATCCACCTTCTGGTGGTGAGATAAAGAAAACCTGATTAAGAGATGATGGTAGAATTTTTCTACAAATTCGAAATTCCATCAACAATGATGCAACTGGTTTGGTTAATCATTATGAATCTATTATAGAGCTCATGGATTATTTGGCTTTCTTGTACTCTAGGAATGAAAATTTATCTCATATATATGATATTTGTGAAGAGATTCGCCATCCAAAAAAAGGAGAAAGATCCCTTATAGAATATTTCATGGATTTCAAAAGTGTGTATGTTGGGTTTTCCCTGCTTCCATTTAGTAAAGACATACAAACTCAACAATTTCAAAAAGAACAAATGACTGTTATAAATTTTCTTATAGGATTACCTTCTGAGTATAATGTTACACATGCACAAATTCTATCCAGCCAAGAGAGTTACTGATCTCCATGACATTTTTTCTCAAATGCTACATGCATAGGGGGACACAACCCTCTTTGATGAGTGTTACTAGCACCCTTGATTCGAGGTTCTATGAATGGAATTAACCAAGTAGTTAATGGTGGTGGTAGAAGTGGACGAATAAATCATGGTTCCAGAATGGAAGTTTACAACTCTAGTGGGAGAGATGGTGAACCCATTTGATTTTATTATAGAGAGTCTGGACATAGAAAGCGTGCTTGTTGAAAATTGCATGGCAAGCTTCAGGTTGCTAATGTTACAACTTAGGACAATTCGACACTCACTGATTCTGAGAAGGCTATACTCATTTCTACAGATGAATATGCGAGGTCCATTTGCCAATCATCATCTCAGTCCATGAATTCCTCCATTACAAGGCAAGGTAAACCCACTACACATCTTGTCACGTTGTCTTCCAAATGGATTATGGATTCCAGAGTTTTAGATCATATGATAGGTTACAAAAATAGCCTTCTATTTTTTTAAGTCCTATGATAACCCTCATAGTGTTATTTTAGCAGATACGTCAACTACATCTATTATAGCCATTCTTACACCCTCATTACCATTATCATTTGTTTTCTACCTACCCAATTTTTTGTTCAACCTGATGTCATTAGTAAAATTACTAAAACTCTTAGTGTTTTGTCTCATTTTTCCCTAATTACTGTTTGCTTCAAGATCTTGTGACGAGAAAAGTGATTGCTAGATGTTTCAAGTTTGGAGGCCTGTATGTTCTGGACGCTAGTACAACCAAAGTCCTGGCACCTATTGCATGCTTAAACATTTTGGTGCCATTTTGTACTCCACCGTCATCTTGGCTATCCTTCTTTGTCCAATTTAAAGAAATTATTTCCACAACTTCAACAGTTATCTTCATTAACTTGAAAGTCATGTCAATTTGCCAAATACCATAGAGTATCATATGATCTTAGAGTCAATAATAAATGGGTTACATCACCCTTTGAGTTAGTTCATTTAGATGTTTGGGGTCTGTGTCCACAATATTTTGTTACCTTCATTAATAACTACTCTATGTCACTTGGTTATACCTAATGAAAAATCATTCAAAATTATTCTCCATATTTTGTTCTTTTTATGCCAAAGTTAAAACTAAGTTTAATGTTTCTGTTCACATTTTGCATAGTGATAATGTTTGAGAATATTTTTCTAAATCTTTTCCTCTGATAGAAAATGGTATTCTCGTCCAGTCATCATGTGTTCATATATAACCACAGTATGGTGTTATAGAATGAAAAAAAATAGACATTTATTAGAAGTTGCTAAAGCCCTTCTATTTGAGATGAAGGTTTCTAAACACTTTTAAGCGAATGCTGTTTTTGTTTCTTAATCAGTCGCTTACCCTTATATGTTCTTAATGGTGATATTTCTTATTCTGTTTTATTTCCTTCACAGTCCCTATTTTCAATGGAACTTCATATCTTTGGTTGTACCTGTTTTATTTGTGATGTTAGCACTCAAGTGTTTAAATTATATTTACAAGTATATAAAGTGTGGTGATCTTCAAAAAGGATATAGGTGTTATTTTCCTTCATTGATGTTACATTTTTTAAAACAATTCTGTTCTTTCCTATCTCTTCTACTTATGCCCGTGACAGAGAGGAAAATAATATTTTGATATATACGGTGACCACTACTAGTGAACCTTCTCAACTAAATTTTCTGTCTCCTTTATCACCCATCCCACTCATATTGAACATACTCGTATCCTGTTTGCACCATCCATTACACAAGTTGACACACGTCAACCTCCACTTCAACACTCATGTCCTTAATCATCTCCTCTAATGGGTCCTAATCTTTACCTTCCAATTGCTATTTATAAAGGTGAATGACACTCTACTCATCCTATTTCTTCTTTTGTCCATTTTGATCATTTGTCTCCCAAATCTAAAGTTTTTATTGCCCTTTTAGATTCAGTTTCAATCCCTAAAACCTTATATAAAGCTCTGACCTTACATGAAGCTCTAAACCATCCTAATTGGAGAATTGTTATGGAAGAGGAAAAAAATAGAGAAGATAAAATTAAAAATAATAAAAATTAAAAATTAAAAATAAATTATCCATAAAACTTTGTCATCAACTGCAATGGTGTTGTGCGATCGCAAAGAGTTCCAGATGAATTTCATCATTTCATTCAACTTGCTTGGATCTTATAATTCGCATCCCTATTTATATGATCATCACTTTAAATGATGGATCCAAAATGTCTAAAATATTAACTTTTTGGTATGTATTGTCCCTTTAACTCAATCGTTTAATTGTTTATTCATTCTTTTAATGATTGCTACTAGACATATATTTCATATATTCATATTTTGACTACCCCCACAGGTTGTTACCACCCCACATTTTGATCATTTGTCTCCCAGATCTAAAGTTTTTATTGCCCTTTTAGATTCAGTTTCAATCCCTAAAACCTTATATAAAGCTCTAACCTTACATGAAGCTCTAAACCATCCTAATTGGAGAATTGTTATGGAAGAGGAAAAAAATAGAGAAGATAAAATTAAAAATAATAAAAATTAAAAATTAAAAATAAATTATCCATAAAACATTGTCATCAACTGCAATGGTGTTGTGCGATCGCAAAGAGTTCCAGATGAATTTCAACATTTCATTCAACTTGCTTGGATCTTATAATTCGCATCCCTATTTATATGATCATCACTTCAAATGATGGATCCAAAATATCTAAAATATTAACTTTTTGGGATGTATTGTCCCTTTAACTCAATCGTTTAATTGTTTATTCATTCTTTTAATGATTGCTACTAGACATATATTTCATATATTCATATTTTGACTACCCCCACAGGTTGTTACCACCCCACATTTTGATCATTTGTCTCCCAGATCTAAAGTTTTTATTGCCCTTTTAGATTCAGTTTCAATCCCTAAAACCTTATATAAAGCTCTGACCTTACATGAAGCTCTAAACCATCCTAATTGGAGAATTGTTATGGAAGAGGAAAAAAATAGAGAAGATAAAATTAAAAATAATAAAAATTAAAAATTAAAAATAAATTATCCATAAAACTTTGTCATCAACTGCAATGGTGTTGTGCGATCGCAAAAAGTTCCAGATGAATTTCATCATTTCATTCAACTTGCTTGGATCTTATAATTCGCATCCCTATTTATATGGTCATCACTTTAAATGATGGATCCAAAATATCTAAAATATTAACTTTTTGGTATGTATTGTCCCTTTAACTCAATCGTTTAATTGTTTATTCATTCTTTTAATGATTGCTACTAGACATATATTTCATATATTCATATTTTGACTACCCTCACAGGTTGTTACCACCCCACATTTTGATCATTTGTCTCCCAGATCTAAAGTTTTTATTGCCCTTTTAGATTCAGTTTCAATCCCTAAAACCTTATATAAAGCTCTGACCTTACATGAAGCTCTAAACCATCCTAATTGGAGAATTGTTATGGAAGAGGAAAAAAATAGAGAAGATAAAATTAAAAATAATAAAAATTAAAAATTAAAAATAAATTATCCATAAAACTTTGTCATCAACTGCAATGGTGTTGTGCGATCGCAAAGAGTTCTAGATGAATTTCATCATTTCATTCAACTTGCTTGGATCTTATAATTCGCATCCCTATTTATATGATCATCACTTCAAATGATGGATCCAAAATATCTAAAATATTAACTTTTTGGGATGTATTGTCCCTTTAACTCAATCGTTTAATTGTTTATTCATTCTTTTAATGATTGCTACTAGACATATATTTCATATATTCATATTTTGACTACCCCCACAGGTTGTTACCACCCCACATTTTGATCATTTGTCTCCCAGATCTAAAGTTTTTATTGCCCTTTTAGATTCAGTTTCAATCCCTAAAACCTTATATAATGCTCTGACCTTACATAAAGCTCTAAACCATCCTAATTGGAGAATTGTTATGGAAGAGGAAAAAAATAGAGAAGATAAAATTAAAAATAATAAAAATTAAAAATTAAAAATAAATTATCCATAAAACTTTGTCATCAACTGCAATGGTGTTGTGCGATCGCAAAAAGTTCCAGATGAATTTCATCATTTCATTCAACTTGCTTGGATCTTATAATTCGCATCCCTATTTATATGGTCATCACTTTAAATGATGGATCCAGAATATCTAAAATATTAACTTTTTGGTATGTATTGTCCCTTTAACTCAATCGTTTAATTGTTTATTCATTCTTTTAATGATTGCTACTAGACATATATTTCATATATTCATATTTTGACTACCCCCACAGGTTGTTACCACCCCACATTTTGATCATTTGTCTCCCAGATCTAAAGTTTTTATTGCCCTTTTAGATTCAGTTTCAATCCCTAAAACCTTATATAAAGCTCTGACCTTACATGAAGCTCTAAACCATCCTAATTGGAGAATTGTAATGGAAGAGGAAAAAAATAGAGAAAATAAAATTAAAAATAATAAAAATTAAAAATTAAAAATAAATTATCCATAAAACTTTGTCGTCAACTGCAATGGTGTTGTGCAATCGCAAAGAGTTCCAGATGAATTTCATTATTTCATTCAACTTGCTTGAATCTTATAATTCGCATCCCTATTTATATGGTCATCACTTTAAATGATGGATCCAAAATATCTAAAATATTAACTTTTTGGTATGTATTGTCCCTTTAACTCAATCGTTTAATTGTTTATTCATTCTTTTAATGATTGCTACTAGACATATATTTCATATATTCATATTTTGACTACCCCCACAGGTTGTTACCACCCCACATTTTGATCATTTGTCTCCCAGATCCAAAGTTTTTATTGCCCTTTTAGATTCAGTTTCAATCCCTAAAACCTTATATAAAGCTCTGACCTTACATGAAGCTCTAAACCATCCTAATTGGAGAATTGTTATGGAAGAGGAAAAAAATAGAGAAGATAAAATTAAAAATAATAAAAATTAAAAATTAAAAATAAATTATCCATAAAACTTTGTCATCAACTGCAATGGTGTTGTGCGATCGCAAAGAGTTCCAGATGAATTTCATCATTTCATTCAACTTGCTTGGATCTTATAATTCGCATCTCTATTTATATGGTCATCACTTTAAATGATGGATCCAAAATATCTAAAATATTAACTTTTTGGTATGTATTGTCCCTTTAACTCAATCGTTTAATTGTTTATTCATTCTTTTAATGATTGCTACTAGACATATATTTCATATATTCATATTTTGACTACCCCCACAGGTTGTTACCACTCCGTCATACTTTGATGAGACCAAAATTAAAATATTTGAACAAATACGACTCCACTGGGGATCGAACCCAGAATCTCTGGTTCCGTAGACCAGCGCCTTATCCATTGGGCCATGGAGTCCTTATTCACTTTAAAAGAGAAAAATTAAAAGTGAAAAATTACAATAAATTGCAATAAATTTCGTATAAATGTAAAATGACCTAGATCCTAGATTAGTGCATGAGATTAGAGCAACTTGTATGTATATATACGTATATGATGGATCCTATAGAAAATAATATAATGGAAATCTTTTTTCTTCCAAATTAACATGTTATCAAAGCCATGTTTCTCTAAGGAAGATCAAAGCCTAGTTGCCACTCTAGTTTTGGTCGTTGCCTAAGTGTAACACCACCATTGTTGCCCTAGTTGAGTAGTCAACATTTTTTGAAACCCGTTTAGCCTTGACCGTTGCTGTTATTGCTATCCTACTGAGCAGCTTGCTGTGTCGATCAAACCTATAGCTCCTTCTTATCCCTATCTCCATGGCTAATGAAATAGATATGAAATCTATGATCTCGAAAATTATTCATACAACAACAAAAATCATAGAATACAAACTCAATAGTTGAAACTATTTGGACTAGAGCAAAATGGTGAAAATCTATCTTTGTAGCATTGATAAGGATGACCATCTTGATGGTAATCCACCTTGTGGTGGTAAATTGGTGTGTACTATCAAATTTAATCTCGATAGTTCTGCGGCTCGTCTCAAAACTCATTTAGTGGCCAAATGATATGCTCAGACATATGGGGTCGTTTATTATAATACTTTCTTCCCTGTAAGTAAGTTTGCATCAATACGATTGTTTATCTCTCTTATCGCTACTAATGGCTTGGTTTTATAAAAGTTAGATGATAAAAATGCTTTTCTTTATGGTGACCTACGGGAGGAGGCATTTATGGAGCAACCACCTAGGCTTGTTGCGATAGGGGAGTTTGGAAAAAAGTGCAAACTTTGGAAGTCCTTTTTTACAAGTTATAACAAAGTCCTCATACCTGGTTTGGATGTTTTAGTGAACTGGTTCAAGAATTTAGTTTGGGAAAAAAAAAAAGTAGTTGTAATCACATTGTTTTCTATCAACAATCTGATGTTGGTCATGTGCTGTTGATTGTGTATGTTGATGATATTGTAATTACAGGCTACGACAATACTAATATTTTACCTCTCAAGTGCTTTATTCAAGTGCGATTTAATACAAAGGATTTGGGTATGTTGAAATATTTTTTTGGATATTAAAGTTACTTGATCCAAGAAAGGTATTTTTCTTTCTCAAAGGAAGTATGTTCTTAACTTGTTGAAAAACATAGGAAAACTTGGAACGTAACCTTACAGTACTCCAATGGCCATTAATATGCAACTTATAGCAAAAGATGGAGAAGTGTTTGCTAATCCTGAAAGGTATCAAAGACTAGTTAAAATTTTGAACTATTTTATAGTAACTCATCCTCACATCACATATCCAGTTAGCATTGTGAGTCAATTCATATCTTCTCCATAAGTTACTTATTGGGCAGTTTTAGAACAGATTCTATGTTATCGTGAAGGAACCCCAGTGCATAGCATAGTATATAGTAATCATGGTCACTCTTGTAATGAGGGTTTCTCAGACACAGATTGGGAAGATTCCAAGGTTGATAGAACATCTACTATAGGATACTGCATATTTGTGGGTGGAAACTTGGTGTCATGGAAAAGTAACAAAGAAGAATGTGGTCTCTCAATTTAACGTTAAAACATAGTATAGAGCAATGTCACAATCTACATATGAACTTATGTGGATATATCAATTATTAAGGGAGATTGGTCTTGAAAACTTAGTTCCAATGAAGTTATGGTGTGACAATTGAGATGCACTTCATATTGTATCAAATTCAGTTTTTCATAAGAGAACCAAACATATCAAAATTGACTATCATTTTATTTGAGAAAAACTTCAATAAGTTTTAATCCTCACCAGTTATATTAGAATTGTAAAACAATTAGCTGATGTTTTCACTAAAGCATTAGGAGACCTAGGATTGATTATATTTGTAACAAGTTAGGCACGATTAATATCTATGCTCCAACTTGAGGGGAGTGTTATAAATATAGAAAGAGTAAGTTTAGTAAATATTTACCGAAGACGTGCTGAATATAGAAAGAATAAGTATGGTAAACATTCACTACAAAAAAAACATAGGTTTAGTGATGAATTCAGCGACGGAAATTTTAGAAAAATTCGTCACTAATCAGTTTCGCGACGAATTTCGCGATAAAAAAATTTTCATCGCTAATAACGCGTCACAAAAAATTAGCGACGGATTCGGAAATCCGTCGCTACGCATTTTATATTTTTATTTGTAGAGCCCATCCACCCGCCCGCCGGCCCCCGCCCACCAACGGCCCAACCCGGCCCCCTGCTGCTTGCCTGCCCGCACATGAACCCACCCCTTGCTATTTTATTTTTTTACAGAAAATGTGTTATTGCCCAGATTCGAACCTAGGTTCAAGGGGATGTTTAGAGCGCACTCAACCACTATGTCACATTAACTTATCTGATATACTTTTTTTTTACTTCTTTACTTCTTTCTAACTCTTACCATTAAAAATACAATTCCATAATTATATTTAATAAAAATACAAAATACAAAATTATATTTAATAAAAATACAAAATTATATTTAATAGAATTACAAAATTATTTTTAATAAAAACACAAAATTGTATTTAATAAAATTATAAAATGATATTTAATAAAAACACAAAATTATATTTAAAAAAATATAAAATTATATTTAATAAAAATCAATACCCTAATTTAATAAAAATATAAAATTATATTCAATAAAAACATAAAATAATATTTAATAGAATTATAAATTTATCTTTAATAAAAATCAATACCCTAATTTCATAAAAATATAAAATACAAAATTATATTTAATAAAAATATAAAATTTAGCGACGGATTTGAAATCCGTGACTAAATTTAGCAACGAATTTTAAAATTTATAACTAAATTTAGCAACGGACTGAAAATCCGTGGCTAAATTTAGCGATGGATTTTAAAATCCGTTGCTAAATTAGCGATAAATAATTATTTTCATCGCTAAATTAGCAACAAAAATTAATTCATGGTTAATTAGCCACAAATTTCAAGTTTGTTGCTAATTTTGCTAGGAAATTTTTTTCGTCCCAAATTTCATTGCTAATTAGCGATGATTTCATTTTTTGTCGTTAAATTCGTCGTCAAATAGCGATGAATTTTTTTCATCGCTAATTTCTATCGCTAAAATCGTGTCTTTTGTAGTGATTGACCTAGATCCTAAATTTGAGATCTGCAACATAAGCTTCGACATTGCTTCCTAACTGATCTTTCAAAACTGTATTGACCAGTCGTTGAAAAGTTGTTCCAGTGTTCTTTAGGCTAAAAGGCAAGACCCGATAACAATATGTATCAAACTCAGTGATAAAGCTGGTCTTTTATTCGTCTTCAGATGCCATCCTGATCTGATTATAACCAGAGTATGCATCCATAAAACTCAAAAGTTGGTGTCCCGAGGAGTTCTCTATGAGCTTATCGATATTGGGGAGTGGATAACTTTTTTTTGGACACGCTTTGTTGAGATCAGTCAAATCCACACACATCCTTCACTTGCCGTTAGCCTTTTTTACTAAGACTACATTAGCTAACCATTCGGGATACTTGACTTCCCGGATGAACCCAGCTGTCAATAACTTTTGAACTTCTTCCTGGATGACGCGTTGATGTTCGTGGGCAAATACTCTCTTCTTCTGTCTAACTGCTTTGAAATAGGGATTAACAGTTAACTTATGTGCTATTACCGATGAATCTATACCGGGCATGTCTTCCGAAGTTCAGGCGAAGACTTTTGAGTGTCACTGCAGACAGGCGACTAAGGCCTCTCATAATGAAGGTGATAGGTTGGCTCCTATCCGAACTGTTTGGCTGGGGTTGCTTGTCAAAGGACCTCGATTGTTTCTTCGTTTGGTTTAGGCTTAGCTTTTGGCTCAATGCTTCTCTAGGTTCCAGGGTATCGACCAGGAAAGCTTCTTGTGCGCCTTGTACCGCAAAGAGTACATAGGGATCAGGACCGCCGCGTATTATGGCTACCCCTAATGGTGTTCTGAACTTCACTTTTATGTGTCTCATGCTTGGCAGTGCCTCTAGGTCGTTCAGGCCAGGCCTGCCGAGAATGGCATTGTAAGGAGAGTAGATCTTCACCACATGGAAAAGGACCAGGGCAGTCGCATGATGGGGGGGTTTTCTGAGAGTCACCGGGAAGTAGATGATACCTTCAGGATAGGTGGACTCATCCGAAAGTCCTCTGAGGGACCCAGTGGATGGCAAAAGTTGAGAGGGGTTAAAGCCCATCCTACGGAAGGCATCCCAAGTGAGAAGATCACAGTCGGCCCCTTGATCAACGAGAACTCTTTTCATGGTGTAGGATTCAATTTTGAGGGTTATAACGATAGGGTCGTCGCGGCAGGGATCCACCTCTAGCAGATCATCGTCATCAAAGCCTATGACTGGCCTTCTTCTCTTGACGGGTACTGTATCGGGGGTGATTATGGCAGACATCATCATGAGTTTTTAGAAAATCAGTCTATTCCCACAGACGGCGCCAATCTGTTGGAGGTGGGTTTTGGCTCCACAGATACCGGCTCCTTGTTAACCCGAATAGTTACAGCTAAAGGGATGTGACACCTGCAAAAACCACCGGAGGGTACTCCGGCGGGGAGACTCCGTCACTCAAGTCAGAAAGAGCGACTTTCGTATCAAAAGGAAAAATAGATTGAGAGCTCAGGGAAAGTCCTTCCCCGTGAGTAATGTGCCAAGAGTGTAATGCCAAGAGAGCGTACCTGTTGTGAAGAGTTTTTTAGATATTTTATACTTTTTTGAGTTAGACGCGGTTGCGATGTTCTAACCCTACATTCCTTATCGAGCTGATCCAGAGATCTCGAAAATTCTATATTTCGAATTGACTGCAATCCTCATCTCTTTGGAAAACTACCAAAATCTTGGAAAGACTCCTTCCTTAATTACAAAGATCTCAAGGCGTTGTTTTTAGTAAGAGACAAAAGTCGCTGGAGTACTTTGACCTTCCTTCTGGATCGTTAGAACCGTTAGCTATCGATCGGTTGTTTGACCAATGAGAGGTCCTCAGGACTCCTTCAGTTGAGGGGCGGTCGATTAGATGCCCGATCAAGGTGATTAACTTCGTCAACCGAACTGTATTCGGTTGGCTGGGCGGCTAAGGCCGCTCGGTTGGCTGGGCGACTAAGGCCCTATCATTCGAGAGATTTGGGTGACTGAGGCCCTTCAGTAGATGGTTGTACCTAAACCTCGACTGGTAATTATCCTTTGGGGGATCTTTCATGTGGGCCCTTCTAAAACTGATTCATGAAATCCGGTTTTATGAGGCCATGTCCCGTCATTTGCCCTCGACTCATGGCTTTCTTGGTAAAGAAACATCGTGAGTAGTGGCCTACGAGGCGTGCTTGATACGTTACGGGAACATAGGGATGCTAGAATCATCCTAGGCCACCTTGCCTTTTCGTCATAAATGCGAGGGTGTCTCATTGGAAGTGATTCCTTCATGGAAATTGAAGAAAATTTACTTCCCAATTTATGACAGCCTATCTTTCCCGATTTGTTTCACCTGCTCCGAATTAATTAGGGCATACCTTTCCGTTGCTATAAGTAGCTACGATGGGCGCTTATTTCCCTTCGTATAGAGTCAAGTCTTTTCTTCTTCCTTGGAAGTTTTGTCAAGAGCTATTCTTTTTCAAGAGTTGCTTCACGAGGCGTTCTGGGTATTCGGGCTCCTTGGCTTGAGGAATTTCTGCTGGAAGATCTCATTAAGGAAGGGGACAGCCGAAATGAGATCTCATTATGCTAGCCGTTGTTCGACTGGCATCGTGAGATCATCCGTCACCAATGGGGGTATATTCTTGTACTACCCTAGATTATTCATCCGGTTTCGTCCCCACCATCTACTAATGGTGGGAATGTCTCCAGACCATTTTTAGGTGGGTAGGTCTGGCTCGGGTTGTATTAGGGGTGGCAAAACCCGAGCTCGCATTCTCTTATCCCTAGCACTACATTTGTGTATTGTCCAGTGTAGGGATTGTGTTCTTCCTCTTCAGGAATAACCTCACCATGTATTTCTCTTGGTGTAATCAGCCCAACTTAGAGGCTTGTGTATACTTTATGTAACCGAATGTACCATCTCGCATAGATGTAAATGAAAAAGTCATACTTTACTTACTTGAATTTCGCTTTTTCTCTTTGTCTGGTTGTGTATCTTTCTTCAACCTTCGCTAAAGTGGATTCGTCTCTTAAGTCCTTCTCTAAGACGGTGAATAGTATTGGCCTTTTGGTCTACTAGATGGTCAGCCATCTAGCCTAGGGGATCGTACTCATTCGTTCGGAAGGCTCCATGTGACTTGTATAGACGAAAGAAACTGGGCAACTGAGATCCTCTTAATGGTATGAAAATTTTTTTTAGATGTGGGCCGCGTCCACCTGTCTGGAGAGTTACATCCCCTATTGATGACACGTACGAACGATAGGAGCTGGGCGACTGAGACCCTCCGAACGATAAAATTTTTTTTTTAAGTTGTGGGCCGCGTCCACCAGTTTGGGGAGTTATATCCCCTATTGAAGACGCGTACGAATGATAGGAGATGGGGGACTGAGACCCTCCGAACTACAGAAGAAAATTTTTTAAGTTGTGGACCACGTCCATCCGTTTGGGGAGTTACATCCCCTATTGAGGATGTGTATGCATGATAGGAGCTTTTTAAGTTGTGGCCGCATCCACCCGTCTAGGGAGTTACATCCCCAATTGATGACGCATACGAACGATAGGAGTTGGGCGACTGAGGCCCTTCGAACGATAGAAGAAAAATTTTTTAAGTTGTGGGCTGTGTCTACCCGTCCAGGGAGTTATATCCCCTATTGACAACGCGAACGAACGATATGACCTTTTTAAGTTGTGGACCGCGTCTATCCGTCCAAGGAATTACATCTCCTATTGACGACGTGTTCGAATGATAGGAACTGGACAACTGAGACCCTCCGAACGATAGAAGCAAATTTTTTTAAGTTGTGGGCCACGTCCACCTATCCGGGGAGTTACATCCCCTATTGATGACGCGTATGAACGATATGAACTGGCTGGTCCATGAGGTAATTCTAAAATTCACTGATAGTATATGCGTAGGTTCTCCGAGTTATAGGTCCTAGGCACTTGATCTGTCTAGGTTGTCGAGTCGATAAGTTCCCGATCGAACTACGGAACGTACTCGATATGGACCTTCCCAGTTAGGGGCGAGCTTGCCCCCAAGCTGGGGTTGACCAGTAGCCTCTACCTTCCTCAGTACCAGTTCTCTGGATTTAAACGTTCGACTTCTAACTCTTTGATTATGATACCGAGTCATTTGTTGTTGATAGGCCGCCACTTGTGTTGATGCAAATTCCTATAATTCTGAAAGCAAATCCAACCTTTCTTGTAGGATATGTTCGTTTTGCCCGGCATTGTGTTTGGCTACCCGTAGTGAGTAAATACCTATCTCCACGGGTATGACTGCTTCACTTCCGTAAGTTAGGCTGAACGGTGTTTCTCCTGTCGCCCTTCGAGAGGTAGTGCGATACGACCAGAGGATGCCATACAGTTCTTCGGCCCATTGTCCCTTTACGTCATCCAGCATTGTTCTGAAAGCGTTGGTTGTCAAACTGTTTCCCATTATCCGTGATAAAGACTCACAGTATATCGAATTGGGTGATAATATGAGTCCATACGAAGGATCGGACTTTGGCGGCCGTGATATGAGCTAAAGGCTCGACTTCCACCCATTTCGTGAAGTAATAGATCGCCACTATCAAGAATTTTCATTGTCCCGTGGCCGAGGGAAACGGTCCAAGGATATCCATGCCCTACTGAGCAAATGGCCAAGGGCTGGATATAGGATTGAGCTCAGTGGGGGTGGCCGAGGTACCGAAGAGAAGCGTTGGCACTTATCGCACCATTTGACGTAGTTGTCGGAGTCGACTTTCATAGTCGGCCAATAATACCCCTGACGAAGGGCTTTATAGACCAGGTTCCGAGCGCCTAGATGATTACCACTGATTCTTTCATGAATCTCTCGTAAGACATAATTCCCCTCTTCGGGAGTTAAACACCATAGATACGGGTGAGTGAACGACTTGCGGTATAGGATTCCATTAATTATAACGTAGTATGCTGCCTTTTGCTTCAGTTTTATGGCTTCCCCTGGGGATTCTTGCAAACGATCGTGCCTTAGGTACTCTTCTATGGGGTCTTTCCAACTAGGTGACCGATCGATGGGGAGAGCCTCTTTGGGCTCATCATTACTGGGATACGGTAGGCTTTCGATGTATACCATCTGGCTAAAAGCAACCGAATTGGAACTAGCCAACTTAGATAGAGTGTCAGCTCGCGCATTTTTTGATTGAGGGATTTGCTGGATGTCAACTTTGCCCAACTGGTCCATTGTTTCGCACAGCTTGCTCAAATATTTAGCCATGGTCGGGTCTCTGGTTTCATAAACCCCTTCGATTTGCTTTACGACCAACTGACCGTCTATGAGTACCCTGACATTTCATGCTCCCATGTCGGTAGCAATCCGAAGACTCGTCAGTAAGGCCTCATACTCAACTTGGTTGTTGGTGGCTTGGAAGTCGATTCGAATGGTGTATTCTATATTAAAATCATTTGGTCCCACTAGTATGAGCTCGGAGCCACTTCCTGAGGAATTTGATGACTCGTCGACATGGATGGTCCATTCTGGAGCCGACCACTCTTCTTGATGGTTAAGAAGTTGTTCTTCAGACACCGTGGGCAAAGTGCATTCGAGAATGAAATCGACTAGTGTTTGGCCCTTTATTGCTGGTTGCGGTCAATACTGGATGTCAAACTCACCCAGTTCCACACTCCATTTTATGAGCCGCCCGGACGTGTCCCTCTTTTGGAGGATTTGTTTCAACAGTTGGTCGGTGAGCACCACAATAGTATGGGCCTGGAAATATGGTTAAAGACGCCTCACTGAAACGACCAAGGCGTAGACCATTTTCTCTATCGGTCGTTAGTTAATCTTGGATTCTTTCAATATCCTACTAATATAATAGACTGGCTTCTGGACAGTAGATTCCTGTCTCACCATCACGGAGCAGAACGCTCGCTCGAAAACGGCCAAATATAGGTAGAGTTCCTCCCCAAGGACGGGTCACAAAAGCAGTGCACTACAAAATTAAAGCGTTGAGGTGACGGTAATATTTATAAGCGGTGACATGTAGCGACCGTTTTTTATGGCGTATAGCAATACTTGTGACGAAACCGTTAGGAAATGTATATATTTTACGACGGTATAATATTATTAGTTAGGAAAAGTTTAGTAATTGTTAGTAAAGGTTAGACAACCGTTTGTAAAAAACGATGTTGAATTTTCATTGTTATTATTTGTGGTCAGTAAATATAAAACTTTTAGGGACGGTTCGAAAACAGTCAGTATATGACCATTTTTACTGTCTACCTAACCATACCGTCTGCATAAATTCTACATTTATGCTAACTCATATATTAGACAATCTTTAAAAACTATGTTCAATTCAGATACTTATCATTTGTGGTCAGTAAATAAGGCAGAGTTTTAGAAACAATTTGAAAACAGTCTCGATATGACTACTTTTACTCACTACCTAAGCATATCATCTTCATAAGTTTCACACAAATCTAACGATTATTATTTGTGGTTAGTAAATATGGTAAAATTTTAGAGACGATTTGAAAAATGTCTCTAAATAACTCTTATTTACTATCTAGTTAACCATTTCGTGGACATAAGTTATATATTAATGCTAACTTATTCATAGTATAGTCTTTAAAACTTATGTTCAATTCTGATGATTATCATTTGTGGTTAGTAAATATGGCAGAGTGTTAGGGATAATTTGAAAATAGTATCGATTTGACTCTTTTTACAGTCTAGTTAAGCATACCAGTTTCGTAAGTTCTATTCAATTCTGACAGTTATTATTTGTGATCGGTAGATATGGTAGAGTTTTAGGAACTGTTATTTAACTGTCTCTATATGTCTATTCTTTACTATCTACTTAACTATACCGTCTACTTACGTTCTTCATCTATCCTAACTCATATATTTTCCAGTCATTAAAAGTTATGTTCAATTGAAACGTTTATCTTTTGTGGTCAATAAATATGGCAGAGGTTTAGAAACGATTTGAAAACAGTCTCGATAAAACTACTTTTACTCAATACTTAATTATATCATCTTCATAAGTTTTACTCAAATCTAACAATTATTATTTGTGGTTAGTAAAAATGGCAAAATTTTAGAGACGGTTTGAAAAATGTCTCTAAATAACTCTTCTTTACTACCTAATTAACCATACTATGGACGTAAGTTGCATATCTATGCTAACTTATACATTGTACAGTCTTTAAGACATATGTTCAATTCTGACGCTTATAATTTGTGGTTAGTAAATATAGCAGAGTTTTGGGGACGAATTAAAAATAGTCTCGATATGACTCTTTTTATAGTCTACATAAGCATACCAGTTTCTTAAATTCTATTCAATTCTGACAGTTATTATTTGTGGTCGATAGATATAGTAAAGTTTTAGGGACTATTATTTAACTGTCTTTATATGTTTATTCTTTACTATATACTTAACTATACTGTCTACATAAGTTCTTTGTCTTTCCTAACTCATATATTATCCAGTCGTTAAAAGTTATATTCAATTGAAACGTTTATCTTTTATGGTCAGTAAATCTGTCAGAGTTTTAAAGAATGTTTGAAAATAGTCTCGATAAGACTATTTTTGCTATTTAAGCATATTGTCTTCATAAGTTGTACTCAATTCTGACTGTTAGTATTTGTGATAAGTAAATATGACAGAGTTCTAAAGAATGAATGAAAAATGTCTCTATATGACTCCTCTTTTACAATCTAGTTAACCATACCGTCAGGATAAATTCTATATCTATGCTAACTTACATATTGTGCAGCATTTTATACCTATGTTCAGTTTTGACGCATATCATTTGTGGTTAGTAAAAATGACAGAGTTTCAAGGACGGTTTGAAAATAGTCTTGATATTTTTCTTTTTTATGTCTACTTAAGCATACAAATTTCGTAAGTTCTATTCAATTCTAAGAGTTATTATATAGAATTTGAGGGACGGTTTGAAACGGTCACTATATGACTATTTTTACTGTCAATCTAATCAAATCGTTTGTATAAATTCTACATCGATATGAACTCAAATATTAAACAGTCTTTAAAAGTTATGCTCAATTCGGACACTTATCTTTTCTAGTCAGTAAATATGTAGAGTTTTAGTGACGGTTTGAAAACATTTTCAATATGACTATTTTAACTCATTACTTAAGCATATCGTTTTCATAAGTTCTACTCAATTCTGATAGTTATTATATGTGATCAGGAAATATGACAGAGTTTTAGAGATGGTTTAAAAAATATCTCTATATGACTCTTCTTTACTATCTAGTTAAACAAACTGTTGGCATAAGCTCTCTATATATGCTAACTTATATATTGTACGGTCTTTAAAATCTACATTAAATTCTGACGCAAAATCATTTGTGATTAGTAAATATGACAGAGTTTTAGGGACGGTTTGAAAACAGTCTTGACATGATTCTTTTTTCTGTCTACTTAAGCATACCAGTTTCATAAGTTTTATTCAATTATGATAGTTATTATTTATGGTCGTTAGATATGTAAGAGTTTTAGGGATGGTTTGAAAACTATCACTATATGATTGTTTTAAATGTTTACCTAACCATATCGTCTGCAAAAGTTCTACATCAATACTAACTCATATAATATACTGGCTTTTAAAACTATATTCAATTCAGACGTTTATCTTTTGTGGTTAGTAAATATGGCAGAAGTTTAGAGATGGTTTGAAAATAGTCTCGATATGACTATTTTTACTCGCTACTTAAGCATATTGTCTTCATAAGTTCTACTTAATACTGATAATTATCGTTTGTGGTTAGTAAATTTCACAGAATTTTAGGAATGGTTTGAAAACAGTATCGATATGACTCTTTTTAGTGTCTACTCAAAAATATCATCTTCATAAAGTCTATTCAATTCGAACGCTTACTATTTCTGGTAAATAAATATAGCAGAGAGTTTTAAAAACTATTTGTTTCAATAGTGGCTATAGTAAGTCAGTCTGTGGTAAAGTTTGCAGTGAAATATTGTGTAGAGATTTTAGTGTTATAAGTACAAAATTGCCATGATAAAGTGTAGTAATGGTGGTTATATTATTATACATTAGAATAGGAGTTGGAGTTGCGGTTTCTCTAATAAGTTTAAAGAATTAACTACTTCTACACCCATCTTTGTTTGACTTTGGTTTTGTTTGTACTTTGATTTTTGTTTTTTTTTTTTTATTTAGCACTACCCCTAAACTGGACTAATTTTGCAATGATAGTAAGATTGAGATATGGTAGGTTGCTATAAGTGTGTTAATTTTGTAGTTTGTGTCACTGCTGATAACTAGTGGTAACTTGTGGTAAGTAGTAATAATAAGTAGTGGTAACTTACAGCAACTAGTAATAACTTTACTAACAATAACTTTACTGGTGATAACTACTCATAACTGGTGTTAAATTCTGGCTGAGTTTGAAAAAACTTATCATCTGGTATGTCCAGCAACACTTCTGGAAAAGGAATTGGATTGTGTGGTTGGCATGCATGCAGTGACCAAGAGTTAATGGTTTGTTGTCTGACATTATGCAAAATGAATATAAGGAGACAAAAGTATACCAAACGCAATGACTAAGCTCTTCAATCAGGCTTCTAGATACTCCCCTCATACTTGAAAATGCTTTATTTACCGATGTTACACACTAATTTTGATATAAAAGATAACAAAGTTGGACCTGTATGGGATAATGCACATGAGCAGCAGCTACTCCTAATTTGGCTCCAAGCAGCTGCTAGCAATTTATAGGTTGTGCAAGAAATCTATATTTTGAATAGTTGAACCTTCAATCCTCCAAGTTAATTGCTTGACAACCACTACTGGAGGATTTACTACAAATGCATTTCTATACAGGGAAAAATTGGAGTTTATGCAATTACAAGTGCTTCATAATAACTCTGCCCATGCAATTACAAGTGCTTAATAGTGGCTACCAGAAGATCGAAACCTGGAATCTTGTGATCACAATCTCATCATCAATTGAATAGTTTTGCTTAGCTCTACATATGATTCAGCAGTCTATTGATAACACTCCAATTGCAATGAAGAATCACTCTAATGTACTTATAAAATTGGTAATTGTACAAGGTTGCCTATAGGCATAAAACATTTTAGAGCCCTTAAATTATCAATTGATCAGCAGAGAAGTTGTTGAAGCCTACATATTTATCAAAGGTCCTCTTGCTCTTGGTATAACTATGACACCATTCAGCACGCTGCAGATGAATCCACCACCAATTGGAGATAATGTACAGAAGATGTAATCAACTATAACTTGGCCTCCTCCATTGTGAAAGTAAATTTCCTAAGCTATTTTATTTAACTAATTGGTTCTCAATTAGTGATTTTGACCTCTTAAAGTCTTGTGATCACCTAGGGCCACTATAGTTTGATCTCTTCCTTTTGTCCATCTTCCATGTTAAGAAATCCCCATTTAAATCACTTCCTCCAGCAGTTTCATATTCAGGTTTCTCAGGTTTGACTTCAGTTTTGAAATCCTTTGGGCTAAAAACATTAGGTTCTTCACTTGCAGTTGGGATGGGAATACTTTCATCTTTTACATTTGTCAGTCTTTTCTCCTCAACTCCTTTATTAATAGTCAAACACCTGCCCTCCGAGATAAGTAGCTGGTTTTCCTTTGCTTTTACCAAAAGCCTTGATATGTCCTCACCATTTTCTACAGCCTTTATCTACTGCAAATCACCAAGGGAATCAACATAAACCACCTCTTTTCTCCTTCGCTTTCCAGTGATGCTATCACTTTCATATCCAAGGCCAATGTCCTTTTCCTGATCTGCCAGTACGGGGACCTCATGTTCTTCCATAAGTCGAGACCTATAATTTTCTTTCTGCCTTCTCTCTTTGTCTATTTTCGCGAAAAGCCAAAATTCGTCATCTGATCTTGCTGTGAGGCGATTAATTTCCCTCTCACTAGGCACATCTGTTCCAAGTGAGTTTGCCCTCCACGCATGATTTCCTCCAACATTTTTCAGTCTGTCTTAAGTTGCAAAAATAAATAGAAACTGTTAGAATGGTTTCTTATGCTCAAAGTAATAATAGAAGCCGCAACAGGGAAACTCCTCATTCATTATCATATATATCCACTGTAGCCCCACCGAAAGGGGTTTTAGATCTTAGGCTCTTGTATTGCCCACCTGATCTTCAAAGTGCACCATATGTTCAGACCTCTATGTCCGATAAAGTTTTTAGATCATCAGTTTCTCCTATGTATGTATTTTAACATAAAAGGGCTGGAATGTAATAGGTTTAATTTCCTAGTGCAAAAAGTAGGTTTTTTCTTTGGCAAAACGCAGCAAGGCTCTGACTAAAGCCAAGCACTGAGATGATTCCGTTCATTGTTAATCCGACCTTGTCTAGTTGTTGGATAATAAAAAGAATTGAACTGAAGAATTCTCCATACTAAGCATAATAAAATGTTGTCAGACACTTGTGGGGCATATGCTACATAATGACAAAACTGTTGGTCCATTTAAACAGTCCAGCCTATCTAATTTGATGATAAGTAGCACTTCTTCTAGAACAATGTCGGTTTCTAGTTATTGACCACATACCACATTGTTGAATGAAATTTAAGATGACAAACCTGTGGAGGTTGTGTTGAATAGTCCAGGCTGGATGACCTTTGCGTCAATTCCCATTTTCTGTTTTACACGCTCGAAAATGACCTCATCAATTGATCCAACACTAACAAAGACAAACACCCTAACTCCCTTTATTTTCCCTATATGATGGGCCCTGTCCTCTGCTTGCTGGTCCATTTGAGGGTTCCAGTCACTGTCAAATATTATCACAGTGTCAACTGTTTGTAAGTTTAGACCCAAACCTCCAGCACGAGGGCTTAAAAGAGACATAAAGTAAGGAGAGTCGGGAGCATTGAACTTCTTTAACAGCACAACCCTTTCCTTGGTTTTTGTTAAGCTATCCAATCTAACATATTTAAAATCATAAAGCCAAAGATAAATTTTGAGAATGTCCATAAGACAGGTCATCTGTGAGAAAAGTAGGACCCTATGCCTTGCCCTACGAAGTTTGGGGAGTAAACGATCAAGCAGTTAAAATTTCCCTGATGCCTATGACAAGATCAACCTTTGTTCCAAATATTGTACTCACCCACAAACAAGTATGGATGGTTACAACACTTCCTGAGTTGCATTCAAAGGTTTTACAGATTCTTGGAGTTTCAAATCCTGAAATAATAGTTCTGTAAGCAAATACTCTCTTTTGTCATTGAGCAAGTTGTTACAGGTGTAATAGCAAATCCAGAGTCGGAAGATGCTACAAGAGAGAGAGTCAAAAAATTTAAACCAAAAGTTAAAAATTTCAAGTAATTATGTGTACTTGCTTCCCTTCCCCTGCTTTTTGCATTTGTATTTGTAGTTTTGTTCATTTTGTATTTTGATGTGTATTTCAATGTTGATGTGTTGATCTCTTATATTTTTCAACGTTAAAAAATTCAAGTAATTATGTCTATTTTGTATTTTGATTTGTTTTGTAATTTTTTTTTCTCTTTGTATTTTGATTTGTAATGTAATGTTAGTTGTATTTGTAAGTAAGATGGAATTTTACTTGTATCTGAATTTCAAATTTGTAATGTAATGTTCTGTTGTAATTGTAATGTTTATTAGGAACATGAGGTTGGAAGTGGTTAAAATTTGTTGATCAACAAAGCTATTAGGTGAATTAGGACAGTAAGGAGTGTTAAACAAAATGTATAAAAATGGGTAAACTCCAGAAGAAAGAGGGAAAATAGATTGTTTTCTTAATTTATTTCAAGTCTTCTCTCTCTCTCTCTCTCTCTCTCTATCTCTCTCTCTATCTTTCATCTCTATCTCTCATCTTCTCCATCTCTATAACTCCTTCTTTATGCTCTCCTTAAATTTTCCTTTCAATCTCTAACCTTTCTTCTATCACTATAATGATTTCTATCATAATGCCTAAGCCAACCATGCTCTGTTTTTACTTCTTACTCTGTTTTTCTATTTTATTTCATATTTATACTTGCTCTGTTTTTTATTTAAACCAATGTTTTTAATGTTCCAGAACTGAGTCGTGTGCCACCGTGTGCCACCAGAGCAGTGGGTCACAGGGTGAGCACCCGTGTAAGCCGTCGTGCTTCCGTGCACCATGGGCAGAGGCCCCTACTAGCCACACAAACCCAGCAACCCCTTGCAGGTGCAGTCTTCTCTATGCGGGCACAGTCTCCTACTCATGTTGCCCCCGCCCAGGTATGGGCATAAGCCCAGCAACCCCTTGCGGGTGCAGCCTCTTGCTCATGCTGCCCCCGCCCAGGCATGCGTATAAGCCCGGCAACCCCTACCGGGCGGAGCCTCCTGCTCATGCTGCACCCGCCCAGTCATGGGCATAAGCTCGACAATAATAAGCAATGATGCACGGAAACGCGTTTCCAATATGTCTCAGAAACGGAAATCGTATGACATGCCTAAAATACGTCTCCAACAATGTTTCCTCTCTCTAGCCACAACAGTTTGATAAATTTCATCTCCAATCATAATTTTACTTGTAATTGCATAACGTAATTGAAGACAAATACAAAATTAGAATATAATAAAAGTTAAGGAAAAAAACCTTCTATAAATTCAGGCATCTTTCTTAGGTATTCTTTGTCATTAGCCATCGATTGCTTCTTCTGCAATTTCTGTGGCCCATCTGTGTGAAGGACGTGAGAGTCCTCTTAAGAAAGAGGTTTCTCTTATTGAATTTGCACTTGCTTTGAACAGAGCCGAGAAAAAGTCAGAATCCCTCCTTCAAAGTCAAGAGAGTTCCCTGTTTTTCTTTCCCTTTCAAAGTAAGCCAAATGCTAGTAAATGACAAATGTCTTTGCTGAGAAGCACGTGTCCTTATGAATCTTGCATTTGAATTTGCATTGCATTTAAAGGAAATTTCATTTAGTTAGAATTTCCATTTACTTTACATTTATTTTACATTTACTTTATCTTAACTTTGAAATTGAAATTAATTTTATAATATTTTTCTTTAAAATTTTAGATTTTATATTTTTTTATTTAGAATCTTAATTGTATAATTTCAGATTTAATTTTAAGAAAAATAAATTATATTCCTATTATTATTAATTTTAAATTATATAATATATGAAAGTAGAATTTAAATGTCATTCAATTAATTACAATAATTAACTTAATTATTCTTATTATTATTAATTTAAATTAAAATTACGTGACTTTATAAAAAATTATTATATTCCTTAAATTTCATTCACGATAATGATAGTAATTATTAAAATAATATAATATAATATTAATTAGCATTATTAAATAACTTTTATAATGAATGGAATTATAAAAAGTAATTATAAGTTGACAACAAAATTAACAACTGTAAAAACAAATACTGATATAAATTTCAACCGTAAAAACAAATAATGATAAAAATGAGAGTATTATATAATTTTATATAAATTTTAAGGGACTGTATTTAACTTAAAAGATATATAGATTAGTAATGTACATTAATAATTGAAGAATTACTAAAGGTGTACAATTTCTGTTTACAATTTTCATCTCAATACATGGTAACAAATTATATAAATTATATAAATTCCAGATACATGACCAACTAAAAAATTGAAAAAAAAATTAAATAACTAAAAGCAATATATGAGGTATCGCCAAAGAAAAATTTGTAATGTAAAAAAAAAAAAAAGGTAGGTAAAAATGTGAAAAAAATGCAGGCAAAGGTAAATCCTAATTCCCGCTACTTAACAAATTGAGGTAAGTTAATTGGCGTCTAATGAAAAAAAAAAGTGCGGAGAAAACATTGTTAGTTTAGCAGCTTCACAATTATCAACTTTTCCTCAAAGTATTATTGTAACAAGTGATAAAGCATAATAACAAATTATAGGTACCAAATCCCCAAATTGCATTGCATCAAATATACCAAAAATTTCAATTTAATACCCCAAAATCAAAAATCAATAAAATTTAAAAATTTTCTATTATATTATAAAGATATTTACAAAATTTTTAACATTGATTTTTCAGTGTTATAGGATGGTTGTTTTTCTCTTCCTAATCTAAGGTCCTTGGATGCCTATATAAGCTTTTGGCTTTACACATACTAACAAAAGGATAAGCAGGCCACCAACAAAAAGGTTTAATATGAAATTTTGTACAATCTTGAGTTTTGGCCCTACCCTTTCCCTCTCCCCCCGCTTTTCGTTTCCTAAAAAGGAAAAATAAATGAGGGATTGATGAAGGGGGAAAAAAAACCTAATAGGGAGAAACCAACTGTTTTTATCATAGTTAAAATAAAAGCAATGTACCATTGTCCAACCCAACTCTGCCTTCTTCTGTTACTTGCTGGTAGTATACTTTCTGCCAGGCTGACATTTCACATTTAAGTGTGACCTCTATCTTGGCAGGAAGGAATTTCTCCACCTCGTCTTTTTTCCTCCTCAATTTGCTTGGCCTTATAACGTAAGAACCAAGAAATTTGTTAAAGATAAGTTTAAGAGAAGATCAAAACAATTGACAAACTGATTAATCACTAATATGATGCAGATGACGAATGATTAATAGCTCTTCTTCATCTGTAAGTGAAACATCACACCGGTCTGCAAAGGGTGCATGAACCATTCCTCAAATTTCTCAATTGAATTGAATATTGAATTGAATATTGTCAGGAGGAGGAAATTAAGCAGGGGCCACAACTCCTGATGTTTTAGACAACTGGAACAACTTGATAAAAGATTGTGGAAATATACTGGCAAAATGAGAAGACCTGAATAGAATTATACAGAAAGAACTATTAGGAAGCAATAGACAGAAATTTCATCATATACCAAAAACTTCATCATATACCCAAAAGTACAACACCAAAGTTGATAGTCCCGATAGTGCAAGATATATACCCTGTGACAAGAGTCCGTGCAAGGGCACACTCATGATTTTTCAACCGGTGTCCCTCATCAACGATCATGTTATGCAAATGAATTTTATACATAACACATGATTGTCAAACTATGATTTTATTTTAAAAGCAATCAATTTTTCATCTGAGCCACATCATCACAAGGACTACATCAGAATTATTCTTCTCAATATAGGCATAATGCAGAGGAAAGCATGCACACAGTAGAACTGTCTAGAATAGAAAGTGAAGGTGATAGGACTCGAGGGATAGAATGATCTATATATAGAAATAAAGAGTAATATATTTTTATATATATACTATATATTTGTTATATAATGATCTATATATAGAAACATATATTACTATAGATCATTATATATTACTATATGTTACTATATACCACTATATATTATTTTTATGGTATTTTATATTACTTATATATCTAATACTAGTATTATAAGACTAATATATAAGTATATAATACTAAAATAGTATATATATTTCAAATTACTATATATATTTTGTAATTACTTATTAAATTATATTATATGTTTTAAATTGTTTATTAAATTATAACTATATATTACATTATTATATTTTATTACATATTATTATATATTACTATATACTATTATATTATATATATATTAGTATATATTACTAATATATTACTATAACTATTATATATCATTAAATTATATTATACAAATATTATTATACATTAATATTATATTATTGTATTTTATACTATTATATTATTATATTAGTATTGTTACTATATATATATATATATTATATATTCATATATCAGTATATATATTATATTCAATATATTTTATAATTACTCATATATATTTTTTAATTATTTATAAAATTATAACTGTATTGCTATAGATCATTATATATTACTATATATTACTATATAGCACTATGTATTATTTTTATGGTATTTTATATTACTTATATATTAATTACCATATATTTTTTTAATTACACCTTCAATTATAATATGCCCGTTCTCTTTGCAACTATATTTGTTTTCAGAAAAAAAGAATTGGTATAGAAAATAGTAGATATAAAAGATACATAAAGTCTAACAAAGTAGTCATGTTGTCTAACATGACTAAATGATCACAAAAGTTAAAAATTTCTGGTTCAAACATTATTCATTATTCCAATTTAGCTCTCTTTCATTCCAATTATTTCTCTTTCATGTTGATAAGCATGGATATATAAAGCATGCTCACCATTATTTAACATACGAAAGCAGTTAAAGATTTTTGTATTATTTATATAAATATTTGAAGAGAACATTTTTGAATTTTTGATATTTTTATATTAGTGATATTTTAAATATAAAAACTAATTTTTTTATTTTGTAATATTTTAATGAGAAAACATTTTTTATTTATATTTTTTATAATTTTTTAAAAAAATACTATGTTTTTGAAAAAGAATTTAAAAAATTTGTAATATTTTTTTTAAAAAGATAGATTTTTCAGGATTTTCTTAGTCGACTAGAGAGTTTCAGTCGACTAAAGATATTCTTTAGTTCGACTAAAGAGTTTCAGTCGACTAAAGGCAATCTTTAGTCAACTAAAGACTTTTAGTCAACTAAAGATTGCCTTTAGTCGACTAAAGACTTTTAGTCAATTAAAGAATATCTTTAGCCGACTAAAGCATATCTTTAGCCAATTGAAACTCCTTTTTAGTCGGCTAAAGTCTTTAGTCGACTACTATTTTTTTTAGTCGACCAAAGATTATAGCCGACCAAATTTTTTTTATAGCCGACCAAAGTTGTTTTTTGCATTTTTTTATTGAAGTAAAGCTTTTTTCTTATTGAGTATTTTTTTATTTTGTATTTTCTTATTTAGTATTTTTTTTCTTATTCAGTATTTTTTTTTAAGTTGAATAAAAACTTATTTAAACTTAATAGCGGAAGCACATTTAATTACAACACATGAGAAAAAATAAAACTTATCGAATAAGAGAGACAAAGAGAGCACACCCAAGAAAAAAAAGGCACATTAACTACTAAATGCAAAAGTTCTTCAAGATTTGCAAAGTTAAATATTTCATTCCTTTCTCACTTTCGGTCTGAATTTTCATTTTCCCTTGTCTTTGGCAGAGGAAGCAGATCCACGAGGAACAGGTTCAAAAGATGCCATGATGTGAGCATGCCACAAGGATTTATTTGTATGCATTTTCCATAAAGATATGTAATAAATTCACATGGGACTTGAGCACGGGCGCCTGCCCATAGTTTTATATAACATTACTATTATTATTATTATTATGAACTACGATCTATATTATATTATATTAGGTTTTATATAACTATTAGCATATATCATATATTTTTTTTAATTATAATTACTATATAATATACACTACTATTAAATTATTACTATATATCAATAATATATTATTATATATTGCTGTATATTACTATACATTACTATAAATTACTAGATAATTGGAGTGACAATTATGTATTACTATATATTACTACTATATATATAAAATAGTATTATATTATATATTACTTGTATATGAATATATTAGTATTTATTTAATTGCAATGACTATACTATCGTTCGTTATTATTATATTATTGCTATATACTATTACTAACTATTGTGAAATTAAATTTTTATGTTCAATATTATATAATTTTATATAGAACCAAAAAATTTAAAAAAATAATAACATTAATATTAATTTGAATTTTCAATTGATATTTAGTTTAAAGAATATTAATTAATTAATTAATTAATTAATTTAATCAGCTCTCTTATTTATTTTTTTTCTGCAAAAGCAAAAACATTTGTATTTACTACATTCCATTTGTATTATTATTATTGGTTATTATGCATAAATGATAATAAACTGATAATAAGTGGATCTGATCTTACAAAAAATTGGGTTTTTATATTACAAATTTAATTTGAAAATAATCTAATAATAAATTTTAAATTAAGTGACGTTTTGACTGGCTCACTCTTATAAAAATTGAAAAAATTATATGAAATTACATGGTATAAAAGGAAAGACATGTGAACAATTAAAAATATAAAAAAAATGAAATCGTTACGTTAATAGTAAGGATTGCAGTGTAAAAAAGACGGGTAAAATGTGAAAAAAAGCTAGTAAAGTGGGTAAAAAATGTGAAAATATTTTTTGAAAATAAGACGGGGTTCGAAATTTTTGGATTTGTAATCTAAACATAAATATATTATATTAACTTCAATATTTTTCTTTCCCTCAAAACTTTTCTTTTCTTTCCCCTCAAATCTTTTCTTTCACTCAAAACTCTCAAAATTCAAGAAATTTTAACTCATTCTTATTTTCAATTTAACACATTTTTAACTAAATTTTCAATATACTTTAAACACTATCTACTAAAAAATTTTAAATATTTTTAATACACCGGATGAGTATTGTCGTAACAAGTGATAAAGTATAATAACAAGTGATAGGTACCAAGTCTTATAATTATATTACATGGAATACACAAAATATCAAATTATCAAATGTAACAATGAGTGGGAGCCTGGCACCCATCCCCTCAGGCGGGTGCCCACTTACTACAAACTTGCTATTATATGTTAATACTATATGACTATATATTATTATATATTACTATACATTACTACATGTTACTAAATTACTGATATTATATATATTCATAATTAGAGACTATATATGTAAAATCGTATTATATTATATATTCTTCTTTTATATTAGTACTTATGTATCTGCAATTACTATATTATTATACATTGCTATTTATTTATTTGCAATTTAATATGAAAATAATCTAATAATAATTTTTAATTTAACAAGAGTTTTGACTAAGTTATATAAAAATTATATAAAATCATTCTAATTGTAAAATTATATAAAATCAATCTAAAGAAAAGACATATCACCAATGAAAAATATGAAATGACAAAAATTATAGAAAATATGAGACAGGAAATGGCTAAACAAAGATAAGGATTGTAATATAAAAAAGGCAGATAAACAAAAGCACGGGTAATAAAAAAACAACTGCTAAATCTTATGAAAAAAATGGCAGAATAAAATGGCGGGCATTGAAATCTTATGAAAAAAAATGGTGGGCTTTGAAATTGACGGCCTTTGCAACTTTCTCTATAAATCTAATCCTAAATATATTAATTAACTTTGAAACTTTTCTTCCCTTCAAAACTCTCCTCAAATCTCTCAAAACTCTCAAAAGATTTTTAACAAAACACACTAGACACCACCTACTGTTTGATGAGTACTTAAAAAGTTTTAAATATTTCCACAAACTATGGGACGAAACTAAACATCAGATGAGTATTGTAGCCAATCGTAAAGAATCACAACAATCCTAACAAGTTCAATCTGAAGAAAACCAATCTTTCGAAGATATTACCCTAGGTTACCTATCATTTCAATTTGAGATTTCACATTGACATGCTATCAAATAATTATCCATTTTTTCAGTAATTATCAAGAAATGTAGAGTTCCAACCTACTGTCAAGATGTTTGGGATTTAGAAAAAGGACAGCGCATGCCGGTTGAAATGAACGAATTAAATCAACCAATAGGAATTGATGGCACAATCTTTACCAGATTTCTTGGCTCTATAGTAAGAGTGCATTCCATTGCTCCAATAAACTATAAAATTTGGCGTAAAATACCTATAGAGTATAAAGATGACATGTGGAACATTGTACAGGTATCTATTTTTTTTTACTCAATGGCTAGATGGAAAAGCTTATCTATAAAATTTTATTTCAATTGAAATCAATGACTATAAAGATGATATATTTTCTTTATTTCAATTATAGTCGAAGATTACCTTCAGGCCACTCAAGGAAGAGACTATGAAATGGGTTATTGGAAATTTGAGTGAAAAATGGAAGAGTTTTAAAAATTCTCTAAAATCAAAATGGTTTGATGATTCACTGGAAATAGATAAAAATATCAAGAGAATGGAAGATGAAAGAATTGATCCACATCAGTATAAGGAGCTTGTTACTTTTTGATTGAGTGATAAAGGAAAGGTGCAAATGCAATCCACTATACAAACCATTTTTTTTCTGTGCCATTCTTATATATTTTTCTCTATTTCAGGAAATCAGTAAAAGAAATTCTGAATGTCATTCCAAGTTGACTGATCCACATTGCTTAGGATCGAAATCGTTTGCAAAGCTCATACATGAGCAGGTATAAATAATTCATCTTTCCTTTACTTTTAAACATTTCAAACTCTGTTTTGTTTTATTTTTTTTTCATTATAGTTGACACAATCTAGAAGGAAACCTTCTAGAGCTGAACTTTATATTACAAGCAGAACACGATTAGATGGTAGTTTAGTTTCTACAAAAGCATCAGAAATTGTAGTATGGATGATTATCCTATTATGTAATTCTAACTGTTTTATTTATGCGACTTTGACATTTTACTTTTTACTTCTTACAGGAAATGAAGAAAACTGGAATGGCGTCTACAGAAGATGTGCAAATGGAAAGTTCCAATTTGTCTTGGGAAAGTGATGTTGTATCTAAAGTTAAAGGGCCTGATTCTAGGGCAAGAATTTGATACGTGGGAAAGGTTACAACTCCCGGTGTGCATTTAACTAAAGCTGAGAAGCAAGAAATGACTACTATGATGGAACGTTTAATGGAACAAAATCACAATTTTAGTAATTTGGTCCGCAATGTTCTTATGCATGTTGTTGCACATGCCAGAAGTGGACAGCAAAGTGAATTGATAAACCTGATTAATGAAGTAAGGCTTATTCCTGGTGTTCAGGTGTGAATATGCATAATCTTTCTATTTTCATTTTTATCTTTTAATAATAATCCTAATCATTTATATTATTAGATTCCTCCAATACCAGATGCAAGTAGTGCATCATCATCATCAACTCCTAATTCCATCCCACGGGTAATATTTTCTTTTATAACCATTCTTTATAATATTACTACATGATTATATTAACTTCACTTTTTTATTAATTTTTAATTAACAGGAAGAAAGTTTGACATAAACTTGTTGCTCACTACTTTACTTAGTTTTTAAAATATGGTGGGATTGTGACCTCCAAATTGTAATGGTAATTTTTTTGTGATGAAATGAACGTTTTTTGTTTCATTTTTTGTTTCACCAAGAGATGTTTTTTATTTCATTTTTGTTTCACCATCTTACGATTAGTATAAGACAGACATGTTATTGTGGAAAATGAATCTTTCTTTCCTCTTGGTCTTATATCTGTTACTCAATGTAATGTACTACTCAATCTTGTATGTTAATACAATTCTGTTTATATTTATAAAATTTTTGTAATTCTTTTATACTCTTAAATCATGTGGTGGTGATAACTAATTTTATATCATTACATTATTTAATTTGATAATAATCAAGTGTATTTATTTTAATAATAATATTTTTAAAATAAAAAAATAATGAAGTAATCGCTTTCACATGCATGGTATTTTCTTACGCCCGGCATGCATGCGCGGGCCCCCGTGAGGCATATGCTTGCGCCCGTCCATACATGCGCGGGCTCCCGTGAGGCATATGCTTGTGTCCGTCCATCATGCGTGGGCCCCCATGAGGCATATGCTTGCGCCCATCTATGAACCGATAGTAATTCTAGTAACACATGGCAAGCGATAATAAAAGTAGTAACACATAGTAATGCAAAGTAACACATAATATAGTAACACATAGTAACTGTATTTTGTCACTCAATGCTAACCACATTTTGTAACACTTTTCTACCGTCAATATTTTACACCATTTTGTAACTCAATGTTAACCGATCATAAAACACTAATTTTACTAATGCTTTTCTATTGTCAATATTTTAAAATATTTTGTAATTTAATAATAACAGGTGTTAAAACCACAAATTTTACTAACACTTTTCTACCGTCAACATTTTGTACCATTTTGTAACACAGTGGTAACCGATAATGAATTAGTAACATCTCCTAACACATGATAAGTGACTATAAAGCCACCAATTTGACTGACACTTTTCTACCGTGGACATTTTTGTACAATTTCATTACTCAATATTAACCGTCAATATTTAGTATAATTTTGTAACTCATTGGTAAGTGTCAACATTTTCTAACATTTTCTATCTCAATACCAACCAATGCTAATGCTAATAACATATGGTAACACAAATAACCGACCATAAAACCATAAATTTTACTAACATTTTCTACCGTCAATATTTTGTATCATGTGGTAACATATGGTGACTGTAACACATAGTAACATATAGTAACACATAGTAACTGACGATGAAGTCACTAATTCTACTAACATTCTCTACCGTCAATTGTTGTAACATTTTATCACTCAACGGTAACCGATGATAAAAAGTAGTAACGTCTCGTAACACTTTTCTACCGTCCACATTTTACACAATTTTGTAACTCAATAGTGACCGATCATACAACACTAATTTTATTAACTCTTTTCTACCGTAAACATTTTGTAACTCAATGGTAATCGATGATGGAGTAGTAACATCTCCTAATGCATGATAAGTGACTATACAAAACACTAATTTCACTGACACTGTTCTACTGTTGACTATTTGTATAATTTTGTAGCTCAATAGTAACCATCAATATTTGGTATAATTTTCTTACTCATTTCTAACCGTAAACATTTTTTAATATTTTCTATCTCAATCGCAACCGAAGATAAAGGTAGTAACATATGGTAACACATAGTAACCATCACTAGTTTTACCATCTGATAACATATGGTAACTAATGATACATCACTAGTTTTACTAACTCTATCCTTCCGTCAGTATACATATGTGACATACTCCAACGGTAGCCCAAAGTATCACGATATATCTATCCTGACTGGTGTATGCCCAACTGAACGTGTATCTGTTAGAGAAGTATTGCTGACGGATTTGGTGCGTTATGTAGACGATTTTTGACCGTCATCTCAACGCCTTAATTTTGTAGTGGTGGCAACTGCGTCAGATATTCTTTTAATCGTTCGAAAGTTGCTTGGCATTTGGGCGTCCATTCAAATTGTCGGGACCTCTTTAGCATATCGAATATGGGTTTGTACTTCTCGTCAACTCTAGACATAAATCGGCTTAAGGCCACCATTCGACTGGTTAGACGTTACACCTCTTTGAGTGTCTGGGGAGGTGCCATGTCTAAGATCGCTTGTATCTTTTCGGGGTTGGCCTTTATCCCTCGGTCAGTAATCATGAAACCCAGGAACTTTCCATAAGTAATCCCAAAGGTACACTTTTCCGAGTTCAGTCACATATTGTATTGTTCCAAAGTCTGGAAGGTTTATTTAAGATCTGCAACATGAGCTCCTGCGGTGACGCTCTTTACGAGCATATCGTCAACATAACCTTCGACATTCCTACCTAACTGATCTTTGAAAACCGCATTGACCAGTCGTTGAAAAGTTACTTCAGCGTTCTTTAGGCCAAAAGGCATGACCCGATAACAGTATGTACCAAACTCGGTGATAAAGTTGGTCTTTTTTTCATCTTCAGGTGTCATCCTCATCTGATTATAGCCGGAGTAAGCATCCATAAAGTTCAAAAGTTGGTGTCCCGAGGAGTTGTCTACGAGCTTATCGATATTGGGAAGCGGATAACTATCCTTTGAACACGCTTTGTTGAGATTAGTGAAGTCCACACAAATCCTCCACTTGTCGTTGGCCTTTTTTACTAAGACTACATTAGCTAACCTTTCGGGATACTTGACTTCCCATATGAACCTAGCTGTCAATAATTTCCGAACTTCTTTCTGGATGGCGCATTGATGTTTGAGGGAGAATACTCTCTTCTTTTATCTAACTGGTTTGAAATCGTGATTGACAGTTAATTTATGGGCTATGACCGACGGATCTATACCGGACATGTCTTCCAGAGTTCAGGCAAAAACTTTTGAGTGTCACTGTAGACAGGCGACTAAGGTCTCTCGTAAGGAAGGTGATAGGTTGGCTCTTTTCTGAACTATTTGGCTGGGGTCGCTTGTCAAAGGGACCTCGATTGTTTCTTCATCTGGTTTAGGCTTAGCTTTTGGCTCACTATATCTCTAGGTTCCAGGGTATCGACCAGGAAAGTTTCTTGTGTGCTTTGTGCCACAAAGAGTACATAGGGATCAGGACCACCGCGTATTGTGGTGACCCCTAGTGGTGTTTTGAACTTCACTTTCATGTGTCTTGTGCTCGGTAGTGCCTCTAGGTCGTTCAGGCCAGGCCTACTGAGAATGGCATTGTAAGGAGAGTAGATCTTCACCACATGGAAGAGGACTGGGGCAGTCGCATGATGAGGGGGTTTTTCGAGAGTTACTGGAAAGTAGATGATACCTTCAGGATAGATGGGCTCGTTTGAAAGTCCTCTGAGGGACCCGGTGGATGGCAAAAGTTGAGAGGGGTTAAAGCCCATCCTGCGAAAGGCATCCCAAGTGAGAAGATCACAGTCGGCCCCCTGATCAACGAGAACCCTTTTCACGGCGTAGGATTCTATTTTGAGGGTTATAACGATAGGGTTGTCGCGGCAGGGATCCACGTCTAGCAGATCATCATTATCAAAACCTATGACTAGCCTTCTTCTCTTGACAAGTACTGTGTTACAAGTGATTATGGCAGACATCGTCACGAGTTTTTAGAAAATCAGTCTGCTCCCACAGATAGTGTCAATCTGTTGGAGATAGGTTTTGGCTCTATAGATATGTACTCCTTACTGACCCAAGTGGTTGCCGTCGAAGGGATGTGACACCTGCAAAAACCGGCAGAGGGTATTCTAGCGGGGAGACTCCGATGCTCAGGTCAGAAAGAGTGATTTTCGTATAAAAAGAAAAAACAAACTGAGAGCTTAGGAAAAGTCCTTCCCCATAAGTAATGTGCCAAGAGTGTACGGCTAAGAAAGCGTACCTGTTGTGGAGTGTTTTTGAGATATTTTATACCTTTTTGAGTTGGACGCGATTGCCTTCCTTATCGGACTGATTCGGAGATATCGGGGATTCCATATTTCGAATTGACTGCAATCCTCATCTTTTCGGAAAACTACTAAAATCTTGAAAAGAATCATTCCTTAACTGTAAAGATCTCAAGGCGTTATTTTTAGTAAGAGACGGGAGTCGCTGGAGTACTTTGACCTTCCTTCTGAATCATTAGAACCGTTAGCTATCGATCGGTCGCTTGATCGATGAGAGGTCCTCAGGACTCCTTTGATTGAGAGGCGGTCGATTAGATGCCCAATCGAGGTGATTAACTTCGTCAACCGATCTATATTCGGTTGGCTGGGCGGCTAAGGTCGTTCGGTTGGTTGGGCGACTAAGGCCCTTTCATTCAAGAGACCTGGGCGACTGAGACCCTTCGATTGATGGTTGTACCTAAATCTCGACCAGTAATTGTCCTTTAGGGGATCTTTCTTGTGGGCCCTTCTAAAACTGATTCATGAGATCCGGTTTTATGGGGCCATGTCCCGTCAAAATAAACTAAAACATACCACAACTTATAATGTAGCATCGCTCATAATGGAGCCATCTTTTCTTATTCCACTCGCTATATACAATTCTACGCTACTCGGACTAGTTTCATTTGACTCTTTTTTCTAACACCAATGAAATATATAAAAAAAAAAAAGCATGGTCATTAATTATCAAAAAACTTACTTATATACAAAAATAATAATAATAAAATAAAACAAAGAAACAACCTTTTTATCCACGAGCACAGGAAAAGATCTTAAACCAAGACAATGACGTTTCTGATTTCTAGAACAACAATTTTTGTTTTTAACACTTATTTTCTATTCAAACAAAAATTAAGTTTACAATAAATATCATATAAAATCATAATATTCATGTTATTATGTCACTAATTTTGATTCCTATTGTATATACATTACTTACCTTTCCCTCCTCACTAGTCTAATATTTAACAAACTCCTTAAATTGAACAAGATCCACTCGATTATCTTTAATGCGAGCTGCCATTTCCTCTAGCTCAAGTGATTCATCAAACCATTTTGCCTTGATTGCGTCCTTCCAATTTCTCCACTTCTCTCCGATGCTTTTCATAGCCCATCTTCGAACTTCCGAGTTGTTGGGCTTAAAATGACATTTCGATTATAATTAAAACCAATGTTAGTATTGAAAATAAATATAACTAAAAATAAAAAAGAGAAAATTAAAATAAGTAAAATATATACCAATATAATTTCCCATATGTCATTTTTGTTCTGTTTAGGAGCATCATGCCAACTCGAATTTTGGATTGGAACAAGATGATTTATCCTCAAAATCGAACCAAGAAAACTGGTAGAACAATTATAATCTGTTGGACTTTTGAATTCAAATTCAATTGAATTCAATGAATTCAATATCAAATTAATTGAGGAAAAACATAATCGGAAAGATTAAATGTGATAAAGATGGAAGAAATTTGAATTGAGGATGCATTTAGCTGGATTTTGGTATTCCATTCAAATCTCTACACAATTAATCTTATTTTTTCGTTTTGAATATTTAATTGGATTCCCGTAATGTCCAGCAATTATTTAGGATAATAATTTTAGCATTTTAATAGCTTGGTTAAGAGCCTATATAAACCCCTTCCGAGTGCATTGGGTCCCAAATTCCAAATTTCAATACTCCATATCATCTATTGATAGAAATTGAGAGATTAGAACACTGCATGTCCCAAGAATCGATTTGGTGTTTTTATATTCGTCGGAAGTAAAGAACAAGAGTATGGTCAAAGATAACTCTAAATCCTTAATTTTCATTTTCGCTTATTTTGATTATAATTTATGAATTAAAACATGTATTAGGTTGGTCATGTAACCTAACATTTGGTATCAGAGCCAATTTGAACTTTGTCTACATGTTTTTTAGTGAATTTTAAAATTTTTGAAAATTAAGATTTTTAGATTTTTGAAATATTTGGTCTTAAATTTTAATGGCATTCTAAAATTGAATCCAGATTTAAAATTTTAGTATCATTACGATCAAATCATATTTTTAAAAATAATTTTAGAGTATTTTTATTTTCCGATGATGCTTTGATTGTCAAAATATTACCAAGTCGGGTCTGAACCTCGAAGTCCTTTCAGGCGGAGAAGATGACGTCGCGCGCTTCTCCACCCTTTCAGTATTTTTTTTTTTTGGATCCAAGTGGAAGTTCACATGGAGGCAGTCTTTGAGTGGCACGTGGATACATTGAATAAAGCGGAAAGGTTGACTTTTGAACAACTTTAATTATACAACAATTTTTTTTTAAGTGGTCCAATAAAATTTTTAATTGTTTCATTTTGGGCCTTGCTTTTAAAATTACTAATCTGCCCAATTGAGTGATCGATCATTTTGAAACGTTGCAATCCGGTCCTGCAACATTTAAAAGGGCCCAATAAACTTTGAAATCTATCATTTTGATCCTTTGGATTTAATATATATATATTAAAATTTTATGCACTTGACATGACAAAATTAAGTGATATTATTATCCTTATAATCAATATAATTTCTAAAATTAATTAAGGTTTAGCTACAGTAGCCATAATTAAATAGAAAATTATATATAAGGCATGATCATGTTAGAAAAAGGATAATATGCCATGAAAATTATTTTTATGTAATGAATTTTATACCACAGGAATTTTTGTTATATAAAAATAATAAAATTGGAGATAAAATATCAAAATAGCTATTTTTCAATAGTAGTCTACTTGATTAAATTCACTTTTCTATGTAATACTATAAGCGTGGTTGATTTAGTACATGTCTAGACTGGTCAAAAAGACGGAGATAAGTTTAAGGTTGACTGGTTCTTAAGCGTTCCCATGTGACTCACCATCTACCTAGGAACCTATCTGGTACACTAGAGAGATCGTCTTATATAGTTAAGTAGAGAAATAAAAGATAATACAGGAAAAAAACTAATTATTGGTAGTTTCCTAATTAGCCCACAAGTATTAGAGAATGAGTTATTTTTTATAAATCTTATCATAAGATCAAATAAATCTAATAGAATTAGAAATTTAGCCTATAGGCAATTTCTATGTTATAAATTAATTTTTAATATGTTTGCATTAGTAGACATATATTAAATACTTCACATATAGTTAGTAAGTATGTTTATTTATTTTGCAGTATTCCAAACTATAGATTGAAATCTAATTTTCTCGATTTAAACGGAGAGAATTATAAAGAATGGAGGGAAATGATGATTCTTCATTTGGGTTGCCTGAACATTGACTATGTTATCCGGAAAGACGAACCACCTCCAGTAACCGATACTAGTTCCAAAGTTGATAAGACTCTTTATGAATGTTGGAAGCGATCTAATCGCTTAAATACTATGTTCATAAAGAGTAAAATCTCGACTAGTATCTGTGGCTCGAATAACCAGTATACCAATGTCCTTACTCTTCTTAAAACTATAGATGAGCAATTTACGGCATCAGAGTAGTCTTTGGCCAGTACCCTCATCATGCAATTCTCTTCCATGAGGCTTACTACTATCCATAGTATTCGTGAGCATATCATGCAGATGCAGGACATTGCGACTCAACTAAAGAATCTAGAGGTTGAGATGTTCGAGTCCTTCCTCATGCACTTCATTTTGAACTCCCTCCCGCAACCCTACGATCCTTTTAAAATCTCTTACAACACACATAAGGACAAATGGTCCATCAATGAATTGATGACCATGTGTGTGCAGGAAGAAAGAAGGTTGCTAATGGAGATGAATCAGGGTTCTACAAGTGCATATGTGATAGTGAAAGGAAAGAAGAAGGGCAAGTTCAAGCCAAATAAAATGGGCACAAAACCAAAGTCGGATATAAAGATGAGTCCAAGTGTTTCTTATGTAAAAAAAAAGGGACACATGAAGCAGGATTGTGCTAAGTATAAATGATGGCTTGAGAATAAAAATACAAAAATCTCATTAGTTTGTTATGAATCTTGCATGACTGAGATTTCTCATGACATATAGTGGATTGATTCTGGTTGTACCATCCACATTACAAATGTGTTGCAGGGCATGCAAAAACTAAGGAAGCCAGTGAATCGTGAATAACTCATCTATTCAGGCAACAAGATGTGCTCATGGGTAAAAGCAATTGGAGATTACAAGCTCATATTGGCAAGCGAACATGTCTTGAAGTTGAAAAGAGTTTTTTATGTACCTAAGTTTTCTAAAAAATTAATTTTAGTTTCAAAACTTGTACAATATGGATATTCTTTCCAATTAGATAATAAAATGACTTTATTTTTACATACAAATGTCGTTGGTTTTGGTCCATTGTTGGATGACTTTATAGTATTTATTTGCAAGACAATGCCTGCTTGAACACAACACATATAGGAATTAAAAGAAGTGTCATTGAGGAAAATTCTTTTATGTTGTGGCACCAGGGATTAGGACACATCTCCATAAAGAAAATAGAAAAGTTCGTAAAAGATGGAATACTTAATACTCTAGAGTTTAGCGACTTTGAGACTTGTGAAAACTGCAATAAAGGAAAGTAGACCAACAAAACTCAAAAATATGATAGGAACAGTTCAAAATTGCTTGAGATCATACATACAGACATTTGTACTCTAGGTACAGACTCATATGATCATGGTTATTTCATCTCCTTATAGATGACTATTCACGATACATGTAACTCTATATCATTCGTTATAAGGATGAGGCGTTGGATGCCTTTAAAATTTTTAAGGCAGAAATAAAGAAACAATGTGAAAAGCAAATAAAAATCATGAGGTCAGATAGAGGTGGAGAATTTATGGAAAGTATACAGAGGATGGATAAGCGTCAGGTCCATTTGTAAGGTTCCTTCAGAAAAATGGGATCATTGTCCAATACACCATGCCTGGTTCACCTGACCAAAATGGGGTAGCCGAAAGAAAGAACATGACCTTGCTTGATATGGTTAGGAGTATGATGGCTGGCTCCAACCTACCTAAGTTCTTATGGACTGAAGCTCTCAATACGGCTATGTACATCTTAAATAGGGTTCCAACCGAGGCAGTAGCCAAAACTCTCTTTGAAAGGGTTGGAAACCTAGTTTAAGACATATACACATCTGGGGCTGTCCTATGGAGATAAGGTTTTATGATCCATGAGAAAAGAAACTGAATCCAAGGACTGTGAGTGGATATTTTTTCGATTATGCCGAAAAGTCCAAAAGATACCAGTTTTATTGTCCATCCTATCACACTAGATTTGTGGAATTTAGAAATACTAAATTTTTAGAGAATAACTTGGTTAGTGGGAGGAATTACTTTCGGGACTTAAATCCTGAAAGAGACCCATCAAGTATCCCATCAAGTTCTAGTACCAAGTTAGTTGTCATAAAAAATGACCATCAAGTCCCTACAGATACAAATCAGGGTACGAATGATAATTGAGAAATTCCACAAACAGCTGACCAAGATCAAGTTGGTCAACCTTCCCCTACGGAGAATGTTGAACCAACATTAAGAAGATCTATTCGAGAAGGAATGTTAGCTATACCTGATGATTATATGGTATACCTTCAAGAGTCTAATTATAACTCGGAGCCATAGAGGACCCGAAGACGTTTTCATAAGCTATGAGTTCTAAGGACTCAAACTTATGGCTGAACGCCATAAAAGATGAGATGGACTCTATGAGAAGCAATGGCGTTTGGGATCCTGTAAAGTTGACAGATGCGGTAAAATCCATCGGATGTAAATGGGTTTTAAAAACTAAGACAAACTCATTAGGCAACATCGAGAAATATAAGGCCAGACTCGTTGCTAAAGGGCTCACCCAAAAGAAAGAAATTGACTACTCGGAGATATTTTCTCCAGTGTTTAAGAAAGATTCCCTCCGTATTATTCTAGCACTTGTTACATATTTCGGCCTACAGATATAACAAATGGATGTGAAAATGGCTTTTCTTAATGGGGATCTAGAGAAATAGGTTTACATATGTCAACGTAAAGGATTCTCCTCTAGTGGTAGTGAGCACTTGGTGTGCAAACTCAAGAAATCTATATATGGGCTGAGACAAGCCTCTCACCAGTGGTATTTGAAGTTCCACAATGTAATCACTTCATTCGGTTTTCAAAAAGAATATTATGGATCAATGCATATACCTCAAGATCAGTGGCAACAGGTTTTGTTTTCTTATCCTGTATATAGATGATATTACTTGCCACTAATAATAAAGGGATATTGTACGAGGTAAAACAATTCTTCTCTAAGAACTTTGAGATGAAGGATTTAGGTGATGCATCTTATGTCATCGGCATAAAGATATATCGAGATAGATCCAATAAAGTTTTAGAACTAACTCAAGAGACCTACATCAACCAAGTATAGCTCCGATTGTCAAAGGGGATAGGTTTAATTTGGACCAATGCCCTAAGACTGATTTGGAAAGGGAACAAATGGTTAACATCCCGTTTGCTTCTATTGTTGAAAGTCTTATGTATGCGCAGGTCTATACAAGACTTGATATAGTGCATGCTGTGAAGATGTTAGGTAGATATCAAAGTGACCTGGGTTTGGAACATTGGAAGGCTACAAAGAAGGTATTAAGGTATCTATAATGCACCAAGAAGCACATGCTTACATATAGAAGAACCGACAGTCTGGAAGTAGTCGGGTACTCGAATTTGGACTTTGCCAACTGTGCTAATTCCCAAAAATTAACATCGGGTTACATCTTCATGATGGCCAGTGGAGCAGTATCATGGAAGAGTGTTAAGTAGACATTGACTATAACCTCCACTACGGAAGCTGAGTTCGCGGCGTATTTTGAGGCTACGTCGCACGGTGTGGCTCAAGAGTTTCATCTCCGAGCTTTGGGTTTAAGATTATGTACATTAGCCATTATGTATATTTTATGATAATTCGGCTGCTGTAATTTTGGTTAAGAATAATAAGAGTGGTAGTCGAAATAAACACATCGATATAAAGTACTTAACCATTAGGGAAAGGGTATTGAAAAATAAAGTTGTAATCTAACACATTAGTATTGATTATATGTTAGCTGATCCCTTAACCAAAGGTATGCCACCAAATAGGTTTGAGATCATGTTGTAAATATAGGATTATTGTCTTATTTAAATGAAACTCAGAGTTGAATTTTTTTAATAAAATTGTGCATATGTTATTGTGAGATAAATTCGTCAAGTTTGGATCCGAATAAACGTAGAATTTATTCATAAAATAAATGTCATCATAAAAATAGAAAATAGAATATATTGTGGTACACGGAAGATAATACTCGCTTTTAGAAAATTTATCACCGTGACTCGTATACTCTATTTTATAAGGAATTGAATTTGTTCTGACTTCAAATCGGTTTGTTTGACCAAGTGGGAGAATGTTGGCCTTTCGAATTCAAATTCAATTGAATTCAATGAATTCAATATCAAATTAATTAGGGAAAACATGACCGAAAAATTAAATGTGATAAGCATGGAAGAAATTTGAACTGGGGATGCATTTGGCAGGATTTTGGTATCCTATTCAAACCTCCACACAATTAATCTTATTTTTCTGTTTTGAATATTTAATTAGATTCTCATAACGCTCAACAATTATTTAGGGTGATATTTTATTGGTTTTTTTATGGTTAAGAGCCTATATAAACCCATTTCTAGTGCATTGGGTCCTAAATTTCAAATTTCAATACTCCACACCATCTATTGAGAGAAATTGAGGGGTTAGAAGACTTGTGCATATCCCAAGAATCGATTTGGTGCTTTTATATTTGCTAGAAGTGAAGAACAAGAGTATGGTCAGAGATAATCTTAAACCCCCAATTTTCGCTTCCGTTTATTCTGACTCTAATTTATGAATTAAAGCCTGCATTAGGTTAGTCATGCATCTTAACATAATCCTCCCCACATGATTGGTTGCGATCAGTAAACCTAATAAGTATACGCTTGTCATCTTTCAACGACTAAACTTCAATACAATGTGTTGGGCCTTTCGCTCTTCTCGTAGGTCTTTCTTTACCTACATTGTCCACATATATAATTGTAGTAAAACTATATAAAAAAAATTTCAATATGAAAGATGTTAAGTAGATCAAACCTGCGTTTGCATCATCATGTGTTGTATTGAAATCTTCATCTAACGATTGCATCTGAGGTTGCCCATCTAAAGGTGGAGTTTCATTGCTAGCTAGTACAATACGTATATTGCCTTTTCGTCTTGGCATACCTATTGGTTAAAGAAATAAAATTAGTAACAAATGCTGCCCGCAATTGGAATACCATTTTATTACAACAATCGAATGTTTCAACCAGCCGTGGTTTTGTCATCAAATTGAAAGCCAAAGCCCACTCTCTCATTCCACGAAAACCCACACTTGATTCAAAATCTCAGAGACTCATTAATACCACACCATCACTCGATATTATAAACCGCACCCACAATATTTAGGGGAAAATGAAGAGGAAAAAAGAAAACTGCACATAAAAAGTTGAATAAACTCACCTTGGCTTTCCTTGGAGAAAAATGAACTTCATAAAAAATGTGGAATTCATTTCTGATTTCAAGATTTGTTGCTTGGAACAAAAAGAAAAAAAAAAAGAACATATAGGATTTCATTTCTAACTCCACAAAGAGTCTAATTTTTTAAATTAAAAAAAAGGATGAATTTGTAAATAAAATTCTGCAATCTCGTCTGTGGACTCATGGGAAATGATTTTTAATTACCGCATTGGCCTAATAAGATAACTTTACTCTATTTCCTTTTTGTTGTTTTACTTAGGAATTCAATCCAATTCCATATTTTACTTCTTGGTTTTCAGCTGCACCCTATTGATGCGATTTGTTTTTCATCTATTCAGAAAATTTGTGGAAGCTGGTGCCTATGCCCGGAACGGAGTGTGCAACAGAATTTGTGAAAAGGGTTGGATAAACTAGGGAAATTGAGTGAGATAAAGAGGAATTTGAAGGCAGTGAGGAGGAATATGATGGATGGTGAATTACATAGATAAAGAAGAGAAGCAAAAAACCTTTTGGATTTTCCTTCATGTCCATTGTCCAAATTCTTTCAGCACATAAAATTTAAGACATCTTAAAATTAAAAGTAACAAAATTACAAAAAAGTCAGAGCCTAGAGAATGCAGATATTCTTAAAATGTTAGACATCATATAATTTATATCACATATAAATTCCTAAATTAATCCTAAACCAAAATGGACGTAGTTACAACTCTTTTGTAGATATTATTTTTTCTGCAGCTTTTTTCCTAATAACCAAAATGGAAAACATGTTCCTTAGGCATATTAGTCGCTTGGATCCAATGCATCTACAAAAAATTCACACTCCTTATTCAAGCAAGAATCACTCTAAAACAATCGAAAAGATCGTACCTTTCTACAATTGAAGATATTGAAGAGAGACGAAACAATTGAAGTCGAATAGAAAATGATGGACTAAGGTGGCGGAGATTAGTTCAATCGGTGGCGATAGCAGAGATGAAGACGACAAAGTTGAAGCGAAGAATCAAAGCTTCATAGTGAAGATGGAAGTCGAAGCGAAGAATTAGGGTTTTAGTTTAGAGAGAGAGAGAGAGAGATCGTACCTTTCCGCAATCCAGAGGATTCATACTTGATAGCCAGAGGGATTCGCAATTCATAGCCAGAGGGTATCAATCGATCGAGAGAGAGGGAAAGTCCAAAGGGTATCGATAGTTTGGGGATTAATAGCCATACTCGATTTATAGCCAGAGGGAGTCACGATTCAAAGCTAGAGGGCATCGATCGATCGAGAGAGAGGGAAAGTCCAGAGGGTATAGAGAGAGAGAGAGAGGGACAGAGGCACTCGTGATTTGGGGAGAAGAGGATTCACAAATTAGGGCTTGTTATAGGAACCTTTACCGGTGGCTCATGAAGTCACTAGTATAGAACAGACTATGCTAGCGATTTATAGCATTTGGCGACTGGTATAAACATATCTAGGAGGGCATTTACCAGTGGTTTAATAACCGCTGGTATAGACCCAACTATGCTAGCGGTCGAAAGCAAATAGTCGCTGGCATAGTTGGGACTTTACTAGCGGTTAGCATAGCCGCTGGTATTGACCTACATCTACTAGCGGCTCTCCTTTCCTACTGGAAAAGACATACCAATACCAACAGTTTTCATAACAGCTTGTAAAAGTAGCCGCTGGTATTTGTCTTTTTTTTGTAGTGGAATAACTTATATTCATATTTTTAACAATTTATCTCGATATTTCACTAGACTTTATATATTTAATATTTTGTTCATCCTAACTGGTGTGTCTTTTAACTTTCATTGCACATGTCAAAATCATATTAAATGATATTTTCTTATTTTATCTATAATTGAATTCATTTTCAATTTAATACGTATCTATTAATTTGTAATCCTATTTATTCTACTTTTGTCACATGTCTATCTAAATATTTTTATTTAATTATAATCATTTTATTTTCTTATTATTATTTAATGCCTAGCACTAACTATCATTTCACTAGATTTTATATATTTAATATTTTGTTCATCCTAACTGGTGTATCTTTTAGCTTTCATTGCATATGTCAAAATCATATTAAATGATATTTTCTTATTTTATCCATAATTGAATTCATTTTTAATTTAATACGTATCTATTAATTTGTAATCCTATTTATTCTACTTTTGTTATATATCTATCTAAATATTTTTATTTTAATTATAACAATTTTATATTTTTATTATTGTTTAATGCCTAGCACTAACTATCATTTCACTAGATTTTATATATTTAATATTTTGTTCATCCTAACTGGTGTGTCTTTTAGCTTTCATTGCACATGTCAAAATCATATTAAATGATATTTTCTTATTTTATCCATAACTGAGTTCATTTTCAATTTAATACGTATATATTAATTTGTAATCCTATTTATTCTACTTTTGTTACATATCTATCTAAATATTTTTATTTTAATTATAACCATTTTATATTCTTATTATTGTTTAATGCCTAGCACTAACTATCATACAATAATACAGATTTTATTGCGATTCTATAAAACTTCTTTTTCAACTTCAATGGTACTATGCGATTGCAAAATATATATATTCAAATATATTTCTCAATTTCATCCAACCTGTTTATATCATATGATTCACATCTCCATCTATATTATTGTCGTTTTGAATGATTGATCCAAAATATATAAAATGTTCACTGTTAGGCACATCTTGTCCCTTTAACTTAATCGATTATTTATCATTATGATAACTGTCATCAAAAGTACATCTCATATACTTAGTTTTTTGCCAATTCAATCTAAATCCTTAGAATTAATATGTTTCTCCATAAAACAAAACAAATAATCTATGATATTTTATTTTGAATACTTTTTGTTATTTTATCTATCACTATTACAAAAATAAGAGAACTTAATATCAAAACTTAGTAAAACCCAATATTAATTGGGAAGTCATGGCTCGACTCCACAGGGGTTCAAATGCTTTATCAATTGGGCCATGGAGTCCTTGTTCACTTTAAAAGTGAAAAATTACAATAAATTATTTTTTTTGGAGAAAAAATGAATATGCCTACTTTTAGTAACACTACAAAAAAACACTGTTCTAACAATGGAATTTAGCAATAAAAAAATTTGTCGTTAATTTGTCACAAAATTAGCTACGAAAACAAATTCCGTCATAATTTTGCGACGAAATTAGTAACGAAAAAATATCCATGGTAAAATTAGCAACCAATACAAATTTCATGGTTAAATTCATTACAATTAGCCACAAAATTATTTTCATGACTGAGTTCGTAGCTAATTAGTGGTGAAACTAGATTTCATGGTTAAATTTGGAGCTAATTAGCCACAAAAATATTTTTGTAACTTAATTCGTGGCTAATTAGTGACGAAACTTGAGTTCATCGCTAATTTTAGCAATGAATGACCTATTTGTCGTTAGCTTTTGCGATGAACACAGAGTTCATCACTTATTTTAGCGACAAACAAGAGGTCCATAATTAATTTTAGTGATGAATATCCTGTTTGTTGCTAATTTTAGTGACAAAAACTGTATCCGTCACTAATTTTAGCAACAAATTGCTCTTTCGTCGCTAATTTTAGTGACAAACGAGTAGTTTGTCGTTAAATTTATCGCTAATTTGTCACAAAAATTTATTTATGGCTAGATTTGTCTCTAATATGCAACGATACATGGATGTTCGTGGCTAATTTTGTTGTTAAATTACTTCTACATTCTCTTATAAAAAATTTTTAACCGTATTTCTCTTTTTGACTCTTCCTGAAGAACGAAATTAGATTGAATTTAAAGTGAATATTATAATTCTCATCAAATTGACCATTTTCGATTATAAATAATTTAAGCAATCTCTAACGAAATATTATCATATACAATAATAGGATCTTACTTTTATAAACATATATTTTATCTTTTGACTAAGTACGAGATTAAATTGGCGTTGAATAATATTTTTGGATATTAGATAAAAGAGTTTGTATTTATTGTAAATATTATCAATTATAACTTTTAAAAAATTTTTTAAATAATATAATCATTATTAATGAACCACACGATGAATATTTTTTTGTCTCTAATTTTGATGTAAATTTCTAGCAATATCTTTTTGTTGTTAATTTCATCGCAAACAATTAATTCGTTACTAAATTCGTTGTAAGACGTTAATAAAATTAGATTTCGGTACAAAATTCATCACTAATTAATGACGAATTTTCACTTTTGTCGCTAATTTTATTGACAAAACACTCACTCTTCGCTAATTTAGCGACAAACTCAGGCTTTGTTGCTAATTCTGTTCGTTGCTAAGTTTAGAAAAGCCTCATTTCATTTCCTAGGGTTATGATTCAAGACCTTATCTGTCTCTTCTTCTACACTTCCTCTCTCTCTCTCTCTCTCTCTCTCTCTAGTTAGGGTTTTTGAACCTTCTCTTGCTCTCTCCATCTGTCACTTCTTCTTAGCTTCCTCTCTCTCTCTCTATCAGTTCGTCTCTCTCTCCCTCTCTCTCTCTCTCTCTTTCTCCCCCTAATGTTTGGAAGACAAAGACAAAAATGAAGACCGACTCTCTCTTTCTTTCTAGGGTTAGGGTTTTCGAACCTTCTCTTGCTCTCTCTAGGGTTAGGGTTTTCGTCGATCTGGTAATGTCTCTCTCTCTCTCTCTCTCTCTAGCATTACAATTTTTCAAATTAACACTCTCTCATTCAAATTGGCTCTCTCTAGGGTAATCTATATCAAGCACTTGTACTCTGTAATCTCAGCTTATTCTCACTCCTCCAGTCTCGATAATTTTCGATTATAGGTAATTAAGGCCTAAGTGGTGGCCAAAATTCTAAGAGATCTGATGTTTGGATGGGAGCATCTCTCTAGTCCTGATGCATGAGTTGCCCTTGATTTTCTTTTGAGATAGAATGCTTGTCTATGGGATCAGAACAAGATTATAAAAATAGTCATAATTGGGCTGCCTTTGTCAAGAAAGAAAATAATGTTAGTTGTTTGAGATACTTGAAACCTGACTTTAGATTTATAAAACTTCACCAGATTTGAAGCTAGTGATGGCTCTTGTATTTGCCTGGGGGGAAAGTGATTGGAAATGGGGAAGTAAGTTCTTGTCTACTTTCTTCTTCTTGCATGTATGATGCTTTTGTACTTCAAGGTGCATTTAATTTAAATTTCATCATTTTTTTATGGATTCTATCTTAAAAGATATTTTTTGGAAAACTTAACAATAGGGAGATCTGGGATCTTAGTTCTATTTTGGGGTTTTCAATTCTATTGTTATATTATGTCTCTTGTGTAACAAAATTTTGTATCAGTGTCTTGATCTTTCTTGATTTTGTTTTTTATGAATCATTTTCACACTACGTTGCTCACCATCTAAGGTGACATCAATTCCTATGATTTTTTTTTTTTTTTTTTTGCTAGACCAAAGTTTCATCTGTAGCAAAGCCTATGGCCAACCTTAATTAGAATAGCATTAATGAATATTTGTCCTTTATTTGGCCATGACACATCCTTGCTTGCGTTGCTCAATAGCTGCTCTTTGGAGATGCTGGGTAAGTGATGGGCTTGGCACTATGCAGGGATAGAACTCTGCTTGTATCTCTATTAGGATTATTTAGGATTTTGGAATAATTGAGGAGGCCCAAAAGCTTTGGTGTGGAAGATCATCTCCGCAAAAAAAGTATCAAAGTTCAAACAAATCGAGAAACTTGGAATGAAGAAATAAACAGCTTTGAGGTTCAGTGTTCCTAAGACACTTAACACATCATTAACATTATGATCAGAAATCAGTGACTTAATGAAAGCTTTAATCTCAGGTGGTAATGTGCTTCTACTGATCAGATCAACAAAGCTAATTGTGATGGTTTTGGCATCACATGTTCATGCACATTCAGAGAAGATATTTTGCTAAGTTAGCTTACTAAATGATTCGGTATAAGTGATATCTAGCTTAATTTATTAGTACTTTCTTTTCGAAAGGGTGCACTGTTATTGAGGCAAAGTGCAAAATGCTTGCAGGTCAAAAAAGGCAATAGTGCAGGTTCTTCTTCAAACTCTCGATGAATTTCATTGTCAAGGTATGCATGTTAAAATATACATATAATGTTTGCATGGTTATTGGTTGATTATTGTTGACTTGACTTGATCAAAATGTTGAAGGCAGCTTTAGTAGTGGATCATGTTATGGTTTCTACAAGTGGAGACGTCTTGGCTGGTCCTTCCATACTTTTGAGTTTCCGGTATGATAAAATTTTCTCATTAGGCTTCAGTTGATCTATTACTTTTCTTGGCATGGTCCATTTTTAATCATCAGATTCTGTTGGGTTATGACAATTGTGGGCATAGCTGCTTCTTGTTCACACTGCCAATGTTGAACTAGGAACCTATCATTGTTATGCTTGGCCAAAAATATACCAAAAATTTTTAACCTAAAACCAATAATGAAGGCTGGTGGGCTCACTCTTGGATAGTGATTTGATCCATGCAAGAGAAAGTAATCACTCAAATCTGTCAAGGCCGGTGGGCTCACTCTTGCAGGCCTGGAGAGAAAGGAAAACATAGTAAAAATCTTTGAAAAAAGAACATTGGCCGACTTATTGATGGTGACTACCTTGTTTTTAAGTTTGTCATGAATTAGAATTAGAAGTTCAAATAACCAGGCGTGCCATTTGTCTTTGTGTGTATTTCTTTTATTGAATGTTGATTGAAAATTTGACTATGTAGTTCTGAATTGCATTCTACAGAAGTTTATGATTTGGTTCATTTAACTGATCCTTGAAAATACTTGGAATATGCAAGTGAGCAACTATTGAGAAAAAAATTCTATTGCCATTCATTAAAGCAAATACTTGCATAAAAATCTAAATAGGCAGAAGCTGTATAATTTTTTATTTTTTCCTTAACTCCTGAAAAACTAACAGTGCTACCCTTCTCTTCAAGCTTTCATTCTTTTCCAGTATTTCTCAAACAAGCTCTAGCATAAGGGAATTTTCAATGAAACTGAAGTTCATGTTTACATTCATAAGGGATGGAGTGTTAATAAAAAGAGGGGCTGGGCCATTTTAATAAATGGAACTGAAGTTCATGTTTATATTCTTTAATTGGCAACGTAGAAGTTTCCTGAAAATATGCTGGTTTTCATGACAAATTAGTTTTTGAAGCTTTTCCAGATCCTGCGGTTGGGTCACCTGATGGTTTCATGCTGTCGAATAGCCAGTCTAGTTAGTTTTCACGAGTTTGCTTGCAATATTTTTCTAGTAAAATAATAGGGGCTTATGCGGTTAAAGTTTTTCGTGTACAGTGACAACAACACTCTTGCTTGTGCTTTAATTCAATTTCAATGTTTGCTACGGGTGGCAAAATTTAAAGAATTTTTCTCCATAATCAAAAAGGACATATTTTATATGGACTTTGTCAAATTTCGGGTACAGTGACAACAACACTCACTGAGTTAACCTTCTGGACGTTTACATGATTTTAGTTTCTGGTTCTCATTACAGGGAGAAGCTTCTTCCTAAGGCTGACTTAGTTACCCCCAACTTGAAGAAGGCATCTGCGTCAATGGGTGGTCCACAAATAGAAACAGCGGCTGATATGCGCTCCGCTGCAAAGTTGATTTATAATATGGGCCCACAGTTAGATCCTGCCGTCACAAATAACAATTTGAATTTTAATCTCAATAATTGGGATGAGAGACAAATATGAGAAAGAATTTAAAAAAATGGTTCAATTTACGTGGATTCTTCTATAAATATTCTCATTTTATAGTTTTGTATTTCAATTTACGTGATTCAATTTACGTGAATTTAAAAAAATGCTGTCACACATATCCAAACCACCCCATATGACACTCTCGTATTTTATCAACAATTGAATTAACTCTCAATTTATTATGAATTTCTTCGTTTTTAATTCTATCTTTTATAGTTTTGTCACACATCTATCTAAATATTCTCATTTCTGTTATAACTATTTTTTGTTATTATTATTATTTAATAGTACAACATTCAATACCATATAATAGTACAGGTCTTACAACAATTATATAAAACTTTCCTTTTAAATGTAGTGGTATCATGTGATCGTAAAGAATTCTGGATGATTTTATCTATTTCATCCAACTCGCTTGAATCATATGATTCACATCTCCATCAATATTATAATTATTTTGAATGATGGAATCAAATATGTAAAATGTTCACTTTGGATACATCTTGTCCATCTAACCTAATCATTTTTTCATCATTTTGATAATTATCGCTAAATATAAATTTCATATACTCAATTTTTGATATGTTCAATCTAAATCATCTAAATTCTAATATTACCCTCTATAACTCTAATTTAGCACTTATAACCTCTCTAGTTTCATCAACCAATAATATATCATTTGCAAAAAATATATACTATGGTATTTTATTTTGGATACTTTTTATGATTTCGTCTATCACAATTGCAAAAGGGCTAAGATTTAATGTCGAACATTAATAGAGTCCAATGTTAATAGAGAAGCTATCGCTCAGTCTCTTATAAATTCTTATATTGATTACAACTCGCTCATATATATCTCTAATAAGATTAATGTATTTCAAGAAAATCTCTTTCTTCATCAGCGTTCACCACAATACTTCTCTAGAAATCCTATCATATGTTTTTTCTAAATCAGTGAATACCATGTGTAGGTCTCTTTTCTATATTTTATATGTCGTCATCAAATATCTTAAAAAGTGGATTATTTCCGTAGTGGATTTTCTTGACATAAATTCAAATTGATTCTAAGACACTTTTCTCCTATCTCAATTTATACTCTATCACTCTCTCTCATAGTTTGATGGTATAACTCATAAATTTAATTTCTCTATAGTTAAAGTAATCTTGTATATTTTTTTTATTCTTATATAGAGGTACATGTATACTCTCCCTCCATGTTTGGAGTATTCTCTTGATTTGCCAAATTTTATTGAAAATATCTGTTACCATTAATGTATCAAATTTACCCAAATATTTTCACATTTCAATAGGAATATTATCAAATCCTATGGTTTTATTATTTTTCATTCTCTTTAAAACCTCCTTTGCTTCATGAGGACGAATCTTATATTTAAAATCTCTATTAATCTCTTTTATAGGTATCTCAATATTTTCTATATCTATTGTAGTTTTAACATTAAAGAGATTATCAAAATAAATTTTTCAACGTTTTCTTATATCCTCATTCCTTACAAGTATACTATTGGTTTCACTTTTAATATATCTAATACCATTTAAATCTTTTTCCTTTCTCTCCCTTCGTTTAACAATTCTATAGATCTCTCTTTCTCCATCTTTATTTTTTAATTTTTTGTATAGCTTGTTATACACCTCGCTCTTTGATTCATAGATAATTTTTTTCACTTTTTTTTTGTACTTTTATATTTCCCATATATATCGTTACTACTATTATCTTTAAGATTCCTATAACACTCTTGTTTGATTCGAATTGTAGTTTACATTTTTTTCGTTTCACCCCATGATTCTTTGCTTATAGGGGTCTGACCCTTAAATATACCAAAAATCTCCCTATATATACTCTCAATATTAGTAGACATCTCTTTTTATATTATTTTTGAATCATTCTTAGCGGACCAATTTGTTACTTGAATTAATTTGTCTCTAAAAATCGTTATCTTTTCTTATTTTAGATTCTACCACTTAATTCTTAGCTCTATATATGGATAATATTTCTTTTACCTTTTAGACGCACGTATATCTAAAACTAGGAGTATGTTGAGCTATTGCACTCTCCCCGATATAACTTTGTAATCTTTACAGATCATTTTATCATCTCTCCTAGTGAGAAAAAAATCTATTTGACTAATATTGGACCAACTTCCATATATAACTAGGTGCGACTCTTTTTTCTTAAAAAATGTGTTTATGAGTATCAAATCGAATGTTGTGGCAAACTGTAAAATGGTACCTCATGTCTTCTTTGACTAATATTGGACCAACTTCCATATGTAACTAGGTACGACTCTTTTTTCTTAAAAAATATGTTTATGAATATCAAATCGAATGTTGTGCAATATGAGTATCAAATCGAATGTTGTGCAAACTGTAAAAAGGTACATCATGTCTTATTCCTACTACCAAATCCAAAGTTTCTATATGTGGTTTCGAATCCTTCATTCATCTCTCCTACATGTCTATTTAGATATCCTCCAATAAATAACTTCACTTCACTAGGTATAGTTTGTATAAATTCAATTAAATTCTTCAAAAATTATTTTTTACTAATTGCATCTATACCTATTTGAAACGCATAGATATTTATTATATTTACTATGTTTTCTCCATCTACTAACTTGACAATCATAATTTTATTTTCCTTTCTTCTTATCTCTACTACATCCTCTAATAAATCCTTATGTACTATTATTTCTACCACATTTTTAATTCTATCCCTATCTGTATACCAAAACTTATGATCATAAAACTCTACTACTCTAATCTTCTCCCCCACCCACTTAGTTTCTTGAATACATATGATATTAATTTTTCGTCCATTCATTGTTTCTCCTATCTCTCCTAACCTGCCAGTCAAAGATCTTATGCTCCAAGTAGCTCGACAAATTCTATCTTCATGGACTAACTTATTTACCTGCACCCTAGAGTCCCTTGTTAACTTATCACTAGACCCAAGATCAAATGTAGTGCGTGCTGAGGGGGAAACGTCTCAAAAGTTTTTCTATATTTATGTCACGCCCCGAACCGGGAATCGTGAACAGCCACCCGTTGTCCTGGATGTTGGTTGTATTTTTACAGAAAATCGGGCAGAACCTCCCCATAAATCGAAGGTCTCCCATGTACAAATAAACCTGTATACCTGTATAATTTAAAATCATCCTGTAAATTAAACAAATGGTTATCCCGGCCTCTCCAAAACCAACAAATCCCACGACCGACATCCAGAACAACGCAAGGCTAAATAAATTACCAGCAGTCCTAGCCACAGATCTCTACTGTCATACCCAACTAGAGCATGAGCAGCCACTACACTGAGTGGGCCTAAATTTTTATACAATTTATAATAATTTTCCCAAGTATTATTCAAATACGTACAATTGCCTCGATGCAAATGAAATATGAGAGTTTCGCAAATAAACATATATAAATTATACAGTCATCCCAAAATAAGTACACGGTCAATTACGGACCTCAATATCAAGACCTCGCAGGGTCGAAAATAAAATACGAAATTCATCTTTCAAATTTAACTTAAGATCTCACCGTCATGAATCACCCAAATCCACCAAAATCTCCAAAATCTGAAGCGTCGCTCCGACACAATAATTATCCTATCTGAGGAGGGAGAGAGGAGGGGTGAGTACTCGGGGAAGAATACTCAGTGAGTGAGGGGGTTAATCTTAATTACTAATAGTGTAGGTGAACATTGGAGTGTCAAATAATATTATTCGTAATCAATATTTCAAATTTTGCAGTGAATGATGATATGTTCGATAAAATGAACTCATTTAATCATTCACACGATATCATACATATATGCATCCATTTAAAATCAAGTATAACATAGAGCAAGCCGAAAGAATCGTGGCAGGGGTCAACCATGACCAAGGACAGGCACATCGGGAGTTTTGTTATGCATAATGTTTAAAAGTTGCTCTTTACCCCGACGTTGGCACGTACAAGCAACTCCCAGTGCTAGACCGCCTATTCTGACGGACCTCCCCTTTCGGTTCAACTGGGTCCATATGGAACATCACAATCATGTACAAGCAACTCTCGGAGCTAGACCGCCTATGCTGACGGACCTCCCCAATACATGGTTCAACCGGGCCCATACATATCACAATCACGACGTTTGCGGATACCTCTGGCCAAAACGTATCCGGGCAACCCATGCCTCTATAAACGCCCTTCGTAGCTACGGAATCAATCAAGTCATATCATATCACAAGTGGGCATCCCAGTGCCCTCACAGATCTTAAAACATTTCAAATCCGTGTGCCAAAACATTCATCAAATCATTTCAAATCAGTATACCAATGCAATGGTAAAAAAGGAAATTTATCCAATTTTCAAGTAATGGCACAATTTTGTTTCATTTCAAACATGGATGCATAGTCATGGAAAACATAAGTTTAAGACACTCCAATAATCACAAAACAGATTTGATATTTAATATCATACGTCGAATCAATGCATATCAAAGCATGTTTTGTTTAAAAACACGGTAAAATCAGATTTTCACTATTTTATGCAAGAGATTAGGGTCTCACTCACTTGCTAGGGAGGGTAATCACTTCCTATTTCCAAAATAAATCCAAATTTGACTTCTCGAGTCTCCAACAAGATCAACCTAATCAAATTATCACAATAATCATCAATTTTCCAATTATTCTTAGGGTTTATCTTTTTCCCTAAGTTTGTACAAACCTTAATTCTCCAAAGTTATCAATTTTCATTCCATTTATAAATAAATAATCAAATCAAAATCAAGCTAAATTCAAACCTAAAATCGTTCAAAATCGAAAACAAGTCTAAATACATAAATTCCCTATAAGTTAGAAATTTTTTTGAAAATTCATACACTTTTCAATTCTTATCCGATTTCTTCAAACCATATCTCATTTTAAAGGTATTGAAACCTATTTTCATAATATAAAGATTGTATTTGACTTACCTATATGCAACATCAACTATAATGTAAAACAACGCATCAATCCTTAGGCTCAAATCCTAAATTTTGATTGTTTTCGTGCATTCTTCAAATTAAACTCTGAGAGAAATTATTCTAAACAAATCAATACGATTCTATCATCTGCAACAGCCCAAATTCGTATATTTTACCTAAACAATTATATATAATGTCCGATAACACATTTAAATCAGATCTAATATACATCCTATAATATGAAATACATTCTTACTCTAATTTACCCTAAATTTACCCTAAATGCATTCAATTAATTGAATCATTCAGAAATCCCTCACCTAGGGTTTCCTCGATTCGCAGACCTAACGTCCGTGCGTAACTCAGTTTGAAATCCTGCAATGTCTCCAAATTGAAGTACATATGAGCAAATTTAAACCTAACTACTCAGAATATTCAAACCCTAAAACTAAAATCGGAAGTCTTTTCTTACCTATGCAAACCACGGCTTAGGGTTTTCAGAAGTTTGATTGACGACTACAGTTTGGGTTTCAGCCGAGGTTGCAGCAAGGGTGTGACGGAAAGAGCTCTCAACAAAGAGCTGCGTGTGCGAGGGGGTGAGAGGGAGAGAGACAGCGACTGGAGAGTGAGATAAAGAAGAAAGAGAGATTGCAAAGACCTATACAGTGAGAAATAGAGAGAGAAAGAGGGCAGAAAGGGACACAGAGGAGGCGAGCGGTGGTCAGTGGTGGCTGTGGGTTGTAGTGACAATGGCGATCAGTGGCGGAGCAAAGGAAATCGTCGCGCGAAAGGAAAAGCCGGAGAGAGAAAGAGAGAGAAAACCCGCGAGGGATAGAGAGAGAGAGATCAATAGAGGGACGGAGATGGTAGAGGGAATGAGCGGTGGTTGCGGCAGCGGAGGAAGAAGGCGGCGGCGGCGATGAGTCGGGTGAGGGAGAGATTGAATCGCGAGACCGCAAGGGATAGAGAGGGAAAGAGAGCGATAGAGAGTAAGACCGAGGGGGAGGTGGAGAGAAGTGATCAGTGGTTGCGGGTGGCCGTGGGTGGTGGTGAAGGCGAACGGTCGCAGCGGCGGCAGGTCGGAGGAGAGAAGAAGAGAGAGCGATTGCGGAACAGGGCCGCGGGAGAGGAAGAGAGGGAGAGGGAAAAAGGAAGGAGAATTAGGGCTATTAGGCCTAATTCGATTTCTCTTTTTTTTTTTATTATTATTATTATATATATATTTTTTTTTATAAGAATAGATATATAAATAAATAAATGAGGAAATAAATAATTTAATCAATGAAAAATATATTTATATATGTATATATTTTTTATACTTACTTCACATTACGAATCGGAAATTCGAATACTTTTGAATATACCAAAAATTAAATTTAGAAACCCCAAAATCGAAAATCAAAAAAAATTAAAATTTTGTCTCTATTTACATATAAACCGAAGAATATTTTTTTTAATCTCATGAACAGGAATACTAGTACGGATACCGCAGTGTCGATGTTATATTTTCTAACCCCCTAAAAACAAGTTTCGTTCTCGAAACTAAAAGAAAACTATACCGCAAACAAATAGGGGTACTGTCTCTTAATAGCCTCCTCGGGCTCCTAGGTTTCTTCCTCAACTTGATCACTCCCCCACAAAACTCTGACCAAAGAAACTTCCTTGCTTCGTAACTTTCTGACCTGTTGATCTAGAATAGCCACGGGCTGAACCGGAAGACCGAGGTCTTCTCGTAACTCAACAGGTGGAGGCTCAAGTACATGAGAAGGATCAGCTAGGTACTTCCTGAGTATTGAGACATGGAAGACGTCGTGAATACGGGAGAGTTCATCTAGCAGCTCTAATCTGTATGCTACGCTCCCGACCCTCTCAAGGATATGGAAGGGTCCAATATATCTGGGGCTCAGCTTACCCCACTGCCTGAACCGTATAACTCCTTTCAAAGGAGATATTCTCAAGAAAACCATATCTCCCATAGCAAACTCAATAGGTCGCCGCCTACGATCAACATATGTCTTCTGTCTGTCCTGTGCGGCTTTTATCCGTTCACGGATGACCTTGACCTTATCTTTCGTTTCCTTAATTAACTCAACGTTGCTGAGACGTCGCTCTCCGACCTCATCCCAGCATATCGGGGTGCAGCACTTCCTACCATACAGAGCCTCATATGGTGGCATCCCAATACTAGCCTGATAGCTGTTATTATATGCAAATTCGACCAGAGGAAGGTGCCGATCCCAACTACCCTTGAAATCCATTACGCATGCTCTCAGCATGTCCTCAAGTGTCTGAATGGTCCTCTCTGGTTGACCATCTATGTGTGGATGATACGCCATACCAAAGTTCAGTCTAGTGCCCAATGCCTCCTGTAACTTGGGCCAAAACTTAGACGTGAATTTGGGGTCCTTGTTTAAAACGATTGACATAGACACCCCGTGAAGTTGAACTATGATATCAATATAGAGACGTACTAACGCCTCCAAGGAATAGTCACCTCGAATAGGGATAAAATGTGTAGATTTGGTGAGTCATTCGACAATCATCGAAATAGCATCATGCCGTGTTGAAGTCTGCGGCAATCCCATCACTAAATCTATTGTGACGCGTTCCTACTTCCACTCGGGAATGGGTAAAGGCTGCGTAGCGCCTGTGGGTCACTGATGCTTGGCCATCATCTGCTGACAAACCAGACATCAAGCAACGAACTCTCTCTTTATACCAGACCACTAATAACTCTCGAATAGTTAGGTACATTTTTGTACCTCTCAAATGCATAATGTAAGTGGAGGAATGAGCTTCCTCAATAAAAGCTCTCAAAAGATCGTTATATGTGAGAATTGCAAACCCGCTCTCGATATACCACTAGTCCGTTATCAAGGACTCGGAACTCTCTGTCATCATCTCTACAGATCTATCAAGAATACCTTGGAGCTCCTCATTTGCTCCCTAAATCTCTCTAATGCGGTCGAGCAAGGTCGGCCTCATTCCAAATCAAGCTAGTAATGCTGCTCGATCATCACTAACCAAACTAACTCCTAATATTCGGGGTCCCATCAAACAAGAGAGATAAGCACTCTCTATACACTGAATTTTCTGACTAATTGCTCATCAAGAGGAGTGATAACTAGTAGCTCCTCATCTAGGGACGATAACAGTCTACCCAACTATCGAGCGAAATAATACTCTCACGTAAGAATAATCTGAACCAGTGTCAATAAGAATATGGGCATCGACTCTGAATATTTTCATGGTACTCATGATGCGAGAAATTGAAAAAGGAACCAATATAGGATACGCAAAAGATATACGTATATATATATATGAAGTAGTCAAGCCTCTAAGCTTTAACTAACTATGTTCATACATGTCATCGTGGCGTACATGATTTCAAAAAGAGAATCGAATAGTTAAGCTTCTAGAGTTTTAACTAATCATAGTGGGACATGATATACATGATCTCAAAAAGAAGAGCACATAAAGGCTCCTAAATAATAAAATCCGTGGAAATATTACCCATGATCATAACTGGGTTCGCCTAAGCGTCCTGTGTCATACCATATAAGCGGGCCTATGCCCTCGGCTGCTATCGTGAGGAGTTTAGTGCAATGTTGCTCTCGACTGCAGTCTGTAGAGCGGTGTGTACTGAGTGTGCAGGTGCTCCCTACTGACTTGTCCCTGGTCCACCCATGTGTGTCTGTGACACCTGACCTCTGAAACCGAGGTCAGGACAAGAGCTACAAATATATCCTTGCTTCCCATATTAAAAGCATCTAAGGGGAGCTCCGCAAGCTCCAAAATGACATCAGCCGTAGTCGCGACAAATAGGATGCTGCTGTGCTATGGACTAACTAGACGCACTAGGGGCTTGTACTCTTAAAACTCTAGGGACGTGGTCCCTGTCCAAACTGTGTTGATGTAAAGTGAGAGGGGCTTCCCTAAAAGTTAGAAGTCCTACCCCACTTCGAGCTCTCTGGCTCGTCTGTGTCTCAACTCTCTATGGTCCTGCTGAAACGGGGTAAAGTACCTGCGGTCGAACTCTCGTAGAAAGTGCTCCCACCGCAGGGTCTATGTAGCACTATCATGGATAGCCTCCCACCACGAGAGGGCATCTCCGTCGAGGAGTCTCTCAACAACTCTCAATCTGAGCTCCTCTGACAATCCCACATTAGTAAGGATCCTGCGAATCCTATAGATCCAGTGCTGCGCCGCTACGGCATTACTAGATCCTGAAAAGTCTGTGTATCTGAGCTGTCGTAACTCTGTCACCAACTGAGTAAGCTCATGGATGCGCCTCAAAGTAACCGATGTCTCATCGGTTGGACTAGAAATGGAAGAATCTGGTCACCGGAGGAGGAATCAGTGTCGTAGGAGCAAGTATGACCGCAGGTGCGTTCGCTGGATTCTATGGTAAAGGTGGTGGCATCTGCACCCCATATCTACTGTACCACTCCTGCCACTGTCTCAAGACGTCGAGTGGTGGTGGAGGAATCTCAGCTATAACAGCCGGTGGAGGTACTAAGGGTGGCACTAGTGAAGGTGCGTGAGTAGAGGAAACATCCTCTGGTACTCGTGAAGTCTCAAGTGCCACAAATGCATCAGACACTAAGGGACTCTCTAGTGGTGCACCGCGCCTACTACATCTAGGCGGCATAGTTCTGCAAACAGAGCACATTTTTATTAAGTGGAAATCAAGGATTAGGGTTAGTTACGGGGTAACTAACCCCCTAAAAAGAATTTGAGTTATGAATCAAGGCATTCGAATCCAATGGGAGGTGTACCACTCATACATCTGCCTAAATACATCAAATAATGGTGATGGAACCGTAGCTATAATAGCTGGCTGAGAGAGTGGTAGAAGGGTACACCTAACGAGGAAACATCCTCGAGTATTCTAGATGTCTCAGGTACAAATCTAGTACCTCGCCTAGTAATCATAATCTTACAAAGAAAGAGCTTAAATTAGATATGATTCAAAGATTATGGTTAGTTGCGAAATAACTAACCCCCTAAAATGAATAGAGTTACCGGTTTAAAAACCGATGGAAATGATATGCTAGGTTAGATACGCACCGTATCTAACCCCCTAAAAAAAATAACTCATATGCCTAAAACCATGTACTGGGATCTCATGACTGTAATGAAACTCTTATATGCATTGAGGACTTTTAAAACATACTTGGGAATGTTTTCAAAACTATTTTATCAAATACAGCTCTCAACCTGGAGCTCTAATACCAACCAAACTGTCATGCCCCGAACCAGGAATCGTGAACAGCCGCCCGTTACCCAGGATGTCGGCTGTATTTTTACAAAAAATCGGGCAGAATCTCCTCATAAATCGGAGGTCTCCCATGTACAAATAAACTTTATACCTGTATAATTTAAAATCATCCTGTAAATTAAATAAATGGTCATCCCGGCCTCTCCAAAACCAACAAATCTCACAACCGACATCCAGAACAACGCAAGGCTAAATAAATTACTAGCAGTCCTAGCCACAGACCTCTACTGTTATGCTCAACTAGAGCATGAGCAGCCACTACACTGAGCGGACCTAAATTTTTATACAATTGATAATAATTTTCTCAACTATTATTCAAATACGTACAATTGCCTCGATGCAAATGAAATATGAGAGTTTCGCAAATAAACATACATAAATTATACAGTCATCTGAAAATAAGTACACGGTCAACTACGGACCTCAATATCAAGATCTCGCAGGGTCGAAAATAAAATACGAAATTCATCTTTCAAATTTAACTTAAGATCTCACCGTCGTGAATCACCCAAATCCATCAAAATCTCCAAAATCTGCAGCGTCGCTCCGGCACAACAATAATCCTGTCTGAGGAGGGAGAGAGGAGGGGTAAGTACTCGGGGAAGAATACTCAGTGAGTGAGGGGGTTAATCTCAAGTACTAATAGTGTAGGTGAATATTGGAGTGTCAAATAATATTATTCGTAATCAATATTTCAAATTTTGCAGTAAATCATGATATGTTCGATAAAATGAAATCATTTAATCATTTACACGATATCATACATATATGCATCCATTTAAAATCAAGTATAACATAGAGCAAGCCTAAAGAATCCTGACAAGGGTCAATCATGACCAAGGACAGGCGCATCGGAGGTTTTGTTATGCATAAATGTTTAAAAGTTGCTCTCTACCCCGACGTTGGTACGTACAAGCAACTCCCAGTGCTAGACCGCCTATTCTGACGGACCTCCCCTTTCGGTTCAACTGGGCCCATACGGAACATCACAATTATATACAAGCAACTCCCGGTGCTAGACCGCCTATGCTGACGGACCTCCCCAATACATGGTTCAATCGGACCCATATATATCACAATCACGACGTTTGCGGATACCTCTAGCCAAAACGTATCCAGGCAACCCGTACCTCTACAAACGCCCTTCATAGCTATGGAATCAATCAAGTCATATCATATCACAAGTGGGCATCCCAGTGCCCTCACAAATCTTAAAACATTTCAAATCTGTGTGCCAATACATTCATCAAATCATTTCAAATCAGTATACCAATGCAACGGTAGAAAAGGAAACTTATCCAATTTTCAAGTAATGACACAATTTTGTTTCATTTCAAACATAGATGCATAGTCATGGAAAACATAAGTTTAAGACACTCCAATAATCACAAAACAGATTTGAGATTTAATATCACACGTCGAATCAATGCATATCAAAGCATGTTTTGTTTAAAAACACGGTAAAATCAGATTTTCACTATTTCATGCAAGAGATTAGGGTCTCACTCACTTGCCAGGGAGGGTAATCACTCCCTATTTCCAAAATAAATCCGAATTTGACTTCTCGAGTCTCCAATAAGATCAACCTAATCAAATTATCACAATAATCATCAAATTTCTAATTATTCTTAGGGTTTATCATTTTCCCTAAGTTTGTACAAACCTTAATTCTCCAATGTCATCAATTTTCATTCCATTTATAAGTAAATAACCAAATCAAAATCACACTAAATTCAAATCTAAAATCATTCAAAATCGAAAACAAGTGTAAATACATAAATTCCCTATAAGTTAGAAAAATTTTTGAAAATTCATACACTTTTCAATTCTCATCCGATTTCTTCAAACCATATCTCATTTTAAAGGTATTGAAACCTATTTTCATAATATAGAGATTATATTTGAATTACCTATATGCAACATCAACTATAATGTAAAACAACGCATCAATCCTTAGGCTCAAATCCTAAATTTTGACTGTTTTCGTGCATTCGTCAAATTAAACTCTGAGAGAAATTATTCTAAACAAATCAATACGATTCTATCATCTGCAACAGCCCAAATTCGTATATTTTACTTAAACAATTATATATAATGTCTGATAACGCATTTAAATCAGATCTAATATACATCCTATAATATGAAATACATTCTTACTCTAATTTATCCTAAATTTACCCTAAATGCATTCAATTAATTGAATCATTCAGAAATCCCTCACCTAGGGTTTCCTCGATTCGCAGACCTAACGTCCGTGCGCAACTCAGTTTGAAATCCTGCAATGTCTCCAAATTGAAGTACATATGAGCAAATTTAAACCTAACTACTCAGAATATTCAAACCCTAAAACTAAAATCGGAAGTCTTTTCTTACCTATGCAGACCGCGGCTTAGGGTTTTTAGAAGTTTGATTGACGACTGCAGTTTGGGCTTCAGCCGAGGTTGCAGCAAGGGTGTTACGGAAAGAGCTCTCGGCAGAGAGCTGCGTGCGCGAGGGGGTGAGAGGGAAAGAGACAGCGACTGGAGAGTGAGATGAAGAAGAGAGAGAGATCGTAGAGAGCTATACAGCGAGAAATAGAGAGAGAAAGAGGGCAGAAAGGGACACAGAGGAGGCGAGCGGTGGTCAGTGGTGGCTGTGGGTTGCAGTGACAGTGGCGATCAGTGGCGGAGCAAAGGAAATCGCCACGCGAGAGGAAGAGCCGGAGAGAGAAAGAGAGAGAAAACCCGCGAGGGATAAAGAGAGAGAGATATCAATAGAGGGACGGAGATGGTAGAGGGAATAAGCGGTAGTTGCGGCGGCGGAGAAAGAAGGCGGCGGCAGCAACAAGTCGGGTGAGGGAGAGATTGAATCGTGAGACCGCGAGGGATAGAGAGGGAAAGAGAGCGATAGAGAGTGAGACCGAGGGGGAGGTGGAGAGAAGTGATCAGTGGTTGCGGGTGGCTGTGGGTGGTGGTGAAGGCGGAAGGTCGCAGCGGCAGTAGGTCGGAGGAGAGAAGAAGAGAGAGCGATTGCGGGACAGGGCCGCGGGAGAGGAAGAGAGGGAGAGAGAGAGAGGGAGAGGGACAAAGGAAGGAGAATTAGGGCTATTAGCCCTAATTCGATTTTTCTTTTTCTTTTTTTTTACTATTATTATGTATATATATATTTTTATAAGAATAGATATATAAATAAATAAATGAGGAAATAAATAATTTAATAAATAAAAAATATATTTATATATATATATATATATTTTTTTATACTTACTTCACATTATGAATCGGAAATTTGGATATTTTTGAATATACCAAAAATTAAATTTAGAAACCCCAAAATCGAAAATCAAAAAAAATTAAAATTTTGTCTATATATATATATAAACCGAAGAATGTTTTATTTAATCTCATTAACAGGAATACTAGTACGGATATCGTAGTGTCGATGTTACAATTTATCTCTCATTTCTCATTTGACAAAAGATTTTATGCTTGTTATCGACCTACTGTAACCCTATTCTTTTACCCGTGTCATGCCCCGACCCATAGGTCTGAACACGTAACAACCGTCACATGATCTAGAAGTATGTGCAATCATCAACACACTCTTTAAGATCCTGCAAGACTATGAAAATACCTTTTTCAAAAAAAAAAATCCAGCTCATAAAGATATTTAAATCCAATAACATGTAATAAACAAATAAATATTTAACATTTCTACTATAAGTTTTAGATTTTAGAAAAACATGTATATATAAGTATAATACATGTAGCGTTTTCAAAATATGACTTCCAAATTATAAGTACCAACTTCCAAAATGCCTCCGATAGGTCCATCTACATGTCTCAAAAATTTTACAACTGAAAAGGACCAATATCATAGTTGTTCCAGAAAGGCTCTCTCCTCGACTGAATCTAGCTAGCGATAGAGTAGCTTCAATCCTTATATTTCCTTTGAAAAGAATAAAAACGAGAGGTGAGTATAAAATAGTTAGTGAGTGAGTGCAATGACATGTTGAACATAAATGAGGGGTGAGGGTGGTTATGCCAAATGAGCATGTCAAATTTATTCAAATGCAATGCTAAAAATTCATTGCACAAAATAAATTTATAACAAATTTCCCATGGCTCATATTTCCCATTTGCAACCAATTTTATTTTCCTTTCAAACTTTCCTGAGGTTTGCCAAAACCACATTTCTACTAATGACTGTTGATAAAATCTGCCAAACGATTTTTCACAATTTCCATAAAATACCCCGTCTTTGGCATTGGCCCAGAGTTTTGTGGAGTGCTACCACATTATCGGGCCAGGTTGAGGGGCTCTCCATCCCGTCTACTTCCAAACTAAATTTTTAACTCAACTTTTATCACGCCGCCCCAATGGTTCAGTCCGTGGAAAGATTTAGACTGTAGTCATTTATCATTTTTCATACACCATGTTATAAAATTCATTTCACATTTCAATGTTATAACCATTCACAATAGAATAAAATTTCGCAATTCACAATCATAATTCAATTGTCACATTATGCGAACAGTGCAAGAAATCAAGAATAGAGTCATAGATTGGTCAAATCATTTAAGTTGGGCACACCACGATCATAAATATTTTACAAATCTATTTCAAAATTTGTCTCACAAATCATAAGTGGAAAATCATTTTATCATTCATACTCAACAAAACTGTCCACTCAGAGTGTTAGGAAGGGTAGTCACTCTCAATTTTCTCCACAGAAAGAGTTTTGCCTTGATCAACTTTGTGCAACCCCTAAGAGATATATCATCAAGTAATTAAAATCATCAATATTTATCATTCTATGTCAACTCATAATTCTAATATTCAAAACATAACTTTTATCTCACTTACTATGACTCAAAATCCTCTAAATTTATTTCATTAAATTTCAATATAAAACTCCAAAGTCATTTGAGAGGAAAGTAAATCCAAGTTAAGAATAAGAAAATTACCTAAGTTTTTGTCTTCAATTTTGTCTTAAGCCGAGCTACCATCGAACTCTAGGCCGAGCTACCATCGAACTCTAAGTTTTCTCTTACTAAAAAATCTCAAATCTTTCACTAGATCTAACTTTCTAGAGATTGAGTTATGAGTTTTGGAGTTTTTAAAGTATAGGTTTTGCGATATCTTGATTGATCTTTGATGGAAAGAGAGAGAGAGAAAGAGAGAGAGAGAGAGTGAGAGAGAGTGAGTGAGCCGAGAGGGAGAAGAGTGAGAGAAGAATTGAAATTTGAGTCTCGTGGGTTCTAGAGCCTCATCTCCACCTTTTATCTACAAACTCATTTCCCTTATTTACTTAATTGTTCTCTTTCACTTCCAAATTACACAAGTGTCAACATGTCCTTTTTGTGTTATTAGGAAGGTCAACCCTATAAATTCAAGTACTTATAGTTTTATTCTGTTGAGAAAATATGCTCGGTGATGAGTAAAGAAAATTGAAATAGAGGATAAAATTAATGAAAAATAAATTAGAAATAATAAAGTTGCGGAAAATTCAAAAATATGGATATAATATCAATTGGGTATATTATGGTTAAGGTGTTTGAATGTCTTGGTGGTGGAAAGCTTTTTGGAAGCCTCGATGGTCTGGGGTTTAATTCCAAAGAGCTAAACCGGGCACTCCATATGAATTGTGTATGTGGAGATATTTGCAAAGCACTACAAGAACTCACTAAGGAGAGGAGGAGAAATGGAAAATGTTGTGTTCGATCAATATATAGCTCCCATATACCGAGAATTGAAATGGGAAGAAGTGTCAAGCAAGTTTCACAAATTCATGGGTTATCGAGGAGCTTCACCATATACCGAGGAGAAATGAAAATATTAAGAGTCCGATCAATGTACAAATGGGATATATATATATATGTACAAATGTGGCACAAGTGTAGACAGGTATATAGAAGTGCTCCAACACCAGGAAGACAGAGAAGTATTATGGCACTCACCGAGAGGTAAGGTTCAAATGTTCACCGATAGATAATATATCGAATAGTCTCACAACATTCTGTATGGAGGAGTTCAACAGTTAGAAATGAGGTGTACTAATAAATTTCCCATTTGCAAAGCCCCAGACGTTTATCAAGGAATAAATATATACTACATCGAAAGGTAGAAATTACTAAAAGAAGTGTACCGAACAGTTTCACAATGGATACATTGAGAAGGTAACAACAAAGTAGTAGCCCAAGAGATAGCAATCTCCAAGAAGTGGTTACTACTGAGGAAATTCAAAATTAGAAGGGACAATCCACTCAATGTTAACGCTCTAACAAGCAACTCGATTTCTTGCAAAGAATCAAATTCTATCAATTGGCGAAAACTTTACACTTAAAAATTGACAACTTATCAACCAAGTGGCTAATGAGTTCTTGGACAGCCCAAGGGACAGAAATTCATATTTACATCTAATTAATTATTTTTTTCATATTTTTACAAAATATAAAAAATTTCAAATAGCTCACTGAGAGCAAACATCACGATCTGGACCTGGACCTATTCGGTATTACAACCGGGGTTTGGGACCGACCGTGATGGAGTTTTTCAAATGATAATACATAAATCGAATTCAAAAAAAATAATAATAAAATAAAATAAAATATAGATGTAACATCGACTCTCAGTGTATTATTACTCTCCTCATATTTATATATATGATATTGTATCCATTTTGAGACACATGATTTGAAATTTTTAAAACTTTGCCCTTAAAATCGCTTAAATCGAAAATTTTATCGGTAAGCCGAAAACTTCCTCGAAAAGTGTCGACAAACCCTAAAATCACTAAAAATGGCTAACGAGAGTCAAAACACTTAAGTATAAGTATAAAGAAGTGAATTTAAAAATTTTTAAAAATTTCAGATTAAAAATCGCATAGAGTCAAATTTACAATTTTGGAAAGTTCAGGGACTAAAGTATAAATATGAGAACTTGAGGGACTAAGTTACAAAACCAGCCATTGAATGACAATTGGAGATCAACCATTGGCCAATAGCACACTTAGTGGCCACATAGGACATTCCACTACCAAAGTTTAAAGAATGTTGCTTGTAAAGAATAAAATGATGCGTGAAATGTGATAGGAATGGTTTTTTAAGTGGTTTCTTGTGTCTTCTTTCCTCTTGGCCAAATTTAACACTTCCTTTGCATGCATGGTGGTTGCTTGCTGCCATTTCAAGTATATAGAGGAGTCTTGACAAGTATAGGATGAGATAAAGTATGCAAAATAAATCAAGGATCAAGATATGTTGATTTGGTTTATATAAAGACCAAAACCAACTATTTTATTCATTTTCTTTTCTATTCACCTCACTTGGACGAAATTTTTAGTAAGAAAAGAGAGGATTTCTTGTGTTCATCCAAACACTTGAGGTGTTGAAGAAGTAAGAAAAACCTTTGGTTAATAAAATTTTAATTGTTTAGATAGCATTAGCATGAGTAGAGATTTTTTTTTTTATGTTGATGTATATGTGTTGCAAGATGTGGTGATCAAGTGCTAAAGAATGGTGTTGGTGATGAATATTTAGATTTCAAGATCGTATTAAAGAGGTAATACATTCTTCTTTAAGTATACATTGGATTAAATTGATCCTATGAAGTAGGTTTGTTTAAATAAACTAGCATGGTCAATGAGCTATAGTGATTCTATGATATCTTATCCTGTGATGATCAAAATTTAGATTGGTTTACTACTGGTAAAACTAGACTCCCTAAGCTTTAAAATGAGCTATGGTGCAAAATTTTTCATTAAGAAAAGAAAATATGGTGATTTTTAGAAGAAAATGTAGAAATCGATGTTATATTTATTGTCCTGTACACGACCAGTAAATTGATTTAAATATTAAGATAACTTTTGGACAGAATTATAGAAAACTCAAAACATGAAACTTTTATATCTCTGTCTTATCTTTAAAATGAGATAAAATTCACTTGCATCGGATTATTATGATGAAAGTTATGATATTTTTACTAACACTGTGTAGAAGTAGTCTTAAAATCGAAACTGAGATAAAAATGGAATTTTATAAAATTATATGTTTAAAATCTGAGAATAGTCTAAACTATAAAGTTTTAGATTTATGTCTTATATTCACTTTGAGATAATAATAAATTAAATTGGAGAAGTACAAAGGGAGATATGGAAATTCTCCCAAAACTATGCAGAATTGGTTTTAGGAACTTAGACTGAAATGTTATAAAAATTCTATAAATTCATGCAATGGGAATTTGGAGATGAGTTCAACATGAAGAATATAGATATATATCTTACCTTTAATTAGAAATTTGAATCACTCAATTTTGAGATATATCAAGAAATTTATAACGTTTTTCCTAAAACTGCACAAGAGTAGAACTTGAAAAAAAAAATGAATTATAGATGTATGGGCTTAAACAAACTATGGTAAATTGGAATCGGACTAAATCAAATTTAGATGAAATTATTGAAAGAAATATGGGGGATTGGCATATATATATTGTTGTCTTAGGAGTAGACGATTAAACTACACTTAAAGGGTGACTCAGCCGAGTAACAAGGTTTTAGGGAAGTGGTGTACCCTTCCCGTATATGTGAGTGGGTCTTACTATTGTCATATAGTTAATAAGCAAAACCATGTTTTATCATTTTTTCAAAGCATGATTTGTGAAATGAATTATGAAATGACTTGTTAAATAGTTTGTTAAATATTTATATAAAAATACATAAGGTATCGGATTTCATAATTTTCCTTAACTTATATGGCACGATTGTTTAATTAATGATTTTGATGCGAGACTAGGTTCTCGAGTATTAGTACCTGAATCCCCTTATTCATAGATCGGGGATAGTACTTATAGCCATGATATTATGATACAATAGGCGTTGTCCTGCGCAGACTCACCTCGTATGCTATAGCAGATCCATCTCGTTCTATAGATAGTCGCACGATTGCGATGTTATCGAGATGCAAACACTCCACATGGTTAGGTGGCGTGTATATGATACTAGATTGATGGACTAGCCAAGTTGAACCAAAAGGGGAGGACTGAATGACGTTTCAGTCTAGCACTTGGGGAGGTCCGATGCCAACGCCAAGGTTAGGGTCGTTTATCCATTTAAAAGAAAAACCCTTTATAGCTTGTCATTGGTCGAGGCAGACCTTTGCCAAGAGTTTGTTTTGGCATGACTCTACGATTTATGACAGAAAATTTGGATGCATATGTTTTATGGATGATGATGTTAGAGAAATGTGTTTGAAATTGTCATACATACTTGAAATATGGTATAAAGTATATTTATATATATATATGGTTTTAATACTCTATTTTCATACCACTTATTAACTACATATTACGACCATTCACTCACTGAGTAAATAATTTTACTCACCCCCCACTCCCTTAAATTTTACAGAGATAGTATTTAGAGGGACACGTTGATAGACATCGACGTACACAAATTTCAGAGACTATCGTTAGAGACGTATCACGATATGGAACTTCTGTTGTATCTTTGAGAATATTCATGTTAGAATGACTGTACAAAACAAAGGAACTTTCTTTTACAGTATATATATATTTGAGGACTTTTATATTTAAATACTAATAAAATATTTGTAACTGAAATTTATGATTAGCCTTGCGTTACCTTGAGGATACGTGACAGGGTTGGGGCGGTGTCTGAGGTAACAGACAACTGTTCCTGGCCTCTGGATCACGGATCGAGGTGTGACAGTTTTTTTTGTATCAGAGCCCAGGTTCGTTGAGCCTAAGTTTTATGAAAGATTTTTCAAAATTTTTCAAGTATTATTTCCAAGATCCTCAATATTTTGAAATAAATTTGAAAGTTTCCTTACAGTCATAAAATCCCTAAAGATGATCTTAGACAAATGAGTTCATTCCCTTTAGGGGGTTAAATCTGATAGAGGTCCTTTCATTTCAGAATCATGCCTCCTAGGCGCAGCGTGAGGCGGACTCACAGAGTTACATCTGTTGTACCAGAGGTCGCGTCATCTTCGCACGCACCCCCTTTAGTACCACCTCAGCTGACACAATCAGCTGCAATCCCGATGCTACCACCAAATGCCTTGAGACAGTGGCACGAGTGGTGGAACACTTATGGGGCACAGATGCTGCCCCCACCACCACCTCCGGTAGTTCCTACTCCTACGGTACCGACTTCTGCACCGGCTACCCCTACTACTTCTATGTCTGTCCCGAGCAATAGCACTACTCCGGTACTCTGTCGCATTCACGAGCTGACCCAGCTGGTCAAGGAGGTTCGACAGCTGGGTTGCACCAATTTTGATGGATCCGGCGATGCTACGGCAGCAAAGCGCTGGGTCAACCGGACCCGTCGTGTGTTGACAGACTTGGGTCTAGAGGACGAGTGGAAGTTGAGCGTTATAGTACGGTTGCTAGATGGTGATGCTCTCACCTGGTGGGAGACTGTGATAAATGACTCTGCAGAGCCCTTAGGATGGGAGGACTTTTTGAGAGAGTTTGACGGTAGGTACTTCTCGGAGTACCAGCAAGACCAGAAAAGGGCAGAGTTCCTTCATCTCCATCAGGGGACCAGATCTGTTGCAGAGTACGAGGCAGAGTTGAGGAGACTATCTGCCTTCGTCCCCGATTTTGCCTCACAGAGGCAGCTTCGGTTCAAGTTTGAGGATGGACTTAACTTGAACATCCGGAAATATATGGCAGTGACAAAAAATCACTCATTCACGGAGGTCTTGGAGTTAGCCTACCGCGCTGAGGATATCGTACGGGCTGAGATTAGGCAGAGAGAGAGCCGAGACCAGAAGAAGAAGAGGCCTAGATTTCAAACCAGTCAGAGTTCGAAGAAGGGCAGGAGTCAGGGCCCTCAGAGAGATCCCACATCTACAGGGTCAGCTGGTTTTCCCCAGGGCCCACGCCCTAAGAGTTCTAGAGCCCCCGCCCCTAGTGTCGGATCAGTGAGTCAATTTGCTGGGCCTAGGAAGCCCCTATGCCGTAATTGTGGTAAAACTCATTCGGGATTCTGTAGAGAACCTACGAGATGCTACCATTGTAGGAAACCAAGACATATTCGTAGCACTTACCCAGATTTGGGATTCGAGGGACAGCCAAGTCAGAGCCGCCCGAGTGGACTACGCGAGAGTCAGCCGAGAGTATCTGCCCCATCAGTTCCTACTGCTCCACGGACTGTGGCCGGGAGCAACACTGTCCCCGTTCCTCAGCGACAGCAACCGAGGACTCAGGCTCGCGTCTTTACAATGATGCACGAGGAAGCCCAGACCAATTCTGAAGTGATTACAGGTAACCCTCCGGTAGACTCTCCTATATAGGTTTCATCTCCTAACAGTTATTTTGAGGCATGATGTACTATAATGACTCATGTAATTCTTGACATGCTAAGATGCTAGAAGTCTCAATCCTTTTGATATATATATGTATATATATGTTCTCCTGTTGACTTCCAGATAAATAAAGGTTGATGATCCTCTTTTATTTAAATTCGCCATTAGGTACAATGAAAATCTCCAGAGTTAACGCCCGAGTTTTGATAGACACCGGGTCAAATTTTTCATATGTGAGCACCCAGTTTGCTCAGCACCTTGATAGACAACTCTCTCCATTGATTGAGGAGATATTGGTTATCACGCCATTGGGTGAGCAGTTGGTTCGAGATTCTGTTTACCAGGGCTGCGAGATATAGATTGGGGAGGTGATTTTAAAGGCAGATCTAATACCTCTCGACATATCTGATTTTGATGCCATCTTAGGGATGGATTGGCTGAGTTCTCACCAAGCCGCTGTTGACTGTTTCACTAAGGAAGTAGAGTTTCGAAGGTCGGGACAGTCATCACTGATATTTGCAGGAGAGAGAAGGGTACTTCCCCGATGTGTTATTTCAGCCCTGGAGGCTGGGCAGTTGGTACGCCGAGGATGTACAACCTACCTTGCCTATGTAATAGAAACCATAGTAGAAGAACCAAGGCTTGATGAGATCCCAATGGTGTAAGAGTTTGCGGACGTGTTCCCTGAGGAACAACCTAGACTACCTCCGGTCCGGGAGTTTGATTTTAAGATAGATATAGCTCCCAGGACAGCACCAATTTATATTCCGCCATACAGAATGGCACCAACTGAGTTGAGAGAGCTAAAGGTCCAGTTGTAAGAATTATTGGATAAGGGGTTTATTCGACCAAACACTTCACCTTGGGGTGCTCCAGTACTATTTGTAAATAAGAAAAATTGCTCTTTTAGACTCTGCATAGATTACCATCAATTGAACAAAGTGACCGTCAAGAATCGGTGCCCGTTACCACGTATAGATGATCTGTTTGATCAACTTCAGGGAGCCCGAGTCTTCTCGAAGATTGACCTGAGATCTGGGTATCATCAGTTACGAATTAGGGGCAAGGATGTACCCAAGACTGCTTTCTGTACGAGATACGGTCAGTTCGAGTTTCTGGTCATGCCGTTTGGACTGACGAATGCCCCAACTGCATTCATGGATTTGATGAACCGGGTATTCCATGACTACCTTGACCGATTTGTCATAGTATTTATTGATGACATACTTGTATACTCACGGAGTGATGAAGAGCACTCCCAGCATCTTCGAGTCGTACTACAGACGCTTCGCGAGAAGGAATTATATGTCAAGTACTCCAAGTGTGAGTTCTGGCTCAGACAGATCGGTTTCCTGGGGCATATTGTTTCTGCATAGGGTATTTATGTTGATCCGCAGAAGGTTAAGCCATCATGAGGTGGGAGCAACCGCAGACAATTACTGAGGTCAGGTGTTTCTCGGACTTGCCAGATACTATCGGAGATTTGTAGAGGGATTCTCCAAGATTGCTGCCCTATTATCTAACTTGACACGAAAGGAAGTCAAGTTTGTCTGGGATGACCGTTATGAGAAGAGATTTCAGGAGCTTAAACATCGGTTGACTTCAGCACCGATTCTAGCCCTTCCCACCAGTAGCCGGGAGTATGTAGTGTTCAGTGATGCCAACCGGCAGGGTTTGGGCTATGTACTGATACAGGACGATTAGGTCATTGCATACGCCTCTAGACAATTGAAGAAGCATGAGCTGAACTATCTAACCCACGATCTCGAATTGGCAGCTATAGTCTTTGCATTAAAGATATGGCGATATTATCTCTATGGGGTGACATACAGGGTGTACACAGACCATAAGAGCCTGAAATACTTATTCACGCAGAAAGAGCTCAATCTGAGACAGAGGAGATGGTTAGAGCTAAGGATTATGACCTTATTATAGACTACCACCCTGGCAAGGCGAACGTAATTGCAGATGCTCTGAGCCGCAAGTCATCCTCTTCCTTATCTTTCGAGAGTGCCTACCTCTTGTGTCTTATGGGACTCCGCTCGTTGGGAGTTAGTTTGGCTAGTGATGAGAATAATGCACTTCTAGCTAGATTTAAGGTGAGGCTGACTCTTCTTGACCGCATTCGAGAGCTCCAAGTTTCAGATGAGGAGCTCCAGGGCATTGTTGAGAGGGTCCATAAAGGAAACGGTGGAGATTTTAAAGTTCGAGAGGATAGAATCATAGTATTCAGAGACTGAGTTTGGGTTCCAAATAATAGCGATCTCAGGAGTATTATACTAGAGGAGGCCCACTCTTCTGCCTATGCGATGCATCCAGGCAGTACTAAGATATACCGTACTATCAGAGGGAGTTATTGGTGGGGCGGAATGAAAAGGGAGATTGCTGAATTTGTAGCCAGGTGTTTGGTATGCCAACAGGTAAAGGCAGAGCATCAATAGCCAGCTAGTCCACTTCAGTCACTTCCTGTTCCCAAATGGAAGTGGGAACATATTACAATGGATTTTATTGTGGGACTTCCGCAGACTCCAGCACGACATGATGCTATTTGGGTGATTCTTGACAGACTCACCAAGTCCGTACATTTTCTACCCATTCGCAACAGCTATCCACTGGAGGATTTGGCTCGCCTATATATAAGTGAAATAGTCAGACTTCATGGGGTTCCTGTGTCGATTGTGTCAGACAGAGATCCTTGTTTTACCTTGAGGTTTTGGCCGAAACTATAGGAGGCCATAGATACCAGGCTACACTTTAGCATTGCTTTCCACCCCCAGATAGATGGTCAGTCAAAGAGGACTATACAGACGTTAGAGGACATGCTGAGAGCATGTGTGATAGATTTCAGAGGTAGTTGGGAGCAGCACCTCCCATTGGTGGTGTTCACGTATAACAACAGTTATCAAACCAGTATTGGGATGCCACCATACGAGGCCTTGTACGGGAGAAAGTGTAGGACACCATTATGCTGGGATGAGGTCGGAAAGAGACAACTCAGCAGTGTTGAGCTGATTGAGGAGACTCGAGAGAAAGTGAAGGTCATCCGTACTCTGATAAAGGCTGCTCAGGATAGATATAAGAGTTATGCTAATAGGCGGCGGAGACCTCTTGAGTTCGAGGAGGGAGATATGGTCTTTTTAAGGTATCTCCTTGGAAAGGAGTGATATGATTCAGATAGCAAGGGAAACTCAATCCCAGATACATTGGACCATTTCGAATCCTGAAAAGGATCGAAAAGATAGCTTACAGATTAGATCTGCCAACTGAACTTGCACGTATTCATGACGTATTCCATGACTCTGTGCTGAGAAAATATCTACCAGATCCCTCTCATGTGCTAGAACCTCCACCAGTTGAGCTAAGAGACGACTTGAGCTTTACTGTTCAGACCAAGAAGCTGAGAAGCAAAGAGGTGCCATTGGTTCGAGTTTAGTGGAGGAGTGACCAAGTCGAGGAGCAGACTTGGGAACCGGAGGATGCTATAAGGAGACAATATCCTAAACTTTTCGATGTATAGTTTTGAGGAAGAAACTTTATTTTAGGAGGTTAGAAAATGTAACATCGACTCTCGGTGTATTATTACTCTCCTCATATTTATATACATGATATTGCATCCATTTTGAGACAGATTATTTGAAATTTCTAAAACTTTGCCCTTAAAATCGCTTAAATCGAAAATTTTATCGGTAAACCGAAAACTTCATTGAAAAGTACCGGCAAGCCCTAAAATCACTAAAAATGGCTAATGAAAGTCAAAACACTTAAGTATAAGCATAAATAAGTGAATTTAAAATTTTTTTTAAAAATTCAAATTAAAAATGGCCTAGGGTCAAATTTACAATTTTGGAAAGTTCAGGGACTAAAGTATAAATATGAGAACTTGAGGGACTAAGTTGCAAAACCAGCCATTGAATGATAATTGGAGATCAACCATTGGCCAATAGCACACTTAGTGGCCACATAGGACATTCCATTACCAAACTTTGAAGAAATTATTTGTAAAGAACAAAATGATGCATGAAATGTGATTGGAAGGGTTTTTTTAGTGGTTTCTTATGTCTTCTTTCCTCTTGGCTAAATTTGACACTTTCTTTGCATGCATGGTGGTTGATTGCTGTCATTTCAAGTATATAGTGGAGTCTTGACAAGTGTAGGATAAGATAAAGCATGCAAAATAAATCAAGGGTCAAGATATGTTGATTTGGTTTATATAAAGACCAAAACCAACTATTTTATTCATTTTCTCTTCCATTCACCTCACTTTGATGAAATTTTTAGTAAAAAAAAGAGAGGATTTCTTGTGTTCATCCAAGCACTTGAGGTGTTGAAGAAGTAAGAAAAATCTTTGGTTAATAAAATTTTAATTGTTTAGATAGCATTAGCATGATGTAGAGATTTTTTTTTTTTATATTGATGTATATATGTTGCAAGTGTGGCAATCAAGTGCTAAAAAATGGTGTTGGTGATGAATATTTGGATGTCAAGATCTTATTAAAGAGGTAATACATTCTTCTTTAAGTATACATTGGATTAAATTGATCCCATGAAGTAGGTTTGTTCAAATAAACTAGCATGGTTAATGAGCTATAGTGATTCTATGATATCTTATCTTGTGATGATCAAAATTTAGATTGGTTTAGTTCTAGTAAAACTAGACTCCCTAAACTTTAAAATGAGCTATGGTGCAAATTTTTTCATTAAAAAATGAAATTATGGTAATTTTTAGAAGAAAAGGTAAAAATCGATGTTATATTCACTGTCCTGTGCACGACCAGTAAATTAATTTAAATATTAAGATAACTTCTGGATAGAATTAGGGAAACTTAAAACATGAAACTTTTAGATCTCTGTCTTATCTTTAAAATGAGATAAAATTCACTTACATCGAAATAGTATGCTGAAAGTTATGATATTTTTTCAAAAGCTATGCAGAAGTAGTCTTAAAATCAAAACTGAGATGCAAAATGGAATTTTATAAAATTATACATTTAAAATCTAATAATGGTCTAAACTGGAGAGTTTTAGATCTATGTCTTATCTTCAATTTGAGATAATAATCAATTAAATTAGAGAAGTACATAGGGAGATATGGAAATTCTCCCAAAACTATGCAAAATCGGTTTTAGGAACTTAGACTGAAAATTTATAAAACTTCTATAAATTCATGCAATGGGAATTTGGAGATGAGTTAAACAGGGAAAATGTAGATATATGTCTTAACTTTAATTAACAATTTGAATCACTCGATTCTGAGTTATATCAAGAAATTTATGACGTTTTTTCTAAAACTGTGCAAGAGTATAACTTAAAAGAAAAATGAATTGTAGATATATGAGTTTAAACAAACTAAGAATTAGAATCGGACTAAATCAAATTTGGATGAAATTATTGAAAGAAATATGGGGGATTGATATATATATGTTGTTGTCTTAGGAATAGACGATTAAACTACACTTGAGAGGCGACTCAGCTGAGTAACAAGGTTTTGGGGAAGTGGTGTACCATTCCGTACATGTGAGTGGGTTTTACTGTTGCCATATAGTTAATAAGCAAAACCATGTTTTATCAAAGCATGATTTGTGAAATGAATTATGAAATGATTTGTTAAATAGTTTGGTATCGATTTTGTGATAAATGGAGTATCCCAAAAATTTCTTTTAAATATGCATCTATAAATTTTGATGAAAAATATATGTGCCGTGTTTGAACCATGAAATGTACTTTGATGATATTAATATAAAAATACATGAGGTATCGGATTTCATAATTTTCCTTAACTTATATAGCACGATTGTTTGATTGATGATTTTGATGCGAGACTAGATTCTCAGGTATTAGTACCTGAATCCCCTTGATCGTAGATTGGGGATAGTACTTATAACCATGATATTATGATACAATAGGCGTTGTCCCGCGCAGACTTGCCTCGTATGCTATAGCAAACCCGTCTCGTTCTATAGATAGTCACACGGTTGCGATGTTATCGAGATACAGACACTCCACAAGGTTAGGTGGCGTGTATACGATACTAGATTTTCGAATTAGCCAAGTTGAACCGAAATGGGAGGACTGAATGACGTTTCAGTCTAACATTTGGGGAGGTCCGATGCCAATGCCAAAGTTAGGTCATTTGTCCGTTTAAAAGAAAAACCCTTGGTGGTTCGTTATTGGTCAAGGCATACCTTTGCCGAGAGCTTGTTTTGGTATGACTCTACGATTTATGACAGAAAATTTGGATGCATATGTTTTATGGATGATGATGTTAGAGAAATGTGTTTGAAATTGTCATACATACTTGAAATATGGTATAAAATATATTTATATATATATGGTTTAATACTTCATTTTCACACCACTTATTAACTACATGTTACGACTATTCAGTTATTGAGTAAATAATTTTACTCACCCCTCACTCCCTTAAATTTTACAGATATAGTATTTAGAGGGACACGTTGATAGACATCGACGTACACAAATTTTAGAGACTATCGTTAGAGACGTATCACGGTATGAAACTTTTGTTGTATCTTTAAGAATATTAATTAATCATGTTAGAATGATTGTACGAAACAAATGAACTTTCTTTTGCAGTATAGATATATTTGAGGACTTTTATATTTAAATACTAATAAAATATTTATAACTGAAATTTATTATTAGACTTGCGTTACCTTGAGGATATATGACAGGGTTGGGTCGGTATTTGAAGTAACGGACGACTGTTCACAGCCTTTGAATCACGGATCAGGGTATGACAATAGATCTATAATAATAATAAAGTAATAAATTTTATATTATAATTATATCGTTATGAATTTGAAATATTTTTAATTTTAATAATTTTAAATTTATAGTAATATGTTTTATATTAATAATAATAATAATAAGAATAATAATAATAATAATTGTAATAATACTAACTAATAATAATAATAGTAGTACTAATAGTGAAATGGTAATAATAATAACATTAGCAATAGTAATGTTAGTAATATTAATATTAGTACTAATGATCGAAATAATAATAATAATAATAATAATAATCTCAATAATGATATACCAATGAAGGTAGATTTTGACTAATGAAGGCAGAGAGCGCGAGACACAGACGTACAACAAAGACCAATGAAGACGAAACACAAAAGGAAGACGAAGACGAAGATCGAATGGAGATCTGAGCGAACAAACTAAGGTAGACTTTGACTAATGGAGGCAGAGACAGCGAGACGCTGATGGACAACGAAGCCGAAGGGAATGAAACACAAAGGGAGATGCAGATGAAGATTGAAGGGAGATCTGAGCGAACAAACGAAGACACAGAGAGATCCGAATGAGTCAAACTGATGGAGAATGACGGGATAGACAGAAAGCGAGTAGTTAGAGCTAGACAAACCGATGGAGAAAAAAGGGGTAGTGAGAGAAAGAGTGGTCAGAGCGAGAGTTTCACATACGAAGGCGAGGTCTGCGGGTGTCATCAGTTTAGCAAGGATAGGGGAGTATGAGGTTAAATCTGAGTGTTTTGAGGGTAGATTTAAGTTTTTGAGGGAGAGATCGAGACTTGCTTGGCCGGATGCTACGGGGCAGAGTGCAGATCTCGATCGATGGTAGGTTCGGAGTACGGTAGGTTTTCTTAGGAGGGAGAGAGCGAGAGAGAGGTAGAGGTGGAGGGAGATAGAGAGCGAAGATGGAGGGGAGGAGGTGGGAGAGAGAAAGAGATAGAGAGGGGGGTAGGAGGGAGAGAAGAGGCTACTTAGCCGATCAAGCAGCGTAGGAAAGCTGCTTGAGCGATTGATGGTGGGTGGAGGCAGAGGAGCGAAATCGAGTGTTGGGGGGCGAGAGAGAGAGAGAGAGAGAGAATAGCAGGCACCAACAAACAAGAGTTATTGGATGCTGAAGAGGAAAAGCTGTAGGCATTGTTTTCTCACAGTGAAAAACTGGCAATTTGTTTTGTTGTTGTTGTTTAATAAGATCCTGCAGCTATCATCTATAAATGCTGTGAATGTAAATGATAAATCATTTTGTTCCATGTTAGGGGTGGAGATCAAACAAAAAGATATTATATTCTATACTGTAATTGGGAATTTGCAATATTTTGCATGTTGCAAAAGATAACAAATTTTGTTTGCTTCTTTTCTGTGCATTTCTTCATGCTTAGTTGTTTAATGTGGACTCAAATCGTTTAAATGCTGAAGTAATTATGGGCATATAACATTCACGTGTTTCATTTGCTTTGTTTATTTATTCTATATCTGTCCATTCTGATATTCTCAATATTGGACAAGTCTTGCTGCTTGAATTATTCTCATTGCAGACAAGTTTATGTTGCAAAGATGTCCACTTTTGACTTGTGATGCATGTGCCATTGGAGGCATCAACTGGAAATAGCTGTTATTGTGCGCATGGCAAGACTGGTTGCAAATTAGATTCATACAAAAATGTGAAGGACAACACCTTGTGTTGATTTTTACATCTAAATGTCTAAGAATGCAACTTTGGGCTGCATTGTGTGATTGTTGATTTGTTGGAATGCTTTTATAGGATAATAATCATGGTTAATAAATAGTATGAATAGTTAATTTTTGTTATGTAATTTTTATTTATTTATTTATTTATTTGTTTTGATTATTGAAGACTTATTCAGATTTAGAGTTGCAAAACTCATCTACACACAAAAAACCATTCTTTTTTTGGGGGAAAATGTTTTCTATATTCGCAAATGTTGTTTGATTATTAGTATATGTGGTTATTGTAAAGTGAGCATTAGTTTAGTAAAGTTAAAGTCTTATGAAATCCTTGTTGAATTTCTACAGGCCCCTTATTTGGCAACTTTGAAACTGGTTCAAGATATGAGGCTAAGCTGGAGAGATATTTTCAGCGGTTGTGTGGATTTGAATGATTTCACAAATGTGTGGCTGAAATGCTTATGAAACTTCAACAGCCAAAAGTGTACTGTCAAGATCATACTCTATGGTTTTTAAATAATGCTCTCTATATTATGTTAATACTGATCTATTTGTTTAAATAATTCATTTAGTGTATAAGACAATTGTTTCTTTATGTTTCTTTACATATGCAAGATCTTGAACATCAGGTGCTGTCGTGTCTTGTATTTCTTTAGTGTGGAGATTAACATTAAAGGCTCTCTCTCTCTCTCTCTCCCCCTCCCCAAGTTTTTTTCTTTTTATGTGGATGAGGATTTCATGTGATTATAGTTTAAGGATTAATGATTTCGTGTGGATCTTATTTAAGGTAGGATTTTCATGTGGCTGATTAAATTTGGCAATAAAATTTTTTTTTTCGAAACATAAAAAGATCCGTCACAAAATTCTTGGCTAAAAATCCATCGCAAAACTCATCACTAATATTTTGTTGTTAAGTTCATCGCTAACCGATAATTGATACATTCGTCGTTAAATTCGTAGCTAAATATTCGTCATTAAATTCGTGGTTAAAAATCCATCGTAAAAAGTATGTCACTAAATTCATAGCAAAATATCTATCACCAAAATTCATAGAAAAGTATCCGTTGCTAAAATCATGGTAAAAATCCATCGCTAAATTCATGACAAAAAATCTATCGCTAAATTCATGGTAAAAAATCCGTCACTAAATTCGTCATTAAATTCATTGCTAATTTGTGAGGAACTTAGTGACGAAAATTTTTTGTCGTAAATTTGTAACGAAAGTTTAAAATTTTCGTTCCAAAATTTTGCGACGCCATATTAGTCACGGATTTTTTCGTCACAAAATTCATCGTAAATTTGTTTTATGATGAATTTTCTTATTTTTTTCATCGCTAATTCCATGACAAAAAAATGATTTTTTCGTAGTGTAAAAAAAATAAATAAATAAACAAAATTTGATATATTTAAAGAGAGAAAACTTAAATCAATATGATTAGAAAAAAAATACATATATGAATTAAATTGATTCTTTTTAGAGAAAAAATTGTTGTGTCCACTATAAAACTTCCATTTTAACTGTAATAGTGTCGTGCGACCGTAAAAAATTTCAAATGCACTTCTTCATTTAATCCAATCCGTTTGAATCCCTAATTCACACCTCTATCTACGTTGTTGTCACCTTGAATGATAGACCCGAAATATATAAAACATTTAATCTTAGGTATGTCTTGTCCCTTTAACTTAATTGTTTATTAAAATTTTGATAACTGACATTAAATATATATTTCATATATTCAGTTTTTGAGTGACTCAATTTAAATTTTCTGATTTCTAGTAGGTCCCTTCACAATTCCAATTTAGTGTCAACACCCTCCGTAGGTTCATTGACAAGAATTATATCATCTACAAAAAGTATATAACATGGTGTTTCATTTTGAATGATTTTCGTTACTTTATCAATCACTATTACAAAAATAAAAGGACTAAATACCAAAATTTGATGAAATCCAATATTAATTGGGAAACTATGGTTCGACTCCACTGGGAATCAAACCCAAAATCTCTAATTTCGTAGACCAGCGCCTTATCTATTGGGCCATAAAGTCCTTGTTCACTTTAAGGGAAAAAAATTAAAAATGAAAAATTATAATAAATTATTTTTTTAGATAGAAAATGAATATGCCTACTTTTAGTTTTAAAAATAAATTAAAAAAAAAACAAACAAACAAACAAACAAAAACAAAATCAAAATCAAAATCAAAAACAAAATTTAATATGTTTAAAGAGAAAAAATATAAATCAATGTAATTAAAAAAATATATATTAATTAAATTGATTGATTTCATAGAAAAAATTGATGTGTTCGCTATAAAACTTCCCATTCAATTACAATGGTATTGTATAACCGTAAAACATTCTAAATTCACTTCTCCATTTCATCTAATCCATTTGAATCCCATAATTCACACCTCCATCAATGTTATTGTCGCTTTGAATGATAAACCCAAAATATATAAAATGTTCACTCTTAGATACGTCTTATCCCTTTAACTTAATCATTTATTAAAATTCTGATAACTGCCGTTAAATGTACATTTCATCTATTCAGATCTTGAGAAACTCAATTTAAATTTTATGATTTCTAGTAGGTCCCTTCATAATTCCAATTTAACGTCAATACCCTCCATAGTTTTATCGATAAGAATTATATCATCTACAAAAAGTATATAACATGGTGTTTCATTTTGAATGATTTTCGTTATTTAATCAATCACTATTACAAAAATAAGAGGACTTAATACCAAAATTTAGTGAAATCCAATATTAATTAGGAAGTTATGGTTCGACTCCACTAGGGATCAAACCCAAAATCTCCGGTTCCATAGACCAGCGGCTTATCAATTGGGCCATGAAGTCCTTGTTCACTTTAAGAGAGAAAAATTAAAAGTGAAAAATTATAATAAATTATTTTTTTTAGAGAGAAAATGAATATGCCTACTTTTAGTTAAAAACAAAATTCGGTAGATAAAAAACTTAAATCAATGTAATTAGAAAAACGTAATAATTAAATTGATTGATTTTAGAGAAAAAAATTGATATGTTCACTATAAAACTTCTCATTCAACAACAATGTATCGTGCAACGTAAAACATTCTAAATTCACTTCTCTATTTCATCCAATTCATTTGGATCCTATAATTCACACCTCCATCTATGTTATTGTTGCTTTGAATGATGGACTCAAAATATATAAAACGTTTATTCTTATGTTTGTCCTTTTAAATTAATCGTCTATTAATATTCTTATAACAGCCGTCAAATGTAAATTCCATATATTCAATTTTTGACCGATTCAATTTAAATTTTTTAAATTTTACTATGTCCCTTCATAATTCCAATTTACTATCAATACCCTCCGTAGTTTCATCGATGAGTATTATATCATTCTACAAAATATATATACCATAATATTTCATTTCGAATAATTTTTGTTATTTCATCCAACACCATTACAAAAATAAGAGGACAAAATACCAAAGTTGGGTGAAACCCAACATTGACTAGGAAGTTACAGTTCGACTCCACTGGGGATCGAACCCAGAATCTCTGGTTCCGTAGACCAGCGCCTTATCCATTGGGCCATGGAGTCCTTGTTCACTTTAAGAGAGAAAAATTAAATGTGAAAAATTACAATGAATTATTTTTTGAGAAAAAATTAATATCCTTACTTTGGTCCCCCAAAAAAAAAAAAGCCTAAATATGGTATGTTTAAAAAGAGAAAACTTAAATCAATGTAATTATGGAAAGAATATAAGATTTAAACTAATTTTTTCAGAGAAAAAATGACATATTCGCAATTAAATTTTTCCTTCAACTGCAATGGTATTGTATGATAACAAAAAATTCCAAATAAATTTTTCGATTTCATCTAAACCGTTTAGATCCTATAGCTCACCTCTCCATCTATGTTGTTGTCCTATTGTATGATGGACTCAAAATATATAAAACATTCACTCGTAAGTACGTCATATCACTTTAACTTAATTGTTTACTCAACATTCTGATAACTATCATCAAACCTGCAACCTATATATTTAGTTTTTTACCGACTCATTTAAATCTTCTAATTTCTAATATGTCTCTCCAAAACTTCAATTTAGCATCAATACCCTCCATAGTTTCATTGACGAGTATTATATCATCTATAAAATATGGCATTTCATTTTGAATGGTTCTCGTTATTTTTTCTATTAAGAGGATTTAATAACGAAGTTTGGTAAAATTCAATATTAATTGGAAAGCTATGGTTTGACACCATTGGGGATCGGACCCTGAATCTCTGGTTCCATAGACCAGTGCCTTATCCATTGGGGCCATGGAGTCCTTGATCACTTTAAGGGAAAAAAATTAAAAGTGAAAAAATTATAATAAATTATTTTTTTAGAGAGGAAATGAATATGCCTTCTTTTAGTTTTTTTTTTTTAAAAAAAAAACAAAAAACAAAAAAATAAACAAACAAACAATATTTGATATGTTTAAAGAGGAAAAACTTAAAACAATGTAATTTGAAAAAAAAAAAGAAATATATTAATTAAATTGATTCATTTCAAAGAAAAAATTGATGTGTTCACTATAAAACTTCACCTTCAACTACAATGGTATCATGGGACCACAAAACATACTAAATTCACTTCTCTATTTCATCTAACACATTTGAATCCTATAATTCACACCTTCATTTATGTTATTGTCACTTTGGAAGATGGACCCAAAATATATGAAACGTTCACTCTTAATTATATTTTGTCTATTTAACTTAATCGTTTATTAATATTTTGATAATTGTAGTCAAATATAAATCTCAAATATTCAGTTTTTGACCGACTCAATTTAAATTTTTTAAATTCTAGTATGTCCTTTTATAATTCCAATTTACTGTCAATACCCTTTGTAGTTTCATCAGTGAGTATTATATCATTCTACAAAATGTATATAACATGTGTTGGAGGTGGGTTTTGGCTCCACAAATACCAGCTCCTTCTTGACCTAAACAGTAGTCGTCGATGGGTAGAAACACTTGTAAAAACCATCGGAGGGTACTCCGACAGGAAAACTCCGACGCTCAAGTCAGTGAAAAGCAGTTTTCATTTGAAAGAAACAGATTGAGAATTAAAGGAAGGCTGTTCCCTGTGATCGGTGTGCCCAGAGTGCTAGGCATAGAGAGCATACCTGGTTCTGAGACCATAAGGATCATTTTATACCTCTGAGTGATGTGCGCCGTTGGGGGACTTCAACCCTACCTTCCTTATCAAACTATTCCAAAAATCTCGGAGGTTGATATTATAAGTTGATCGCGATCTTCATTTATCGGTAGGACTACCATTTTAGAGAGGGGTGCTTCCCTTATTTGAAAGATCCGGGATCTACCGTTATAAAATAGGAAACTGAAGTAAAGGAAATCCTGACCTTCTTTTAATATCGCTCAGAGTGTTGCACATTGTTCGGTCGCTTGACCGATAACAGGCCTTCGAAACTCGTTCGATTAGAGGGCTAACATTTGCTTGTTCGATTGGGGGTGACTGCCTTTGCTCGGCGAGTATTATTCGGTGGATTCGGACGAATGAGGCATCATTGCTCGGGAGGTCTGGGCGACTGAGACCTTTCGGTGGATTGATTCGAGCGACTGAGGCCCTCCAGTAGGTTATTGTGACGATTGTCAGATACAGGTCTATGAGCGCCCTTCGTGGTCTTTTTTTAGCATCGACTTCTTTGGTTTGGGCTTTTGGACCATATCCCATCAATATGGTATTTCATTTCGAATAATTTTCGTTGTTTCATCCAACACCATTACAAAAATAAGGGAACCTAATACCGAAGTTTGTTGAAACCCAATATCAATTAACTATGAAGTTACAATTCGACTCCACTGGGGATCGAACCCAGAATCTCTGGTTCCGTAGACCAGCGCCTTATCCATTGGGCCATGGAGTCCTTGTTCACTTTAAGAGAGAAAAATTAAAAGCAAAAACTTACAATAAATTATTTTTTGAGAAAAAATTAATATACTTACTTTTAGAAGACAAAAAAAAAAAAAAAAAAACTAAATTTGGTATGTTTAAAGAGAGAAAACTTAAATCAATGTAATTATAGAAAGAATATATGAATTAAACGAATTTTTCCAAAGAAAAGTTGATATACTCGTCATTAAACTTTTCCTTCAACTGTAATGATATTGTGTGATAGCAAAATATTCCAAATAAACTTCTCCATTTCATCAAAGCCGTTTAGATTGTATAACTCACCCCTTCATCTATGCTATTATCGTATTGTATGATGGACCCAAAATATATAAAACATTTACTCTTAGGTACGTCATATCACTTTAACTTAATTATTTACTCAGCATTCTGATAATTGTCATCAAATCTATATCCTATATACTCATTTTTTACCAACTTGATTTAAATCTTCTGAATTCTAATGTCTCTCCAAAACTCCAATGTAACATCAATACCTCCATAGTTTTATCGACGTGTATTATATCATCTATAAAAAGTATATATACACTATAATATTTCATTTTGAATGGTTCACGTTATTTCATCCATCACTATTACAAAAATAAGAGGACAAAATACCAAAGTTGGGTGAAACCCAACATTGACTAGGAAGTTACAGTTCGACTCCACTGGGGATCGAACCCAGAATCTCTGGTTCCGTAGACCAGCGCCTTATCCATTGGGCCATGGAGTCCTTGTTCACTTTAAGAGAGAAAAATTAAATGTGAAAAATTACAATGAATTATTTTTTGAGAAAAAATTAATATCCTTACTTTGGCCCCCCCAAAAAAAAAGCCTAAATTTGGTATGTTTAAAAAGAGAAAACTTAAATCAATGTAATTATGGAAAGAATATAAGATTTAAACTAATTTTTTCAGAGAAAAAATGACATATTCGCAATTAAACTTTTCCTTCAACTGTAATGGTATTGTATGATAACAAAAAATTCTGAATAAATTTTTCGATTTCATCTAAACCGTTTAGATCCTATAGCTCACCTCTCCATCTATGTTGTTGTCCTATTGTATGATGGACTCAAAATATATAAAACATTCACTCGTAAGTACGTCATATCACTTTAACTTAATTGTTTACTCAACATTCTGATAACTATCATCAAACCTGCAACCTATATATTTAGTTTTTTACCGACTCATTTAAATCTTCTAATTTCTAATATGTCTCTCCAAAACTTCAATTTAGCATCAATACCCTCCATAGTTTCGTTGACGAGTATTATATCATCTATAAAATATGGCATTTCAATTTGAATGGTTCTCGTTATTTTTTCTATTAAGAGGACTTAATAACGAAGTTTGGTAAAATTCAATATTAATTGGAAAGCTATGGTTTGACACCATTGGGGATCGGACCCTGAATCTCTGGTTCCATAGACCAGTGCCTTATCCATTGGGGCCATGGAGTCCTTGATCACTTTAAGGGAAAAAAATTAAAAGTGAAAAAATTATAATAAATTATTTTTTTAGAGAGGAAATGAATATGCCTTCTTTTAGTTTTTTTAAAAAAAAAAACAACAAACAAAAAAATAAACAAACAAACAATATTTGATATGTTTAAAGAGAAAAAACTTAAAACAATGTAATTTGAAAAAAAAAAGAAATATATTAATTAAATTGATTCATTTCAAAGAAAAAATTGATGTGTTCACTATAAAACTTCACCTTCAACTACAATGGTATCATGGGACCACAAAACATACTAAATTCACTTCTCTATTTCATCTAACCCATTTGAATCCTATAATTCACACCTTCATTTATGTTATTGTCACTTTGGAAGATGGACCCAAAATATATGAAACGTTCACTCTTAATTATATTTTGTCCATTTAACTTAATCGTTTATTAATATTTTGATAATTGTAGTCAAATGTAAATCTCAAATATTCAGTTTTTGACCGACTCAATTTAAATTTTTTAAATTCTAGTATGTCCTTTTATAATTCCAATTTACTGTCAATACCCTTTGTAGTTTCATCAGTGAGTATTATATCATTCTACAAAATGTATATAACATGTGTTGGAGGTGGGTTTTGGCTCCACAAATACCAGCTCCTTCTTGACCTGAACAGTAGTCGTCGATGGTTGGAAACACCTGCAAAAACCGTCGGAGGGTACTCCGACAGGAAAACTCCGACGCTCAAGTCAGTGAAAAACAGTTTTCATTTGAAAGAAACAGATTGAGAATTAAGGGAAGGCTGTTCTCTGTGATCGGTGTACCCAGAGTGTTAGGCATAGAGAGCATACCTGGTTCTGAGACCTTAAGGATCATTTTATACCTCTGAGTGATGTGCGTCGCTGGGGGACTTCAACCCTACCTTCCTTATCAAACTATTTCGAAAATCTCGGAGGTTGATATTATAAGTTGATCACAATCCTCATTTATCGGTAGGACTACCATTTTAGAGAGGGGTGCTTCCTTTATTTGAAAGATCCAGGATCTGCCGTTATAAAATAGGAAACTGAAGTAAAGGAAATCCTGACCTTCTTTTAATATCGTTCAGAGTGTTGCATATTGTTCGGTCGCTTGACCGATAAGGGGCCTTCGAAACTCGTTCGATTAGAGGGCTAACATTTGCTTGTCCGATTGGGGGTGGCTGCCTTTGCTCGGCAAGTATTATTCGGTGGATTCGGACGAATCAGGCATCATTGTTCGAGAGGTCTGGGCGACTGAGACCTTTCGGTAGATTGATTCGAGCGACTAAGGCCCTCCAGTAGGTTATTGTGACGATTGTCAGATACAGGTCTGTGAGCACCCTTCGTGGGCTTTTTTTAGCATCGACTTCTTTGGTTTGGGCTTTTGGACCATATCCCATCAATATGGTATTTCATTTCGAATAATTTTCGTTGTTTCATCCAACACCATTACAAAAATAAGGGAACCTAATACCGAAGTTTGTTGAAACCCAATATCAATTAACTATGAAGTTACAATTCGACTCCACTGGGGATCGAACCCAGAATCTCTGGTTCCGTAGACCAGCACCTTATCCATTGGGCCATGGAGTCCTTGTTCACTTTAAGAGAGAAAAATTAAAAGCAAAAACTTACAATAAATTATTTTTTGAGAAAAAATTAATATACTTACTTTTAGAAAACAAAAAAAAAAAAAAAAAAAAAAAAAAAAAAAAAAACTAAATTTGGTTTTTTTAAAGAGAGAAAACTTAAATCAATGTAATTATAGAAAGAATATATGAATTAAACGAATTTTTCCAGAGAAAAGTTGATATACTCGTCATTAAACTTTTCCTTCAACTGTAATGATATTGTGTGATAGTAAAAAATTCCAAATAAACTTCTCCATTTCATCAAAGCCGTTTAGATTGTATAACTCACCCCTTCGTCTATGCTATTATCGTATTGTATGATGGACCCAAAATATATAAAATATTTACTCTTAGGTACGTCATATCACTTTAACTTAATTATTTACTCAGCATTCTGATAACTGTCATCAAATCTATATCCTATATACTCATTTTTTACCAACTTGATTTAAATCTTTTGAATTCTAATATGTCTCTCCAAAACTCCAATGTAGCATCAATACCTCCATAGTTTTATCGACGTGTATTATATCATCTATAAAAAGTATATATACACTATAATATTTCATTTTGAATGGTTCACGTTATTTCATCCATCACTATTACAAAAATAAGAGGATTTAATAACAAAGTTTAGTAAAACCCAATATTAATTGGGAAGCTATGGTTCGACTCCACTGGGGAGCGAACCCAGAATCTCTGGTTCCGTAGACCAGCACCTTATCCATTGGGCCATGGAGTCCTTGTTCACTTTATGAGAAAAAAATAAAAGTGAAAAATTACAATAAATTATTTTTTTAGTGAAAAAATTAGTATGCTTACTTTTAGAAGACCCAAAAAAAAAAAAAAAAAAAAAAAAAAAAAAAAACCTAGATTTGGTATCTTTAAAGAGAGAAAAATTAAATCAACATAATTAAGGAAAGAATATATCAATTAAACTGATTGTTTTTAGAGAAATAATTGATGTGTTTACTATTAAACTTCCACTTTAATTACAATAGTATTGTGTGATTGCAAAAAATTCTAAAACCACTTCTCCATTTCATCCAACCCACTTGGATCGTATTATTCACACCTCCATCTATGTTGTCACATTGCATGATGGACCCAAAATATATAGAACATTCACTATTAGGCGCGTCTTATCCATTAAATTAATTGATTATTCAATATTCTGATAACTACCGTCAAACGTAAATTCCATATTCAGTTTTTGACTGATTCAAAATTTTTGCATGTCCCCCCAAAAATCTAATTTAGCATTAATACTTTCCATAGTTTTATTGACGAATATTATATTATCTACAAAAAATATATACCAGAGTATTTCATTTTAAATGATTTTCATTATTTTATCCATCACTATCACCAAAATGAGTCTTTAATATCGAATCTTGGTGAAACTCAATGCTAATTTGGAAGCAATAGATGGTTTACTATTAAACTTCCACTTCAATTGCAACAGTATCGTGTAATTGCAAAAAATTCCAAAACCATTTCTCCATTTTATCTAACCTGCTTGAATCTTATAATTTACACATCCATCTATGTTGTTGTCGCATTGCATGATGAACCCAAAATATATTGAGCATTCACTTTTATGTACGTCTTATCCTTTAATTTATTTGATTATTCAACATTCTGATAACTATCGTCAAACGTAAATTTTATATTCAGTTTTTGACCGACTCAAAATTTTAGTATGCCCCCCTAAAAATCTAATTTAGCATTAATACTCTCCGTAGTTTTATCGACACAAATTATATCATCTACAAATAGTATATACCAGAGTATTTCATTTTAAATGTTTTTCATTATTTTATCCATCACTATTACAAAAATTAGAGTATTTAATATTAAATTTTGGTGAAACTCAATATTAATTTGGAAGCTAGGGTTCAACTCCACTTAGGATCAAACTCAGAATCTCTGATTTTCATAGACCAACACCTTATCCATTAGGCCATTGAGTCCTTGCTCACTTTAATAGAGAAAAATTAAAAGTGAAAAATTACAATAAATTATTTTTTTAGAGAGAAAATGAATATGCCTACTTTTAGAAGACAAAAAAAAAAAAGCTAAATTTGGTATGTCTAAAGAGAAAAAACTTAAATTAATGTAATTAAAAATATATATGAATTAAATCGATTGTTTTTTGAGAAAAAATTAATGTGTTCACTATAAAATATTTCCTTCAAGTACAATGGAATCGTACAACCGCAAAAAATTCCATAAAGTTCTCTATTTCATTCAACCCATTTGAATTTTATAATTCATACCACCATCTATGTTATTGTCGCTTTAAATGATGGTCCCAAAATATATAAAATGTTTGAGGTACATCTTGTCCCTTTCACTTAATTGTTTATTCATCATTCTGATAATTATCGTTAAACCTACAAGTCACATACTCTGTTTTCAATCGATTCAATCTAAATTCTCTAAATTTTAATATATCTATTCATAATTCTAATTTAGCATTAATAACTTCTGTAGCTTCATCGACGAACATTATATAACCTATAAAAAGTATAGACCATGATATTTTATTTTGAATGCTTTTCGTTATTTTAATCATTACTGTTACAAAAATGGGAGTACTTAATACCAAAGTTTGGTGAAACACAATATCAATTGGAAAGCTATGGTTTAAATGGATTCGAACCAAGTATCATTGGCTCCGTAAACCAGCGCCTTATCCATTGGGCAATGGAGTCCTTGTTCAATTTAAAAGAGAAAAATAAAGGTGAAAAATTACAATAAATTATCTTTTAAAGAAAAAAACTAATATGCTTAATTTTATATGACAAAAAAAAAAAAAAAATTTGGTATGTTTAAAGAGAGAAAAATTAAATCAATGCAATTAGAGAAAGAATATATGAATTAAATTGGTTGCTTTTTAGAGAAGAATTGATATGTTCACTATAAAACTTCTCATTCAATTCAATGGCAATCATAATAAAAAAAAAAAAAAAAATCCAAATGCAATTCTCCATTTCATCCAAACTGTATAGATCCTATAATTTGCACCTCAATCTATATTGTTGTCGCTTTGCATGATGGATTCAAAATATACAAAACATTTACTCTTATGTATGTCTTATCCCTTTAACTTAATCATTTATTTAACATTTTGATAACTGTCGTCAAACGTATATCTCATATACTTAGTTTTTAATCAAATTAATCTTAATCTTCTAAATTTTAGTATATTCCTCCATAACTCCAATTTAGCGCTAATACCTTCCGTAATATCATCGACGAATATTATATCATCTACAAAATATATATACCATGATATTTCATTTTAAATAGTTTTCGTTATTTCATCCATCACAATTAAAAAAATTAAAAAACTTAATATCGAAACTTAATGAAATTCAATATTAATTGAGAAGCTATGGCTCGACTCCACTGGGGATCAAACCTAGAATCTCCCTTTAACTTAATCATTTATTCAACATTCTGATAACTATCGTCAAACATGTCCCCTATTTCATTTTAAATAGTTTTCGTTATTTTGTGTTAAAAAATTAAAGAACTTAATATTGAAACATAATAAAAATCAATATTAATTGAGAAGTTATGGTTTGACTCCACTAAGAATTGAACCTAGAATCTCTAGTTCCATAGACCAGCACCTTATCCATTAGGCCATGGAGTCCTTGCTTACTTTAAGAGAGAAAAATTAAAAGTTAAAAATTACAATAAATTATCTTTTTAGAGAGAAAAAGAATACGCCTACTTTTAAAAGATCAAAAAAAAAAAACTAAATTTAGTATGTTTAAAGAGAAAAAACTTAAATCAATGTAATGAGAGAAAGAATATATGAATTACATTGATTGTTTTTAGAGAAAAAATTAATGTGTTCACTATAAAACTTACTTTTTAACTGCAATGGTATTAGCTGCAAAAAATTTCATATGTAATTCTTCATTTCACCCAATCTACTTAGATCCTATAATTCGTACTACCATCTATTTTGTTTTCACTTTAAATGATGCATCCAAAATATATAAAATGTTCAAGGTATGTATTGTTCCTTTTACTTAATCATTTATTCATCATTCAGATAACTGTCGTCAAACATACAACTCACATACAAAGTTTTTGACTAAGTCAATCTAAATTCTCTAAATTTTAATATGTTTGCTCATAACTCCAATTTAGCATTAATATCATCAGTAGTTTCATTGACAAGTATTATATCTCCTATAAAATGTATATACAATGGTATTTCATTTTGAATGTCTTTAGTTATTTTATCATTACTATTATAAAAGAGAGAGAGAGAGAGAGAGAGAGAGAGAGAGAACTTAATAGTTTGGTGAAACCCAATATTAATTGGGAAGCTATGGTTCTATTCCACTAGGGATCAAACCTAGAATCTCTAGTTCCGTAGACCAGTGCCTTATCCATTGGGCCATGGAGTCCTTGTTCAATTTAAAAAAGAAAAATTAAACGTGAAAAATTACAGTAAATCACTTTTTAAAGAAAAAACTAATATGCTTACTTTTAAAAGACAAAAAAAATAAATAAATTTGGTATGTTTATAGAGAGAAAAATTAAATCAATGTAATTAGAGAAAGTATATATGAATTAAATTGATTATCTTTCTGAGAAAAATTGATATGTCAACTATAAAACTTCCTCTTCAACCGCATCGGTATCATGTAATCACAAAAGATTCTAACTGCACTTCTCTATTTCATTCAATACATTTGAATCCTATAGTTTATACCTCAATATATAATGTTATCGCTTTGCATGATGGATCTAAAATATATAAAATGTTCACTCTTTGGTATGTCTTATTCCTTTAACTTAATCATTTATTCAACATTCTAATAATTGTCATCAAACATATATCTCATATACTCAAATTTTGATCGACTTAATCTAAATGTTCTAAATTTTAGTATATTGCTCCGTAACTCCAATTTAGTGTTAGTATCCTCCGTAATATCATTAAAGAATATTATATCATTTACAAAAAGTATACTTCATGTTACTTCATTTTGAATGATTTTTGTTATTTGATCCATCACTATTACAAAAATTAGAGGAATTAATACCAAAACTTAGTAAAACCCAATATTAATTGGGAAGCTATGGTTTTACTCCACTGGGAATCGAACCTAAAATCTCAGGTTCCATAGATCAACACCTTATCTGTTGGGCCATGGAATCTTTGCTCACTCTAAGTGAGAAAAATTAAAAGTGAAAAATTACAATAAATTATTTTTTTTAGAGAGAAAATGAATATGCCTACTTTTAGAAGACCAAGAAAAAAAAACCCTAAATTTGGTATGTTTAAAGGGAGAAAACTTAAGTCAATGTAATTAGAGAAAGAATATATAAATTAAATTGATTGTTTTTAGAGAAAAAAATAATGTCTTCACTATAAAACTTCCCCTTCAACTGTAATGATATCGTGTGACAGCAAAAAATTGCATATGCAATTCTTTATTTAATCCAACCAACTTGAATTCTATAATTCATACCATCATCTATGTTGCTGTCATTTTAAATGATGGACCGTCTTGTCCTTTTTACTTAATCGTTTATTTATTATTCTGATAACTGTCATCAAACGTAAAACTCATATATTTAGTTTTTGACTGATTCAGTATAAATCCTCTAAATTTTAGTATGTCTATTCATAACTCTAATTTAGCATTAATACCCTCCGTAGTATCATCGATGAGTATTATATCACCTATAAAAAATATATACTATGGTATTTTATTTTAAATATTTTTTATTATTTCATCCATCACTAATACAAAAATGAGAGAATTTAATTTTGAAGTTTGGTGAAACCCAATATTAATTGGGAAGCTATGGTTCGACTCTACTGGGGATCAAACTTAGAATCTCTGGTTCCATAGATCAGTGCCTTATCCATTAGGCCATGGAGTCTTTGTTCAATTTAAAAGAGAAAATTAAAGGTGAAAAATTACAATAAATTATCTTTTAGCGAAAAAACTAATATGTTTACTTTTAGAAGACCAAAAAAAAACCAAATTTGGTATGCGTAAAGAAAGAAAATTAAATCAATGTAAGTGGAGAAAGACTATATGAATTAAATTGATTGTTTTTTAGAGAAAAATTTGATTTCTTTACTATAAAACTTTCCATTCAACTACAATGGTATAGTACGATGGCAAAAACTTTCAAATGCACTTCTCCACTTCATCTAACCCATTTGAATTCTATAATTCACACATCTATCTATATTGTTGTCGCTTTGCTTGATGAATCCAAAATATATAAAACATTCACTCCTAAGTATGTCTTATTCCTTTAACTTAATCATTTATTCAATGTTCTAATAACTGTCGTCAAACATATATCCCATACACTTAGTTTTTGACCGACTTAGTCTAAATTTTTTGAATTCTAGTATGTCCTCTCATAACTCTAATTTAATATTAATACCCTCCTTAATTTTATCGATGAGTATTATATCATCCATAAAAAGTATGCATAATGGTATTTCATTTTGAATGGTTTTCGTTGTTTCATCCATCACCAATACAAAAATGAGAGGACTAAAACCAAAACTTGGTTAAAGCCAATATTAATTGGGAAGCTATTCATCAACTCCACTAGGGGATCGAACCCAATATCTCTAGTTTCGTAAACCAGCGCCTTATCCATTAAACCATGGAGTCCTTGTTCACTTTAAGAGAGAAAAATCAAAAGTGAAAAATTACAATAAATTATTTTTTAATAAGAAAATGAATATACTTTAGTTTTGGAACACAAAAAAAAAAACTAAATTTGGTGTGTTCAAAGATTTAACTCTATATAATTAGAGAAAGAATATATGAATTAAATTGAATGCTTTTAGAGAAATTGATGTGTTCATAAAACTTCCTATTTAACTGCAATGGTATTCCGTGACTGCAAAAAAATTCTAAATGTATTTCTTCATTTCATCCAATCCGTTTGGATTCTATAATTCTTACCTCCATTTATGTTATTGTTGCTTTGAATGTTAGAATCAGAATATATAAAACGTTCGCTCTTAGGTATGTCTTATCCCTTTAACTTAATTGTTTATTCAACATTCTAATAACTGTCATCAAACACACATCGTATATACTTAGTTCTTGACCGACTTAACCTAAATCTTATGAATTCTATTATATCCTTCCATAATTCCAATTTAATATTAATACTCTTTGTCATTTCATGGACGAGTACTATATCATCTAAAACAATATATCATGGTATTCCATTTTGAATGGTTTTCATTATTTCATTTATTACTATTACAAAAATGAAAAGATTTAATATTGAAACCTATTGAATCTAATATTAATTAGAAAGCTATGGTTTGACTCCATTGGCTCCATAGAGCAGTGCTTTATCCATTGGGCCATGGAGTCCTTGTTCACTTTGAGAGAGAAATTAAAAGTGAATATTACAGTAATTTTTTTTTTAAAGTGAAAATTAATATACTTACTTCTAGAAAGCAAAAAAAAAAAAAAAAAAAAAAAAAAAAAAAGACCTAAATTTGGTATGTTTAAAGAGAGAATTCTTGAACCAATGTAATTAAAGAAAGAATATATGAATTAAATTGAATGTTTTTCAAGAAAAAGTTGATGTGTTCACTATTAAACTTCTTTTTCAACTGCAATAGTATTGTGCGATAACAAAAATTTCAAATGGATTTCTCTATTTCATCCAATTTGTTCGAATCTTATAATTCACACCTCCATCTATATTATTGTCGTTTTAAATGATGGATCCAAAATACACAAAACGTTCACTCTTAGATACATTTTGTCCCTTATAATCACTCATTCATCATTTTGATAGCTATCGTTTCGTCAAATGTACATCTCATATACTTAGTTTTTGAGTGACTAAATCTCAATACTCTGAATTCTAATGTGCCCCTTTAACTTCAATTTGGCATTAATACTCTTCACAGTTTCATCTACGAGTAAATTTTAAATGTTTTCATTATTTCATCTATCATTATTACATAAAATGAGAGAACTTATTACCGAAATTTGGTGAAATCCAATATTAGTAAAGAAGCTATGGTTCGACTCCTTTAAGGATCGAACCCAGAATCTCTAGTTCCATAAACCAATGCCTTATCCATTGGGCCATGGAGTCCTTGTTCACTTTAAGAGAAAAAAATTAAAAGTGAAAAATTATCATAATTTTTTTTTTAAAGAGAAAATTAATTTGCTTACTTTTAGAAGACCAAAAAAAAAGAAAAAAAAAAACTAAATTTTGGTATGTATAAAGAGAGAAAACTTAAATCAATGTAATTAGAGAAAGAATATATGAATCAAATTGATTGTTTTTAGAAAACTATTGATGTGTTCACTTTAAGAGAAAAAAATTAAAAGTGAAATTTTAAATAAAAGAAACATTGAAACAATGCATTTAGAAAGAAAAAAGAAATGTGAACTGAGTTAATTTTTTAGATAGAAAAAATTAATATGCTTGTTTCTAAATATAGAAAAACTAAATTTAAGAAACAAAAATCTTAAAATCAATGTATTTAAAGAGAAAATATAAACTAAATTGATTTCCACTACAAAAAAACAAGAATTCAACGACGAAATTTAGCAACGAAAAATATTCGTCGCAAATCTATCACAAATTTAGCGACAAAAAAAGTTGTCGTCGCTAATTAGACACGACTTTAGAAACAAAAAAACTTTTCGTCGCAAATTTCGCAACAAAAAATATTTTGGTTATAAATTTCATCGCAAATTTTTGACGAAAATTTTTAATGCAAAATTCGTTGCAAATTTGCGACGAAATAATAAATTCGTTGCTAAATTTCCAACGAATCTTAAAATTCGTCGCTAAAATTTACAGCAATTTCATACCCTAAATTTGTGACAAATAAATTATTCGTCCCTAAATTTGCGACAAATTTATCCATTCGTCCCTAAATTTGGGACAAATTTTTTTTTCGTCTCTGATTCAGGGACGAATTTTTTTTTCATCCCTGAATCAGGGATGAATTTTTGTGTCGTCCCTGAATCAGGGACGAATATTTTTTTCATCCCTGATTTAGGGATGAATATTTTTTTTCGTCCCTGATTCAGGCACGAATTTTTTTTTTTTGTCCCTGAATCAAGGACGAATTTTTTTTTCGTCTTTGATTCAGGGACGAATTTTTTTTTTTTGTAGAGACGAATTTTTTTTTGCGTATGCTTCACAAACAAATGGGAGGTTGGCGGATATCTTCATTGGATGAACCATGCACGTCATTAAATTAACATTCACAACTGTTTTACTTTTGCATAGAATAGAAATGATAAAATTTTCATAATTGTTCACGATTTTTAATGATTTAGGAATCCTTTTTAATATATATATATATATATATATATGTTAACAGAGTGGTCGAATCTCTATCAATGAAAGTAAGATGGTTTATTATGAATTATACAACCACCCAGCACATAGCATGCGTTTGATTTCTATATAATTCCCCTCTTAACCTGTGCTTCAAGCTAAATGAAGAGTTGATTTCCACTTCTAATTTTTGTTATTTAAAGTTTAAAAAAAATTTTGAAGTTTAATCTAATTTTATAAAAAAATATAAATTTATAAATCAATAAAGTAGAAGATATTTGAAAGTAAACTCCACATAATTTGTAAAGTTCTTAAAAATTTATTTTCCATTGCCGTAGAATAATCTAATTGTGTCCTTTTTAAACGTGAAGGGTTATTAAAATTAAAGTGGGATTCACCGTGATAGCCTTTTTAGGTAAGTATGCTCCTACCATCCCATATAATATTCACAGATTTTATCATTTTTTCTTAATGAAAGGTAAAAAGTAAATTCAATAAAGAGCAATATTTAGAATTTAATAATACATTTTCTTTTTGTTTCAAGTATAGATATTTAATTGAATTATACATTTTATTTTTAATTTTTAGTAAATGATTTTATTTACAAATAAAACCTATAATTTAGTTTACCATTTTTCTTTTTATTCCCCACTCGAGGTTAGATTCTCTGGAATCAATTGAAAGGTACCATTTTTATAAACGAAAATTTCTCAACACTAATGTTTTTTATTTTCAAAATTTTTTCGTTTTTTAAACGTTTCAACACACTAAATTAATTAATATTCATACAAATATTCTTATCTTGATCGAAAAATATTTATAATCTTTCTAACAATGCCAAATATCAAATCTTTCTCCACCGAAAAATATTTATAGTTTTACTTATATTAGTTCGCGTGATAGATTGAAAACTTGGAATATCATACCACTTATTGTAAATTATTTTTATTTTTATTTTTAAAAATAAAAAACCTATCAATTCAAATAGGTGATTTAAATTTTTTTTCCATCCATTTTCGTCCTTGGTTCAGGGACGAATTTTTATTTTCATCCCTGATTCAGGGATGAATTTTTTTTTCGTCCCTAAATTCGTCCCTGAATCAGGGACGAATTCATTTTTTGTCCCTGAATCAGGGACGAATTCATTTTTTGTCCCTGAATCAAGGACAAATTCTTTTTTCGTCCCTGATTCAGGGACGAATTCTTTTTCGTCTCTAAATTCATCCTTAAATCAGGGAAGAATTTTATTTTCGTCCCTGAATCAGGGATGAATTTTTTTTCATCCCTAAATTCATCCCTAAATCAGGGACGAATTTTTTTTCGTCCCAGAATCAAGGACGAATTCATTTTTCGTCCCTAAATCAGGGACGAATTCATTTTTCATCCCTGATTCAGGGACGAATTTAGGGACAAATATATTTTGTCCCTAATTTCTATACTTCACATTTTTGTTTCACTCTCACTCTCACTCTCTCTGTCTCTCGCTCTCTCTCTCCGTGGTTCTGCGAAGGTGGTTATGCGAAGGTGGCTCTGCGAAGGGATGGCGGAAGGGATGCCGGATCTGCGATGGTGATAGGTAATCTCTCTCCCTCTCTCTCTCTCTCTCTCTCTCTCTCTCTCTCTCTCTCTCTCTCTCTCTTTCTCGGCCGCAATCCGGCGGCCCAAGCACCGGATCCGTCTTTTGTAGAAGCCAGATCCGATGGCCAAGCCATCGGATCTATGTTGTAGAAGCTAGATCCGGCGGCCAAGCCACCAGACCTACCCTTCGCGGGCCATTTGCGGCAAGCGGCCGCCGCCCCTGCGCTGCCCAGCCTCTCGCAGGGGCGCGGCCCCTACGCTGCTGCCTCGCGCGAGGGCCACCGCCCTCGTGCGTGTCCCAAGTGTGGGCCAGCCACACCACTAGGTAGGCCCATTAGACCCGGCCCGGCCCATTATAGGCCCTTTTATGCATAATCTTTTTAAAAAAAAAATTTGACAAATTTTATTTAAAAAATGTTTTTATAGTATTGTTTTAATAATATATTAATTATTTATAATTATTTTTGATGTGTCAAGATTTGCGATTATCGAATATTTGGATTGGAAGCTGTTGCTGCTATTGATATCTGAGCCCATCGGTGAATTATTATTTGGTGGTGAGAAAAGTTTTAATTTGTATTGTAATAATTGGAAAATGCAATTATGTAAATTTGTATGTTTGTGTTGTTTTTATTTCTATATTAGTTTATTTTTTTTTTGTATTTAGTGGTTGATCTAATGATATGTTTGAATTTGTTAATTTTAATTTTTTATATAAAATTGGAATCAAAAGTGTTGATCATTGATTAGGTGAAACATTATGTTAACAATAATCTGTAATTTATAGTAAATCTTATTTCGATTAGTTAAATAATCAATATTGTTAAATGTTTAATAATTTATACTTTATTTGATTATATGATAATATTTAATGTTATTGTAATAATTTAGTTAATTTGTTTGATATTAATTAAGTTAATAATATTATTTATTATTATATTCAATTTTCGTTAAATTAAGGTTATTATTATTGATGATGTTAAGTTGTGTTAAATTTAATGTTACTTTTATAATATTTAATTTATCTTTGTGAGATTAATGTTAAATTTTTATGCGATCAACGTTATTATTTATTGTTATATCAACTTAGTTGTGATTAATGATGATTTTATTATTAATGATTTAGTAGTTTTTATTAATATTTTTAAATTTTTAAATTTGGAGACAGGAAAAATGCAGAACGAAAGAAGTTGGATGTATAAAAAAAACTTATCTGATCGTCGGGGTTTAACTGATGAGTTTATTTTTGGGTTGGAACAATTTTTAGATTTTGCTTGTAGTCATGTTGATTTTATGGATGTGAATAAGCTAAGGTGTCCGTGTAGAAGGTGTCGTAATGGTAAATTTTTTCAGTGTGATAAAGTTAGGGAACATCTTTGTAGATTTGGTTTTACCCCGAATTACTATAATTAGACATGTCATGACGAACCGTTTATTTCTGATGAGGAGTATGGACAAAACAGACAATTCTCAGTTAGTGGAAATCAAAGTTGTTATGATCAATTGAATCCATATCAGAGGATGGTAATTGATGCAGCGGGTCCGAATTTTGTTCCCGAACCAAGCGCTGCAAGTTCTAGTTTTGCTTCAATATTTGAACATGAGTATACTAGTTATGCATCACCATTGGAGGATGTAGAAGTACCAGGTGTTGATAAAAATGTGAATAATGAATCATCTCTCCAATTTCAAGAAGTGTTAAGAGCTGCAGATGAACCTTTGTGTGCTGGTTGTGACAGCCACACTAAGCTATCTCTAACCGCAAGACTGTTGAATGTCAAGGCAGAGCATAATGTGTCTGAGGATTGTTTTAATGATTTTGTTCAAGTTATTGGAGAAGTATTGTCGCGTGATCGCATTATGCCCAATGATTTCTACAGTATGAAAAAGCTGGTGAAAGAATTAGGTCTTCCAATGGAAAGAATTGATGTTTGCAGAAATGCTTGTGTGCTATATTGGGGAGATGATAAAGATACAGATTTTTGTAAATTCTGTAATCAATGTAGATATAAGAGTACTAGGAGGTCGGGTCGTAATCAGCGACGTAAATCATTGGAACGAAAATGTTTTATTTGCCTTTAACTCCTAGGTTACAAAAGCTTTATGCATCCGAGACTACTGCTGAACACATGACCTGGCATGCAAATCATGAAACAGAAGATGGGTTAATGTGTCATCCTTCAGATACAGAGGCGTGGAAATATTTTGACAGAACATATCCTGAGTTTGCCAGAGAAACTCGAAATATTAGGTTAGGTCTCTGTCGATGGATTTGCTCCATTTGGCAAATCAGGAAAAACTTATTCTTGTTGGCCAGTTATCTTAACTCTATATAATCTTCCACTCGGTATGTGTATGAAGACACCGTATATGTTTTTAACATTGGTCGTGCCTGGCCCGCAAAATCCGAAGAAGTTAATAGATGTTTACATGCAACCATTGATTGCGGAGTTGAAACAACTATGGGATGAAGGTGTTCCTACATATGATGTTCATACTAATCAGATATTTGTAATGAAGGCTGCTCTTCTTTGGACCATAAATGACTTTCCGGCTTATGGTATGTTATCGGGATGGAGTACCGCTGGGATTTTAGGATGTCCAATATGTATGGAGAGATCAAAGTCATGCAGATTGAAACATGGGAAGAAAGCGAGTTATTTTGATTGTCATAGACAATTTTTACCGTTAACTCATAAATTCAGAAGAAATAAAGAAGAATTCACTAAGAATAGAATTGAAAGAACACCTCCTCCATTGAGATTAACTGGTGAACAAATTTGGCATAGAGTCCTTAACTTTCTATCTGTTATTGAAGAGCCACATGGTACAACAAATGGCTATGGTCATTCGCATAAATGGACTAAACGGAGTATATTTTGGGATTTATCATATTGGAAGAGTCATTTGGTTCATCATAATCTCGATGTAATGCATATCGAGAAGAATGTCTTTGATAATCTGATAAATACAGTGATGGATATCACTGGGAAAATGAAAGACAACTTGAATGCAAGAAAAGATATGCAACTCATTTGTAAACGACCCACTCTTAATGTCGATGAAAGTAGTAGGGGACCAAAACCGAAGGCAGTTTATGCATTGAATAAGGATCAGAGACGGATTGTTTGTGAATGGTTGAAATCATTGAGGTTTCCTGATGGTTATGTCTCAAATCTTGGAAGATGTGTCGATTTGAAGGAATATAAGTTGATTGGTTTAAAAAGTCATGATTGTCATATATTTATGGAAAGACTAATTCCTATTGCTTTTAAGGAACTATTACCAAATTTTGTTTGGGGTGCCATTACGGAGTTAAGCATTTTCCTTCATGATATTTGCTCAACAGTGTTGAGACATTCATACATGGAGAAGTTAGAAAGAGACATTCCAATCATTTTATGTAATTTAGAAAGGATATTTCCACCGTCATTTTTTGATTCGATGGAACATCTTTTGGTTCACTTGCCATATGAAGCGAAAGTTGGAGGTCCTGTCCAATTTTGATGGATGTATCCATTTGAAAGGTGAGTTTTTCATCTTTTATACTTCGTTATCAATGCATATAAAATTACTAATTTCATTACATATAATTTTCTAATACATTTTGTTTTATTACAATTAGATTCCTATATCATTTGAAGAAGAAAGTGAAAAATAAGGCACGTGTTGAAGCCTCTATTATCAATGCATACATTGTGGAGGAAGTAACAACATTTGCTTCATATTATTTTGAGCCTCACGTTCAGTGCAAGAGGCGGAGAGTGGGAGAAATGATGAGGGTCCTGTTAATCCCAATTTGAAGTCATTCTCAATTTTTAACTACCTTGGTCGACCAAGTGGACCATGTAAGCGTAGATACTTAACTGATCAAGAATGGCGGGCAGCCCACACATACATTTTCCGAACTTCTGAAGTGACATCATATTTCGAGTTAGTATATATTTTCTATTTTATGTATTTCTTATGTCGTAAATTGTTTGTGTTAAAATTTATTTTCTTTGATGGTAGGATTTTTCAAAACGTATATTCTGAACTTTCGACACATGAGTTTGATCGTTTCTGCGATGAAGAATTTGCACCATGGTTCAAAAAATATGTAAGTACACTATAAATTATTTAAATATTTACTTTAAAACATATTAACATATTTATTTGACTTTAGGTCCATGATAATCAATCTCAAGTTGAGCAAGAATTGTTAATCCATCTGTCATGGGGTCCAAAATCAATGGTACGAACTTGACCAACATATTTCATAAATAGGTATAATTTTCATACTGAAGAATATGGAATGGGGAAAACGAC